>OZ038383.1:67575887-68175887 GCA_964036045.1 Eutreptiella sp. 'Long Island Sound 2002' | reverse complement strand
GTTCAGGGTTGAAGGAGGATTGTATTTTCTATTTTCTATATTTTTGGATTTGGACCCTGGTATTTGAGGAATGCAATCGTTGATCCGGAGTAAATCAGCAGGGGTTACAGGCGGAAGGGGCACAGCGGGGGCCGGTCCTGGTAGGGACCTTCTTTATGGTAGCAGAGGCTTACCTGCTGCCCCTACCTACCGCCGACCCGGGGACTTGGGCCCTTATGAGCCCTGCCCAAGTACGCCCCGGGTGCGTATTGTGGACTCGGTGGAGACCACGCCGGAGATTGCAGCCATAGAAGAACGGAGACGTTCAAGAGCATGGCGAACTCCGGAAATTGAAGCCCGAAGAGAAGTACGACATTCGGGAAGAGGAGGACGTGACATGGAGGACCTGGTCTCCATGTGTGAGCGTCGCTGCCGAAAGGCATGCATCCTCCGCTCCGCCGCGGAGGACTCTGATGAGGCCTGCCATTCAGGCAGCAGTGGAGGACGGGCCTGGCGCTACCGGAAGCGCGGGTCACCCAAGTCCGTGGCAAGGGACGCCGGGGCTATGGATACGGACCCTAGCCCGGTCAGGCTGTGGGAATCCGAGGGGCACTCCGAGGGCTATCGGACAGCCTATGAGCCACCTTCGGAGTCGGAGGAGACGGCCAGACCGCCCACAAGGGCGAACACCGCCCCAGAACCCAGCCTGGAGCACGACGCCGAGGGCTTGGAGAGGCCAGCCAGGGCCCGGACGGCACCTGTGCCCCGGCACACGGGACCAGAGACGGACGCCATAGGCGATACGCCCATGGGCGATGAGTCTGAGGCGCCGGGAACCGCGGGATGCGCTGGATCAGGCGGAAAGCACGCCGCGTGCCACTGGGAGCACGTGTCCTTCCTCATGGGCAAGTACCCGAAGATGGGGATGGACGACATCGTGCACCGCCTCGACAGCCTGGACAACGCGAAGGACGGCCTAGAGACGGACGTCGCCGGGATCCTGGATGACCAGTCGGCCGCGGAGAAAGACATGGAGGAGCTGCGAGCGGAACGGGACCGGTACCGGGAGAATCTGGAGCTGGCCCTGGAGAAGCAGCAGCGAGTGGTGGACAGCCTCCTCCACCTGGTGGAGGACATGTCGGGACGCCTGAAAAGGCTAGAGGAGCTACAGCCCCTCGCCTCGGGTCCGGAGCTCCCAGCAAAGCCGGCCGCGGCAGAGCTGGTGGAGCGGGTTGAGACCCTCAGGAGCGCCATGGATAAGCCCATGGGCGGCCATGCAGAGGCACCATATGCGCCTCCGCGTGTTGACCCGGGTGCGCTGCCGTTTGTTCCCATGTTCAGCGAATCCACAATGCTCGGGGAACACACGGCACCGGCTGGGTCCATGCGGGAAGGGCACGTAACCACGGACCCGAGGAGCCTGACGGTACAGATGTCCCATGCCGCCCAGAATCTACCGATCACGACGAATATGGTAGTTTATGCGGAAGACGAGATCCAGAGCCAGACCATGCAGGGGCGAACCATGGGAAGCGCCGACGGACATGGTCGAGGTCATCCAGGTGGAAACCTGTGGGCGAAGGACCCCAATACGGGGATATGGACGGCCGATGGAGCAAGTCCTTCCCGCATTCCAAACCCCATGGGTTCAGGCCCAACTGGACCGCACTCCATGGAGGAGAGGGATGTGCGGGGAGTGTACTCACACCCCCCGGCCACAGGTGGTATCCGTCTCGGTGGAGTAGTGGCTGGGGATGTCGGAGACGCCATCAGGATTGACGACCTCAGGGGAATCAAAATCCCCTATTACGACGGGAACCAGTCCAACCTGGACGACTTCATCCTGGACTTGGAGGACTTCGCCGAGGAGGTCGTCGGGGAGATGCGGGGAGCGCCGCGGGACAAGTGGGTATTTGGGACATTCCCACACCGGCTGGCGCAGGACCTGAAGGAGGAGCTGCGGGATCAGATCCGGGAAGGATTGATCCGCACGGAGCAGGCCTGCCTTCAGTGGTTGGAGGATGAGGAGCGGGTGGACGCTCCGAACCAGAAGCTGGAGGACCTGTGGTCCATTCCACTGCCGCTGGACCGCGGTGAGTTGCGGGTCCGGGACTGGAACCGGTATCTGCGGAAGTACGGCAGATGCCTCAAGCTGGTGGAGGACTGGAACGAGGCCAGCGAGATCCGCCACCTCCTGAAGGATGTCCTCCCCGGCAACTTGAAGAGACGAGTGGAGGACGAGGAGAAGAAGCGCGCCAAGAAGCGGGTGGCGGTGAGGATTATGGCGGCGGAGGATACCCATGCGGGTATCATGGGGTTCTTCAGGAGGAACCTGGGCGAACCCAACCGGATGTTTGGACTGAAGAACGCCGTGTATGTGGAGGTGTTTGGAGACTCCATGGGGCAAAGGTTGCTGCGCCTCAACAACGTGGAGTGGAGGCGCGGGGAGCCGCTGAGGATGCAGGTCATCTTCGCCCGCATGAGCCTGGACGAGATCGTGAAGTACATCACGGTGGAGTTGAAGCTCAATGCGAAGAACGAGGCCCACGTGCAGGATCGACATGGTCATGGACAACGAGGCCACCGAGAAGACCGCCATCATCGGGAGATCCAGGAGGACACGGCCAACTCCGCGGAGGATGGTAGTGGAAGTGGCCAAGACCACTGGTCCCGGGAGGATCACGAGGAGGCCCATTTCTTCGCGTTTGTGGCGCACAACGTGAGGAACAATGGGCAGGATCGGTCCAGATGGACCCAGGTGGGACCCAAGAAGGGCAAAGAGCCAAGGAGGATCGGGAACCCACCGCTCTCGTTCCGGGAGTACAGGTCTCAGCACGACGGGTGCTGGGTCTGTTATGGCAAGGGAAACAACCATGCACACGACCACCGTCAGTGCAAGGTGCATGAGGCGGACAAGAAGGCCTACTTCGCCGCCCAGCCCGAGAAGAAGCCCAAGGAGCAGCGGATCTCTGATTGGAAGGCCAAGGGCGGAGACGGGGGAAAAGGCCAAGGCAAAGGCCAAGGAAAAGGCGGAGGAAGAGGCTATGGTGGTGGACCTGGCCAAGACCGACGAGTGAGGTCGATCGAGGAGGTTGCTGAGGACATGTTGAGGACGGTGGAGGAACTCAAAGCCCAGCAACGTGGTGGACAAAGTCCTGGCGGATCGCAGTCGGAAGGGGCTGCGGGAAGTCAAGTCTAGAGGAGCCCCCACGGGAGTGGGACCTCGGAGGTCTCTCCTCCGAAAATCAGTGGAATCCCAGAGAAAGCGAAGGCACATCGGGTGCCGAAGAAGGCTCCAGAAGAGCCAAAACCACTGAGTTTCGCCACTCCCAACCCCTGGAGCGCCCTGCCAAGGGAAGTACATGTGGGTACGGGACATGGCAAGAAGGAAGGAGCGACCACGGAGAGCGCCGTGGACGGGCAGGACCAACCCAAGATCTACACCATCCGTGACCATACCCTTGAAGTCCTGATGCACCCGGATGTGCTAGCGTTGCATGGCGTGAGAGTCGTCCATACACCTCATGGCGACGAGCGGCAGTTGCACTTGAAAGTGCGAGTACGGTGCGGACGAGAGGAGAAGGTGGTGGATGTGTTGGTGGATACGGGTGCCCAGGTGAGCCTGGTCCGGAGAGGGTTGTTCAAGGAGGAATTCCTGCAGCGCAGCTGGAGACCGGTCCGCCTGAAGGTCGCCAACTGTGAGATTATGGGTGGTGGCACCCATGAGGCCACTATCAGTATGGAATTCTGGGAGCATGAGCGCTTGAACCGCCCTGATTTGGCGAAGAGAAGCACTCTATCAGGGAACTTCTATGTGGCCGACATTACAGATTGGGATATGATCATGGGGTATGACTTCATGGTGGCAAACGCCATTGGAGCCCTTCCCCATCGTGCAACGCTGGTCCGGGAGGATGATGAATGCCTCACACGGCTGTCCACGGACTATGCATGCGGATCATCCCAATGGAATGCTGAGGAAGAGGATCGGATCGTCCAAGCGGTGCAAGCTGTGGGTGCCAAGTCCAGAGGAGACCGTGGGGTTCAGCTCACGGAGTATGAAATGGCGCCGCAGGTGTACGCCAGGATGATCCAGACGCTGGGAGCCGAAGCGCCCGAGACGGACGTCTTCGCTTCCCGGGATGCCCCACTTTTGCGGAAGTGTAGGAGGCATTGGCATCGAGGAGACTCAGCCTGGCACAGGCATTGGGGTTTGAAGGAGTGGGGACCCATGTATTGGCATGGCTCCCTGGACAATACCAGACGTACGGTGGAGAAGATCATCGCGGATAGGGCGAAGGGGATCCTGGTCATAACCGGCATAGGATCCACCCCATGTCCGCTGGAGTGTCTCAAGTCGACGCTGGACTCCATCACCCTGAACGAGATGTCATTCGGGCCAGAGGAGGAGTTGTTCATCGACGCCAAGGGTGTATCAATGCCCTCCCCGGGTCAAGCGTGGGGTACCAAGGCTTTCCTGGTGGATGGGGCGCAAGCCCAGCCCACGGGTGATGAAGCATTCATCCGTAGGGTGGAGGCGGTGCCCATGAAGGTCATGTTTGAGCCCAAGGAGGGGACGGATCAGCCAATTGATGGCATTGACATCCTGTCCCACGCCGAGATCGACGACGTCGTCAACTACATGCGGATGGGGATGCACGACCGTGTGGCAGCCAAGAAGAGGCGGGCCATGGTCACATCTCCGCATTGGTGGGATGACAAGATGTTGGTCACCGCCAAGTACGAGAAGGATGAGTTCGTTGCGAGGGTCATGGATCACATCGCGGACCAATACGATGGTCCGGTTGGGTCGGACCCACCAACGTGGGGTTTTCCAAGAGTGGGAACCGGTAGCGACGAGCACCAGCCCGAGGCCGCAAATTTTCGAACATTATCGGTGGGAGTCGAGACCCACGACGATGAAGACGGCATATCGGACGAGGAGAAGTCGGACTCGGACCCACAAGAGGCCTATACCGCAGTGCGGTCGGTTGTATTGATACCGAAGCAAGCGGCTGAAGAGGCCCAGGAGAACCCGAAGGTCGCCGAGCTGAACGAAAGGCTGATCAAGGCCTATCCGCGGCTATTCAGTGGCGTCGCCAACAAGAACCCTCCAGATCGTGGGAGGTTCGGCACAGCGAAGATCAAGCTGAAGCCGAACCCCAAGATCTATCGTCATCGGGAGGACCAACTTCAGAGCGATCGGGCCGAGGCCATGAAGAAGCTGTTGGCCGAGTTCATTGAGCGGGGATGGATCGAACCCTCCGACAGTGAGTGGGCCAGCCCAGACTTCATCGTGCCCAAGAAGGAGAAGGGCGAGTGGAGGTTGGTGGTTGATTACAGAGGTTTGAACGAGCAGACCGAGCACGACTCGTACTCGCTTCCCCTGATCGACTCAATCCTCCAAAAACAACAGAAAAAGCGGATCTTCACGGTGTTGGACCTGAAACACGGTTATCACCAGATGCCGCTACACCCGGACTCCAGGATTGCACAGCGATGTCGACGCCGCTGGTGCTCATGCAGTGGAAAGTGGTGCCCATGGGTGCCAAGAATGGCAACGCCGCTTTCCAGCGCATGATGGAGGACCTACTGGGTCCTGTCCGGGACTGTGCCGATCCCTTCGTGGATGACATCATCATCGGGTCCGGCACAGTGAACATGACTGAGGACGAGCTCATCGACACGCATGAGAAGGATCTGCGCCGAGTGCTCAGCGAGTTGGACAAGCACAACATGGTGTGCAAGCCCACCAAAGCCTCACTCTTCGTGAAGGAAGTGGAGTTCGCGGGTCACGTGGTTGGACACGGGCAACGCCGTCCCATGCCTGGGAAGCTGGCGTCCCTGCACCACTGGGAGAAGCCCCAAACCATCAGCGAACTCCGGTCCTTCATGGGGTTCTGCAACTACTATTCGGGCTATGTCCGGATGTATGCAGAGCTGTCGGGGCCGCTGCACAAGATGCTACAAGTGGGCAAGTTCGATGGCCGGAAAGGGAGCAAGAAGAAGCCTGCCTGGACCCCTGAGGCTGAGGATGCGTTCAACCGCCTGAAGGAGCGACTCCTGGGGCAGTTGGGGCTGTTCCTGGTGGACCCGGACAAGGGATTCGTGCTGCGGACAGACGCCTCGGACTATGCCGTGGGGGCAGTCCTCGAGCAAGTCCGGGACGACGGGACTCATGTTCCCGTGCCGCCTTGGAGCAGGATCCTGGCCGAGGGCCAACGCCGAACATGGACCGCGAGGGAGAAGGAGACATACGCCATTGTATGTGCGCCCAGGAAGTGGTCGGGCCACATCGGACTGCAGCCGGTGGTGGTTTGCACGGACCACCAGTCCCTACAGAGCTGGCACAAGGAGCATGTCGACACCCCCTCAGGACCAGCGGCTAGGAGGGCCCGATGGCACGAGACGTTCGCCAAGTTCAACCTCAGCGTCGTGTACGTCCCGGGGAAGGACAACACTGTGGCAGATTGCCTCAGTCGATGGGCCTACCCCGCGGGCAAGGCTTGGATGGACACATCCAGCAATGGGGACGCCGAGGAAACCGAGGAGGCCAAACGCATCATCGAGATGGAGAAGGCCATGGAGCAAGAGGGGGTCAAGTGCTTTGTGGTGATGGCAAACCGTACGGACCTGGCCAAGTTCCGGGGTGCCCGCGTCCAAGCTATTCGAGAGGAAACCCTCGAGCAATGGATGGTGGCCCCTGTAGAGCTAGTCAGGTCGGTGCTCACAGAAGACTGGTCGGATGACTATGCGGCATCCGAGAACTGGAGCAAGTACTGGAATGCCGTGAGCGCCCCGTCGGACGACGAATGGCCCGAGGGCTTGACCGAGGATGGCGACAAGTTGTTCCTCAAGGACAAGCTGCTGGTGCCCGAGAACCGAGTGGAGGAGCTCATTGACCATTGGCACAACGCCCAGCTCATGCATCCTGGCCGAGACAAGATGCCGCAGGACCTGGAGTGGCGTTTCAAGTTCCCTCCGGGGTACTATGCCATCCTGGATAGGTACTGCAGCGACTGTGCCGTGTGTCGGGCCACGAAGAGCCCCAACCACTCCACAGCGGGCAACCCGGTGTATACGGCTATACCGGAGGCCCCTATGCGGTCCGTGGCCATGGATGTGTTCGCCATGCCTGAAGTCACCGTGGACGGAGAGACCTACGACTGTGTCATCCTGGCGGTGGACAGGCACAGCGGGTATATCGTGGCAGTCCCGGGCAAGAAGTCCAAGAAGAAGGACAAGAAGGACAAGCATGGAGTGGGGCTGCAGGCCAAGACCGTCACTAATGCCATGATCAGGCATTGGCTGACGATTTTCGATGTCCCAGCTGTTATCTGCAGCGATCGGGGCAGTCAATTTGTGGGGACGTGGTTCAAGACGATGTGCAAGCACATGGGCATTCGACATGCCAAGACCGCCGCGTACCACAGCCGGTCGAATGGCCGGGCTGAGGTTGCCGGGCGGCAGATGTTCGAGAAGTTCCGCCAGCTGCACATCGACGAACCGGGCCGGAACTGGTACAATTCGCTGTGGAGAGTGCTCCAAGCGTACCATGACCTTCCAGGGCCCACTGGACTGTCGCCCCATCGCATCTCGTTCCTACGGGATCGAGTGTCACGCACTCTCCCGTGGTTGAACCATGGCAAAGTGGCCCGGGATGCGAACGCCATGATGGCTGAGGCGGACGACACGGCGGCCAAGGTGTGCAAGGCACTTCAGGACGAGCATGACAAGAGGGCCAAGTACTTCAAGAAGGAAAAGGTCCAGAAGTATGCTCTCCAAGACACCGTGGGGGTGGAGCGGCACCACAAGGATGTTCTGTCCAGGCATCGGCAGGCATCTTGGTATGTGCCGGGGGTGATCGTGCGGAAGGTCGGACAGGATGTGTATGCGGTTTGTGTGGGGGATAACAAGATCCTGGACCGCGACCACACCCAGCTTCGTCCACGAGCACCAGACCCCAGCGGACGTCCCGTCACCTTCGAGTTCACGGCCGGCGATGTGGACTCGGACGACGAGGGTGAGGACGAAGACTTCACCGCCGAGAAGATCCTGGCGGACAAGCCAGGCCCGGGGACGCCTGGGGGTAGGCTTTATAAAGTCCGTTGGAAGGGTTT
This sequence comes from Eutreptiella sp. 'Long Island Sound 2002', assembly GCA_964036045.1. Lineage (NCBI taxonomy): Eukaryota > Euglenozoa > Euglenophyceae > Eutreptiales > Eutreptiaceae > Eutreptiella > Eutreptiella sp. 'Long Island Sound 2002'. The sequence goes on along the minus strand of OZ038383.1, from coordinate 68,167,788 downwards.
CGCCGCATCCAGGGATTCGTGGGAGCCTCCGAGCAGTTTTGTGCCGAGGTACACCACGGTCTGGATGGACTACCTGAAGAAAAAGAACATTTCTTTGGATGTCAAGGACGTGTTGGTCCACTTGGTAGCTGCCGTAGCACCATAATGGATCCCCCTTGGCATTTTGTTTGTTTCTGTGCTTGGGGAGACAAGTGAGGGCGTTCATCCGGGGATTTTTCGGCCTTGATTGGCCATATACCCCCTTCACTCGATCTCCACATATATATTTCATTGTGGTATACTTATTTAGGTCGACCGACGACGTTTTTCTATCTTTGATCCCCTTGGTCCATGTTGTAGATCAAGAGGAGACCGGATATGGCGTAGGGCGCTGAGTATCAGTGTCCTCACCCCTCCCTTGGGGCTTGGGGGACGCCTACGACGTGTGTGAGGCCTCCATGTGTCCTTGGGACATGGGGGGGGGGTTGGCGCCCATTGGGGTCCTCCCGTCCTCTCTTCAATGACTTCCGAGCGGTAACAACGCTCTGAGAAGGGGGGTGAAGCCGGTTCGGACCCCCGTGGCCATCTTGGGGTCACTTGGGATGTGTATCTATGTGCCGGCAAGCCGCCATTGGCTGATATCATACTCTCCCATCCACCTGACCTAACCCGATGTGATAGTGTGATAGGTTTGGCCATTCCGGCTATGAGCGGCCATATTCAGTACCGAGGCGCCGCCAGCGGAGATTTATATATCGGAATATCAGGAATCAACAGTGTTTTTTTATCATAATGTTCCGTAATTTTTCAGCCTTTCGTTCTGATGGTCAATGTATCGGCGACTGTCAGTTGGCTCGCGATTTTGCGTTAACCGATTGGTTAACTGTTATTTCCAGATATTTTGGCGGAAACCCCGATGAAGGGTCAGATTTCATCAGTAAAGGGTTCGTTGCTTCCGCAATTTTCTAAATATGCACTCGAAATCTTATTCTGAATTTTTCGCGATGTCGAAATCGGATTTTCGACTTCGACATCGCCGCACTTGATTTGGTCTTCTTCGAGTGGTCATACTCTTTTCCCTATGCCCGAATCAGGTTTCCCTTATACTTGCCACCCATTTGACTTGGAGATATAAGGGAAACAAAAGCGAATCGTGGGACCACTTTGAAGGGCCATATCTACGAGCGAGTGTGAGGAAAGAGATTAAGGAAGGTTGCGTTGCAAGCGCCGTGGTCTCAACTTGATTTAGGAAGCATCAATCGCCTTTGGTGTGTACACATGCCCGGTGTAGCAAGGGATAATGGTCAAGAGGGTATAAAGTGATATATAACTCTTGGACCGTGCAACCGAATATTTTAATGCGACTTTCGAGTGTACCGCATGAGTGTTGGGGTTGCATAGATACTTTCCTTGGGTTCCTACGTTTTTTTCACGTGAAGTTATGTCCATGGAGGGACATGGCATATCATGGTGGGAGCCACATTTTGAGGGTATGTGTTATATGCATGGTATATGTTTGATATGCTCACGCCCATGTTATATATCTTCGTGTGGCCGAAGAGATGGGGAGCCATACGTGACAAGGGCTTTGCCCGTGTCCCAATTGTGGAATTCAAAGCGCTAGACTAAGTCTACCGCGTATGTATTGCTCATGGTATGTTTGGCAAAGAGATCCATGAGTGCACTCCCATTTTCATGGGGCATGTAGATATGGGTGGCGAAGGTATCTCCATGCGCCCGATTGGGGATCCAAGTAGGGGAATTGTTCGCAAATGGTTCTAATCATTTGTGTATTGAACCATGAGCGGATATCATGGGTGAGCATAGAGATATATCATCATGACAACTTTGTATTTGGACATATTTTCATGTTTTTGACCTCGTTTTATGCTCATTTTTGTGTTTTATGTGCTCAACTGGTCGGCTAACAGTAAAGTGCCTAGAGATCTGTGAACTGTGGTATGTTGCTTATAGGTTGGCATATGCTTCGGTGTTGTACCTCACCATATGCCGGATCACGTGGTCACTTTGGCTTGGCACACGAGGCCTCACAAAATTATGTCTCAAACTCATGAGCTGACTTGTGGAGCATGCCATGTACATAACCGGAGAGGTTTCGGAGCCAACGATGGGATATTCTTGGGCATGGACCTTTGGTCTATATCACCCTTGTATATTACTTTCCGGTTTGACACATGCATGGAGCATTTGGATATTTGCCGTATGCATTTTTGAGTATATAATTGACTTTTGGGCATAATGGTGTGATTTGCCTGATTTTGCCATGTTGTGAGATCATCATCATGGGACAGTTCTCCAAGCCCATTCAACGCCAAGTCCAACCAAGGTTATGTCAGGGTAGGGCATGGTCCTGAGTGCCACTCTAGGCCATGACACACCAGCCCCTCTATTGGGCTAGGATTTATAGGCTTGGGAATGAACACATTTTTGGGGTTTGTGTAGTGACTTGTGACACATGGCATTCAGCCATCTCATTTGACCTGGTTTAGGGCAATATGTTGATGAGTCAAGGGAAGGTCCTGAGTCCAGGGAATGAGGGGTTTATGGCTGTGAATGTGTATGTTTACCTCTTTCCCCAACTTTGCCTTATTTGTGTTCATATGCCAATTTCAGGGCTTTCTTCTTTGGTGCAATTCTTGTACATGCCCGCCATCGTGAGACCATCGATGTGCTGAACGAAAGCCCGCCATTTGGATTGGATTGTGGATTGGGTTATTGCTGTATTTGTGGGTTCTGGTTGCTGTTCAGGGTTGAAGGAGGATTGTATTTTTTATTTTCTATATTTTTGGATTTGGACCCTGGTATTTGAGGAATGCAATCGTTGATCCGGAGTAAATCAGCAGGGGTTACAGGCGGAAGGGGCACAGCGGGGGCCGGTCCTGGTAGGGACCTTCTTTAGCGCTTCAGACCGGGCACCAATCAGGGCGTTGAAGTTTTTGCGGCTAATATAGTCTGCACACTCGTTCTTCGCTCCCTGGATATGGTGTACCGCCAGCCGTAGTTGGCTGAGGTAGGTCCACCAGCGCCGTAGCTTGGCCTTCTCAGGTGGGGGACCCTTCTGGAAAGTGCGGACCGGCTCTTGGTCGCACAACCAGACCACAGGGTTACTCCCCAACAGTTGTGCCTGAGAGGATAGCACCAGCATACCCGCGAGCAACTCCTGCTCATAGGTGGAGTAGTTCCCCCTGACCTGGTTCCACTTCCAGTTCAAGTGGCCCAGGGGTACTACGACCCACTTGTGGTCAGGGTCACTGTGCTTGAGAGTTCCATCTCGGTTAAGACCTTCCGTCCCCCATTGGGAAATAGCCGAGTCGAACTCCTCCTTCTTTAGTGCTTGCCATTGGAACAACGTTCCACCACCGCCCACGTTGCTGGCGTCCGTCACCAGGATAATCTCACCTTGTGCTCTAGGCATGCCCAAGCACTTAGCGTTGGCTATCTTGTCTTTGAGCTCGTCAAACGCTTGTTGCTCTTGTGGGCCCCAGCGCCAAGTAGTACTCTTCTTGATCAGGTCCGTCAGAATGGCGCCGGTGTAGGTGAAGTTGTTGGTATGGCGGCGGTAGAAGTTGCACGCCCCAATGAAACTGCGTACATCACGGAGTCCTCTGTTGGGGTCTTCATGTCGTACCTTAGCGTTCATCAGGGGTTCGGCCTTAGAGGCCGCTGGGGTCCACCAGCCATAGCCAACGTCAAACCCCAGGTACTGCATGGTGTCCTGCATGAACTCACACTTCTCCAGCTTGAGTCGTGTGTGGTTCTCCTGGAAGATGAAGCTGGTTCGGACCCCCGTGGCCATATTTGGGTCACTTGGGATGTGTATCTATGGGCCGCCAAGCCGCCATTGGCTGATTTCATACTCTCCCATCCACCTGACCTAACCTGATGTGATAGTGTGATAGGCTTGGCCATTCCAGCTATGTGCGGCCATATTCAATACCGAGGCGCCGCCGGCTGAGATTTGTATATCAAAATATCAGGAATCAACAGGGCTTTTTTATCATAATGTTTCCGTAACTTTTCAGCTATCCGTTCTGATTGTCAATGTATCGGCGACAGGCAGTTGGCTCGCGATTTTGCGGTAACCGATTGGTTAACCGTTATTTCCAGATATTTTAGCGGAAACCCCGATGAAGGGTTAAATTTCATCAGAAAAAGGTTCGTGGCTTCCGCAATTTTCATGTTATACATCGCAAAATTGATCTGATTTTTTCAGACATTCAGAATCGGATCTTCGATTTCGAGGTCGCCGCACGGGATATGATGAATTTCGAGTGGTCCTACATTTTTCCCCGATCACGAATCAACCTTCCTTTTGTTGTCTCCTTCATTTTTCTTGGAGATATAGGCGAAACAAAATTGATTCGTGAGACCACTTTGGCTGAGGTAGGTCCACCAGCGCCGTAGCTTGGCCTTCTCAGGTGGGGGACCCTTCTGGAAAGTGCGGACCGGCTCTTGGTCGCACAACCAGACCACAGGGTTACTCCCCAACAGTTGTGCCTGAGAGGATAGCACCAGCATACCCGCGAGCAACTCCTGCTCATAGGTGGAGTAGTTCCCCCTGACCTGGTTCCACTTCCAGTTCAAGTGGCCCAGGGGTACTACGACCCACTTGTGGTCAGGGTCACTGTGCTTGAGAGTTCCATCTCGGTTAAGACCTTCCGTCCCCCATTGGGAAATAGCCGAGTCGAACTCCTCCTTCTTTAGTGCTTGCCATTGGAACAACGTTCCACCACCGCCCACGTTGCTGGCGTCCGTCACCAGGATAATCTCACCTTGTGCTCTAGGCATGCCCAAGCACTTAGCGTTGGCTATCTTGTCTTTGAGCTCGTCAAACGCTTGTTGCTCTTGTGGGCCCCAGCGCCAAGTAGTACTCTTCTTGATCAGGTCCGTCAGAATGGCGCCGGTGTAGGTGAAGTTGTTGGTATGGCGGCGGTAGAAGTTGCACGCCCCAATGAAACTGCGTACATCACGGAGTCCTCTGTTGGGGTCTTCATGTCGTACCTTAGCGTTCATCAGGGGTTCGGCCTTAGAGGCCGCTGGGGTCCACCAGCCATAGCCAACGTCAAACCCCAGGTACTGCATGGTGTCCTGCATGAACTCACACTTCTCCAGCTTGAGTCGTGTGTGGTTCTCCTGGAAGATGAAGCTGGTTCGGACCCCCGTGGCCATATTTGGGTCACTTGGGATGTGTATCTATGGGCCGCCAAGCCGCCATTGGCTGATTTCATACTCTCCCATCCACCTAACCTAACCTGATGTGATAGTGTGATAGGCTTGGCCATTCCAGCTATGTGCGGCCATATTCAATACCGAGGCGCCGCCGGCTGAGATTTGTATATCAAAATATCAGGAATCAACAGGGCTTTTTTATCATAATGTTTCCGTAACTTTTCAGCTATCCGTTCTGATTGTCAATGTATCGGCGACAGGCAGTTGGCTCGCGATTTTGCGGTAACCGATTGGTTAACCGTTATTTCCAGATATTTTAGCGGAAACCCCGATGAAGGGTTAAATTTCATCAGAAAAAGGTTCGTGGCTTCCGCAATTTTCATGTTATACATCGCAAAATTGATCTGATTTTTTCAGACATTCAGAATCGGATCTTCGATTTCGAGGTCGCCGCACGGGATATGATGAATTTCGAGTGGTCCTACATTTTTCCCCGATCACGAATCAACCTTCCTTTTGTTGTCTCCTTCATTTTTCTTGGAGATATAGGCGAAACAAAATTGATTCGTGAGACCACTTTGAAAGATCATATCTCCGGCTCACTGCGAGGAATTTCAATTTTGAGATATTGGCTTGAATCGCCCTGGTCTCAACTTAATTTAGGAAGCATCAATCGCCTTTGGTGTGTACAAATGCTCGATGTAGCAAGGGATAATGGTCAAGAGGGTAGAAAGTGATTTCTAACTCTTGGACCATGCAACCGAATATTTTAATGCGACTTTCGAGTGTACCGCATGAGTGTTGGTGTTGCGTAGAAACTTTCCTTGGGTTCCTACGTATTTTTAACGTGAAGTTATGTCCATGGAGTGGCATGGCATACCATGCCGGGAGCCACTATTAAGGGTATGTGTTATATGGATGGCATGTGCTTCGCTATGCTCACGCCCATATTATATATCCCCGTTTGTAGGAAGATATGTGGAGTCATACGTGGCAAGGGCTTCGCCCATGTCCCAATGGTGAGCTCCATAGCGCTAGACTAAGTCTACCGCACATATATTGCATGTGGGAAGCCTTACGGAGCGACCCACAAGCGCCACTATCAATTTTCCCATTTTCATGGTGCGTGTCGTGAGGAGGTTCGAAGGTGTCACTATGCGTCCATGTGGGGATCCAAGTGGGGGGATTGTTTGCAAATGGTCCCAAGTAATTGTGTTTTGAACCATATGTTGATACCATGGGTGAGGGAAGCTATATACTATTGCGATTATTTTGAATTTAGCAACATTTGCATGTTTTTGACCTCATTTTATGCTCATTTTTGTATTTTATGTGCTCAACTGGTCGGCCAACAGTAAAATGCCTAGAGATTCGTGAACTATGGTATGTTGCTTATAGGTTGGCATATGCTTCGGTGTTGCACCTCACCATATGCCAGATCACGTGGTCACTTTGGCGTGGCACACAGGGCCTCACAAGATTAGGTCTCAAATTTCTGAGTTAACCTGTGAAGCATGGCATGTGTATATCCTGAGGGGTTTGGGAGCGAATGTTGGGATATTCCTGGGAATGGATCTTTGGTCTATATCACCCTTGTATATTACATTCCGGTTTGACACATGCATGAAGCATTTGAATATTTGCCGTATGCATTTTTGAGTATATAATTGAATTTTGGGCATTATGGTGTGATTTGCCTAATTTTGCTATGTTGTGAGGTCATCTTCACGGGGCAATTCCCCAAGCCCAATCGACTCCAAGTCCAACCAAAGTTATGTCAGGGTAGGGCATCGTCCTGAGTGCCACTCTAGGCCATGATACGCCACCTCCCCTATTGGGCTAGGATTTAGAGGCTTGGGAGTGAACACATTTTTGGGGTTTGTGTAGTGACTTTTGACACATGGCATTTAGCCATCTTATTTGACTTGGTTCAGGGCATCATGTTGGCGAGTCAGGGGAAGGTCTTGAGTCCGGGGAATGAGGGGTCTATGGCTGTGATTGTGTGGGTTTCCATCTTTCCCCAATTCTGCTTGATTTGTGTTCATATGCCAATTTCAGGGCTTCTTCTTTATTGATTTCGGTGCAATTCTATGTACATGCCCAACGCCCGTGTCTCCGCGTGCACCGTGAGACGACCAGCGTGTTGAAAGGAGTTGTTGAGTGTCAACGCGGGACTTCAAACACCCTTGGAAGCCCTCAGTGTGGATTATTTGGATTTCAGCTATTGTACTTGGGAGTTGGTTATTGCAAGGGATCCGGATTTGTGTGAAGGAGCCATATTTTACTGTTTTTTGTGGGAAATTGTGCAGGATAGGGCAAGATCATGCAGAACCTGGTGAGAAGCAAGACCATAGGAGTGACAGGAAATGGTGGAAGGGGTACAGCAGGGGCCGGTCCTGGTAGGGACCTTCTTTATGGTAGCAGATGATTACCTGCCCCCTACTGCCGCACCGGGGACTTGGGCCCTCATTACCCCTGCCCAAGGACGCCCCGGGTGCAGATCGTGGAGTCCGTGGAGTCGACGCCGGACTTGGAAGCCCGGGAAGAGCGAAGATGCTCGGGACGGAGAGCCTTTGTAGGACATGGGCTAGACACGGAGGACCTGGCCTCCATGTGTGAAAGGCAATGCCGCAAGGCTTGCAATCTCCGCTCCGCGGTGGAGGAGTTGGAGGAGACCAGCAGCAACGGCAGGGCCCGGCGTTACCGGAAGCGCGGGTCACCGAAACCCGCGGCGGAAGCCAGGGCGATGGAGACGGATCCCAGCCGGGTCAGGCTGTGGTCAGCTGCAGATTCCGAGGGGCATTCCGATGGCTATCGGACCGCTTTCCCTTCGGAGTCCGAGGAGGTGGCCAGACCGCCCACAAGGGCGCACACGGCCCCCGAACCCAGCCTGGAGCATGACGCCGAGGCGCTGGAGAGGCCTACCAGAGCCAGAACTGCGCCTGTGGCCCGGCAGACGGAGCCAAAGCGGGATAACATGGGCGACACACCCATGGCAGAGGAGTCCGAGGCGCCGGGAACCGTGGGATGCGCCGGATCAGGTGGAAAGCACGTTGAGTGCTACTGCAAGCACGTATCCTTCCTCATCGGCAAGTACCCAAAGATGGGGATGGACACCATCGTGCAGCACCTTGACCGCCTGGACAACCAGAAGGACGGCCTAGAGGAGGACATCGCGGGGATCCTGGATGACCAGTCGGAAGCGGAGAGAGACATGGCGGAGCTGCGAGCGGAGCAGGACCGGTACCGGGAGAAGCTGGAGATGGCCCTGCAGAAGCAGCAGCGAGTGGTGGACAGCCTCCTCCATCTGGTGGAGGACATGTCGGTACGCCTGAAAAGGATAGAGGAGTCACAACCCCTCGCCTCGGGTCCGGAGCTCCCGGCAAGGCCGGCAACGGCAGAGCTGGTGGAGCGGGTTAAGACCCTCAGAAGCACCATGGAGAAACCCATGGGCGGCCCTGCAGAGGCACCTTACGCGCCTCCGCGTGTTGACCCGGGTGCGCTGCCATTTGTTCCCATGTTCAGCGAATCCATAATGCTCGGGGAGCATACGGCACCGGCTGAGTCCATGCGGGAAGAGCACGCAACCACGGACCTGAGGAGCCTGACGGTACAGATGTCCCATGCCGCCCAGGATCCACCGACCGCTATGACTGCCAATGCAGTTTATGCGGAAGAGGAGATCCAGACCATGCAGGGGCGAACCATGGGAAGGGTCAACGGACATGGTCGAGGCCATCCAGGCGGAAACCTGTGGGTGAAGGACCCCACTACGGGGATATGGACAGCCGGTGGAGCAAGTCCTTCCCGCATCCCAAACCCCCTGGGTTCAGGCCCAACTGGACCGCACTCCATGGAGGAGAGGGATGTACGGGGAGTGTACTCACACCCCCCGGCCACAGGTGGTATCCGTCTCGGTGGAGTGGTGGCTGCGGACGTCGGAGACGCCATCAGGATTGACGACCTCAGGGGAATCAAAATCCCCTACTACGATGGCAACCCCTCCAACCTGGATGACTTCATCTTGGTTTGGGAGGACTTCGCCGAGGAGGTCGTCGGCGAGATGAAGGGAGCGCCAAGGGACCAGTGGGTATGTCGGACATTCCCACACAGGCTGGCGCAGGACCAGAAGGAGGAGCTCAGGGATCAGATCCGCGAGGGATTGATCCAGACGGAGCAGGCCTGCCTCGAGTGGCTGGAGGACGAGGAGCGAGTGGATACCCCCAACCAGAAGTTGGAGGATTTGTGGTCCATTCCGCTGCCGCTGGCGCGCGGGGAGTTGAGGGTCCGGGAATGGAATCGGTACATCCGCAAGTACCGAAGAAGCCTCAAGCTGGTGGAGGACTGGAATGAGTCCAGCCAGATCGGACACCTGCTCAAGGACGTCCTCCCCTGCCACTGGAAGAAGAGGGTGGAGGACGAGGAGGAGAAGAGAGCAAAGAAGCGCGTGGCCGTACGGATCATGGCATCGGAGGACACCCACGCCGGAATAATGGAGTTTTTCTGGCGAAACCTCGGCGAGCCCAGCCGAATGTTGGGGTTGAAGAACGCCGTCTACGTGGAGGTATTCGGCGACACCATGGGGCAAAGGCTGACGCGCCTCAACAACACGGAGTGGAGGCGCGGGGAACCACTGAGGATGCAGGTCATCTTCGCCCGCATGAGCCTGGACAAGATCGTGAAGTACATCACGGTGGAGCTGAAGCTCAACGCCAAGAACGAGGCCCACGTGCAGGATCGACAGGGCCATGGACATCGAGGTCATGGGGAAGCTCGCCAACACCGAGAGGTTAAGGAGGACACGGTCGGAACCGCGGAGGAAGGGAGTGGAAGCGGCCAAGATCTCTGGACCGCGACCACCCGAGAGGATCATGAAGAAGCCCACTTCTTCGCATTCGTAGCGCACAATATGAAGGAGCATGGGCAGGACAGGTCCAGGTGGAACCGCCTGGAACCAAGGTTCAACAAGAACCGCAAGGAACCGCAGAGGATCGGGAACCCGCCGCTCTCGTTCCGCGAATACAGATCACAGCACGACGGCTGCTGGGTCTGCTACGGCAAGGAAAACAACCATGCACATGGCCACCGGCATTGCAAGGTATATAAGGCCGACAAGAAGGCCTACTTCGCCGCCCATCCCGACAAGAAGCCCAAGGAGCAACGAATTGCCGATTGGAAGGGAAAGGGCGGAGACGGTGGAAAAGGCCAAGGAAAGGGCCAAGGGAAAGGCGGAGGAAAAGGCTATGGTGGAGAACCCGGCCCACACCAACGCCTGAGGTCGATCGAGGAGGTTGCTGAGGACATGTTGAGGACGTTGGAGGAACTCAAAGCCCAGCAACCTGGTGGACAAAGTCTGGGCGGATCGCAGCAGGAGGGAGCTGCGGAAGGCAACGTCTAGAGAAGCCCCTACGGGAGTGGGACCCCGGAGGTCTCTCCTCCGAAAATCAGTGGAATCCTAGAGAAAGCGAAGGCAGATCGGGTGCCCAAGAAGGCTCGAGAAGAGCCAAAACCACTGAGTTTTGTCACTCCCAACCCCTGGAGGGCCCTGCCAGTGGAAGTGTATGTGGGCAAGGGACGTGGCAAGAAAGAAGGAGCGACCACGGAGAGCCCCGTGGACGGGCAGGACCAGCCCAGGATCTACACCATCCGTGACCATACCGTTCGAAGTCCTGATGCACCCGGATGTGCTAGAATTGCATGCCGTGAGAGTCATCCATAAATCGCAGGGTGACGAGCGGCAGTTGCACTTGAAGTTGTGTGTACGGTGCGGACAAGAGGAGTTGGTGGTGGATGTTTTGGTGGATGCGGGTGCCCAGGTTAGCCTGATCCGGAGAGGGTTGTTCAAGGAGGAATCCCTGCAGCCCAGCCATAGACCGGTACGCCTGAAAGAGGCCAATGGAGAGATTATGGGTGGTGGCACCCATGAGGCCACTATCAGTATGGAATTCTGGGAGCATGAGCGCTTGAACCGCCCTGATTTGGCGAAGAGAAGCACTGTATCCGGGAACTTCTATGTGGCCGACATTACAGATTGGGATATGATCATGGGGTATGACTTCATGGTGGGAAATGCCATTGGAGCCCTTCCCCATCGTGCAACGCTGGTCCGGGAGGATGCTGAATGCCTTACACGCCTGTCCACGGACTATGCATGCGGATCATCCCAATGGAATGCTGAGGAAGAGGATCGGATCGTCCAAGCGGTGCAAGCTGTGGGTGCCAAATCCAGAGGAGACCGCGGAGTTCAGTTCACGGAGTATGGAATGGCGCCGCAGGTGTACGCCAGGATGATTCAGACGCTGGGAGCCGAAGCGCCCGAGACGGACGTCTTCGCTTCCCGGGATGCCGGACTTTTGAGGAAGTGTAGGAAGCATTGGCATCGAGGAGACTCGGCCTGGCACAGGCATTGGGGTTTGAAGGAGTGGGGGCCCATGTATTGGCATGGTTCCCTGGAAAATACCAGACGTACGGCAGAAAAGATCGTCGCGGATAGGGCGAAGGGGATCCTGGTCATAACCGGCATAGGATCCACCCCATGTCCGCTGGAAGGTCTCAAGTGGACGCTGGATTCCAACACCCTGAACGAGATGTCACTCGGGCCAGAGGAGGAGTTGTTCATCGACGCCAAGGGTTTATCAATGCCCTTCCCGGGTCAAGCGTTGGGTACCAAGGCTTTCCTGGTGGATGGGGCGCAAGCCCAGCCCACGGGTGATGAAGCATTCATCCGTAGGGTTGAGGCGGTGCCCAAGCGGGTCATGTTTGAGCCCAAGGAGGGGACGGATCAGCCAATGGATGGCATTGACGTCCTGTCCCACGCCGACATCGACCACGTCGTCAACCTGCGGATGGGGATGCACAACCGTGTGGCAGCCAAGAAGGGGCGAGCAATGGTCACATCTCCGCATTGGTGGGATGACCAGATGTTGGTCACCGGCAAGTACGAGAAGGATGAGTTCGTGGCGAGGGCCATGGATCACATCACGGACCAATATGATGGTCCGGTTGGGTCGGACCCGCCGACGTGGGATTTTCCAAGAATGGGGGCCGGTAACAACAAGAACCAGGCCCATGCCGCAACTTTCGGAAGATTATTGGTGGGAAGCGCGCCCCACGATGATGGAGACGGCGGATCGGACGAGGAGAAGTCGGACTCGGACCCGGAAGAGGCCTATACCGCAGTGCGGTCGGTTGTATCGATACCGAAGCAAGCGGCTGAAGAGGCCCAGGAGAACCCGAAGGTCGCCGAGCTGAAGGAGAGGCTGATAAATGCCTATCCGCGGCTGTTCAGTGGCGTCGCCAACAAGAACCCTCCAGATTGTGGGAGCTTTTGCACAGCGAGGATCAAGCTGAAGCCGAACCCCAAGATCTCTCGTCATCGGTAGTATCAACTTCAGGGCGATCGGGCCGAGGCCATGAAGAAGTTGTTAGTAAGAAAAAGTCACTGCCATGTCTTTCTTGGAGGGCTTGATCCAGGCTAAGCCCCCCCTTAAAACCCTTTGTTGATGCTGAGACAAACTTAAGTGTTTTTATCTCTCTTTTGTGGCCTAAAGTACACTTTCTCAAGGTAACTAGGGTTGTGACCCTAGCCCCCCCCATGAAGTTCACCCCTACCACTCAACTGAGCGGAGGTACCTTCCTTCATGGAGGTCATACCAAAATAAATCAGGCAATCCATGCTTGTGGGCCTTGGAGGTTAAGCCTAAGTGGTCTCCCACCCCAAGACCCCTATACTCAATTGAATCTACCACTTATTGTGGTCCTACTTTGTAACTGTTTCTGAATTCAGTTGCTTGGCCAAGTCATTTTCTGTGTGGTCCTGACATCTATGCCCCTCAGTCCTAACCAGCACCATTTCACCCAAAAGAGTGCACATGAAGTGCCTATTGCAACCACTGAGGCTAGAGTCTGACCAATTTTCATATAAAACCTTTTGCATTATTCATTTGTGATTGAATCTATGTTCATATACCTGCTTTGTCTATCTGCAGCCCTTCTGTGTTACACTGGATTCCAAAACCAATCATTGATTTCATTGATTCGATCCATATTCAGTCCTTGCTCTACTTGCTGCTTTGGTTTGGGGTTTTCCACTACAAAACTAACTTGCAGGAATACATCAAAAGACCTAGGGCATAATTCAAGGACATCTTTCCGGTAGCAGAGACAGTCCCTTGAGACCTTTTGAACCGACCCTGAGAAGTGCAGAACAAAAGCTCAACAAAAAGTCCATAATGTCCACACCAAGTGTAAGGACCTGGCCTATCCGAACTGTCCAAGTGCAAATGGGCAGTGTGGTCCACCCAATGAGTGAACCACCACACCGAGCACCACATCACCTCAGTGGCGCATCTGGGTCCCAAGGAGATCCAGAACGCAGAAGGGCGGAGAAGAATAAAGGCCTTACCACCGAGGCCTTAGCAGCACACGGTGGAGACAGCTTCAGTCACCTCCACAGACGTGTGGCTGCTTCAGTATCACGATCCAATTGCCCAGCTTCATCCTCAACTGCCATTGAAGGACCTGAGGAATATGAGAAGCTGAAGATGAAGATGGATGAGTACATCATGCACGATGAGTACTACAAATCCATCCGTGGGGAAGATGGAGAGGAACCACTGGCTGTACATGGGTCAAGACCACGTACGGATCTAGGGTCCTACTCACACTCAGGCCCTCCGTCTACTGCATCCCTGCCAAGACGACTACGACCTGAGTACCCAACCCCAAGGGCTCCCGAAGTGGGCCCAACTCGAGTCGAAGAACATCATCCAAGGCCAACCTACGGTGCCCTGGATCAAACGGCCGAGCTGCTGGCCAAATTCCTGTCTGGATCAGAAGATCCAGATGTGACGGCCTTATCAGAGGCCATTAAGGCTAAACTGGGTATTGCAGAACCCTTACCCAAGCCTGAGTTCCTCTCTCTCTCTCCAGGGCTGAGTACCCTGGCCGAAGATCTCAAGAGATCGAGGGTCTCAAGGCTGTTGCCTAAGGTTACCTGCCCCAGCCCCTTTCACCCCCGTGCCAGGACTGTGCCTATGGCGGACCTACAGGACGTGCCTGTCACAGAGAGTGAGAGAAGAGGGCTGTCAGCCCTGGCCCCACTTGCCGGCGTGTCGCCTTCAGGCCTAACTCCGGGGGGTGGGAAGATGGGCAGACCGATTGCCCAGGCGAACATCCAGCTGGAACTGCCGGAGTTCGACCCTAAAAACCTGCCAGAATGGGCAGAAGAATTTGCGGAGTTCCTTTTGTTGACTGGCCAATCCCATGTGGATGTGGCCACCAAATGTTCACTGCTAAAACGCTCATGCAAAAAGAAATTTTTGCAAAAACAGGTCAAACAGATTGTGAAAACCTGTTCTACTTGGGCGGAGGTACTCCTGAGGTTAGAGAAAACATTCCCAGTCTATGAGACTGACCTCAGCGTACGCACACAAATCGAGGAGCTACCTATGCTCCCGGAGTTTCCATCCGCTGCGCGAATTTCTGAGTATGTGTGCGACATGGAGTACTTATTTTCGAGGATGAATGTGGGCTCCTACGGAGCCACTGAGCCCCACCTGTGGCTCATGAGTAAGATCCCCCAGCGTACGTGGGATGATTGCCGCTCAACCTCTGAGAGGAAGAGCAGGACCCACTCGTATGATACACTGGTGGATCTCTTGATTGAGCTAGCTCTTGAGAGAGAGAACGACTCCCACATGGAGAAGTTCCTCAAGAAACATTTGGGACGAGGTGGTACCCCTACCCCTGAACGTGGCGAAGGGAAGGGGCATAAAAATCCCACTAACACCAACCAGGGAGGCGGTAAAGGGAGGGGCAACCTACGTGCCATGAACGAGGTACCAACTGATGCAGGCACCCCCCCCCTGTTTTACTGCCGACCTGTCAATGACAAGGGGGGACCTTGTCATGCCTCTGACTGCGATCTTCGCAGTGGCTGTATGCTGCAGATGAAACGTCAGCAGCATACTAAAGATGGGAAAACTGTGACCCATCAGGACCACTTCAGGTGTACCATCACCTGTGGTTACTGTGGCAAGCGTCGTCACTATGAGGACGAATGCCACATCAAGAAACGCGAGAGTGACAAACTCAAGCGTCAGGAGGCGGAGCGCCAGAAGAACCCGACGCCCGCCAGGAATCCCCCGAATGGGGATAAAGGTAAAGGAGGTGGCAAGGGGGGTGGTAAGACTGGACCCCCTAACCCCCAGAGGCGCTCATCAGCGCCTGTTGCTACGCCTACTCCTGCTGCCACACCCGCTCCTGCCGCAGGTGTCCCCCAGAAGCGACCCCAAGGGGATAACGCTACCCCTGAGGGGAATAATTCTAAGAAGAGGCGCTTGGCCTGGATGGCCAAGTCCCTCATGGCTGCAGGAGTGGATGTGAAATTCCCTGATGAGGAATAGGGGGGCGGCTCCGAAGAGGAGGACTTGGTTTTCTGGATCCTCGTGAAAATCGGGGATCAGGTTTTTCGAGCAGTGCTTGATACCGGTGCAACACTTTCCATAGTGGCCCGGCGCCTGCTTAAAACTTTCAGGAAGACTAAGACCGTGGCCATAAGAGTAGGGGATGGTCGTACCATCCATTCCTTGGGGGGTGTCGATGTGACCATCTGTCTGGGCGACGAAACCGTGACTCAACACTGCAGAGTTTTGGACACTGACGCCTTTGACATTGTCATTGGCACTGACTTTCTAAGAAGAAACCCCCAGGTTAAAATGCTGTCCCTACAGCGTCCTTACTCTTTACACTGCGACTTTGGCAGTGGGCTATTCTCCGTTCCTTTGGAGCTGTCAGGACGAAAAGAGTCTGGGCTGCGCTACGCAGCCAAGACGAACTATCGTACTGAAAATTACCAACTGGCCCGTCATGTTCTCGAAAATGGACTGGCGGCCCTTCAGGTAAACCTGGATGAGATCCAGGTGGAATTGTTTGCGAGCCAACAACAGCACATCATGCAGTTGTACTGCTCGAAACAAACGAACAATGCTTTCCGTTTCTTCTGGAAAGCAATGGGCCTAGCGTATGCTAACCCTCCCTTCTCCCTGCTCGCGAAGGTCCTGACCAAGATCGCTTATGAGGGAGGAAGGGTTGTTATGTGCACCCCTGACTGGGGTTGCTCTGGTGAACATGCCTACTGGCGCCGTATGCTTGACCGAATGACCGTGGGAAGAGTGCAACTCCCCGACGGCCCCATCTATGTGCCTGAGGACTCAGACACAGCTATGCAGGCCCCTGAGTGGGCCAGTTTCCTGTCCATCATCGATGGATCTCTCAATCCTGTACCCCTGTGTGACCTGGACCAGGTGCTACTAAAAGAGGTCATGGCCGAAAATCGTGGCCTGACCCTTTATGATCTCAAAAATCGATCTCCTGAGCACCTATCTGCCACACTTACAGGGTGTGAGTCTCCTGATGACTATCTGGAACCTGCAGCTGTAAAAGAGGATGCTGACGACCAACTGTCTGAGATCGCCAGCACTATTCCCTCTGTTGATCCCAGCTGTGTTGACCTAAAACATAGTGCTTTCCTGGCCCAGCTGTTGCTAGAGGAGGTAGATCTAGAGTCAACCTCTGAACCCGCTTCCTCTGTTGGGAAACCAGTGCTACACATGCAGCCTGTGCACACAGGTGAATCCGTGGCCCGGAGTACTGATGCTCTGGCACGGCCTGCTGCTAATAACATGCCCTTGTCTGAGCTTGACACGCAAGAACTCCGACGGCTGTTGTACCTGAAGGCCGAAGGTATTGAGCGCCAAGAGCGGCTGCAATACCTCAGACAGACCTGGAAATACTCCATCTGGTCTGAGGAGGACGATGAGTCCTATACGCTGCCTGATCCTGAGATACCTCTAGTGTACTCTCTACACTATGGGCAGCAATGTCCCCCTGAGTGGGACGATGGTACTGTACCTGCCGAAACTGCTGATCGGCATAAAAAGAAAGAACATGGAAAAAGCAACCTCCATGCTGAGGAGGATTTCCTTCAGAAAGTCGAGAGTCTTAACCTTGACCCCCGCCTGAAGAAACTGCTGATAACATATGAGGAGGTGTTCTCCGCCTTGCCGCCTCCCCTATCTTGCAAAAAACTGGTCCAGATGGACCTGAAATTGAAACCCGAATTTGAAAAGACGCGAGTGAGGCGTTGTCCCTATCCCGCTCCACAGGAACAGGTTGAAGAAATCGAGCGCCAGATCCAAGAATGCATTGATGCTGGCCTCGTTGAAGAGTACAAACATGGGGACTATCCCCATCACTGCAGCCCCTGTTTCCTTGTTGCTAAACCAGGGTCGACTGCTCTACGTCTTGTTGTAGACTATGGTGAGGTCAACAAGAAAACCCAGAACCACTCAGGGAGTATTCCTAACATGGAAAACACCCTGGAGCGTATTGCCAAATGTAGGTATAAGACCAAAATGGACAAACGCTCTGGTTTCTGGCAGGTTGACCTAACCGCCGCAGCTCAGGAGCTGCTTGCCTTTATAACCCCTAAGGGTCGTGTCTTCAAGTGGAAGGTTATGCCTTTCGGGGTGGCTAACGCCCCAGCGCTCTTCCAGGAGCTTATGAACAAAATTTTGTACATACTGAGGCGCAGGCCTCTAGTACAAGAGTTGATTTCTCGGGGTGCAGAAATGGAGGCTCACATCGACGACGTGAGTTTGGGTACTAATACCAAAGAGGACCATGTCCTTCTCCTACGTGAATTCTTCACTGTTTGTCAAGAAAACCATCTCCGAATCAAACTCGAAAAATGTGAGTTCATGAAAGAGGAGATGGAGTATTTGGGTTTCGACGTGGGGTATGGCTGGTGGAAACCAGCCGCGTCTAAGATGCAGCCCCTACAGGACATGCAGATTCGCGATGACCCTAAGAAGGGTCTACACGATGTGAGGAGTTTTGTGGGCGCCTGTAATTTCTATCGGCGTCACATCCACAATTTTACTTACTCCTCTGCACCCCTCACTGACCTAATCAAGAAAACTACTCCCTGGAGGTGGACCTCCAGAGAGGAAGAGTGTTTCCAGGAGTTGAAGAAGAAGATTGCCTCCTCCAACTGCCTGGGAGTTCCCCGCCCCGAGGGCGAGATAGTCCTGATCACTGATGCCAGTGATGTAGGGGGGGGAGGTACGATCTATCAATGGCAGGAGCTTAACCCCGCTGAGCTAACCCACTGCCATTATCGTACTACTGGACTGAACCGTGATGGTTCGTTGAAACACGACTATCCTACCAGTGAGTGGCGACTGGTGCCACTGGGACACTGGAATTGGAAGTGGAACCAAGCGCGTTCCAACTACAGCACCTATGACCAGGAACTCCTGGCCGGTATGTTGGTGCTATCTTCACAATCCCGACTCCTGGGGTCTAACCCTATTGTCTGGCTGTGTGACCAGGAGCCTGTGAAGTCATTTCAGAAGGGCCCACCACCAGAGAAAGCGAAGCTAAAACGGTGGTGGACTTACCTGAGCCAGTTCAGGCTGACAGTGCATCATATCCCCGGGATTAAGAATGAACTGTCTGACTATATATCGCGCAACAACTTCGATGCGCTTATTGGTGAGAGCTCTGAGGCGCTCGCCAAAGAGGCTTTCCAGCGTATGGATGTCCAGCTTGACCTGTCCATGCGCACTGCTGGAATCCTGGAGGGTTGGAGTCTAACCGACTATCAGTCAGAGTATGAAGAAATTCTCCAAACCCTCAACACTGGTCTCGAACCCCGTGTCATTGACGGGCACCAGTGGTATAAGAACAATCAGTACCTCTTCTACGAGGACCGAATTGTGGTGCCTGAGGCACGACTAGATGGGTGCCTACAGTGGTCCCATCTCAGTTCCGGTCACACTGGCGCTAATCGCTCAGTGGACTTCTTCCGTGAGTGTTTCTACTCCAGTCTAACCCTGACTGAACTGAGGTCGCGTATGCAGACCATTGTGGATGCTTGTGGCTGTCATGCCAGCAAGCAGAGCGACAGTAGGGATAGGGGTCTGATCTCCAGCTTACCCATACCCTATTGTGCTAACTCTCTTCTCTACGTGGATTACATCCACGGCCTACCACGCTTTGGCGGCTATGATAGTTGCCTCGTGGTCACCTGTGGTCCATCTCGCTTCACCTGTGTGTTCCCTTGCAATAAGAAAATCACAGGTGAGCAGACTGTGAAAATGTTGGTCGAACAATGGTTCGAACCCTATGGAGCACCTAAACAGGTGCACTCTGATGAAGATGTACGCATCCGCAGTGACACTGGGTGGTACAAACGAGTGCTAAATGCCCTCAACGTGGAGGTAACCACAGGTGTGCCCTACACTCACACGTCTAACCCTCTCTGTGAGAGACAGAACCGTGTGGTGGAGCAAAACTTAAGAATCCTGATGAAACAGGAACGCACCAAGGACTGGGTACGCCTAGTGCCCTGGGCAGTTCTGTCCATGAACTCACAGCGGAGCTCTTCTACGGGTTTCACCCCCCACGAACTGTTCCATGGAGGACGACCTGCTTGGTTCTTCAAAACCCCCTTTCCTGAGGACTTCAAGAGCCCTGTAGGAGATTGGCTAGAACACAAGCAGTCTCTGGCTAACCAGGCTGGTACTAACCTGAGGCACATTCGTGACCGTGAACAGAGCCGACGGAACCGCCTACGGCGACCTGCCAGCTTCAAGGTTGGTGACCTTGTTTTGGTACACCATTCACGCCTACCCTCCTGGCCACGTAACTGCCTACAGGACCCTTACTTTGGACCCTATCGTATCATCAGGATAGATGGATCCAGGATCCATGTCAGGTGCAGTCCACGTCTAGGTGGTGAACTGCTATGTGCTCCTAAGCAGCTGAGGCACTATCACTCCCCTGACGACTTGTCTTGGGATGAGTGGCGCCTCAGCGACAGTGAGATTGAACGTATAGACCTAGAGAACGCTGCCAGTCCAGAGGAGGCAGACGAACTCGAAGAGATGACTGCCGATGAGATGGCAGTCGATGGTTACTACGTGGTTGCAGGTATTGCTCGCCACGAGTATAAACAGGGCTGGAAATTCCTTACCCTGTGGGATGGCTATGGGTTGTCCGAGGCGACCTGGGAACCTATGTCAGCCTTCATACAACCAGATGGGAGTATCAACCCCATCTTCCGCACTTACCTCGTTGAGAACAACGAGGGGCAGCTCCTAACCCGTGCTGAGACTATGTCCCAGCGTAAGAAGCGAAACTAATTACCCTGTGTCAGTCAGCTGACCCTGTCTGTGCCCTGCAGACCCATGCCTATGGTTTCCAGCGTGAGCCAGGTGGCCGCTTATCAAGATTGCAGCCACCCAGCGAGTGTTTGCCTTGTTGACCATGTGTTGCATGGGTACTGCCCTAATGTAATGACCTTGGTGAGCCAACGAAGAACGGTGGCTTTCTACACCAGGGGGGAATGACAAGCAAGGTGTTATGAGGCAAGGTGTGTCTCCCCTCCTTGGGGACAAGCGAGCCCACAGTTAGGACCCCTGACTGGTCCAGACCCATGGGGTTCTACCCTTCCTTTCAGGGTTTACCTTACCCTTACTTGCCATGACGTATGTGTGAGTGTGCTAGTCCTAAGGTCCTAAGAGCAAGCCGCAGAAGTGGTGTCCTAATTATACCCAAGTCTGCGCCCTTGCTAAACCCGGAGGGTTGGCTTATTGATGCCACGGGGTACGCCCCGGGTCTCCCCTCCCCTATGCGCCCAATTTCTGTGCTGGCGCAAAACCTTGGGGGAATACCCAGAGTGTTAGTCCAGGTATTGTTTTCCCTACCTACCTGACTACTACAGGGAGGGGTGGCCAAAAGCTATGAAGGCATGCAAAACGCCTGTTTGCTATGTGGCCAAAAACACTAACCTAACCCACTGTCACAGCCCACCAACCCAGCTAAAATTGCAGGAAAAGGGTGGGACAGTGACACGCCCCCTACAGGTCCTACACACCCTACAGTGGCACCATCCTGGTGGGCGAGCGCTGGGCAACTGGCTCTAGCCCCCACGCAGGACTACCACTCCTACACGCACACTCTACTTGGCGTTGCGAAGAGAAAGTTCTCGAGGGTCCTAGCGACCCACCTGTGAAATGACAAGAGAACACAGCGCTGCTAAGCAACTGTGGCCTCACAGGGGACGCCACAACGCGTTTCCCCTGCAAGGGCTTGGAGGGAAGGAGTGCTCTCGTGTGCAAGGCGCAGATGTCGATGAAGTCGGACTCCCTGCTCTGCCACAGGCGGAGCGGAGTTACTTGTTTGTGTGAACTGCGCCCCTGTTTAGCAGGGCATAAAAAAATGCTGCTGCACCACTCACCCTACCTGCCCACCTGTAAAACAAAGGCAAATGAAAGGGCGTTTGCGGCGGAGGAACCAAGGCACACTCCAGGTGTTATACCCTTCTCAGTGTGCCCTATAATACGCTGTCCGCAAACACGCTGCATGGAGCAGCTACCCTTATCAAGCAAGCAAGCGTTAAGGGACTCCTCAGGTTCTCTTAAAGAACGTACCAAGGAGCCCCTGGGTAGCCTAAACAAGGTTTACCGTGCGCAATTCGCGTGGCCTACCCTTTAATGCATCATGTGCACGCAGGGAAGGAAGGCTTAACCACAGACTCAACCAGGAGGTGAGCTCCTCCTGGGCTAACCTACCTTACTTACCATGCATCGTGTGAATGCCGCATTGAAACGAACACAAAACAAACCTAAGCGTTTTAAGCAACTCAACTTGAACGCTACGGCCGCACACGTACAAACGCTAACCTGTGAGAAAAGAAACAAGGGTGGATTAGGGATACAGGTGAAGCGATACAGCGTGTGGATGCCTAGATTAGGCACATGCATCGCGAGCACAGCGCATATTCTAACCCTACATACGCGCTGCGCGCTCCATTCGCATCACATACCTTTCACTCCTGCTTTCACCTGTGCAGAGCACGCGAGATGAACACCCGACCCCCCAACGAGCACAGCGTTAACAACCCTAACGTTTTGACGGAGCAACCAACACGAACGCAATGCGTGAGTGTGAAATGACACAGACATACCTGAGAGACGGGTTGTTGAACTGCTCTGTGGTGCGGGCTGATTGTGAATACTTTACTCTGTGTTTATAAAAATTTTGATGCAACTGTGCAAAAATTTTCTTTGAAAACTTTAAAAAACTACGGCACATACCTTCTTTTCCAAATGCCGTTTTCGCTTGCGCAACCCTTTTCTTGGCGTCCGCTTCGTTTGCGCTTGTCTGCGACTTTAAGTTATGTGTAAAAATGACGATTTCCCGCGTGGTTTCGTCGATTTTCAACGATTTCACTTGCTAAATCGCAGCCCCTTCCGCAGAACCGCAGGAATCACTCCCTGCTGGTTCCATTTTCTATTTTTTTCAGCTCCTGGGGGTTTGTGTCCTCCATTGGGAGTATTGCTCCGCCCTGGCCCTTGGTCAGGACGTTTACTAAAACGCTGTTTATACGGCGATAACCGTCCGCATTAGAGCGTTCGGCTGTACCCTAGTGGACAGACACATGTGCTCTAGACAGGGAGTCCTGGGTTCAACTCCCACTGCCCCCACACTTTTTCCAAAAGTTTTCGCCGCACGCCAGCGACTTTTGAGGAATGCCCCTTCGAAGGGACATCATTCACGGTACATTACACTGTTTTTCAAGGGTCCATACAGTGTGATAGGCTTCTATGAAGTGATGAGAATGTTTACTGTGAGTTTAATGCATTTTTTGAGGTAATTTTGGGAATATTTGAGCCTTTTTCCTTGGTCCTACTAGCTTGATCAACTAGTACTCCAGGGGGGAGTAAGAAAAAGTCACTGCCATGTCTTTCTTGGAGGGCTTGATCCAGGCTAAGCCCCCCCTTAAAACCCTTTGTTGATGCTGAGACAAACTTAAGTGTTTTTATCTCTCTTTTGTGGCCTAAAGTACACTTTCTCAAGGTAACTAGGGTTGTGACCCTAGCCCCCCCCATGAAGTTCACCCCTACCACTCAACTGAGCGGAGGTACCTTCCTTCATGGAGGTCATACCAAAATAAATCAGGCATTCCATGCTTGTGGGCCTTGGAGGTTAAGCCTAAGTGGTCTCCCACCCCAAGACCCCTATACTCAATTGAATCTACCACTTATTGTGGTCCTACGTTGTAACTGTTTCTGAATTCAGTTGCTTGGCCAAGTCATTTTCTGTGTGGTCCTGACATCTATGCCCCTCAGTCCTAACCAGCACCATTTCACCCAAAAGAGTGCACATGAAGTGCCTATTGCAACCACTGAGGCTAGAGTCTGACCAATTTTCATATAAAACCTTTTGCATTATTCATTTGTGATTGAATCTATGTTCATATACCTGCTTTGTCTATCTGCAGCCCTTCTGTGTTACACTGGATTCCAAAACCAATCATTGATTTCATTGATTCGATCCATATTCAGTCCTTGCTCTACTGGCTGCTTTGGTTTGGGGTTTTCCACTACAAAACCAACTTGCAGGAATACATCAAAAGACCTAGGGCATAATTCAAGGACATCTTTCTTTGTTGACCAAGTTTATTGAGCGGGGCTGGATCGAACCCTCCGACAGTGATTAAGCCAGCCCAGCTCTTATCGTGCCCAAGAAAGAGAAGGGCGAGTGGAGGTTGGTAGATGATTACAGAGGTTTGAACGAGCAAACCGAGCACGACTCGTACTCGCTTCCTCTGATCGACACCATCCTCCAGAAACAACAAAAAAAACGGATCTTCATGGTGTTAGACGTGAAACACGGCTATCCCCAGATCCCGTTACACCCGGACTCCAGGCCCTGCACAGCGATGTCTACGCCGCTGGGTCCCATGCAGTGCAAAATGGTGCCTATGGGCACCAAGAATGGCAACACCGATTTGCAGCGCATGATGGAGGACCTACTCGGTCCTGTCCGGGACTGTGCCGACCCCTTTGTGGATGACATCATCATTGGGTCCGGCACGGAAGACATGACTGAGGACGAGCTCACTGAAGCGCATGAGAAGGATCTGCGCCGAGTGCTCAGCGAGCTGGACAAGCACAACATGGTGTGCAAGCCCACCAAAGCCTCACCCTTCGTGAGGGAAGTGGAGTTTGCGGGTCACGTGGTTGGTCATGGGCAACGCCGTCCCATGCCTGGGAAGCTGGCGTCCCTGCACCCCTGGGAGAAGCCCTAGACCATCAGCGAACTCCAATCCTTCATGGGGTTCTGCAATTACTATTCGGGCTATGTCCGGATGTATGCAGAACTATCGGGCCCGCTGCACAAGATGCTGCAGGTGGGCAAGTTCGATGGCCGGAAGGGGAGTAAGAAGAAGCTTGCCTGAACCCTTGAGGCCGAAGATGCGTTCAGTCGCCTGAAGGAGCAACTCCTGGGGCAGCTGGGGCTATTCCTGGTGGACCCGAACAAGGGATTGGTGCTACGGACGGACACCTCGGACTATGCTGTAGGGGCAGTCGTCGAGCAGGTGCGGGACGACAGGTCGCACATACCCGTGGCGTTTTGAGAAAAGTTTATAGTGGTTCCAGCACTGTGTTTATTGCTTCTCCTGCTGCTTGCTGTTGCCGTAGGGTTTCCTGCTGCTTGTTTTGGAAGATGAAAACCTTTTGTTTGCAGAAATAGAGTCAATATAGTCAATCCAGGATAACCCAAGCCAGAAGTGTGCAAGGAGAAGAGAATTCAGGATCAAAGCATGAAGGGCTGCAGTGTAAACAGTGAAAGATGATTGGATATTCACAGAAACTGCAACTCAGGTCACAAATGAATGCATATTCACAAAGATAGCTGAAATGTTTTTGGAAAAGAGTTAGAAAACTGCCCCATGGTCACTCTCTCTCCATAGTGCGACAGTGATTAAGCCAGCCCAGCTCTTATCGTGCCCAAGAAAGAGAAGGGCGAGTGGAGGTTGGTAGTTGATTACAGAGGTTTGAACGAGCAAACCGAGCACGACTCGTACTCGCTTCCTCTGATCGACACCATCCTCCAGAAACAACAAAAAAAACGGATCTTCATGGTGTTAGACGTGAAACACGGCTATCCCCAGATCCCTTTACACCCGGACTCCAGGCCCTGCACAGCGATCTCTACGCCGCTGGGTCCCATGCAGTGGAAAGTGGTGCCTATGGGCACCAAGAATGGCAACACCGCTTTGCAGCGCATGATGGAGGACCTACTCGGTCCTGTCCGGGACTGTGCCGACCCCTCTGTGGATGACATCATCATCGGGTCCGGCACGGAAGACATGACTGAGGACGAGCTCACTGAAGCGCATGAGAAGGATCTGCGCCGAGTGCTCAGCGAGCTGGACAAGCACAACATGGTGTGCAAGCCAGCCAAAGCCTCACCCTTCGTGAGGGAAGTGGAGTTTGCGGGTCACGTGGTTGGTCATGGGCAACGCCGTCCCATGCCAGGGAAGCTGGCGTCCCTGCACCCCTGGGAGAAGCCCTAGACCATCAGCGAACTCCAATCTTTCATGGGGTTCTGCAATTACTATTCGGGCTATGTCCGGATGTATGCAGAACTATCGGGCCCGCTGCACAAGATGCTGCAGGTGGGCAAGTTCGATGGCCTGAAGGGGAGTAAGAAGAAGCTTGCCTGAACCCTTGAGGCCGAAGATGCGTTCAGTCGCCTGAAGGAGCAACTCCTGGGGCAGCTGGGGCTATTCCTGGTGGACCCGAACAAGGGGTTGGTGCTACGGACGGACACCTCGGACTATGCTGTAGGGGCAGTCGTCGAGCAGGTGCGGGACGACAGGTCGCACGTACCCGTGGCGTTTTGAGAAAAGTTTATAGTGGTTTCAGCACTGTGTTTATTGCTTCTCCTGCTGCTTGCTGTTGCCGTAGGGTTTCCTGCTGCTTGTTTTGGAAGATGAAAACCTTTTGTTTGCAGAAATAGAGTCAATATAGTCAATCCAGGATAACCCAATCCAGAAGTGTGCAAGGAGAAGAGAATTCAGGATCAAAGCATGAAGGGCTGCAGTGTAAACAGTGAAAGATGATTGGATATTCACAGAAACTGCAACTCAGGTCACAAATGAATGCATATTCACAAAGATAGCTGAAATGCTTTTGGAAAAGAGTTAGAAAACTGGCCCATGGTCACTCTCTCTCCATAGTGCCATCTCAGGAGATGTGCACTCTTTGTTTTGGGTCCCATATGTGCTGAGGTGGCATGGTATGTGGCGATGAGGTCACTGCCATGTCACATGGGATCTTCCTACTTAGCTAGACTGACCAGGTATTGAACCCAGGACCTCTCAAAAAGAGGTGCCTAGCCCCCTAGGGTACATACCACTAGGGCAGATAAGTATTCATGGAAAAACATAGATAAATTCATAGGCTCTGCCTTGGGTATGTCAGTGCTCAGTCAACTCAGGATAAGATGTTTTACTTCACATTGGAAGGGGATTAAGGGGTCCACTCCATATCCTGATAGGGTGTTTGGTTCCATAGGTCAAAATGTGTTATCACCACTTTTGGTGGGACCAATACTAAGATAAAAATGCATGGATGCTCAGTGCATCTCTAATACAACTAGAGTATGCCTCAAAGCAATGGAAAAGATTTTTTTCTTACTCCCCCCTTGTGCTGTGGTGGCCACCACTGTCGCATTTTAGGAAAAAGGGAATTTTTCTTGGCCTTTCCTTGGTTTTCACATCTACTTTAAAATACCTATAGCTTCCCTCACACTGAAAAATGGGCGCTCACCATGGCTGGCGCTCTTTTGCTGCACTGTTTGTAACATTTCCTACAGAAGACTCAGCGCTCATGGCGCTGCCGGGGCTCCTGTGGCTGGGTTGGGTTAGTATGGGAGCATGCCAAGACATGTGCATATGCATCCCTCCCTCCAAGACGCAGCGTCGACACAAACCCAACGCAAGACACAATATACACACTCGCATGGGTTCTCGTAAACCTGCTGGCGACCTGTGACCTGTCTTAGGGCGAAGGGAGACGTGAAATAAATTAATTTGCCCCTTGGTGGGGTCTTGGTTCTGCTCAGTCTCTCCAGGCACCTGCGTTTTGGCCCGAACACGGCCTACTCAGCGAGGCTGCGCGTGGGTATCTGCAGAGGCAGGAATGGGAGAATTATGGACGAGTCCACGCAAAAACGAAGCGACGACACCAAAATCCGTCAAATGACGGCGTAGACTTTTTCTGAAACAACACACCTGAGCAGAATCCAATTGTGCATCAGAAGCACATTTTTATAGAAATTATAGTCATCTCTGGATTTTTTAAATCCAGAAATTCATACGCATAAAATGGCGGCGCGCAGGAGCGGCTCCTAGCGAAGCGCCGGAAAATGGAGAAATAATGGAATTATAAACGTATGTCTCACGTAGTCTTGAAAAGGACGAGACACACATTAATAAATAAACATACAGATTCCACCCACACTAATAGAAGCTTCAAAAATTCAAGAATTCGAAAATGAACGAAAAGACTTCAATGAATCAGGTATAAACTACAGGTATGCTCGTCTCGTATGCCGCATACACATTGCTCGTCTCGTGTCTCCGTGAACGAGCCTTGTAGCAGCGCTAACAAAGATAGAACGCGATAGATTGATTAGAAAGATTGCAGATGATTAGCGGTCAGATCAGGGTGATTAGACATACACACAAGTGCATAGCAACGTTCTTCGCGTGCGCCCCTCACTTGCCCTCTCTCTCCAGCGGTAGGTTAAGGTGAGTAAGCCCAGGCGGGGCCTCCCCCTGGTGGAGTTCGGATTGTGGTTGAGATGGGCAGGTTTGCCCACGACGATCGTGCATACTCGCGCATGCACACACACATTAAAGGGTAGGCCACGCGAAGTGCGCACGGTAAACCTTGTTTAGGCTACCCAGGGGCTCCTTGGTACGTTTTTTAAGAGAACCTGAGGAGTCCCTTAAAGCTTGCTTGCTTGACAAGGGTAGCTGGTCCTCCAGCGTGTTTGCAGACGGTGTATTATAGGTCACACTGAGAAGGGTATAGTACCTGGAGTGTGGCTTGGTTCCTCCGCCGCAAACGCCCCCTCATTTGCCTTTGTTTTACAGGTGGGCAGGTAGGGTGATTGGTGCAGCAGCATCTTTTTATGCCCTGCGAAACAAGGGCGCAGATCACACAAACAAGTAACTCCGCCTCTGCCTGTGGCAGGGCAGGGAGTCCGACTTCATCGACATCTGCGCCGTGCACGCAAGAGCACTCCTTCCCTCCAAGCCCTAGCAGGGGAAACGCGTTGTGGCGTCCCCTGTTAGGCCACAGTTGCTTAGCAGCGCTGTGTTCTCTTGTCATTTCACAGGAGGGTCGCTAGGACCCACGAGACCTTTGCCTTTGCAACGCCCCGTAGAGTGTGCGTGTAGGAGTGGTAGTCCTGAGTGGGGGCTTGAGCCAGTTGCCCCAGTGCTCGCCCACCAGGATGGTGCCACTGTAGGGTGTGTAGGACCTGTAGTGCGTGTGTCACT
Organism: Eutreptiella sp. 'Long Island Sound 2002'; assembly: GCA_964036045.1. Lineage (NCBI taxonomy): Eukaryota > Euglenozoa > Euglenophyceae > Eutreptiales > Eutreptiaceae > Eutreptiella > Eutreptiella sp. 'Long Island Sound 2002'. The sequence goes on along the minus strand of OZ038383.1, from coordinate 68,139,188 downwards.
GTCCCACCCGTTTCCTGCAATTTTAGCAGGGTTGGTGGGCTGTGGCAGTGGTTAGGTCAGTGTTTTGGCCATTTAGAAAAACGGCGTTTTCAAGCCTTCATAGCTTTTGGCCACCCCTCCCTGTAGTAGACAGATAGGTAGGGAAAACAATACCTGGATTAGTACGCTGGGTATTCCCCAAAGGTTTTGCGCCAGCACAGAAATTGGGCGCTTAGGGGAGGGGAGACCCGGGGCGTACCCCGTGGCATCAATAAGCCAACCCTCCAGGTTTAGCAAGGGCGCAGACTTGGGTATAACTAGGACACCACTTCTGCGGCTTGCTCTCAGGACCTTAGGAGTAGCACACTCACACATACGCTTTGGCAGGTAAGGGTAAGGTTCAGTCCCTAGCTTTAGTCTTGGAGGCAAGCGTCTCAGTGAGCCTCAGCAACTCACCAAGGTTGTTCTGGGACAAGTAGTCAACCAGAACTGAGTTTAGGCGTCCCTCAGGTAGAACAAATGCAGAGAAGGGGTCCCAGGTGGCCTCTTCGACTCCAAACCCTTCCCAGAGGGTGAGGAAGCGCCAACCCTGGCGATAGCGGTGGCGTAGGACAGACTTCACCAGGTAGAAGCCCTCCTTAGCCATCTCCTCGGCGTTCATGTCGGGGAGTTCACCTTCAACTTCCATAGGGCTGGCAGCCCCTTGTAGGTCCAGAGCGGCGATCTCCTCGTCGTTCAGCTCCCACTCCTCCCCACAGAGGTCTTCAGGATCATAGTAGCGCTTCAGGTGTTGAGCAGCGCACACCAGGGTCCCCCCTAGACGGGGAGAACACCGCACGGTGATACGGTGTCCATCCACAGATACAATCTTGTACGGCCCGAAGTATGCGTCATCGCTGGTAGAGCGTGGCCAGGCGTGTAATCGACTGTCGTGCACCAGCACCCAGTCCCCTTCTTGGTAGGTGGCCGGTACTCGGTGCTCATTCTTCTTGTTTCACTGACGCTCCCTCACTCTCTGGAGCATAGCCTTGGCCTTGTCCACCTTCGCTTGTTGCTCTTGGACCCATTCACCCACAGAACAATGGGTGTCCTCTGGATAGGGGGCATGTAGGAACCATGCCGGGCGCCCTAGGAATAGCTCATGGGGCGAGTAGCCAGTAGCAGAACTCTCTTGGGAGTTCATCATCAAGAATATGACGGGGAGTAGTCTCACCCAGTCTCTGGTGCGTTCAGTTTTGCACCATATCCTGACGTTCTCCTTCAGGACAAGAATCTGTCGCTCACATAGGGGGTTGCTCGTGTGAGAGTAGGGAATCCCCGTAGACACCTGGACATTGAGGGATCTCAGGACCCTCTTGTACCAGCCAGTATCTGAGCGTACTCGTACGTCCTCATCGGAGCTGATCTCCTTGGGCGCCCCATAGACACAAAGCCACTCCTCCAAGAGTATCTTGATAGTCTCCTCCCCGGTAATGTGCTTGGTACAGGGGAACACCCTGACAAACCTGGTCAACCCACAGGTTACCACGAGGGCGAAGTCGTAGCCCCCGAACTTCGGCATCTCCGTGTAGTCCACGTATAGAACACTGTCAGCACAGTGAGGGATGGGCAGGGTCGAGTAGAGACCTCTGTCCCTGATATCCCCTGGTTTACAGGACCTGCACGGGCACTTGTCCACGATAGGCTGGAGGGTTTTCCGCAGTTGGTCGTCAGTCCACGTAGTGTGGAACCACTGCTTGAACAGCCTCAGGGTACGGTCAGCACCCACATGACCACTGGACTCATGGGTCCACTTCAGCAGCGCTGGGACTCGGTCACTAGGCACCACGATGCGGTCCTCGTGCCAGAGGTAGCTCCTGTCCCTCTTCCACTGGTCTTGGTTGACCAGGAGGGGTTCAAGGCGTTTCTCCAGGCGCCGGTAGATATCCCCAAACTCCTTCAGGTACTCCGATTGTTGGAGTCCATCCAGGGGGCGTATCATGGTCATGTTCAGGTCCAGGTGTACGTCCATACGGCTGAACGCCTCCTTAGCCAGCGCTTCAGACCGGGCACCAATCAGGGCGTCGAAGTTGTTGCGGCGGATGTAGTCGGCACACTCGTTCTTCACTCCCTGGATATGGTGTACCGCCAGCCGTAGTTGACTGAGGTAGGTCCACCAGCGCCGTAGCTTGGCCTTCTCAGGTGGGGGACCCTTCTGGAAACTGCGGACCGGTTCCTGGTCGCACAGCCAGACCACAGGGTTACTCCCCAACAGTCGTGCTTGTGAGGATAGCACCAGCATACCCGCGAGCAATTCCTGCTCATAGGTGGAGTAGTTCCCCCTGGCCTGGTTCCACTTCCAGTTCCAGTGGCCCAGAGGTACTAGGACCCACTTGTCGTCAGGGTAGCTGTGCTTGAGGGTTCCATCTCGGTTGAGACCTTCCGTCCCCCATTGGGAAATGGCCGAGTCGAACTCCTCCTTCTCTAGTGCTTGCCATTGGAACAACGTTCCACCACCGCCCACATTGCTGGCGTCGGTCACCAGGATAATCTCCCCTTGTGCCCTAGGCACGCCCAAGCACTTAGCGTTGGCTACCTTGTCTTAGAGCTCGTCAAACGCTTGTTGCTCTTGTGGGCCCCAGCGCCAAGTAGTACTCTTCTTGATCAAGTCCGTCAGAACGGCGCTGGTATAGGTGAATTTCTTGATGTGGCGGCGATAGAAGTTGCACGCCCCAATGAAACTGCGTACATCATGAAGTCCTTTCTTGGGGTCTTCGTGTCGTACCTTGGCATCCATCAGGGGTTCGGCCTTAGAGGCCGCTGGGGTCCACCACCCATAGCCAACGTCAAACCCCAGGTACTGCATGGTCTCCTGCATGAACTCACACTTCTCCAGCTTGAGTCGCGTGTGGTTCTCCTGGCAGACCGCAAAGAACTCACCCAAGAGGATTAGGTGATTCTCCTGGGTATTGGTCCCAAGGCATACATCGTCGATGTGTGCCTCCATCTGGGCACCACGGGATATGAGCTCCTGCACCTTAGGTCTCCTTCGTAGGATGGACAAGATCTTGTTCATCAGCTCTTGGAATAGAGCGGGTGCGTTAGCCATGCCAAACGGCATGACCTTCCACTTGAACACCCTCCCCTGAGGGGTGATGAAGGCCAGTAGTTCCTGTGCGTTGGGCGTCAGGTCCACTTGCCAGAATCCGCTTCGCTTGTCCATCTTGGTCTTGTAGCGGCAGGAGGCTATCGTCTCCAGGGTAGACTCCATGTTGGGAATGGACCCTGCGTGGTTCAACGTCTTCTTGTTCAGCTCTCCGTAGTCCACTACCATCCGTTTGGCTGTAGACCCAGGTTTAGCCACCAGGAAACAGGGGCTGCAGTGTAGGGGGTAGTCCCCGTCCTTGTACTCCAGGACTAGGCCAGCGTCGATACATTCTTGTATCTGTCGCTCAATCTCGTCGGCCTGCTCTTTAGGAGCCGGATAGGGTCTCCTCCGGATCTTGTGACCCACGAACTCGGGTTTCAGCTTGAGGTCCATCTGTACCAGCTTGTCACATGAGGCTGGAGGGGGTAGTTCTCCGAACACCTCCAGATAGGTCCTTATAAGCTTCTGTACCCGTGGGTCCAATATCTTGATCTTGTCCTCCATGTCCTCGTCAGAGTGTAAGTTGCTTACCCCCTGAGTAATAGACGTCGGGAGGTGGTCCTCCACCGACTCTTCGCCCGTGGTAGTATCCTTCAGCCCTTGGTAGGCATATAGGAGGTCTTGTTCAACCATCTCCGATGGACGATGGCAACATAGGCACGCTCGAGGGGGTTCACATACACATTCCTCCGAGAGGTCGTCCTCCTCTGGGGTCCTCACATGGGCGCCCCGCACGCTCTTCATGAGCTTAAGATCTACCTCCCTTTGCCAGGTGGTGATCTTCTGTTCCAGGTCCTCCTTCAATTGGGATAGGTCTCCCATACGTCCTTGCTTCAGTGGCCATGAGCTGCGGGTAGGCTTCGCGTAGCATAGCTTTTTCGCCACCAACTTCCTCTTGGAATCCACATACTCCCTGAGTCTGGATCGAGGGTTCAGCTCCTCGTCCACGGGGTCTTTCACCCTCATGGAGAGTAGGGGTTTTAGTGGGGCGACGTACTCGGCGTTCTCCACTTCCTCCACACAGGTCTGCACGAAGAAGGCGTCGTGCTCAGTCTTGTCATCTGAGTGGATAGAGCTAGGTAGCTCAGATAGTCCACACTCAGAGACTCCATCAGTAACAGGTACATGACAGGGAGAGTTGGGGGCGTTGGTGTCAGTCACGACTTACTCATCTCCTCCGGGTGTAGTCTCAACAGCATCTTGAGGTCGTAGGCGATCCTTCAAGTCACCCAAGGCGAGTCCATCGCTTTCTCGTTGTATAGCCTGGACCAGAGTCGGGTCCAGGTCTTCCCAGGGGATGGTGGTAAGACTTCCGTCCACCACGCTGAGCATACTCCCCCATCCGGGCTTTCCAATAGGCGTCCTGCGTCCCAGAGGCACGTAGATGGCCTCATCAGGCAAACGAACAGAGCTGATAGTCAGCCTGTCCAGGAGGTTTCGCCAGTACTCGTTGCCCCCATGGGCTCCCCAATCGGGGGAACACAGGACCATACGGGAACGTTCCAAGGCCACCTTGGTCAGCATCCTCCCCAGTTCACTGAACCTGGGGTTCCCGTAGGCCATCCCGAAAGAGGGCCAGTAAAATTTGTAGCTGCAGTTCTTCCCCTTGCTGCAGTATAGGTCCAGTACATGTTGCTTGTCGTTGGCGAACAACTCCACACTCAGGTCTTCTCGAGAGTAACCCAACTCCTTCAGACCTTGGTCTAGGACTTCCCCCAATAGTTGATAGTCCTCAGTTTTGGAGGCCGCCATCATGTTCGAGGGCTCCTCCTTCGATAGCCTCAGGTAACTCGAGGTATGTTCCGACTGCTCCAGTGGCACAGACTCTCTGCCACTGCCGTGGTCCACGTAGAGGAGGTAGGGCGCTTGCAGCGTCAGGGATTGTATCTAGTAAGAAAAAGTGCTTTTCCATTGCTTAGGGACATACTCTAGTTGTATTAGAGATGCACTGAGCATCCATGCATTTTTATCTTAGTATTGGTCCAGCCAAAAGTGGTGATAACACATTTTGACCTTTGGAACCAAACACCCAATCAGGATATGGAGTGGACCCCTTAATCCCCTTTCAATCAGAAGTAAAACATCTTTTCCTGAGTTGACTGAGCACTGACATACCTAAGGTAGAGCCTATGAATTTATCTATGTCTTTCCATGAATACTTATCTGCCCTAGTGGTATGCACCATAGGGGGTTAGGCACCTCTTTTTGAGAGGTCCTGGGTTCAATTCCTGGTCAGCCTAACTAAGTAGGAAGATCCCATGTGACATGGCAGTGACCTCATCGCCACATACCATGCCACCTCAGCACATATGGGACCCAAAACAAAGAGTGCACATCTCCTAAGATGGCACTATGGAGAGAGAGTGATCCTGAGGCAGTTTTCTAATTCTTTTCCCAAAACATTTCAGCTATCTCTGTGAATATGCATTCATTTGTATCCTGAGTTGCAGTTTCTGTGAATATCCAATCATCTTTCACTGTTTACACTGCAGCCCTTCATGCTTTGATCCTGAATTACCTTCTCCTTGCATACTATTGGCTTGGGCTATCCTGGATTGAGTTGGCCTTACTGTATTTCAACAAACAAAAGCTTTTCATCATCCAAAACCAGCAGCAGGACACCCTACAGCAACAACAAGCAGCAGGAGAAGAAAAAACACAGTGCTGAAAACACTATAAACTTTTCTGGTAGCAAGAGGCAGCCTGTCTCTGTGCACCGGCAGCGACCCCGCGCTGTACAACCAGTGCTCCGAGCAGGCAAATACAAGCAGAAGGGCGGATTAAGATGGATCCAGGAAGAGTGGACGCCAAGGTGAACACAGCGCCAGCGCCAGAGGCACCGGCAAGGCCGGCGCCTGACGCTGTACATTCGGTGGAGCCCTTACATGGGCCAATGGATACGGCGGAGGACTCCTTGGATGGCCTCCAGACGGCCTTTGGGGCCCTGTCGGTGAAGGAAGTGGTCTCTCAGCCTCAGCCTGTGAAGAGGAAGAGAGAGAACGAGAGCGAGAAGGATGCTGGGGAAGGAGCAGACGAAGGAGAGGAGCAAGGGCAAGACCCGACGGATGTACCTACCTTCGAAGGCGCACCAAGCGCTTCTGGCCTCCAAGCATCACCCTCTCCCATAACCACCACACTCCCAGCCGCCACAACATCCACTTCCACAACCAACCTACCTATGGCAGAGGGCACAGGCTTTACTGGCATGCCTCCCTACCCCGCCTATGGTATGGGCCCACCAACCACTGCGCTCCATGAGGCAACTACTGCCAGTGAGCCTGTGGCTTCCAGCGCTGCGCCGCGATGGCATGCAGCTGACTATCCCCATCCACTCCACGCCACTGGAACCTACATGGATGTTCCTGGGTATGCTCCTGGTTATGCACCTGGGTATGCACCCCTGAGTGGGTTGAGGAAAGGACCGGAATCTCTGGGCGGCAGGAGTAGAGGATCGGGAAGATCCTCCAACAGGTCCCTGACGCGGTCGGAGATCAATGAGGTGCTCCGAGGAGCCACTTCGCAAATCGTGAGCGACCTCACGCAAGAGATCAGGGAGAAACTGCAGCCCCTGATGATCCCGTCCCATGCGTCACCTACGACGGTGGGAATGTCACCCCACCGAGTACAGGCTAACCACCTGGCGGCGGGGTTGACAAATACCCTGGGGAGCCTGAGGAGCCGACCGATGCCGACTCCTGCAGCAGTACCGAGAAGTCCATTCGTCCCGAGGACAGCCCAGCCGCCCTACAGTCACGTGACGAACTCGACGAGGGCCGAGCTGGACCAGCTGGGGCTGACAGCCCTAAGGGCTATGGTGGACGTGGAGCCTTATGGCTCCAGTGATCTAGGCGGAGACCCCTCCGATGATGGGCCGCCGTCGATGACTTCTTCTTCGCCATCGGATGACGAAGACCCTGAGGACCCCGAGGACCCCAAGGGTAAGAAGAAGAAGAAGAAGAAGAAGAAGACCCGACGCCCTGAAGGACGCCGAGCTCAGGAGGCGAAGGCTATTGCCACCTCCAAGATAGTGGTGAACCTGCCTGAGTTCACAGGCAAGGACCTCAGCGAGTTCGCTGAGAACTTTGGCCGGTTCCTACGACTGACCGGCCAAACCCACGCGAGTGGGCGAGTGAAGTGCGACCTGCTCCTGCAGTGCTGCAAGACGAAGTACCTGGAGAAGCAGGTCAGGCAGATCGTCACTAACTCCGCCACCTTTGCCAACGTGTTGGTTGCCCTGGAGAGGCAGTACCCAACCTACGAGACAGACCTCTCCATCAGGGCCGAGATCCAGAACCTGCCCGTCCTGCCCAACAACCCCAAACCCGGCAGGGTCTCCGAGCTGTTGGCGGACCTGGACCACTGGGCTGGACGACTGACGCCCGGTTCCTACAGCAGCGACGACCTGCTGTTTTGGTTGTGCTCCAAGCTCCCCCGTGAGCTATGGGACGAGTGCCGTCTGACGGCTGAGCGCAAGGCTAGATCCCTCCGCTACGAGGATCTATGCGTGCTGCTCCTGGAGATGGCGCTGGAGAAGGAGAGCGACCAACACCTGAACCACTACCGTCCTGGTGGTGGAGGTTCTGGAGGCAAAGGGTACCAAGGGTCCCGACCTGGGCAGGGGACTACCGCCAAACACGCCCACGCCCGTCTCATGGAGAACGTGAAGGAGCTATTCTGGTGTGATGCCAGAGATGAACAGGGCCACCTGCAGCATGCCTCCGACTGCGAGCAGCGAGACTGCTTTGTAGTCCAGGGGAAGCAGCAGGAAAAGATCACCGGCGCCAAGGTGAAGCTGCCGGACCATTACCGCTGCACCATCACGTGTGCATTCTGCGGTAAGTGGAAGCACTATGAGGACGAGTGCTACCATAAGCAACGCCTATCGGCGAAGCTTAAGGGGGAAGATCCTGGCAAAAGCTCAGGCAAAGGTGGAGGCAAGGCCAAAGGCAACGACTCCGGCAAGGGCAAGTCGAAAGGACGTGGTCAAGGTGGTCAAGACAAGGGTCAAGGCGGACGAGGAGGAGGCGCTAATCGCCAGAACGACAACAAGAACAAGGACAAGAACGGAGGTAACCCCAACCCTAATCCAGGGGGGAACTCCGAGCCCTCTGGAGGGCAGTCTGGACCTACCACACGCTCACAGACGCAGGCCCAGCAAGAACAAGGAGCCAAGCGTGAGCATGAGGGTGGTGACGACGGCAACGCCAAGAAGAGAAGCCGTTTCATGAGGATGGCCCGCAAATTGCGGAACAAGGGGTTCGAGGTGACCTGTCCCGCGGAGTTCTGACGGGGACGCTCTGGTGGCACCCAAGACCTGGTGTCTTGGGTACGTATCCGACTAGGGGGACGTGAATACCTGGGGGTACTGGATACTGGAGCCACAATATCGATAGTGGCCAAGAAAATTTTACCTTGTGGGAGCCTGAAGAACACCATGACCACCGCCGCTATACGGATGGGGGATGGACATGTGGTGCACAGCTGCGGGGACTGCGAAGTGGAGGTACCTATGGGCTCAAGGACTATCGCCCATCGGTTCTATGTGATGGACACTGATGCCTTCGACTTTGTACTGGGTACTGACTTCTTCGTGCAGCACTCCCAGATACAATCCCTGACGCTGCAAGCGCCCTACCTCCTGTACGTGGACCACGGCAGTGGCAGAGAGTCTGTGCCACTGGAGCAGTCGGAACATACCTCGAGTTACCTGAGACTATCGAAGGAGGAGCCCTCGAACATGATGGCGGCCTCCAAAACTGAGGACTATCAACTATTGGGGGAAGTCCTAGACCAAGGTCTGAAGGAGTTGGATTACTCTCGAGAAGACCTAAGTGTGGAACTGTTCGCCAGCGACAAGCAGCATGTACTGGACCAATACTGCAGCAAGGGGAAGAACTGCAGCTACAAATTTTACTGGCCCTCTTTCGGGATGGCCTACGGGAACCCCAGATTCAGTGAACTGGGGAAGGTGCTGACCAAGGTGGCCTTGGAACGTTCCCGTATTGTCGTGTGTTCCCCCGACTGGGGAGCCCATGGGGGCAACGAGTACTGGCGAACCCTCCTTGACAAGCTGACTATCAGCTCTGTGCGGTTACCTGATGAGGCCATCTACGTGCCTCTGGGACGCAAGACGCCCATTGGGAAGCCCGGATGGGGGAGTATGCTCAGCGTGGTGGACGGAAGTCTTACCACCATCCCCTGGGAAGACCTGGACCCTACTCTGGTCCAGGCTATACAACGAGAAAGCGATGGACTCGCCTTGGGTGACTTGAAGGATCGCCTACGACCTCAAGATGCTGTTGAAACTACACCCGGAGGAGATGAGTACGTCGTGACTGACACCAACGCCCCCAACTCTCCCTGTCATGTACCTGTTCCTGATGGAGTCTCTGGGTGTGGACTATCTGAGCTACCTAGCTCTATCCACTCAGACGACGAAACTGAGCACGACGCCTTCTTCGTGCAGACTGCGGTGGAAGAAGTGGAGAACGCCGAGTACGTCGCCCCACTAAAACCCCTACTCTCCATGAGGGTGGAAGACCCCGTGGATGAAGAGCTGGACCCTCGATCCAGGCTCAGGGAGTATGTGGATTCCAAGAGGAAGTTGGTGGCGAAAAAGCTATGCTACGCGAAGCCTACCCGCAGCTCATGGCCACTGAAGCAAGGACGGATGGGAGACCTATCCCAACTGAAGGAGGACCTCGAACAGAAGATCACCACCTGGCAAAGGGAGGTAGATCTCAAGCTCATGAAGAGCGTATGGGGTGCCCATGTGAGGACCCCAGAGGAGGACGACCTCTCGGAGGAATGTGTATCCGAACCCCCTAAAGCGTGCCTATGTTGCCATCGTCCACCGGAGATGGTTGAGCAAGACCTTCTGTATGCCTACCAAGGGCTGAAGGATGCTACCGCGGGCGAAGAGTCGGTGGAGGACCACCTCCCGACGTCTATTCAAGGGGAAAGCAACTTACACTCCGACGAGGACATGGAGGACAAGATCAAGGTACTGGACCCGCGGGTACAAAAGCTGATAAGGACCTATCTGGAGGTGTTCGGAGAACTACCCCCTCCAGCCTCATGCGACAAGCTGGTACAGATGGACCTCAAGCTGAAACCCGAGTTCGTGGGACACAAGATCCGGAGGAGACCCTATCCAGCTCCTAAAGAGCAGGCCGACGAGATTGAGCGACAGATACAAGAATGTATCGACGCTGGCCCAGTCCTGGAGTACAAGGATGGGGACTACCCCCTACACTGCAGCCCCTGTTTCCTGGTGGCTAAACCTGGGTCTACAGCCAAACGGCTGTTAGTGGACTATGGAGAGCTGAACAAGAAGACGCTGAACCACTCAGGGTCCATTCCCAATATGGAGTCTACCCTGGAGAAGATAGCATCCTGTCGCTACAAGACCAAGATGGACAAGCGAAGTGGATTCTGGCAAGTGGACCTGACGCCCAACGCGCAGGAACAACTGGCCTTCATTACCCCTCAGGGGAGGGTATTCAAGTGGAAGGTCATGCCATTCGGCGTGGCTAACGCCCCCGCTCTGTTCCAAGAGCTGATGAACAAGATCTTGTCCATCCTACGAAGGAGACCTAGGGTGCAGGAGCTCATATCCCGTGGGGCCCAAATGGAGGCTCACATCGACGATGTATGCCTCGGGACCAATACCCAGGAGGATCACCTAATCCTCTTGGGTGAGTTCTTTGCGGTCTGCCAGGAGAACCACACGCGACTCAAGCTGGAGAAGTGTGAGTTCATGCAGGAGACCATGCAGTACCTGGGGTTTGACGTTGGCTATGGGTGGTGGACCCCAGCAGCCTCTAAGGCCAAACCCCTGATGGATGCCAAGGTACGACACGAAGACCCCAAGAAAGGACTTCATGATGTACGCAGTTTCATTGGGGCGTGCAACTTCTATCGCCGCCACATCAAAAACTTCACCTACACCAGCGCGGTACTGACTGACTTGATCAAGAAGAGTACTACTTGGCGCTGGGGCCCACAAGAGCAACAAGCGTTTGACGAGCTCAAAGACAAGGTAGCCAACGCTAAGTGCTTGGGCGTGCCTAGGGCACAAGGGGAGATTATCCTGGTGACCGACGCCAGCAATGTGGGCGGTGGTGGAACGTTGTTCCAGTGGCAAGCACTAGAGAAGGAGGAGTTCGACTCGGCCATTTCCCAATGGGGGACGGAAGGTCTCAACCGAGATGGAACCCTCAAGCACAGCTACCCTGACGACAAGTGGGTCCTAGTACCTCTGGGCCACTGGAACTGGAAGTGGAACCAGGCCAGGGGGAACTACTCCACCTATGAGCAGGAACTGCTCGCGGGTATGCTGGTGCTATCCTCACAAGCACGACTGTTGGGGAGTAACCCTGTGGTCTGGCTATGCGACCAAGAACCGGTCCGCAGTTTCCAGAAGGGCCCCCCACCTGAGAAGGCCAAGCTACGTCGCTGGTGGACCTACCTCAGTCAACTACGGCTGACGGTACACCATATCCAGGGAGTGAAGAACGAGTGTGCCGACTACATCAGCCGCAACAACTTCGACGCCCTGATTGGTGCCCGGTCTGAAGCGCTGGCTAAGGAGGCGTTCAGCCGTATGGACGTACACCTGGACCTGAACATGACCATGATACGCCCCCTGGATGGACTCCAACAATCGGAGTACCTACAGGAGTTTGGGGATATCTACCGGCGCCTGGAGAAACGCCTTGAACCCCTCCTGGTCAACCAAGACCAGTGGAAGCGGGACAAGAGCTACCTCTGGCACGAGGACCGCATCGTGGTGCCTAGTGACCGAGTCCCAGCGCTGCTGAAGTGGACCCATGAGTCCAGTGGTCATGTGGGTGCTGACCGTACCCTGAGGCTGTTCAAGCAGTGGTTCCACACTACGTGGACTGACGACCAGCTGCGGAAGACGCTCCTGCCTATCGTGGACAAGTGCCCGTGCAGGTCCTGTAAACCAGGGGATATCAGGGACAGAGGTCTCTACTCGACCCTGCCCATCCCTCACTGTGCTAACAGTGTTCTATACGTGGACTACACGGAGATGCCGAAGTTCGGGGGCTATGACTTCGCCCTCGTGGTAACCTGTGGGTTGACCAGGTTTACCAGGGTGTTCCCATGTACCAAGCACATTACCGGAGAGGAGACTATCAAGATACTCCTGGAGGAGTGGTTTTGTGTCTATGGGGCGCCCAAGGAGATCAACTCCGATGAGGACGTACGAGTACGCTCAGATACTGGCTGGTACAAGAGGGTCCTGAGGTCCCTCAATGTCCAGGTGTCTACGGGGATTCCCTACTCTCACACGAGCAACCCCCTATGTGAGCGACAGATTCGTGTCCTGAAGGAGAACTTCAGGATATGGTGCAAAACTGAACGCACCAGAGACTGGGTGAGACTACTCCCCGTCATATCCTTGATGATGAACTCCCAAGAGAGTTCAGCTACTGGCTACTCGCCACATGAGCTATTCATGGGGCGCCCGGCATGGTTCCTACATGCCCCCTATCCAGAGGACACCCATTCTTCTGTGGGTGAATGGGTCCAAGAGCAACAAGCGAAGGTGGACAAGGCCAAGGCTATGCTCCAGAGAGTGAGGGAGCGTCAGTGGAACAAGAAGAACAAGCACCGTGTACCGGCCACCTACCAAGAAGGGGACTGGGTGCTGGTGCACCACAGTCGACTACCCGCCTGGCCACGCTCTACCAGCGATGACCCATACTTCGGGCCGTACAAAATCCTATCTGTGGATGGACACCGTATCACTGTGCGGTGTTCTCCCCGTCTAGGGGGGACCCTGGTGTGCGCCGCTCAACACCTGAAGCGCTACCATGATCCTGAAGACCTCTGTGGGGAGGAGTGGGAGCTGAACGACGAGGAAATCGCCGCTCTGGACCTACAAGGGGCTGCCAGCCCTATGGAAGTTGAAGGTGAACTCCCCGACATGAACGCCGAGGAGATGGCTAAGGAGGGCTTCTACCTGGTGAAGTCTGTCCTACGCCACCGCTATCGCCAGGGTTGGCGCTTCCTCACCCTCTGGGAAGGGTTTGGAGTCGAAGAGGCCACCTGGGAGCCCTTCTCTGCATTTGTTCTGCCTGAGGGACACCTAAACTCAGTTCTGGTTGACTACTTGTCCCAGAACAACCTTGGTGAGTTGTTGAGGCTCGCTGAGACGCTTGCCTCCAAGAATAAAGCTAGGGACTGAACCTTACCCTTACCTGCCAAAGCGTATGTGTGAGTGTGCTAGTCCTAAGGTCCTGAGAGCAAGCCGCAGACGTGGTGTCCTAATTATACCCAAGTCTGCGCCCTTGCTGAACCTGGAGGGTTGGCTTATTGATGCCACGGGGTACGCCCGGGGTCTCCCCTCCCCTATGCGCCCAATTTCTGTGCTGGCGCAAAACCTTGGGGGAATACCCAGAGTGTTAATCCAGGTATTGTTTTCCCTACCTATCTGTCTACTAAAGGGAGGGGTGGCCAAAAGCTATGAAGGCATGCAAAACGCCTGTTTGCTATGTGGCCAAAACACTGACCTAACCACTGTCACAGCCCACCAACCCAGCTAAAATTGCAGGAAAAGGGTGGGACAGTGACACGCCCCCTACAGGTCCTACACACCCTACAGTGGCACCATCCTGGTGGGCGAGCACTGGGCAACTGGCTCTAGCCCCCACTCAGGACTACCACTCCTACACGCACACTCTACTTGGCGTTGCGAAGAGGAAGGTCTCGAGGGTCCTAGCGACCCACCTGTGAAGTGACAAGAGAACACAGCGCTGCTAAGCAACTGTGGCCTCACAGGGGACGCCACAACGCGTTTCCCCTGCAAGGGCCTGGAGGGAAGGAGTGCTCTCGTGTGCAAAGCGCAGATGTCGATGAAGTCGGACTCCCTGCTCTGCCACAGGCGGAGCGGAGTTCCTTGTTTATGTGATCTGCGCCCCTGTTTAGCAGGGCATAAAAAAATGCTGCTGCACCACTCACCCTACCTGCCCACCTGTAAAACAAAGGCAAATGAAAGGGCGTTTGCGGCGGAGGAACCAAGGCACACTCCAGGTATTATACCCTTCTCAGTGTGCCCTATAATACGCTGTCCGCAAACACGCTGCATGGAGCAGCTACCCTTGTCAAGCAAGCAAGCGTTAAGGGACTCCTCAGGTTCTCTTAAAGAACGTACCGAGGAGCCCCTGGGTAGCCTAAACAAGGTTTACCGTGCGCACTTCGCGTGGCCTACCCTTTAATGCGTGTGTGCATGCACGAGTATGCGACAAGTTCGTGGGCAAACCTGCCCATCTACGCGTAAATCTTGACTCCACCAGGGGGTGGCCCCGCCTGGGCGTACCTACCTTACCTACCGCTGGGAAGTGAAGCAAAGTGAGAGAACAAAAGGGGCGCACGCGAAGAACGTTGCTATGCACTTGTGTGTATGACTAATCACCCTGATCTGACCGCTAATCATCTGCAATCTTTCTAATCAATCCCTCTACCGCGTCCTATCGTGGTTATCGTTGTTAACGCTGCTACACGACTCGTTCACGGAGACACGAGACGAGCAATGTGTATGCGGCATGCAAGACGAGCATACCTGTAGTTTATACCTGATTCATTGAAGTCTTTTCAATTGAATTTCGAATTCTTGAATTTTTGAAGCTTCTATTAGTGTGGGTGGGATCTGTATGTTTGTTTATTAATGTGTGTCTCGTCATTTTCAAGACTACGTGATACATACGTTTATAATTCCATTATTTTTCCATTTTCCGGCGCTTCGCTAGGAGCCGCTCCTGCGCGCCGCCATTTTATGCGTATGAATTTCTGGATTTAAAAAATCCAGAGATGACTATAATTTCTATAAAAATGTGCCTTTGATGCACAATTGGATTCTACTCAGGTGTGTCGTTTCAGAAAAATTCTACGCCGTCATTTGACGGATTTTGGTGTCGTCGCTTCGTTTTTGCGTGGATTCGTCCATAATTCTCCCATTCCTGCCTCTGCAGATACCCACGCGCAGCCTCGCGGAGTAGGCCGTGTTCGGGCCGAAACGCAGGTGCCTGGAGAGACTGAGCAGAACCAAGACCCCACCAAGGGGCAAATTAATTTCTCTTTCGACTCCCTTCGCCCTAAGACAGGTCACAGGTCGCCAGCAGGTTTACGAGAACCCATGCGAGTGTGTATAATGTGTCTTGCGTTTGGGTTGTGTCGACGCTGCGTCTTGGAAGGAGGGATGCATATGCACATGTTTGGCATGCTCCCAATCTAACCCAACCAAGCCACAGGAGCCCCGGCAGCGCCATGAGCGCTGAGTCTTCTGTAGGAAACTGTACAATCAGAGCAGCAAAAGGACGCCAGCCATGGTGAGCGCCCATTTTTCAGTGTGAGGGAGACTGTAGGTATTTTAAAGTAGATGTGGAAACCAAGGAAAGGCTAAGAAAAATTCCCTTTTTCCTAAAATGCGACAGTGGTGGCAACCACAGCACAAGGGGGGAGTAGGAAAAAGTGCTTTTCCATTGCTTAGGGACATACTCTAGTTGTATTAGAGATGCACTGAGCATCCATGCATTTTTATCTTAGTATTGGTCCAGCCAAAAGTGGTGATAACACATTTTGACCTATGGAACCAAACACCCAATCAGGATATGGAGTGGACCCCTTAATCCCCTTTCAATCAGAAGTAAAACATCTTTTCCTGAGTTGACTGAGCACTGACATACCTAAGGTAGAGCCTATGAATTTATCTATGTTTTTCCATGAATACTTATCTGCCCTAGTGGTATGCACCATAGGGGGTTAGGCACCTTTTTTTGAGAGGTCCTGGGTTCAATTCCTGGTCAGCCTAACTAAGTAGGAAGATCCCATGTGACATGGCAGTGACCTCATCGCCACATACCATGCCACCTCAGCACATATGGGACCCAAAACAAAGAGTGCACATCTCCTAAGATGGCACTATGGAGAGAGAGTGATCCTGAGGCAGTTTTCTAATTCTTTTCTCAAAACATTTCAGCTATCTCTGTGAATATGCATTCATTTGTATCCTGAGTTGCAGTTTCTGTGAATATCTAATCATCTTTCAATGTTTACACTGCAGCCCTTCATGCTTTGATCCTGAATTACCTTCTCCTTGCATACTATTGGCTTGGGCCATCCTGGATTGAGTTGGCCTTACTGTATTTCAACAACCAAAAGCTTTTCATCATCCAAAACCAGCAGCAGGACACCCTACAGCAACAACAAGCAGCAGGAGAAGCAAAAACACAGTGCTGAAAACACTATAAACTTTTCTTATCTGGAAGTGCTGTACGAAGAAGTCAGTACCCAGTACAAAGTCGAAGGCCTCAGTGTCCATCACATAGAACCGATGGGCGATAGTCCGAGAGCCCATAGGTACCTCCACCTCACAGTCCCCGCAGCTGTGCACCACATGTCCATCCCCCATGCGTCCAGCGGCGGTGGTCATGGTGTTCTTCAGGCTCCCACAAGGTAAAATTTTCTTGGCCACTATAGATATGGTGGCGCCAGTGTCCAATACCCCCAGGTATTCGCGTCCCCCTAGTCGGATACGTACCCAAAACACCAGGTCTTGGGTGCCACCAGAGCGTCCCCGTCAGAACTCCGCGGGACAGGTCACCTCGAACCCCTTGTTCCGCAATTTGCGGGCCATCCTCATGAAACGGCTCCTCTTCTTAGCGTTGCCGTCATCACCACCTTCATGCTCATGCTTGGCTCCTTGTTCTTGCTGGGCCTGCGTTTGTGAGCGTGTGGTAGGACCAGACTGCCCTCCAGAGGGCTCGGAGTTCCCCCCTGGATTAGGGTTGGGGTTGCCTCCGTTCCTGTCCTTGTTCTTGTTGTCGGGCTGGCCGTTAGCGCCTCCTCCTCGTCCACCTTGACCCTTGTCTTGACCACCTTGACCACGTCCTTTCGACTTGCCCTTGCCGGTGTCGTTGCCTTTGCCTTTGCCTCCACCTTTGCTTGAGCCTTTGCCAGGATCTTCCCCTTTAAGCTTCGCCGATAGGCGTTGCTTATGGTAGCACTCATCCTCGTAGTGCTTCCGCTTACCGCAGAATGCACACGTGATGGTGCACCGGTAATGATCCGGCAGCTTCGCTTTAGCGCCGGTGTTCTTCTCCTGCTGCTTCCCCTGGACTACGAAGCAGTCTCGCTGCTCGCAGTCAGAGGCGTGCTGCAGGTGACCCTGCACGTCTCTGGCATCACACCAGAATAGCTCCTTCACGTTCTCCATGAGACGGGCGTGGGCGTGTTTGAGGGTAGTCCCCTGCCCAGGTCGGGACCCTTGGTACCCTTTGCCATGGCCTCCAGAACCTCCACCACCAGGACGGTAGTTGTTCAAGTGCTGGTCGCTCTCCTTCTCCAGCGCCATCTCCAGGAGCAGCACGCATAGATCCTCGTAGTGAAGGGATCTAGCCTTGCGCTCAGCCGTCAAACGGCACTCGTCCCATAGCTCTCGGGGGAGCTTGGCCACCAACCAGAACAGCAGGTCGTCGCTGCTGTAGGAACCGGGCGTCAGTCGTCCAGCCCAGTGATCCAGGTCAGCCAACAGCTTGGAGACCCTGCCAGGTTTGGGGTTGTTGGGCAGCACGGGCAGGTTCTGGATCTCGGCCCTGATGGAGAGGTCGGTTTCGTAGGTTGGGTACTGCCTCTCCAGGGCAACCAACACATCGGCAAAGGTGGCCGAGTTAGTCACGATCTGCCTGACCTGCTTCTCCAGGTACTTGGTCTTGCAGCACTGCAGGAGCAGATCGCACTTCACTCGCCCACTCGCGTGGGTTTGGCCGGTCAGTCGTAGGAACCGGCCAAAGTTCTCCACCTATGATTTTAGCAGCTGTTTTTTCCCAAAATTCAAAATCATGCATTTTCAGAACCGCGATATCAAACTGTACACAGTAGTACTGTTGTTTTTATGTTTTCTCAAATTTTTATTAAAATTATGCTGTCGCTGAAGCTGGAGCCGCAGATAAACTGTCAGCAACTGCCGCGTACGCGAGTTTCAGATTCCCGACCGCCGTGCGCAATAGAAAATCGCCAAAAAGTCCACTTTTTTTCGCAGTTGGAAGCAAAGTAAAGGCATGAGCGTGTTCCCGAGATAAATACCTTGCTGCTGACCTAAAAAAATCCAGATTGGCAGGCACAGATTTGGAGAAATTCACGCTTCTCTACCCAAAAACCACTTTTTTACATGGTTTTAGGGTCTATGGACGCCATGTAGAGGGCCTTACAGGGCTGTAAGAGGTGGTATAGAGGTGATATATGAACAAATTGTCATCACCATTGGTAGAAGCCTACATGACAAGCGATGTTTTGCCTTTATTCTAGGCTATTCATCCCTTTCTCATGCACCATGGGGCCCAATATCCATATGGTTCATAGGTAGGGTTTTGATCACCTATCACCGTCCACACACATGTTTGGGGCTTGGGTTGGTATTGTATGCATTTGAATGATAAGAACTACATAAAATGGTATTTTTGTGCCTATACTATAGGATACAGGTACGCTGGTGTGCAGCACTGTTCTGTAGCACCACCCCACAACAGACAAAAGTACTCCAAAATAGGCCGAGTTCCAGGGTTTTTGATGGTTTAGGAGAAAGCTCGGGTGGGAAGAACCCCCCCATCCGTATTTTGGGGCAAGAGAATCCCAACAAAAGGGCAATTTCTGTCGAAAATCCTCTATAGGCAGGTACACTGGTGTGCAGCACTGTTCTGCAGGACCAGCCCAGAGCAGGCAAAAATACCCCAAAATAGGCCAAATTTCAAGGGTTTTTGATATTTTTGGACAAAGGCCGGGTAGGAGGAACCCCCCCCCCCCTATTTTGGGGCCGTAGAAATCAAAAAAGTAGGTCATTTCTCGCGAAAATCTGCCTTTTGCTGACTTTTTGAATTTTGGGAAAAAACAGCTGCTAAAATCATAGGTGCAGCGAACTCGCTGAGGTCCTTGCCTGTGAACTGAGGCAGGTTCACAACTATCTTGGAGGTGGCAATAGCCTTCGCCTCCTGAGCTCGGCGTCCTTCAGGGCGTCGGGTCTTCTTCTTCTTCTTCTTCTTCTTCTTACCCTTGGGGTCCTCGGGGTCCTCAGGGTCATCGTCATCTGAGGGCGAAGAAGAATCCATCGACGGCGGCTCGTCATCGGAGGGGTTCCCGCCTAGATCACTGGAGCCATAAGGCTCCACGTCCACCATAGCCCTCAAGGCTGTCAGCCCCAGCCGGTCCAGCTCGGCCCTCGTCGAGTTCGTCACGTGGCTGTAAGGCGACTGGGCCGTTCTCGGCACGAAGGGACTTCTCGGAATAGCTGCAGGCGTCGGCATCGGTCTGCTCCTCAGGCTCCCCAGGGTATTTGTCAACCCGCCAGGTGGTTAGCCTGTACTCGGTGGGGTGACATTCCCACCGAGATAGGTGACGCTCGAGGTGGGATCATCAGGGGCTCCAGCTTCTCACGGATCTCTTGTGTGAGGTCGCCCACAATTTTTGAAGTGGCTCCTCGGAGCACCTCGTTGATCTCCGACCGCGTCAGGGACCTGTTGGAGGATCTTCCCGATCCTCTACTCCTGCCACCAAGAGATTCGGGTCCTCTCCTCAACCCACTCAAGGGTGCATACCCAGGTGCATACCCAGGAGCATACCCAGGAACATCCACATAGGTTCCAGTAGCGTGTAGTGGATGGGGATAATCAGCTGCATACCATCCCGGCGCAGAGCTGGAAGCCACCGGCTCACTGGCAGTAGTTGCCTCATGGAGCACAGTGGTAGGTGGGCCCATACCATAGGCGGGGTAGGGAGGCATGCCAGTAAAGCCTGTGCCCTCTGCCATAGGCGGGTTGGTTGTGGAAGTGGATGTTGCAGCGGCTGGGAGTGTGGTGGTTATAGGAGAGGGTGATGCGTGGAGGCCAGAAGCGCTTGGTGCGCCTTCGAAGGTAGGGTCTTGCGTCAGGTCTTGCGCTTGTTCCTCTCCTTCGTCTGCTTCTTCTCCAGCATCCTTCTCGCTCTCTCCTCTCTTCCTCTTCACAGGCTGAGAGACCACGACCACCTCCTCGACAGACAGGGCCCCGAAGGCTATCTGGAGTCCATCCAGGGAGTCCTCAGCCGCATCCACTGGCCCATGTAAGGGCTCCGCCGAAGGTACAGCGCCAGGTGCCGGCCTTGCCGGTGCCTCAGGCGCTGGCGCTGTCTTCACGTCAGCGTCCTCCTTTCTTGGATCCATCTTCTTTCACCCTTCTGCTTATATTTGCCCGTACTCGGCGCACTCGATGTACGGCACGGGTTTGCTGCCGGTGCACAGAGACAGGCTGCCTCTGCTACCAGAAAAGTTTATAGTGGTTTCAGCACTGTGTTTATTGCTTCTCTTGCTGCTTGCTGTTGCCGTAGGGTTTCCTGCTGCTTGTTTTGGAAGATGAAAACCTTTTGTTTGCAGAAAAAGAGTCAATATAGTCAATCCAGGATAACCCAAGCCAGAAGTGTGCAAGGAGAAGAGAATTCAGGATCAAAGCATGAAGGGCTGCAGTGTAAACAGTGAAAGATGATTGGATATTCACAGAAACTGCAACTCAGGTCACAAATGAATGCATATTCACAAAGATAGCTGAAATGCTTTTGGAAAAGAGTTAGAAAACTGCCCCATGGTCACTCTCTCTCCATAGTGCCATCTCAGGAGATGTGCACTCTTTGTTTTGGGTCCCATATGTGCTGAGGTGGCATGGTATGTGGCGATGAGGTCACTGCCATGTCACATGGCATCTTACTACTTAGCTAGGCTGACCAGGTATTGAACCCAGGACCTCTCAAAAAGAGGTGCCTAGCCCCCTAGGGTACATACCACTAGGGCAGATAAGTATTCATGGAAAAACATAGATAAATTCATAGGCTCTGCCTTGGGTATGTCAGTGCTCAGTCAACTCAGGATAAGATGTTTTACTTCACATTGAAAGGGGATTAAGGGGTCCACTCCATATCCTGATAGGGTGTTTGGTTCCATAGGTCAAAATGTGTTATCACCACTTTTGGTGGGACCAATACTAAGATAAAAATGCATGGATGCTCAGTGCATCTCTAATACAACTAGAGTATGCCTCAAAGCAATGGAAAAGCACTTTTTCTTACTTTTTGCAGCCAGATCCTGGCCGAGGGCCAACATCGAACCTGGACCGCGAGGGAGAAGGAGACGTACGCCATTGTTTGTGCGCTCAGGAAGTGGTCTGGCCACATGGGATTACAGCCGGTGCTGGTTTGCACAGACGATCAGTCCCTACAGAGCTGGCACAAGGAGCACGTCGACACCCCCTCTGGACCGGCGGCAAGGAGGGCCCGGTGGCACAAGACATTCGCCAAGTTGAACCTCAGCGTAGTATATGTCCCGGGCAAGGACAACACTGTGGCAGATTGCCTCAGTCGATGGGCCTACCCCGGGAGCAAGGCATGGATGGACATATCAAGCCATGGGGACGCCGAGGAGACCGAGGAGGCCAAGCGCATCATCGAGATGGAAAAGGCCATGGAGCAAGAGGGGGTGAAGTGCTTTGTGCTGATGGCAAACCGTACAGACGTGGCCAAGTTCCGGCTGCCCGAGTCCAAGCTATTCGAGAGGAAACCCCCGAGCAATGGATGGTGGCCCCCGTAGAGCTAGTCAGGTCGGTGCTGACAGAAGACTTGTCGGATGACTATGCGGCATCCGAACACTGGAGCAAGTACTGGAATGCCGTGAGCGCCCCGTCGGACGACGAATGGCCTGAGGGCTTGACCGAGGATGGGGATAAATTATTCCTCAAGGACAAGCTATTGGTCCCTGAGAACCGAATGGAGGAGCTCATTGACCACTGGCATAACGCCCAGCTCATGCATCCTGGTCGGAACAAGATGGAGCAGGACCTGGAGTGGCGTTTCAAGTTCCCACCGGCGTACTACGCCATCCTGGACAAGTACTGCAGCGACTGCGCCGTGTGTCGGGCCACAAAGAGCCCCAACCACTCCACGGCTGGCAACCCGGTGTATACGGCTATACCGGAGGCCCCTATGCGGTCCGTGGCCATGGATGTATTCGCCATGCCTGAGGTCACCGTGGAAGGAGAGACCTACGACTGTGTCATCCTGGCGGTGGATAGGCACAGCGTGTATATCGTGGCGGTCCCTGGCAAGAAGTCCAAGAAGAAGGACAAGAAGGACAAGCATGGAGTGGGTCTGCAGGCCAAGACCGTCGCCTACGCCATGATCAGGCATTGGCTGACGATTTTTGATGTCCCAGCTGTCATCTGCAGCGATCGGGGCATTCAATTTGTGGGGACGTGGTTCAAGACGATGTGCAAGCACACGGGGATTCGGCACGCCAAGACCGTGGCGTACCACAGCCGGTTGAATGACCGGGCTGAGGTGGCCGGCCGGCAGATGTTCGAGAAGTTCCGCCAGTTGCACATTGCCGAATCGGGCCGGAATTGGTATAATTCGCTGTGGAGAGTTCTCCAGGCGTACCACGACCTTCCGGGGCCCACTGGACTGTCGCCCCATCGTATCCTGTTCCTACGGGATCGAGTGTCACGCACTCTCCCGTGGTTGAACCATGGCAAGGTAGCCCGGGATGCGAGTGCTATGATGGCTGAGGCGGACAACACGGCGGCCAAGGTGTGCAAAGCACTTCAGGACGAGCATGAGAAGAGGGCCAAGTACTTCAAGCAGGGAAAAGTCCAGAAATATGCTCTCAGAGACACAGTATGGGTGGGGCGGCACCACAGGGATGTCCTGTCCAGGCATCGGCAGGCGTCTTGGTATGTGCCGGGGGTAATCATTCGGAAGGTCGGGCACGATGTGTATGCTGTTCGTGTGGGGGATAACAAGATCCTTGACCGCGACCACACCCAGCTTCGTCCCCGAGCACCAGACCCCAGCGGACGTCCCGTCACCTTCGAGTTCACAGCCGGCGATTTGGACTCGGATGACGAGGGTGAGGACGACAACTTCACCGCCGAGAAGATCCTGATGGACAAGCCCGACCCGGGGATGCCCGGGGGGAGGCTATATAAGGTCCGTTGGAAGGGAATTGCCGCATCCAGAGACTCGTGGGAGCCTCCGAGCAGTTTCGTTCCGAGGTATACTACGGTCTGGATGGAGTATCTAAAGAAAAAGAACATTTCTTTGGATGTCAAGGACGTGTTGGTCCATTTGGTGGCTGCTAAAGCACCGTTATGGATCCCCCTCGGCATTTATGTTTGTCTTTGTGTTTGAGAGACGGGTGAGGGCGTTAATCCGGGGATTTTTGGGCCTTGATTCGCCATATATCCTCTTCACTCGGTCTCCACATATATATTTCATTGTCGTATACGCATTTAGACTTGTTGACGACGTTTTCTCTATCTTTGATCCCCTTGGTCCATGTTGTAGATCAAGAGGAGACGGGATATGGCGTAGGGCACCGATTTTGAGTGTCCTCACCCCTCCCTTGGGGCATGGGGGACGCCTACGCCGTATGTGGGGCCTCCACGTGTCCTTGGGACATGGGCGGGGGGTCGGAGCCCATTGTGGTCCTCCCGTCCTCTCTTCAATGTCTTCCGAGCGGATACAACGCTCTGACAAGGGGGGTGAAGCCGGTTCGGACCCTCGTGGCCATATTTGGGTCACTTGGGATGTGTATCTATCGGCCGGCAAGCCGCCATTGGCTGATTTCATACTCTCCCATCCACCTGACCCAACCTGATGTGATAGTGTGATAGGCTCGGCCATTCCAGCTATGTGCGGCCATATTCAATACCGAGGCGCCGCCGGCTGAGATTTATATGTCAAATGATCAGGAATCAACAGTGTTTTTTTATCATAATGTTTCCGTAATTGTTCAGCTATCCGTTCTGATTGTCAATGTATCGGCGACTGGCAGTTGGCTCGCGATTTTGCGGTAACCGATTGGTTAACTGTTATTTCCAGATATTTCAGCGGAGACCCCGATGAAGGGTTAAATTTCAGCAGAAAAGGGTTCGTTGCTTCCGCAATTTTCATGTTATACACTCGCAAACTTAATCTGATTTTTTCAGACATTCAGAATCGGATTTTCGACTTCGAGGTCGCCGCACTGGATATGATGAATTTCGAGTGGTCCTACATTTTTCCCCGATCATGAATCAACCTTCCTTTTGTTGTCTCCTTCATTTTTCTTGGATATATGGGCGAAACAAAATTGATTCGTGGGACCACTTTGAAAGATCATATCGCCGGCTCACTGCGAGGAATTTCAATTTGGAGATATGGGCTTGAATTGCCTTGGTCTCAACTTAACTTAGAAAGCGTCAAACGCCTTTGATGTGTACAAATGCCCGGTGTAGCAAGGGATAATGGTCAAGAGGGTAGAAAGTGATTTATAACTCTTGGACCATGCAACCGAATATTTTAATGCGACTTTCGAGTGTACCGCATGAGTGTTGGTGTTGCGTAGAAACTTCCCTTGGGTTCCTACGTATTGTCAACGTGAAGTTATGTCCATGGAGGGGCATGGCATACCATGGTGGGAGCCACTATTAAGGGTATGTGTTATATGGACGGTATGTGCTTCGCTATGCTCACACCCATGTTATATATCTCCGTTTGTAGGAAGATATGTGGAGTCATACGTGGCAAGGGCTTCGCCCACATCCCAATGGTGAGCTCCATAGCACTAGACTAAGTCTACCGCACATATATTGCATGTGGGAAGCCTTACAGAGCGACCCACAAGCGCCACTATCAATTTTCCCATTTTCATGGTGCGTGTCGTGAGGAGGTTCGAAGGTGTCACTATGCGTCCATGTGGGGATCCAAGGGGGGGGATTGTTTGCAAATGGTCCCAAGTAATCGGGTTTTGAACCATATGTTGATACCATCGGTGAGCGAAGCTATGTACTATTTTGATTATCTTGAATTTAGCAACATTTGCATGTTTTTGACCTCATTTTATGCTCATTTTTGTATTTTATGTGCTCAACTGGTCGGCTAACAGTAAATGCTTAGCTATCTGTGAACTATGGTATGTTGCTTACATGTTGGCATATGCTTCGGCCTTGCACCTCACCATATGCCGGATCACGTGGTCACTTTGGCGTGGCACACGAGGCCTCACAAGATTAGGTCTCAAATTGGTGAGTTGACTTGTGAAGCATGGCATGTGTATATCTGGAGGGCTTTGGGAGCCAGTGTTGGAGTATTTCGGGGCATGGATCTTTGGTCTATATCACCCTTGTATATTACTTTCCGGTTTGACACATGCATGAAGCATTTGAATATTTGCCGTATGCATTTTTGAGTATATAACAGAATTTGGGGCATTATGGTGTGATTTGCCTAATTTTGCTATGTTGTGAGGTCATCTTCATGGGGCAATTTCCCAAGCCCAATCGACTCCAAGTCCAACCAAAGTTATGTCAGGGTAGGGCATGGTCCTGAGTGCCACTCTAGGCCATGACACGCCACCTCCCCTATTGGGCTAGAATTTAGAGGCTTGGGAGTGAACACATTTTTGGGGTTTGTGTAGTGACCCTTGACACATGGCATTTAGCCATCTTATTTGAATTGGTTCAGGGCATCATGTTGGCGAGTCAAGGGAAGGTCTTGAGTCCAGGGAATGAGGGGTCTATGGCTGTGATTGTGTATGTTTCCATCTTTCCCCAATTTTGCTTGATTTGTGTTCATATGCCAATTTCAGGGCTTCTTCTTTATTGATTTTGGTGCAATTCTATGTACACGCCCAACGCCCGTGTCTCCGCGTGCACCGTGAGACGAGCGGCGTGTTGAAAGGAGTTGTTGAGTGTCAACGCGGGACCTCAAACACCCTTGGAAGCCCTCAGTGTGGATTATTTGGATTTGAGCTATTGTACTTGGGAGTTGGTTATTGCAAGGGATCAGGATTTGTGTGAAGGAGCCATATTTTACTATTTTTTGTGGGAAATTGTGCAGGATAGGGCAAGATCATGCAGAACCTGGTGAGAAGCAAGACCATAGGAGTGACAGGAAATGGTGGAAGGGGTACAGCAGGGGCCGGTCCTGGTAGGGACCTTCTTTACAGACCGCAAAGAACTTACCCAAGACGATTAGGTGATCCTCATGGGTATTGGTCCCGAGGCATACATCGGCGATGTGCGCTTCCATCTGGGCCCCACGGGTTATGAGTTCTTGCACCTTGGGTTGCCGCCGTAGGACGGACAGGATCTTGTTCATCAGCTCTTGGAACAGAGTGGGTGCGTTGGCCACGCCAAAGGGCACGACCTTCCACTTGAACACCCTCCCCTGAGGGGTGATGAAGGCGAGTAGCTCCTGGGCGTTGGGCGTCAGGTCCACCTGCCAAAATCCACTTCTCTTGTCCATCTTGGTCTTGTAGCGACAGGAGGCTATCTTCTCAAGGGTAGACTCCATGTTAGGAATGCACCCTGAGTGGTTCAACGTTTTCTTGTTCAGGTCCCCATAGTCTACTACCAGCCGTTTGGCTGTAGACCCAGGCTTAGCCACCAGGAAAAAGAGGCTGCAGTGTCTGGGGTAGTCCCCATCCCTGTACTCCAGGACTAGGCCAGCGTCGATACACTCTTGTATCTGTAGCTCAATCTCGTCGGGCTGCTCTTTAGGAGCTGGGTAGGGTCTCCTCCGGATCTTATGGCGCACGAATCGGGTTTCAGCTTGAGGTCCATCTGTACCAGCTTGTCACATGAGGCTGGGGCTGGTAGTTCCCCGAACACCTCCAGATGGGTCCTTATAAGCGTTCGCACCCGCGGGTCCAATAGCTTGATCTTGTCCTTCATGTCCTCGTCAGAGTGTAAGTTGCTTGCCGCCTGAGTAATAGACGCCGGGAGATGATCCTCCACCGACTATTCGCCCTTGGTAGTATCCTTCAACCCTTGGTAGGCATATAGTAGGTCTCGTTCAGCCATCTCCGATGGACGATGGTAACATAGGCACGCTCGAGGGGGTTCACATACACATTCCTCCGAGAGGTCGTCCTGCTGTGGGGTCCTCACATGGGCACCCCACACGCTCTTCATGAGCTTAAGATCTACCTCCCTTTGCCAGGTGGTGATCTTCTGTTCCAGGTCCACCTTCAAGTGGGATAGATCTCCCATACGTCCTTGCTTCAGTGGCCATGAGCTGCCATGAGAGCTTAGCGTAGCATAGCCTTTTCGCCACCAACCTCCTCTTGGAGTCCACGTACTCCCTTAGCCTGGATGGGGGGTCCAGCTCCTCGTCCACAGGGGTCTTCCACCCTCATGGAGAGTAGGGGTTTCGGTGGGGCGACATACTCGGCGTTCTCCACTTCCTCCACGCATGTCTGCACAAAGAAGGCGTCATGCTCAGTTTCGTCATCAGAGTGGATAGAGACACTCAGAGACTCCATCAGGAACAGGTACATGGCAGGGAGAGTTGGGGGCATTGGTGTTAGTCACGGCGTATTCATTCCCTCCGGGTATATTCTCAATAGCATCTTGAGGTCCCAGTCGATCTTTCAAGTCGCCCAGGGTGAGTCTATCGACTTCTCGTTGTATAGCCTGGACCAGAGTGGAGTCCAGGTCCTCCCAGGGGATGGAGGTAAGACCTCCGTCCACCACGCTGAGCATACTTCACCATCCGGGGTTCCTGATGGGCGTCTTGCGCCCCCGAGGCACGTAGATGGCCTCATCAGGTAACCGAACAGAGCTGATAGTCAGCCTGTCCAGGAGAGTTTGCCAGTACTCCTTGCCCCCATGGGCTCCCCAATCGGGGGTACACAGGACCATACGGGAGCGTTCCATGGCCACCTTGGTGAAGACCTTCCCCAGGTCACTGAATCTAGGGTTCCCGTAGGCCATCCCGAAAGAGGGCCAGTAAAATTTGTAGCAGCAGTGTTTCCCCCTGCTGCAATAGAGATCCAATACATGTTGCTTGTCGCTGGCGAACAACTCCACGCTCAGGTCTTCTCTGGAGTAACGCACCTCCTTCAGACCTTGGTCTAGGACTTCCCCCAAAAGTTGATAGTCCTCAGTTTTGGAGGCCGCCATCATGTTCGAGGGCTCCTCTTTTGATACCCTCAGGTAGCTCGAGGTGTGCTCCGACTGCTCCAGTGGCACGGACTCCCTGCCATTGCCGTGATCCACGTACAGGAGGTAGGGCGCTTGCAGCGTCAGGGATTGTATCTGGGAGTCCTGCAGGGAGAAGTCAGTCCCCAATACAAATCCAAGGCCTCAGTGTCCGTCACATAGTACCGATGGGCGATAGTTCGGGAGCCCATAGGTACCTCCACTTCACAGTCCCCGCAGCTCTGCACCAGATGTCCATCCCCCATTCGTATAGCAGCGGTTGGCGTGGTGTTTGTCAGGCTCCCACAAGGTAAAATTTTCTTGGCCACTATAGATATGGTGGCTCCCGTATCCAGTAGCCCCAGGTATTCACGTCCCCCTAGTCGGATACGTACCCGGAACACCAGGTCCAGGGCCCGGCCGGAGCGTCCCCGTCAGGACTCCGCGGGACAGGTCACCTCAAACCCCTTGTTCCGCAAGTTGCGGGCCATCCTCATGGAACGGCTTCTCTTCTTGGGGTTGCCGTCATCACCACCTTCATGCTCACGCTTGGCCCCTTGCTCCCGCTAGGCTTGTGTCTGCGAGCGTGTGGTACGACCAGTCTGCCCTCCAGAGGCCTCGGAGTTCCCCCCTGGATTAGGGTTGGGGTTGCCTGCGTTCTTGTCCTGGTTCTTGTTGTCCTTGTCTGGCTGGCGATTAGCGCCTCCTCCTCGTCCGCCTTGGCACTTGTCTTGGCCTTTCCCACGACCTTTCGACTTGCCCTTGTCGGAGTCGTTGCCGTTGCCCTTGCCACCGCCCCTGCCAGAGCCTTTGCCAGGATCCTCGCCCTTTGCTTCGCCGACAGGCGCTGCTTGTGGTAGCACTCATCCTCGTAGTGCTTCCCCTTCCCACAGAAGGCACAGGTGATGGTGCACCTGTAATGATCCGGCAGCTTAGGCTTGGCGCCGGTGTTGGTCTGCTGCCTTTTCCCCTGAACTACGAAGCAATCTCGCTGCTCGCAGTCGGGGGCGTGCTGCAGGTGACCATGCTTGTCTCTGGCGTCACACCAGAAGAGCTCCTGGACATTGCCCATGATACGGGCGTGCTTGGGGGTAATCCCCTGTCCAGGTCTGGGTCCTTGGTACCCTTTGCCATGGCTCCCGGAGCCTCCTCCTCCAGGACGATAGGCGTTCAGGTGCTGGTCACTTTCTTTCTCCAGCGCCAGCTCCAAGAGTAGCACAGACAAATCCTCGTAGTTGAGGGCTCTTGCCTTGCGCTCTGCCGTTGTCCGTCACTCGTCCCACAGCTCCCAGGGGGACTTAGCCACCAACCAGAAGAGCAGATCGTCGCTGCTGTAGGAACCAGGTGTCAGTCGTCCCGCCCAGTGGTCAAGGTCAGCCAGTAGCTGGGAGACCCTGGCTGGTTTGGGGTTGTTGGGCAGCAAGGCCACGTTCTGGATCTTGGCCCTGATAGAGAGGTCAGTTTCGTAGGTAGGGTACTGCCTCTCCAAGGCAACCAACACGTCCGCAAAGGTGGCGTACTTCGTCACGATCTGCTTGAACTGCTTCTCCAGGTACTTGGTCTTGCAGCACTGCAGGAGCAGAACACACTTGACTCGCCCACTAGCATCGGTTTGGCCGGTCATTCGGAGGAACCGGCCAAAGTTCTCAGCAAACTCGCTGAGATCCTTGCCTGTGAACTCAGGCAAGTTCACCACAATCTTGGAGGTGGGGATTGCCTTGGCCTCCTGAGACCCGCGTCCCTCAGGACGCTTGGTCTTCCTCTTCTCCTTCTTCTTCAGCCCGCTCGGGTTCTCGGGGTCCTCCTGGTCGTCGTCCTCCGAGGGCGAAGCAGAAGTCATGGACGGCGGCTCATCGTCAGAGGGGTCTGCGCCTAGGTCACTAGAGCCGTAGGGCTCCACGTGGACCATTGCCCTCAGGGCTCTCAGCCCCAGCCGGTCCAGCTGGGCTCTGGTGGAATTCTCCACGTGGCTGTAGGGAGGCTGGGCCGTTCTTGGTATGAAAGGGCTTCTCGGTATTACAGCAGGGGTCGGCATCAGTCGGCTCCTCAGGCTCCCCAGGGTGTTTGTCAACCCCGCCACCAGATGATTTGCTTGTACTCGGTGGGGTGAAACTCCCACGATGGTAGGTGACACTTGGGGAGGAATCAGGGGCTCCAGTTTAGCCCGAATCTCTTGAGTGAGATCACCAACAAGTTTAGAGGTGGCTCCTCGGAGTGCCTCATTGATCTCCGACCGCGTCAGGGATCTGTTGGAGGATCTCCCCGATCCTCTACTCCTGCTCCCGCATGACTCAGGGCCTCTCCTCAGCCCACTCAGGGTTGCATACCCAGGAACTTCAACATAGGCTACCGTAGCGGGTAGAGGATGATGATAGTCCGCCGCATACCAGCGCGGCACAGAACAGGAGGCCACTGGCTCACTGGCAGTAGTTGCCTCTGGAAACCCAGTGGTGGATGGGTTCACACCATGGGCAGGGTAAGTAGGCATACCAGTAAAGCCTGTGCCCTTAACCATAGGCGGGGTGGCTATGGGTGTGGATGTTGCAGCGGCTGGGTCTGGAGCTGGGAGTGTGGTGGTTGTAGGAGAGGGTGATGCGTGGATGCCAGAGGCGCTTGGTGCGCCCTCGAAGGTTGACTCACTCGTCGGGTCGTGCCCATGGTCTACTCCTTCGTCTGCTATGCTTTCTCCTGCATCCTTCTCTCTCTCCTTCTTTCTCTTCACAGGATTGGTGTCCACCTCTTCGACTGAGAGGGCCCTGAAGGCCGACTGAAGTCCCTCCAGCGAGTCATCAACCACATCCACTGGCCCTTGTAAAGGCACCGAGGGTACAGTGCTAGGTCCAGGTCCAGGCTCACCAGGCGCTGGCATTGCTGGTGCCTCAAGCACCGTCTTTGCGTCGGTGTCCTCCTTCTTTGTGTCCATATTTGCCCTTCTTGCTCAGGACAGTACTCGGAGCACTGGATGTACGGCACGGGGTTGCTGCTGGTAGGCAGAGACTGTCTGCCTCTTGCTACCAGAAGGATTTATAGTGTTTTCAGCACTGTGTTTTTGATGTGTCTCTCCTGCTGCTTGCTGCTGGTGTAAGGTTCCTGCTGCTTGTTTTTGATGGTGAAAATGTTTTATCGTTGAAATGCAACCAATCCAGGATAACCCAAGCAAGAGATAAGCAAGTAGAGAATAAACAGGATCAAAGCATGAAGGGCTGCAGTCACAAAGAGTTAGATAAAGAGGCCTATCAACAATAGACCACAGCAATAAACATTCAATGCAACTCAGGATGAATTATTTTACATGTTTGAGAACAACTGATTGAAAAACTGCCCCAAGGGCTCACACTCTCCCATAGTGCCATTGTGAGATGTGCACACCTTGGTTTTTGGGTCCCTTAGGTGCTGAGGTGGCATGGCTTGTGGCGCTGAGGTCACTGCCATGTCACATAGGATATTCCTACTTAGCTAGGCTGACTGAGAATTGAACTCAGGACCTCTCAAAAAGAGGTACCCCAGCCCCCTAGGGTGCATACCACTAGGATGGCTAAGAATTCATGAGAAAACATAGATGAATTCATAGGCTCTGCCCTCAGTATATCAGTGCCTCAGTCACTCAGGAAAAGATGTTTTAATGCAGATTGCTTGGGGATGAAGGGGTTCACACAATATCCTTATTTAGTGTTTGGTTCTATAGGTCAAAATGCGTTATCCCCCATTTTGGTTTGGCCAATACTAAGATAAAAATGCAAGAGTGCTTAGAGCACCTCTAATACAACTAAAGTATGCCCTAAAGGATTGGAAAAGCACTTTTTCCTACTCGCCCTTGTAGCGCTGCTCCAGTTGCAGATTGTGACTCCTGTACTCCTGGACTTCGTTCTGCAAGTTGTCCACTTCGTCCAGCGCTGCGTCGCGTTCTCTTCGATACCTTTCACAACGCTCGCGCAGCGTCTCAGACATGATGAGCACGTTTCTGGCATGTTTCTTGAACATTGAAAAGTGTAAGTTTCGTAACGCGATACAATATGTACCGAGTACGTGTAAGATTTTTATAATCTTGTTATCGACTCTCTGAGTATTGGTCCTCTTCTCCGAAATATGTTTTGCAAACCCGTTGTTCAGTTTGGACTAAATCCCAACTCCTTTGCCTGAAGGTGAATCCTGCAGATTTGACTCAACACACTCAATGGTTCTAAAACCAAAACCACTTTTGGAAATCCTTGAAGTCCTTTCTTGAAATTTCCCCTGATTGTTTGTGATTGTTTGCGAACACACCTGCAGCGATAGTGATAGCAAAAGCACAGACTCCAAACCAAAGACTCAATCCTGTTTTGATATTCCACTGCTCCTGCGGCTTGAAACTGTTTATCAAAATCCTTCAACATCCAACGAGGATCTCCATACTCCTGCAGAACCCTCACGGCGATTGCCTGAATCCAATCTTGAACAACATTTTGAAAACAGTGATTCCTGTTCAACGGAAGAATGATAATTTGATAATTAAGTATTAAAAACAAAATCATTCACAGAAATCCTGTAAACATCTGTGCTATTCTACAGGATGCGCTTAGGTGTAAGATGCACCTGCGATCCTTGATGCGCGACACACGCTCTCACCATCACTGTACATTACAGGACAAGGTAGAAATCAGTCCTCATTAACAATAAGTCTGA
Source organism: Eutreptiella sp. 'Long Island Sound 2002' (assembly GCA_964036045.1). Lineage (NCBI taxonomy): Eukaryota > Euglenozoa > Euglenophyceae > Eutreptiales > Eutreptiaceae > Eutreptiella > Eutreptiella sp. 'Long Island Sound 2002'. The sequence goes on along the minus strand of OZ038383.1, from coordinate 68,106,419 downwards.
TGGATTAACAATAAGTCTGATGGCATTACTGTCCTATTACAGTACGCTATGCCAACGCCAATGGGTTCATCACTTATATTTGAAAAAGCACGTGGCCTATTTACAAAAACATATTTCACTATATTTGGAAAATCTCTGTTCTTGAAATGCTCTAGAAAAGTGTTCTTCGCCTTGACCATTTTTGCGCAATCCCTACCCGAGGGACCACTTGCACTCCCAAACGCTACCGAACACAACACAAAGCATACAAACACAAGCACAAAACAGTTGCACAAATAAACACTTTTTCGTCGGCTCAAGTCTGTGAAAAAGGCATGGGACAGTGCAACATGGAGGATTCGGTTAAGACCTTGTTGCGAGGATGTTTGTTACCTTGAACCTTCATCAAATTCTGATTATGTTTGCGTCTCGAAAGTTAATGGTGACATCTCCTTCAACCTTTACCAATTATCCTGAAGCGTAACCATGAATGTTGTCCATGAATCAGCTAATACATACCAATCACTCAAGATTCAGATGGATTTGAGAAGAGTCGGGGATAGGATACCACAAGCATGGCAAAACATCAATCGCTAGCATATCCAAAAGGATGAAATGTGCTTTTATAATCTGATTTTGGGCTGAGCTGAATACTGCTCCAAATTTGCAAATTTTGGATTCATTGAATTTGGAGCGGCTAATAATCATAATTTCATATCCCAAGGCCTTGAAAATTTCAAAGTCTATAGTTGGTGACTTTCCGGCACCGGCGACGATTGCGCTCTTCGCGCCAAGGGCAATGCTCGATCATCAGCAGAGATTTCCTGCAAATTTCTGCACCTCGTGTGCTTTCTGTGCTCGAGTCTGGTACACCCCCTTCCTCTTGGTAAGAATTTTTTTTCCGCACTAGGAAATGGCTTTCTTTTCATTTTGTGCAAAATGTTTTGTTTCGCAAACGAGCCGAAGTAGACACAGAAAAATGTGTGCAAGTAGCAGAGAGCATTCCCAAACATCATCGACATCCGCATCCATGACAAAAACTGCTATTGGACCCGGATGAAGAAGTATAAACTTTGAGCGGGATATGGTTGCGGAGAACATAATGAAACAAAATATAATAATGTGTCCCACTCTGTTGGCACCATCAAGGACTGGACTCGAGCACAACTGTCATTTCAGAACACAAATTCTTGTTGTACTATCAATTAAGGTCGCTGTAGGACATAGACTGATGCTAGAGCATATTTCCATATCAGTTCGGAACGCTTCTGGGCTTAGACTGATAAACTGGTATGTTGGGGCTCAGCCATTGACATTTGATCAGTCAACACCACATCCGGCCTACATTGATGTGTTGATGTACTCGAGCTCATGCATGCGTCATGTGATCAATAACGGCCACTTGTGGCCTAGACTGATACTTGGTGTGACATAGAATGGAACTGTGAGTCACTCTAGGGCGTGGACTCATGCCACGTTGTTGGGCAAAAACAATTCAGCCCAAATGTACATGGGTGGTATATTGTGAAAAACAGTCATTTCCATTTCATCTAGCATCCTCAAATTATGGAGGGGCAATTCTTTTTCGATAACGCTCTTGTTTCATTCCCATCTCTTTCGTCCAACCACGTATGTTGCAAAATCCAATCCATCGGCAAAATTCTTCATTGCAAGGTTCCAAGAGGTGTGCACATGGGTGTTACGTACATATCATCCTGATGCAACGGCATGTGGTGAAAGCCGTGCTTCAAATCAAGGAGCGAAAAAATTCGGTAAGACTCAAGTTTTTCAAGTATATCATCGATGAAAGGTAATGGAGCGTGATCTTCAATATTTTCCAAATTTAGGTATCTGAAGTTAATGACCAACCTCTACTAATCAAAAGGGGGATTGTCCGCAGTAACAGACTTGTGAGTAGTAAATGGCGCGAAGCTTCAATCGCTGCCACCGGATACTTCTTCCGACCCTACTCTTACATGCAACTTCTGTTTTATAATCTCACTGAGGACTTTGCCTCGTTCACCTAAATGAGGAAAAGGCCTTTGGCCTTTCGCAATTGCTACAAGATTTTCGAACATGCCCAATAGGCCGAAAGGCTCAACCATAATGTTTTCAGATGTGCTCGGCGAATTTCCGCTAAGCCCATCCTTGGAATATTCGTGCAAGCAAAACTGCAAGTACTCAGCGCACTAGTGATCCTCAATCTTAGGCCCATTTTCCATTATGTTGAAATGTCTGCTCTGTGTGGGGCCCTGTGGCCATCATGTGTTCATGGGACTTCATGAACCTTGCCGGAATGAAAAATGTGGTGGACCGTAGACACATGTGGTGAGTGTTGGCGTGATTGAAATGGCAAGCATGTGAGTAAGTAGTAAGTAAGTAAGGCCGGCCGCTTCCGCAGCCGCATCTGACTTCCCCTTGTTTGTTTTACATGGTGGCCGCCTCAGGTGGGAAGGGGAGCTCTCCAACATCAGTTCCCCTGGCGACCCCTGTCTCACCTCACGGCGGAGTACTTCAACCAGGTTCCCTTGGGGCATGACCGGCGGTAGGTTTCCTTCAGTTGGTGCCCTCACGATCTCAGCTCCATCCGGTCCCCTATCGAAGGATCCTCCGGCCTTTCCCCCCCAGCACAGCCTTTAGGGTGCCTGCAGGCGGGCTTCCTGTGGATGGCTGTCGCAAACAGCACAGCATTCCTCTCAACCACATTCCACCACTCCCCATCCGTCACGGCCTGGAGTACCCACTCGGCTCCCGGATGCACTTGGTTGTTGTCCATCCGCGGCTAGAGGCCAGGGGGGCAACCGTTTCCACGTCCCCCCGGGTCCCGCTCACGCGTGAACGTACGCGTACTCAGGCCTTCTACCCGGGGGCCTCAGGGTCAACCTTCACCCGTGCGGACACCTCATGGCCGTCCGTCGGGCCAGGGGCAGGAGCGGTACTCCAAGGCCACTGGTCCGAGCCCGGCCAGGCTGCACCGGGGACCATGGCAAACGTCACCCGGAGCCATGGAAGCAACCGTTGACAGGCGAGCCGGTACACAGTCCAGGAGGGGGTCGCCTGCCAAGCAGAGAGGCCCCGCAACTCAAGCCACAAGGGTGAGGCGGTCGTACCGTAGACTAGCGGGAGCAATACCCCTTGTGGTGAGAGATAATCCACACAGCTGGGCAGCCCCCAGAGCTGCCGCGCAAAGGAGGGGGCATGTGGCCCTACCCATGGACACATGTGGGGACACCCTCCCACCGGGGACACATGAACCGGCTGGCTGCGACAATGCCTTCCCAAGCACATGCTGGAGCGGCTTAGGAGGCGCCCGACATAGGGCAGTGGGAGGGACAGGACCTCCTCTTGGTAAGACCTTCTTCCTGCATTGTCAAAGGAGGCATCCCGAGCTCCCGAAGATACCTACCTACCTACCTCAACGGTCACCCGTGCAGACACCTCACGACCGTCCCGGAGTTCAGGCCAGGTTCCCCATGGTTGGCCCATGGTTCACCATTTCTTGGCGATTGGTTTCCCAATCCCATGGGGCTGTTGCTTGGCTTGCCCTTTTTTTCCCTGCTCCGTTTTGTTCGCATCCTCGCGGCGTCCCGTTTCCCTTTGCCACATCCCGTCCATGGCCCTGTCACCGCATCCCATCCCGCAAGCCGTGTTTATCCCTCACCGGGCCGCGAGCGATTCAGTGGCGTGGGCCTCCGAGCAGCGAACCGTTTTGTGCTCCTTGCAAGGGTCCCTCCTATCCTGTCCCTTCTTTTCCGCGCACATATGGCGTTCTCCTGACCGGTCCCGGTTGATCCAGTCCATGGGGTGAGCCCACAATTCCCATGTCATGGCCCTATTGGCCTACGTGTGTATAGGCGCGAGAACACAGCATCTCTAAGCAGCTGTGGCCCAGCAGGGACGCCACTACACGTATCCCCGCAAGGGCTTGGAGGGGTGGTGTGATCTGTATGCGTGCACCGCACCCGGTCTAGCCGTCCTTGCGATTGTTGTTGAAACCTCGTGATCCCTGGCGGAAACGCTTTCGGTTGTTTGTCCCTCGCCATTATTGGCTCGGGGTCCTTCTTTCATCTGTCCCCGCCATAGCCGGCCCGGCTGTAATGCTGTGTGTGTGATCTGCGCCCTTGGTTATGCATGGTGGGCGGCGCTAGTGATCCACCTGTGCTTGGGCACGAGAACACAGCGTTATTTTGCGGCTGTGGCCTAGCAGGGACGCCACTACAGGTACCCCTTCTAGGGCTTGGAAGGATGGTGTGCTCTTGTGGTGTCCGTGGATGATCCTGTCCGGGGGGCGGCAACTCTTGCTGCTTGATCCACCCAGATGATCCAGTCCGGGGCGTCACGTCTCATTTCAGCGGGCGATGTTGTCGTGGTGTTTTGTCTGCTGCTGCCTGTTTTGCCCGGTTGAGCCAGTCCACAGGACTACTTGGCCTCGTCACCGCCTCGCTGCCTCACCACGGCCTCGTCGTGGTCTCTGTATCACTGTATCAGCACGGGCTCCCCCTCTTCGCTGCTTCACTACATCTCCTCCACCTCGTCCTCCTCACTTCGTCTCTGCATCACCACGGCCTTGTGCTCATGGCTGCGTCTCTGCATCACCGCAGCCTCATCCACAGGAATGGTGCTCTGCTTCACCTCGGCCCCGCCCGCATCAATGTATCACTGCACTTCCATGGCGTAACCCTTCGCACCGCATCCGGTCATGTCTCCATCGCTGCACCACCTTGGCCTTGGCCTCATGTCTCCTTGGCCTTTGGCCGCCACGTTCCCCGGGACGCTCAGGTCCGGGGGGTGGGGGCTCCTTCTGCTTGATCCGCCTCGAACAATCCTGCCCGGGGCGGCAGGCCACCTTTCCCCAGATGATCCAGTCCTGGGGGTTATGGCCGCTCCTTCTTGTTCTGCCCCGGATGAGCCAGTCCGGGGCATCAGCCCGCCACTTGTCCCTGGATAATCCACTCCGGGATGCGTCGGGTCTTGCTGCTTGATCCGCCCCAGATGATCCAGTCCGGGGTGTATGGACTCATTTCACCGGTTAGTGCTGTCCTTTTTTTTTGGCCGCTCCTTCCTGCTTTGTCACGGATGATCCGGTCCAGGGCACACCATGCCCTCGCTTCCGCCTCGCTGCTTCACCCAGGCTTCGTCTGGTTCTCTGCATCACTGCATCACCACGGGCTCCTCCTCCTCGCTGCTTCACATCTTCACCATGGCCTCATCCTCGTTGTTACTGCTCCGCATCAGCACGGCCTCTTCCACTTGTCTGCATCAATGCATCACCACGGCCTTGACCTCATCGTTGCTTCACTGCATCTCCTTGGCCTCGTCGGCAGCACCGCTTCGCTTCATCTCCACGGCCCTGCCCTCTTGGCTGCATCTGTGGCTCTCCGCGGCTTCATCCTCAGGACTGCTTCTCTGCTTCACCACGGCCCCGTCGTCATCTATGTTGCACTGCATCTCCTTGACCTCGTCCTCATCACTGCATCACTGCATCGCCTTGGCGTTGTCCTTTGCGCTGCATCGCAACACCTCTCCATCTCTGCTCCTCCTTCGTCTCTGGCCGCCTCTTTCCCCTATACGCTCCTGTCCGGGGGTTGGGGGCTCCTCCTGCTTGCTCCGCCTCGGTCCTTCTTGCCCGGGCTGTGTGGCCACTTGTCCCCGGATGATCCATTCCTGAGGGTTGTGGCCGCTCCTTCTTGTTCTTCCCCAGATGATCCAGTCCGGGGTGTCTGCCGCCTCTTGTCCCTGGATGATCCAGTCAGGCTTGCGGCGGCTCTTGCTGCTTGATCTGCCCCGGATGATCCAGTCCGGGGCGTCAGGCCGCCGCTTGTCCCCTGATGCTCCAGCCCGGGGGGCGGGTCCTCCTGCTGCTTGATCCGCTGCGGATGATCCAGTCCTGGGTGTCAGGCTGCCACTTGTGCCCGGAGGATCCAGTCCGGGGGGCGGAGGCTCCTGCTGCTTGACCTACCCCGGATCATCCAGTCCGGGGCGTCAGGCCGCCGCTTGTCCCCTGATGCTCCAGCCAGGGGTGCGGGGGCTCCTGCTGCTTGATCCGCGGCGGCTGATCCAGTCCGGGGTGTCAGACCGCCAGTTGTCCCCGCATGATCCAGTCCGGGGGGCGGCGGCACCTGCTGCTTGATCCGTCCCGGATGTTCCAGTCCGGGGCGTTTGGCCGCCACTTGTCCCCGGATGATCCAGTCCGGGGGGGCGGCGGCTCATGTTGCTTGATCCGCCCTGGTTGATCTCTGCATCACCTCGGCCTTGCCCTCACGGCCGCATCTCTGCATCTCCGCGGCCTCATCCTTTGGACTGCATCTCTGCTTCACTACAGCCCCGTCTCCATCTTTGCCGCACTGCATCTCCTTGGCCTCCTCTCCATCACTGTTTCACTTCACCGCCATGGCGTTGTCCTTTTCTTCTGCCTCTAGACCTGTCCGGGGGGTGGGGGCTCCTCCTGCTTGTTTCGCCCCGGACGTTCTTGCCCAGGGCGGCAGGCCACATTTCCCCTGAGGATCCAGTCCTAAGGGTTGTGGCCGCTCCTTCTTGTTCTGCCCCGGATGATCCAGTCCGGGGCCTCATCCGCCACTTGTCCCTGGATGATCCAGTCCTGGGAGCTGCTGCTCCCTGCTGCTTGATCCGCCCCGGATGATCAAGTCCGGGGCGTCTGCCCGCCAGTTGTCACTGGACGTTCCAGTCCGGGGGGCGGCGGCTTCTGCTGCTTGTTCCGCTCTGGATGATCCAGTCCGGGGCTTCAGGCCGCCGCTTGTCCCCGCATGATCCAGTCCGGGGGGCGGCGGCTCCTGCTGCTTGTTCCGTCACGGATGATCCAGTCCGGGAAGTCTGGCCGCTGCTCCACTTCTCCTCAGCCTCGCTGTGCTGCGCTCCGTGTGGGGCGGCGGGGTTGCCCCTTGGTGGGCGCCCCTCGCCGGCTTGGATGTTGCTTGGCACTGCCTCCCGTGCCCTGATTGTGTGCGTGTGGTGCGCGCTGTCCGGGTTTGCGGCAGCCCGGGGCCGTTGTTGCTTGGCACCTGGTCGTGTGCCTTGGTTTTAGCCGGCAGTGTGCCTCTGTGGCGTGCCTCTTGGCCCCGCGTTGGTGCACCGCGCCTCACCGGTCCGGTGGCTCTCTGTGCTCCGGTCGGCATTCCTGTCGCCGCGGTGCCTTCCCCCACCCCGGGGACTCTCGCCCCAATATTCACTGGGCAGCTGTGCGGGGCAATTGGAGGCCGGCTGAGAACCGGGCTCATGGTGCCTGCCTCTGGCCCCTGCCGAGGCAGGGGCACTGGGCTCGGTCCGCATCGTATCCGTTGCGGGCCACGCGATGAAGTTGTCCCTGGCGGGTCCCTCCGGCTTCGGTCCTGGGCTGCGTGCGCTGCGGTGGTTTCGGGTGTGTGGACCCCGTCACTCACGCATTTGGTTTTCCGTACCGTTCGTCTTTGAACGGGGGCCTCGGCTGGTGCACTGGGGCTCTTCCGTGTGGACGCCGACACCGCACCTTTCGGATCGGAGGACACCACGCCCGGGTCCCGAGCGTGTGTGCGTGTGCGCGCTTCTCTTGGCCGGGTTGGGGGGGCCGGCCTCCCGGGCGCGTTATGATGCGCCTCACCATCTTCCTGCCGCCGGTCTCGGTTGCTCTCTTTGTTTGCCTGGCCCCCTCCGGGGTGGGGTTGCCCTGCTCGTGGTTTTTGCCGTGTGTTTTTGTTGTTGTTTTTTTTTGCGCGCCAGGTGTATCCGGCGTTCTATGTTTTCCGGCGCGGGGTGCCTTGGGCCTTGGTGTCTTGTCTTCCCCCCCGTTTTTCTTCGCCCCCCCCCCCCTTCCCCCCCCGGTGGTTTTTCCTTTTTGCCTGCTTTTTTTTTTCTTGCGCCCCCGCCGTCTCCAGCGTTCTTTGTTTAGCCCGGGGTGCCATTGACCTTGCCGTCTTGTCGTCCCCCCCCCTCCCTTTTTTCTGTTCTTTTCTTTGCGCCCCCCCCCCCCCGGGGTTTTTTCTTGCTTTCCCTGTTTTTTTTTCCTCCCCGGTGTCTCCGGCGTTCTGTGTTTTCTGGCCCGGGGTGCCTTGGGCCTTGGCGTCTTGCCTTCCCCCCGCCCTTGTTTCCTGCCCCCCCCCAGTTTTTTTTGCCTGCTTTTCCTGTTTTGTTTTCTTTTCTTCGGTGTTGCGTCCTGCCGTGTTGTGCTGGTTGTGCGGTGCTGGCGTTGTTTCCGTGTCCTGGGCTGTGGGGTGTGTTGGTGCTTGTTGCTGTCGGCGTTTTGCCCCGGCGGGGGCCGGTTGGCGCTTGTGCTGTGTTGTTTGGTGCGCCCTGGTTGTGCCTGTTCTCTGTGGTGTGTTGTTGCCTGTCGGGTTGCGCCTGTCTGGTGGCGCCAGGCTAGCTGCGTATCTCTTCCCTGTCTTCGCCCCCGTGCGGGTGGTGCCTCTGGTGCCCTGCTTTTGTGCGGTGTTCTGCCTGTTGTTGCCATTGGGTGCTGTGCTGGTGTTGCCGTGTTGCGCCGGGTCTTGCCATGCTGTCTCGCCTTGCGCCGGTGTGTGCTGTGTTGGTCTCCTTGTTATGGTGCTTTGCCCGTCGTCCCCCTCTTCCCGGGGGCTTTGCGCTGTTTGCTTTTTCGTGTTGCGTTGCGTCTTGGTCTGGCCTGTGGCGCCGGCTGCTTGTTCATTTTGCCCCCCCCCCCCCCCGCTGGTTGTGGTGCCCTGTGTTGTGCGGTGTCGTGCGGCTTGTCTTGTGGTGCCGCGGTCTGTGGTGTGGCGTGTTTTGCGTTTTGCCTGGTGCTGTGTGGCGTGCTTGTGTCGGGCTTGGTTCTTGCGCCGTGCTGTCCGCCGCGGTGCTGTGCTCGGCCATGTTGTGCTGCACACCTCCGCCGATGCTTGGATGATTGGACGTCGCGCGATCGCAGCAGAAGAAAAAAAAAGCCGAGAAAACGACGCACCGCCAGAAAAAATAAAGCGAAAAATCGCCTTTTCCGACCTCAGAAACCCCCCCAAAAATTTTACACCGCTGTTTGGCGAGGTCGCAAAATTTAGGACACTCACAGAAAAAGACGAACAAGAGAGTCACGACGGCGAAGAAGCTGAGCGTTGCATGCCCCAAACCGGCTAGCAAAGTGCGTGCCCTAGGCGCTAGGGACTTGGGCGCGCTCCAACAACAAGGAAGATGAATAGAGGCGAACACCAAGAGCAATCGAGCCGCGGAGACGAAGAATTGAACTTTGCGTGCTCCAAACCACCTAGCAACGTGTGTGCCATAGGAGCTAGGCGGCTTGTGCGCGTCAACAACGCACAAAGTGCACACAAGGGGGAAGGAAGGACAAATAAATAGCATGAGACATGGGTGCAAGGACACCACACGCAAACACAAGGGAGACATGCAAGCATAAAGCAAACACGCCAACAGATGAGAGACAACAAAAAAAACAAAAACAATGAGTCCGCAAACCGATGAGCTAGAATTAAATACCGCCATGCATGCATTAAGACACGCTTACTCTTGGGCGTCGCAAAAAACAAAGAGTCCAAGACAAAGGGCTAAAGTAACATGACGGGAATGCATAAAGAAAAAACGCTTACTCTTGGGCGTCGCGAAAAACAAAAAGTCCGTACGCCGACGAGTAAGTAGCATGTGCTGCCAAGCAAGCAATAAGACACGCTTACTCTTGGGCGTTGCAAAAAACAAAGAGTCCATGACATAAAAAATAAGTAGCGTAGCATGCCATGAATGCATAAAGCAAGCACGCCTAAGCTAGGACGACGCCAAAAAAGCAAAGAGGCCAGGACGGGAAGAAAAAGAAAGACACAAAAGGAAACTGGACACCGTAGGCAGGAATGCAAGTGGCGAGATCGCCGCGGCGTTCCCCACAGTGTCTACACGTGGTGACACACATAAATGGCGTGCGGCAAGAGTGCAAAACGAATGTTTGAAAGGATGAAGAGAATGGTGGCAAATTGCATGCGTAGGAGTAGGAGCTTGTGTGCCTGCCCGAAACAAACAAAAGAGGAGAGGACAAGAGGTAGGCAAAGGCAACACAAAGTGCATGCGACAAGGGACGGGACGAAAGGAGGAACAAAGCACGAGAACAAAAAGCAGGGAGGAAAGGGAGAAGAAGAATGAACGTGTGTGCCCGCCCAAAAACATAGCAACATGCGTGCGTAGACACTAGGAGCTTGTGTGCGTGCCCCAGCAAAGCCACCACAACGAGAGAGAAAGGGAGCAGGGGAAGAAGGGACCGGGGGCGGAGAGGGAGGGGAAGGGGCAGGGAAAGCAAAGCGGACCGGGGAGAGCGGGGGAGGAGCAACGACGATGGGCGCGCGAAAAAAAAAAACAAAACAAACAAAACACCAAAGCACCGCGCACGCAAACACCGAAGTCAGCAAGGAGAGAAAGAAACATGACGCCCCGGATTGGAGCATCCGGGGCAAGTGGGAGCACGGCCCGAGCCCCCGGACTGGATCGTCCGGGGGTGAACCCAGTGCCACGGACTGGAGCGTCCGAGGCAACGGGGAGAATACGACAAATAGACGCCCCAGATTGGAGCTACCGGGGCGGAATGAAGCACAACATTAGCCCCTGGACTGGATCGTCCGGGGTTGAACCCGGCGCCACGGACTGGAGCGTCCGAGGCGGCAGAGAGAGTACGACAAAGAGACCCCCCGGATTGGAGCAGCGGGGGAGGAATGAAGCACGGCGCAAGCCCCCGGACTGGATCGTCCAGGAGTGAACCCGGTTTCACGGACTGGAGCGTCCGAGGCAGCGGAGAGAATATGACAAAAAGACCCCCCGGATTGGAGCAACCGGGGAAGAATGAAGCACGGCGCAAGCCCCCTGACTGGATCGTCCGGGGGTGAACCTGGTGCCAGGGACTGGAGCGTTCGAGGCAGCGGAGAGAATATGACAAAAAGACCCCTAGGATTGGAGCAACCGGGGAGGAATGAAGCACGGCGCAAGCCCCCGGACTGGATCGTCCGGGGGTGAACCCGGTGCCATGGACTGGAGCGTCCGAGGCGGCGGAGAGAATACGACAAAAAAACGCCCCTGATTGGAGCATCCGAGGCGGAATGAAGCACGGCGCTAGCCCCTGGACTGGATCGTCCGGGGTCGAACCCGATGCCACGGACTGAAGCGTCCGGGGCAGCGGACAGAATACGATGAAAAGACCGCCCGGACTGGAGCGTCCGAGGCAATGGAGAGAAGACGATAAAAAGACGGCCCGGATTGGAGCATCCGGGGCGGGAAGAAGCACGGCACTAGCCCCTGGACTGGATCGTCTGGGGGTGAGCCCGGGTCCCCTGGACTGGAGCGTCCGAGGCAACGGAGAGAATACGATAAAAAAACGCTACAGGATTGGAGCATCCGGGGCGGAATGAAGCACGGCACTAGCCCCCGGACTGGATCGTCCGGGGGTGAACCCGATGCCACGGACTGGAGCGTCTGAGGCAACGGAGAGAATACCATAAAAAGACGGCCCGGATGGGAGCATCCGGGGCGGAAGGAGGCACGGCACTAGCCCCCGGACTGGATCGTCCGGGGGTGAACCCGGTGCCACGGGCTGGAGCATCCGGGGCAACGGAGCGAATACGATAAGAAGACGCCCCGGGGAATGGAGCATCCAGGGCAGAAAGAGGCACGGCACTAGCCCCCGGACTGGATCGTCCGGGGGTGAAGAAGGAGCCACGGACTGGAGCGTCCGAGGCAACGGAGAGAATACGGCAAAAAGACGCCCAGGAGTGGAGCATCCGGGGCGGAGTGGAGCACGGCCCGGGCCCCCGGACTTGATCGTCCAGGGGAGAACCCAGTTCTACGGACTGGAGCGTCCGAGGCAAAGGAGAGAATACGATTCAAAGGCGCTCCGGAATGGAGCATCTGAGACGGAACGAAGCACGGCACTAGCCCCCGGACTGGATCTTCCAGGGGTGAACCCGGTGCCTCGGGATGGAACGTCCGAGGCAAAAGAAAGAATAAGTCAAAAAGACGCCCCGGATTGGAGCACCCGGGGCGGAATGAAGCACGGCCCGAGCCCCCGGACTGGATCGTCCGGGGGTGAACCCGGTGCCATGGACTGGAGCGTCCGGGCCAACAGAGGGAATACGGCAAACAGTCCAGGGGTGCGCCCGGTGCCGTGGACTGGAACATCCGGGGACGCAGTGCACCCAGACTGGAACGACCGGGGACGAAGCGGCCCAGGAAGGGAAGGTCCGGGGCAGCAAACAAGGAGAAGGAGACGGCGGCGGAGGGACACGGAGAGGAGAACAAGAACAAGAGCAAGGAACAGAAGGGGGAGGACAAGAAGGAGAGAAGACGCGAAGCGGGAGGAGAAAGAGCAAGAGGTGGGAAGCGAGGGGAGAAGGAGAAGAAGGGTAGGCGGATGGGCACATGGAGCCCGGACCGGAACGGACCAGGGCGGAGGGGACACGATGGCGGAAAGGAGAGGCAAGAGCAAGGAGAGGTGGGGAGGGAGGACAAGAAGGACGAGAGCCAGGGGAAAGAGGAGAAGGAGAGGCCCAGAGAGCGGACAAACACAGACAGAGACTCTAATGCAAGCGCCAGGGGCGCCACGAGGACGAGAAGGCGGCGGCAGGAAAAAGCAGGAGGGCAGTCACAGAGCATGCACTAGAACAAGCGAGGATGAGGGAGGGGGATAGAAAGCATGCGAGGAGCACACAGCGAGCACGCGCACCGGTGAACAGGAGCCAGGAGGCCCAGGACGCCGCACATACAACACCGCACACAGAGTGTGCACACCAGAGAACAGGAGCCAAGGGGCCCAGGACACCGTACACACGACACAGCGCACCGAGGCAGGCGCACCGGTGAACAGGAGCCAAGCGGCCCAGGACACCGCGCACGCAACAACACACAGCGAGCGTGTACACCGGTGAACAGGGACCAGGCGGCCCAGGACACCGCACCCGCAACACCACACACAGAGCGTGCACGCCGGTGAGCAGGAGCCAGGAGGCCCAGGAAACCGAGCACGCAACACCACACACAGGGCGTGCACAGCGGTGAACAGGAGCCAGGAGGCCCAGGACGCCGTACACGCAACACCACACACGGAGCGAGCACACCGGTGAACAGGAGCCAGGGAGCCCAGGACACCGTACACGCAACACCACACACTAAGGGTGCACACCGGCGGCCCAGAACACCGCCCAGGAGGAGCAGGGCCGGGACAACAGGGAAGCCACACACCCAATTAGGAAAATCCAGGTCGGAAGCATGAGGCAGGAACAGGGGGCGGGAAGGGAGCGACCCGTGCTAGGCGCACGAAACGGTCCCCGGATGGATGAGGATCCAGTGGGCCCGCGCCACAGGGTTGCTGGCGGCCCGGTGGGGTATAAACACGGGATGAGGGATGGGATGGGGCCGCAAGACAGCCCAGGGGATTAGGCCGGGGGCGGGAAGGGAGCGACCCGTGCTAAGCGCACGAAGCGGTTCCCGGAAGGAAGAGGCCCCAGTGGGCCAGCGCCACAGGGTAGCAGGCGACCCGGTGGGGTATAAACACGGGATGATGGGACAAGGGGACGGGGCGGGGAAGGGCGTGTGGCTAGGGCCGCACAACGGCCCGACAGAGTAGGGAGTCCATGGGACGCTGGGAACGGGCCGGTGCCGGGATGAGGCAAAGGGGAATGGGACATGGGAAGGGCAGGGAGGCCGAAAGCGCCAAGCAACAGCCCCGTGGGATTCGGAAACCAGTCGCCATGGAGTGGTGAACCATGGGCCAACCATGGGGAGCCTGGCCACGGGAAGTCGGGAAAATGCCCTGAACTCCGGGACGGCCGTGAGGTGTCCGCAGGGGTGAGGGTTGACCTTGAGATCCCCGGGTCAATGGCCTGAGTACACGTAGGTTCACGCGTGAGCGGGACCAGGGGGAACGTGGAAAGGGTCGCCGCCTGGCCTCCAGCCGTGGATGGACGACAACCAAGTGCATCCGGGAGCCGAGTGGGTACTCCAACCCGTGAGGGATGGGGAGTGGTGGAATGTGGTTGACAGAGAGAAATGCTCCGCCGTCGGCGAGGGCTATCCACAGGAAACCCGCCTGCAGGCGCCCAATAGGCTGTGCTAGGGGGGGAAGGCCGGGGGATCCTTCGAAGGGTGATCGGAAGGAGCTGAAACCGTGAGGGCAGCGACTGAAGGGAGCCTACCGCCGGTCATGCCCCAAGGGAACCTGGTTGAAGTTCTCGGCCGTGAGGTGAGACAGGGGTCGCCAGGGGAACTGATGGTGGAGAGCACTCCTTCCCGCCAGAGGCGGCCACCATGTAAAACAAACAAGGAGATGTCAGATGAGGCTGCGGACGCGGCCGCCCTTACTTACTTAATTACTTACCTACTTACTTACTTACTTACTGTGCTGTTTTTGTTCTGTTCTGCTGTCATGTGCTCTTGTGTTCTCAGCTGTCCTCTTTTTTTCGGCCTTGCTCGTTGCCTTCGCGTGGTGCTTCCGGCTGCCTCTGTCTGTCTGGTGTGTTGCTGTGGTGTGTCTTGCTGTTTGGCGTGGCTGTGTCGCTTTGTGTTTGTGTGCTGTGCCGTTTGGTGCTCTGTTGTGCCTTGGTGCGTCACGTCGTTCTGTGCTGTGTCGTTTTTTTGGTTGCGGTGCTTCTGTCGCGTCTTGCCTCGTCAGCTGCTGTGGCGGGTTGTCGTGCTCTGTCCTTCGGCGTGGTGCTGTGTTGTCCTGCTGTGCTGCCTGCGGTCTGAGTGCTGTCGTTCCTTCTGCCGTGTTTCTGGGTTCCTCTCCTTTCCTGGCACCTCTTGTGCGGTGATATGCTGGCGTGCCTGCGTCCTTGACTTCTGTGCGGTGCAGCCTCGCCCCTCTGGCGCTGGCTGGTGCTGTGTGTCGTTGCCTGTTGCTTTTGGGTGTTCGCTGTTGGGTCCCGCTGTCCGCTTCTGTCTCCCGGTGCCTCCTGGTGGCGTGTTTCGGCTCTGCTGTCCCTGTCTGGCCGCGTGTCTTGCTGCCCTGTGGTTTCGTGTGGTGTGTCTTGATGCTCCGCTCCCCTGTGTTGCGTCCTCTCGTGATGTGCTGTCACGTGGTGGTGTGCCGTCGTTCTCTGCAGTTTCTTTGCGTTTTTACCTGTGCCTGTTGTTTTTTTCCTCCTTTGAAACCAGTGCCAAACCCGTAAGATGTTTTCCCTCTTTTTTTTTTTGAAAATGAAAATCCCACCCAAGCCACACACCCGCGCGCAGCAAGACCATGTATCCACTCTGCAACTTACATGCTACCTGTTGTTTTTTTTTTTAGGCATGGCGGTCCCCCGCCGAAAGCATTGCTCCAAAGCGGCCTGACCACGGGCAGAGCGTTCATGGCGAGCCAAAGTGCACCAAAGACCAAGGCTATTGTACACAAACTCCCACGCCGAGGGTGCTGATAGCACTGCACTGATGCACCATAGGCCTGGGGAGGGTCTGGGTGCACAATTGAATGTTGAGGCAAACAGTGTGCAATGGGATAGGTGCACTGATGCACTCAGAGAAAAAATAGGAACATGTAAAAGAAGGAGAGAGTACAGCAAGGAATAGATATATGAAGGACTGATACAGTCCAGAGGAGCAGGCAAAACTGACAAAGCACAACAAAAACACTGGTGCTTGCGGGAAAAAAAATAGAAGCATGCATGAAGAAAACAATACCACAGAGCGCTGCAGAGAGAGAAGGTCTGGTCAGCTGATACGGACCTCTGGAGCACGCAATACAAACGGATCGACCTGGCGGGGGTGGCTGGGCGGTAGGAAGGAAAGTGTGGGGGGTGTTATGTGAGGTGGCAGTGGCGTGGTAGAGAATGCAGGTTGTGTGTTTGGGGGGACCGATGGGTGTGCACACGTCTCCTCCTTTGGGCGGAACCCCAGAGGTTCACCGGACTTCCTGGCGTATCCCGTTTCCAAGGCATGCATGCACGTTCTTGTTACTAGGGTTCCGAGGCGCTTGGGTGTCGCACGCTCCGCCTAGAGTCCCAAAGCAGCGCAGGCCTTAGGATGCAGCCTTACTATAATTCCAACAGACCTCGCGTCTATCTTTTTTGCTCCTCAATCCTGCAAACGGAGTTTTTTATTCCCAGCGGCATTTTATTTTTCATAATAAAATTAAAATCCTTCAATCCCAATCTCCCACGAGCACTTGGATAATCTTGTCCGTCAGAATCAATTGAACATCTTGTTGTTACTGCAAGTAACAACAACACAGTAATGCATTGTATTCAGAATAATGAACCAGATTGCAACATACGACATTTATTGTACAGTCCTCTTTTACTCTGTTCATCACTTCCGTGCTGGCACTGCGCTTGCGCTGTGCGCGATCGCGCTTCTGTCGGGGGCCTGCGCTTTTTTTCCTATGGCTTCGTGTACCTCCCTATGCCGAACCTATTGCACTCCCCTCCCAAGCCACAACTATCACCACCCAGTGAAAAATGGGTGGCGTTGTTGTGTGCTGAGAAAAAAGATATATAGGTTTTGCATGGACCTCACCTGCACATGGACACTCAGATTATTCTCCCCATTGGGGGGTCACCACCCGGTGTGTCTTGTGGGTGTGGGTACCCCTCTCTATACTTCTACTCTAAGACATGGTATTTACTACTTACCCCGCAGCAATTTCACTGTTGCTGAGTCAACAAAATCACACAAAAAAACACTCACCCGACCCGGCAACCCTGCAGACAAAACTCAGAATATCCTGCACCAATTTCTGGACATCCGTTCATAGTTCTGCTGACAGCCCACTGTACCATGTACAGCCTTGGCTTGGATTGCTCGCCTTGTGGTTCCGGGTATATACACCCAGGCCATGCCTGTATGCCATGCTCTCTCCTCGAACTCGGACAGATAGATGTTGAAACAATGCAAAAATTATATAGGAGGTTCCTGTAGAGGTTGAAGAAAAATAATAATATAATGTGAACGCCGGAAGAGCGTGCAGTGCTCAGTGGCGCGGCTGCAGAAAAAAAATGTGGCTTCAAAGATTCAAAATTATAACCCTGTAGGTCATTAATGCTTAACCAGGACCAAAGCAGGCAGACATGGGCGTGTGTGCTTGCGTAGTTGTAGGCAGCTCCAGGTAGGCGCACCCCATGTCGAGTGTATTCATTGGCGTAGTTGAACCCCCACAGAGACCAAGAGTCCTCTCGTTGTAGTCCCAGGTTTTTTGCTCGCTGGAGTGTGCACAATATAGGTAGGTGTCGGTCATAAGCTTCCCAGGCATCCAGTCCCACCGGATGTTTGTTTGCTGGTCCGTCTCACACGCGTGGCGGTCATGGCCATGGTCACTGGTACTGGTGGATCCCTGGGGTGAAATCTATCCCCACCTCAGTCCGCGACTTGCCGCTTTGCGATGTTGCCTGCCATGGCCCGGCTCCCCTGATGGGAGCTGTCTCGGTGCGCAGCCATCCATGGGCCGTCGTCGCACCTTAGGCACACTTCAGCGCGGCTCAAAAAGCAGGGCCCTCTGCAGGCATACCTAGCTCCAGCCCCAGGGGTGACGCTGTCTCCTCTCCTCACCCATTTAGGCGTTCCTCTGCCCCAGCTATCCGGCGTCGTCAGACGTGGCGAGGGCCTTGGCGTAAAGGAAGGGGTGCTCGCCTCCCTGTGCGTGTATGCGTGTTAGTCGGCACCCAATCACAATCCATAGTCTGGCCCTGGCTCTCGCTTCCAACGTGACCATTCCGCGTCCAACGGCAGACATGGGGTTCACGCCCCAATCACAATCCTTGGTCTGGCGGCGGTCGTACCTCAGCAATGTGATGATCAAGTCGAAATAAACTTTTTCGGTAAAGCGTGGAAGTCGGTGTGGTTGATGCTGCACAATGAACTGGTCATCACGTCAGCCCTGTGGAGCCTGTCGCTCGCGTCCTCGTCCCTTGGAGTGATGATGGCGTCGGCGCACTGTGTGGACCGCGTGGAATTGTGGCAGGTCCCTGGTGTTAGTACTCTCACCTGGCGGTCCCTGGCCTGGTGTACTTCCGTGCGGCGTGTCTTGAGCTTGCGTACGCTCGTCCGGCGCTTCCTGGACTTGTGTACTCTCGTGCTGTATGTCTGGAGCTCCTGTACTCTCGTCCGGCGCTTCGCGTTCATCCTCCTGCTCCTCATCGAACCTGTAGAATCCCACCGACTTCTTGGATTGCCGTCTTTGATGCAGCGTGATTTCTGCTTGTGCTTGCTCCATGTGGCGTTGTATCTCCTTCGCCGCCACGTGGTTGATCGCGGTTAACTTCTCATACCAGTAGCGCCGCCGTGCTTGCTTGTGAATCAAGTCTTCGAGCGACCTCCCCAACGGCGGCTGTTTGGGTGTTGTCGTCTGTTGCACCAGTATGTTCTTCGTGACCAAACAACGCAGGACTCCCCCGTGGATCATAGCCAAAGCACCATGGCACTCTTCATGACGGGCACAGTCATATTGGCAGCAGGGGGCCTGTGCGCCTTTGTCAGCGCAAAACCCTTCAAACTCCTGCACCTGTCGCTGGCGGCGCTCTGAGGCAACATGTGGCGTTGGGCCGTGATCACATACCTGCATGTTACGCAAACGTCCGACCGCCGCGCTTATGCGTCGTTCTCCAACCTCTTCAGCTATTGCTTGCCGTAGTCGCTGCAGGCTGGACGGTGTCTCCTTCAGCGGTGACCTCTTCGTGGTCGTTGGGTTGTCCCCCGTACTCTGCTGAGCGTTGTCCTCTTTGTCACTCCTCATAGCAGAATCCTCGGCAGCCCAGTAACAACAAGATTATAATTCAAACAGACCTCGTGTCTATCTTTTTTGCTCCTCAATCCTGCAAACGGAGTTTTTTATTCCCAGCGGCATTTTGTTTTTCATAATAAAATTAAAATCCTTCAATCCCAATCTCCCACGAGCACTTGGATAATCTTGTCCGTCAGAATCAATTGAACATCTTGTTGTTACTGCAAGTAACAACAACACAGTAATGCATTGTATTCAGAATAATGAACCAGATTGCAACATACGACATTTATTGTACAGTCCTCTTTTATTCTGTTCATCACTTCTGTGCTGGCACTGCGCTTGCGCTGTGCGCGATCGCGCTTCTGTCGGGGGCCTGCGCTATTATTCCTATGGCTTCGTGTACCTCTCTATGCCAAACCTATTGCACTTACCCCCGGTCTCCGGATCTCGTTTGGCCGGGTCAGCTGCATGGCACGGGCTGCCTCAGTGCCGGGGCTGTGGGCACTGGGTTTCCTACTGTTGTGCGGCGTTTGTGTTTGGGTCCGGTTTGCTGTTGGGTGTGGGTTTTGTTAACCCCGCCAGTCCTGGCTGGGGTCTTGGCTGGGTGTGTTTGGGCACGGTTTGTGGTGTTGTCCCTCTAGTGCCGGCTGTTTGTGGTGTTCGCCGTTGGGCTTAGGTTTCGGCCTGCTTATGGGACGTGTGTGGTTTCGTGCGCGCTCCGCTTGCCCCCCACCGTTTCCGTTTCTGGTGTGCGGTGTGAGCGTGCGTGCTGGGCCCGGGTCTCGGCTGTGCCCCGCCCTTCTTGGCTGGGTTGTCGGGGTGTGTTTTTTGGGCTTTTTGTTTTGTGGTGTCGGTTGCTGGGTGTCCCTGTCCCGGGCCATGTGGTCCCTGTCCCCCCATCCCCTTTCTTTCGGGCTGGGCTGCTAGCACTTTTTTTTTCGTGGTGTGTGTCTGCATGTTTCGGTGTCCCTTTTCCCGGTGGGCCGCTGTTCCTGGCTTGGTGTTGCCGGTTTTGGCTGGGTGGTCCCCCTGTGCCTCCTTGGGGGTCCTGTCTTCGGTGCCTCCTTGGGGGGGGGTTTGGCCGCCTCTGGTGGTGTTGGCGGGCGGTTTGGTGGCTGTGGGCTGTTTTTGCGCCCCCCCCCCCTACCCCCTCCGTTTTTTTCTTTTTTTGGGGGGGGGGGGCTGCCTGTTCCTCCCTCTGCCTTCCTTGGGCTGGCGCACGCACTGGCCCGCATTCAGTGTTGTCTTCAGGGCTGCTGTTGGCGGTTGCATTCTGTCTGGCCGTGTTCTGGCCCCATGGGTCGGGTTGGCTATGTACACGTTGGGCTCGGCGCCCCTTCTTGCCGGGTTGGGTCCTGGCTCTGCCAGCTCGGCGGCTGCGCCAGGCGGCTGCGTGTGGCTCTGGGCTAGGGGGCTGGGGTTGTTCGTGTCCTTTCCCCTCTGCGGTGCCGGTTTTAACCTTCTGGGTGGTCCGCCATTGTTGTTGCTGGGCGCGCGGTGGCCCCTGTGTGTGGCCTGCAGTGTCTGTGTGTGGCGCGCTGGTGCGGCGCCTTCCAGGGTGTGCGGTGGCTTGCTTCGGTTAGTCCTTCAGGTTAGGGTCAGTCGTGCCGTGTTGTGCCACTCTGTGCCGCGCCAGGTCGCGTCGTGCTGTGGCGCGTTGCACTGTGGCGTGCTGTGGTGCGGTGTGCCGTGGTCTCGCGTTGTGCCGCGGTGGGTCATATGGTGGTCAGCCTGGCCTGTGTCTAGGTGCGGAGTGCGTGCCGGAGTGTGGCTGGCTGGTGGCTGGGGGGTGCGGTTAGGTGTGGGTGTCTCGCTTGGTCCGTGCTGTGGGGGCCTGGGCATGCCGCTCGGGCTGGTTGGTCGGGTAGGCGTACGTGGGGTTGCCCTCCCTGGGGGCCTGTGCCTTGGTCCCGTGTCCTCTGGGGGTTTCGGTCCCTAGCCCTGGTCGCTGTGGCCGTGCTTTCGTCCTCTTCCGGTGCCTGTGAGGTGGCCCTTGTGGCGGCCGGGGTTGTCGCCTGGCGGTCAGGGCGTGGTGGTGCGCCGTGCGGCGGCGTTCCCTGCGGCTTCCTCTGTGGGTGTGGCATGTTCTCCCCGTGTAGGTGTGCCCTCCATTCCCCTGTGGTCTCCGGTGGCTGGTGGGTGTGCGCTGGTGTGATCCGTACGGCGTCCGATCCTTGCTTCGGCGGTGCGTGTTGGGGGGTGCGCCCCCGGGAGTCGGTGGGCGTTTGGTGGGGGTGGTACGGCGCTGGTCCCCCCGTTGTGGTAGGGCGCCGCACAGATCGCGCCCAGAGAAGGCGGGTGAGCACGAACCGGAGTCGTATGGGGGGCCACGCCCCCCATGGACAGCACGACGCCAGTGACACCCGCTTTGTTGCCTGCCCAGGGCAGGCAGAGGGACGGAACGAGGCAGAGCGACCCCCCGCCCTACAGGCCCCCCCGGCCGCACAAACGGGGGGTACGGCGCAAGCCCCCCCCCCCCCAGCCCGCACCCCGGCACACGAACGTCACGGACCCGCCCCACGGCGCGCAGCCCCCACAGGGCGTGCAGGCCGAGGGGACAGACAAGGGCCCCCACACCCGCACGCCCGCGCCAACAACACGTAGATCGCGGACCCCAACAGCCCGCCCAGTGGGCGGGCAGTCCGGGGAGGGGGAGCGCCTGACCCCAGACGCCCCTCGCAACAGTAGAAGGCACCCCCCCCGGGGACGCCCTACCGCCACCCCCACAACCCCAACCAAGTAGGGGGGAACCGGGACCGGACCGCCCCCACCCCAAGCACGCCAGACGGAGCAAGGGAGCGGGGCAGGACACGCGGAGGGGCACGGACCACGTGGAACGGCCCTACCAGCGCCGAGTGCCGGGACCACGCGAGGTGCGCACGCCACACCACCCAGGGGGGGGGGGAGCGGACGCCGCGGGAGCGCAAGCGCACACACACGTAAGGGGCACGCGGGGACTACCAGAAGGGCAACCGGACCGAGCGCGCAGAACGCACAGACCGCGTGGAATGGCGTACCAGCGAGCGAGGGTAAGGGAGACCCGGACGGGACGGCCCGCCACACGCAGCGCAGAACACGCGGGGCGGGAAGGGGGAAACGAGAGAGACACAACACCAGGTACCGGCCCGAACCCCCCGAACCGGCCGCGAGCGCCGCGCACACACAGACGGGGCACTGCAGCCGCCAAGGCAGTAGTGGCGCACAGCGCCACGCCCCAACCCCTAGGCTAGGCAGCCTCCGCGCCAGCCCAAGGGGGCCCCACTGGCGACAAGCCAGTAGCACGGGCCCGGCGGCGCCGGCGCCCCGGGCGACCACGCATTAGGGGGGCGACGCAGTGGGTAAGCGCCCGCAGCCACGGCTGCGAATTGATGCACTGACCGGGGAGTGGCGAAACGGGGAAGCCGGGGAAGGACGGGGATCCGAGCCCTGTGAACCCGGGGGACTCCGCCACCAGGCAGGAGGTGCGTCTTGTAGGGCCCCCCACTAGGACCCGGTGGGGAGGATATCACCTGGCCCGACCAGGTGGCCCCCCGGGGCCGAAAGGCGTCTAGTACCCGCAAAATCAAACCTCAAACTTGAAACCTCAAACCCCCCGTTGTGGTATGCCCTTCCTGGGTGTGGGTCGTGGCGTTTGCCGTGGTGCCCTTTTCCTCCGCGCCTTGGTCCCCGCTTCTGCCCCTTTCTGGTTCTTGGGTGGTTTCCTGCCCCCATGTGGTGTCTCTTCCGGCGCCCTGTCCCTATGGGTGCCTGCCCTCACTTGGGGCCCCTCTGTGCCCTCTTGCCTGAGTGTCCCTTGGTGTCCCTTGCCCTCCGCTTGCCCTTGTCCTTCCCCTTCCTGGCATGGTGGAGGCGGGAGGGGCGGGGTGGGGAGGGGGCGCCGATGGCCCAGGCCTGGGGGTGGGTGGCCTGGAGCCATTGGCGGAGGGCTTGGGGGGTGTAGGCGGGGCGGAGGCCCTGGACCGCATCGCGGAGGAGGGCCTCCCATGCTGCTTGTGGCATGATGGCCCCCGGGGTGGCCTCGTTGGGGTCGGCGGGGGTACGGGTGCGTATCTCCTCGAAGGTATGCACCATGTGCACCCCATCTTGCCTTCCCGCTCCCCCGGCCCACTTCACCCAGCGGCGGAGCTCCTGCAAAGCGGGGGCAGACCACCAGGCGAGGTGGGCGGGGGCCTGGGGGGGGGAGCGGTCCGTGCCCGGGGTCCTGGAGCGGTGGGGGGAGGGTGTGCACCTGTGGTGGTGGTGGGGGTGGCGGTGCCTGGGGGAGCGAGAGCGGCAGTGGCGGGGGCTTGGGGTGGAGGACGGGTATGGGAGGAAGGGGGGTTTTCCCCCTTTTTTTTTCTTCAAAATGAAAATTATACCCAAGCCACACACCCACGCGCAGCAAGACCATGTATCCACTCTGCAACTTGCATGCTACCTGTTGTTTTTTTTTTTTAGGCATGGCGGTCCCCCGCCGAAAGCATTGCTCCAAAGCGGCCTGACCACGGGCAAAGCTCATGGCGAGCCAAAGTGCACCAAAGACCGAGGCTATTGTACACAAAGTCCCACGCCGAGGGTGCTGATAGCACTGCACTGATGCACCAAAGCCCTCGGGAGGGTCTGGGTGCACAATTGAATGTTGAGGCAAACAGTGTGCAATGGGATAGGTGCACTGATGCACTCAGAGAAAAAATAGGAACATGTAAAAGAAGGAGAGAGTACAGCAAGGAATAGATATATGAAGGATTGATACAGTCCAGAGGAGCAGCTAAAACTGACGGAGCACAACAAAAACACTGGTGCTCGCGGGAAAAAAAATAGAAGCATGCATGAAGAAAACAATACCACAGAGCGCTGCAGAGAGAGAAGGTCTGGTCAGCTGATACGGACCTCTGGAGCACGCAATACAAACGGATCGACCTGGCGGGGGTGGCTGGGGGGTAGGGGGGAAAGTGTGGGGGGTGTTATGTGAAGTGGCAGTGGCGTGGTAGAGAATGCAGGTTGTGTGTTTGTGGGGACCGATGGTTGTGAGAGGAAACTATCTGGGATCAGGCAACTGAAGACAGGTTGTCTGGAGACAGGGAGCTGCAAACAGTTGTATGGGGTAGGTCTGAGGCAACGGGTGGACAGTGGCGGGGGTCTGGGGTATGGATGGTGGGGTCTGGAGGGCGGGAGGTGGTGTCAGATAAGAAACAAGAGACTTGGGCGAGAGGGGATGATAGGCAGGTGTCGGGAGGGGGGGGGTCGGGTGTTGAAGGTGACCCATGGAAGTGTCTGGAGAGAGAGGCAGGCGTCAGCAGAAGGAGGCTGGTGTTTGCAGTCCTCAGGACGTGGCCTGGTGCGTGGCGTTAATGTCCTGATCTGTTCGCCTAGTGGCAGTTGAGTGGACGAATGGGTGCGGGGCTGGTGGTGAGTGCTTGGAGGAGACGAGGCTGCTAGCCGTTGCTGGCCACGCTTTGCAATTGGTGTCGGCGATGGTAATGGTGCCCATGTTGTTGCTGTTGTTGCCGGTGTTGTTCTTGAAGTTGCTAGGGGTTAACCGCATTTCCCCCAGGGCCGCTGGCCTAAACTGACGAAAGGGAGGAGAGGGGAGGCAACAGGGGAGGGAAGGGAGGTGCATGGAGAAGAAAGAAAAGGAGAGGGAACGAGATGTTGGGTCGTGGCAACTTGGAACATTTTTTCGAGTTTTATGCGCTGCTCCGAACGGGCTTTTCTTTGCGTTGACGGCTTATTCTATGACGAGAGGCAAGTAGTTATGCTCCTACGTTCGTTGCGGTGCTTGCGGCGTTAACTATTCACCTATTTAAGGTCGAAAACGTTTCTGTCGCTTTTTAACGCGTTTTGCAGCGCGCTTTTCTGCCTAGCCGTTTTTAATGCTTTTTAGCTTTACTTTCAGCTATTTAGGAAGTTTTTTCGTCGTGTTTTGCCTATCTTTTTACTTCCTTCTGGCAACAGGCGGCAGCGCGCGCGCGAACACGGCTGGGGGGTCTAGACTGATACTTGGTGTGACATAGAATTGAACTGAGAGTCACACTAGGGCGTGGACTTCTGCCACGTTGTTGGGCAAAAACAATTCAGCCCAAATGTAGATGGGTGGTATATGGTGGAAAATAGTCATTTCCATTTCATCTAGCATCTTCAAATTCAGGCGGGGCAAATTTCCTTTCGATAAGGGTCTTTTTTCATTCCCATTTTTTTCGTCCAACCGCGTATGTTGCATAATCCAATCCATCGGCAAAATTCTCCATTGCAAGGTTCCAAGAGGTGTGCACATGGGTGTTACGTACATATCATCCTGATGCAACGGCATGTGGTGAAAGCCGTGCTTCAAATCAAGGAGCGAAAAAATTCGGTAAGACTCAAGTTTTTCAAGTATATCATCGATGAAAGGTAATGGAGCCTGATCTTCACCAGTTTGCGAATTTAGGTATCTAAAGTTAATGACCAACCTCTACTAATCAAAAGGGGGATAGTCCGCAGTAACATACTTGTGAGTAGTAAAAGGCGCGAAGCTCAAATCGCTGCCACCGGATACTTCTTCCAACCCTACTCTTACATGCAACTTCCGTTTTATAATCTCACTGAGGACTTTGCCTCAGTCACCTAAATGAGGAAAAGGTCTTGGGTATTCGCAATCGCTTCAGGGTTTTTGAACATGCCCAATAGGCCGAAAGGCTCAACCATAATGTTTTCAGATGTGCTGGGCGAGTTTCTGCTCTCCCCATCCTTGGAATGTTCGTGCAAGCAGAACTGCAAGTACTCAGCGCACTAATGATCCTCAATCTTAGGCCCATTTTCCACTACTTTGAAATGTCTGCTCTGTGTGGGGCCCTGTCGCCATCATGTGTTAATGGGACTCATGAACCTTGCCGGAACCAAAAATGTGGTGGACCCTAGACACATGTGGTGAGTGTTACGGTCATTGAAATGGCAAGCATTTGACTTCTGGCTGAACATTGTCGGAACGGAAGTGTGTGAAGACTGACCATGCACTACGTTAGAAATGACAACCGCAATGAATACCACCACAAAAAACAATGCCATAGATATGTAGTGTGTGAAATCAATTGCCCTAGGAAGCCGCTTTGCCCAGGTAGAGTTGCACATAAACCTACCATTCGACCGCCATATTTGTTATGGCTACAATTTGATGCTCCCAAGATTCTGAAAAATTTGCATCCCTGGGGTTGCGGTATGTTTAGCGGCGACATTGTCGAGTCGCTAAACTACCTCTTCAAGGACCATTTTTTGTGCTCTTCGGCTAGGGGAGGAGGGAAAGGCGCTCCAACGGAACGCGATACGTGCCTCATCACGCAAGCGCTAGAACGTCTCTTCCTCGCCAAGGAGATGCCTCGATGGCAACGTGCAAATGCTGATTAGGTGTGTCTCTTCATGTTGCATGTCATCTAGTAACCGATGGGACCGCAATGAGTTTGGACATGTGCATGTGTGTCGTACGCCGGACACGGAGCGTGTGCAAGTCTTGTGCAATTGGTGTGCAACCTGTGCAAGTGGGTTGTTGCATTGTGCAACCGCAAGATGCACACTCTGTTCCCATCTTTCTTTCCGTAGCGGTTGCGCATGGGCGACCATCGACCCGCAACTCCAACAACCCCAACAATTATTACAACTCCTACAAGCAAGTGGGAGCGGGAGTGATAGTGGAGTGTCAAGTAGACCCGTACAAGCAAGTGGGAGCGGGAGTCAAGGGAGCGGGAGTCAAGCGTCAACTAGTAGTGGTCTGACAACGCTGGAGAAGCCGCAAGTTGATGAACAAGCGAGCAACTCACCAACAGAGCAAACCACCCTGCCTCGATTGCAATTTTTTCAACTATGTCGGAGGCATTTCGGAAGAAGTATATGACGTTCACAACTATGAAGCATATGGCGCGTCACTCCCATCATTTTTGGAGGCGGAGCAACAATTTTGGGAGGCAATGGGCGCATCGCAAAAGCTGTTGACGCCGTGGCACACTCCAATGCACCGCCAACAACACCGAGTCCTCTCAATGCGATGGCGCCAACATACACCCCGGTTGAGAAGGTGTGCAACTGCGGTGCAAGCGTGTGCAAGTGCCGTCCTGCACACACTCTATGTGTTGATGATTGTAGAACGGGTGGGTAAGCGGCCCATGGTGTAACTAGGGTGATGTTTAGTATTGATTCGTTTGTTGGACATGCATCCGATGCCCCATTCACGGTCCCACACATGATTCCGTTCATTTTCGCTATGGTGTTTGTGAACGCGAAGTTGTTGTGCAACCACACACTTGCACACCTTGCACCTGTGCAACCGCCCTTCACAGCGCACGGCGACGGACGTGCCTACCGCCATGTTCGTTTGCGAAAAGCGTGGCCCCGGTGTGATTGTGAGTGGAGTGTGGCTGCCGATACCCATTGACGAATGGCAGCTCACCATGGATCCCAGAAAGGTGGAGGAATTTAGGAAGAAGTGGAAACATTTGAGAGCCAAAGTGAGTTGGGCAACCCCATTGTGGATGAGAGTGATTGGGCATCCCCTACCGACCAAAAGCCAATGAAGATGGAGAAGCAAGAAAAGCCCGCACCCCCCCGGCCACCGCCCGCCCCGCAAGGAGGAAGCCAAAGAGCGTTTCACGTGTCGCCGAAGATGATGTTGCTCAAAGCCCAACACGCATTGAAGGCGCGTGTGGCCAACGACACCAAGAAGACCAAGAAGAAGAAAGACAGGGGGGGGGCAAACTCGAGCAAACGGAAGAGACTTGCGGTAAAATCGGATAGCGATACGACGGCCGAGAGTGAGGCATACGAGGAGAAGCCCTCCACGAAGAAAGAGAAGGGAGACGGAGGCAAGAGCGTACAACCCATCGCGCCAAAGAAGAAGAAAATCGCAAAGGCGAACGTACCGCCACAACCGCAAGTGCGGCACGAAAATGAGGGCCTGAACCAAGATCAAAAGAAGAGGAGAGCCCGAAGGAAGCAAGTGACCATGGCACACCGCATGCAAATGGGCTGGCCGCACCCGAAAAGGCCACATCCGCCGCGGAGGTCTGACACTGTCGTGTTTACTCGCTTTCCATGTTACGTAGCTTGTGCAAGCACCTCCTTCGGGGAAGGGCGACTGTCTACACGGTCACTGCCCACAGAGACACCCTTTCCCGGGGGAGGGAGTCTGTTGCTTGCCTGTTTCCTGTTAACCACTCAGAGTGTCACTCTCGCCTTGGTGGCTGTTGAAGGGGCGTGACGCGTACCACACCCATGTTACGTAACTTGTGCAACTAGTTTGCAACCCTTGTGCAACTTGTTCAAGCACTCCCTTTCGCGCGGTTGCACACACTTGCACACCGGTTGCACATCTTACCTTCGTAGGACGTCGCGCGGCAACGGCGGAAGGAGGCCGCGGATATGCGTGCGGAGGCGTGCAAGAAGTTTGGCCTCCCGCCCAGTTGTTGTGTACGATGGTGCTTGTTGGGAGGACCGAATTGAGGCTACCGACTCGCCGGTGGTGGCAAACGCCAACCTCAAAAAGGTGACAAGAAACCGAAGAAAGGACAAGAGTTGGTCCGAAATCTACCGCAATTGGAAGATAATCAGGAGGTGGCCGCGGACGTCATGTGGTCCGTATGCGTTGTCCCGGGAAAGACCTCATTTACAAACGAAGATGACAAGGTGCAAGCACTAAAAAACATGAACGAGGGGCACGAGGACAAGGGCGTTGGCAAAGAAGACAATGCGGAAGTGGCAGAAGCCAATGAGGACAATGACAAAGTGGTGGAAGCCACCGAGGACAAAGAAAAAAAGACGGTGCCCAATGCCGAGGCCAAGGGTGGTGGTGACGAACCCGATGGGGACGGCATTGCCGCGTCGACTGGGGCCGTCGAAGGCGTGATCGAGCCCAACGGTGACGGTGACGGTGACGCGGGAAAAATGGACGAATGGGAGTCCCCACCCAAGGCCGATGAGGAAATGGTGTGTACCAACGAAAAGGAAGGCACGACGGAAGAGGATGAACCCATGCAAGAGAGAGGGCAAGGAGGAGAGGCAAAGCTCACGAAGGATGTCAATGACCAGCCCGCCACCCCAAGTGACACAAGTGTGGCTGTGGCGGAAGAGGGGAAGAGCGATGAGGCACCCAAGACGAACACGCCGAACAAGGAGGGTTTGGACGCAACGCAAAAGCTATGGAGCTCGCTACCTCCGCAATGACTAGCCGACACCCTCGTTCAAAAGCTACGTCATGCAAGTGGTTAAGAGACCATTGAGAGACATGGCACTCACTATCGGAGGCTCCTCCTGCGGGCCATTAAGGCATTTCCAAGCTTTCGCAAGGATATTGCAATTTCCGCACGGACCTCCAGAATGGAGCCAATGATGCGATGTATAAAAAATTTTGTGCGATGACACCTCCCCCATTTGTCCAACGCAAGCATTGCTCTTGTGCATGGCGCGGGCAGAGCCCCCATGAACCTTCATACTCATGGCCACGACGATTGTGCTCTCACCCGCGAAATCACCATTAGTGATTTCGATGGGGGATACCTTTTCACGACGGGTTATCTGGGTGGGGGGGAAGTCAAGGCCCGTGCATGGGCACATTGGGGGGAGCGACTCGTATGGGGATGCTTGGTCGATGCAAGAGCCGGCGTCCTCTTCAATGCATATCATTCGCATGGAACTACGCGTTGGCCTTGGGAACGCTATGCTATTGTATGCTACACGAGTGCATCGTGGGCACGCCTGACGCCCGCGGTGCGACAAGGACTCCTTGAAATGGGGTTCCATTGTTTTGATGACAGTAAGTAATTAAGTAAGTAAGGGCGGCCGCGTCCGCAGCCTCATCTGACATCTCCTTGTTTGTTTTACATGGTGGGCGCCTCTGGCGGGAAGGAGAGCTCTCCACCATCAGTTCCCCTGGCGACCCCTGTCTCACCTCACGGCCGAGAACTTCCACCAGGTTCCCTTGGGGCATGACCGGCGGTAGGCTCCCTTCAGTCGCTGCCCTCACGGTTTCAGCTCCTTCCGGTCACCCTTTGAAGGATCCCCCGGCCTTCCCCCCCTGGCACAGCCTTTTGGGTGCCTGCAGGCGGGTTTCCTGTGGATTGCCCTCGCCGACAGCGGAGCTTTTCTCTCTGTCAACCACATTCCACCACTCCCCATCCCTCACGGGTTGGAGTACCCACTCGGCTCCCGGATGCACTTGCATGTCGTCCATCCACGGCTGGAGGCCAGGCGGCGACCCTTTCCACGTTCCCCTTGGTCCCGCTCACGCGTGAACCTACGTGTACTCAGGCCATTGACCCGGGGATCTCAAGGTCAACCCTCACCCCTGCGGACACCTCACAGCCGTCCCGGAGTTCAGGGCATTTTCCCGACTTCCCGTGGTCAGGTTCCCCATGGTTGGCCCATGGTTCACCACTCCATGGCGACTGGTTTCCCAATCCCACGGGGCTGTTGCTTGGCGCTATAGGTCTCCCTGCCCATCCCATGTCCCGTTCCCCTTTGCGTCATCCCGGCACCGGCCCGTTCCCAGCGTCCCATGGACTCCCTACCCTGTCGGGCCGTTGTGCGGCCCTAGCCACACGCCCTTCCCCGCCCCGTCCCCTTGTCCCATCATCCCGTGTTTATACCCCACCGGGTCGCCAGCAACCCTGTGGCGCGGGCCCACTGCATCCTCATCCATCCGGGGACCGTTTCGTGCACCAAGCACGGGTCGCACCCTTCCCGCCCTTTTCCCCTGTGCCGCGGCCCCGGTCTAATCCCCTGGGCTTTTGTGCGGCCCCATCCCATCCCTCATCCCGTGTTTATAGCCCACCGGGCCGTGAGCAACCCTGTGGCGCGGGCCCACTGGATCCTCATCCATCCGGGGACTGTTTTGTGCGCCTAGCACGGGTCGCTCCCCTCCCGCCCCCGCTCCTCACTCCTGTGCCGCCTCCCATAGCACACAGGTTGGGCCGTGCTCCACTCCGCCCTGGATGCTCCAATCCGGGGTGTCTTTTTTGTCGTTTACTCTCCGTTGCCTTGGACGCTCCAGTCCGTGGCACCGGGTTCTCCCCCGGAAGATCCAGTCCCGGGGCTTGGGACGTGCTCCACTCCGCCCCGGATGCTCCAATCCGGGGCGTCTTTTTGTCGTATTCTCTCCTTTGCCTCGGACGCTCCAGTCCGTGGCACCGGGTTCACCCCCGGACGATCCAGTCCGGGGGCTGGTGCTGTGCTTCGTTCCGCCCCGGTTGCTCCAATCCGGGGCGTCTTTTTATCGTATTCTCTCCGTTGCCTCGGATGCTCCAGTCCGGGGCACCTGGTTCACCCCCGGACGATCCAGTCTGGGGACTAGTGCCGTGCTTCATTCCTCCCCGGATGCTCCAATCCGGGGCGTCTTTAAAACGCATTCTCTCCGTTGCCTCGGATCCTCCAGTTCGTGGCACCGGGTTCTCCCCCGGACGATCCAGTCCGGGGGCTTGGGCTGTGCTCCAGCCCGCCCCGGATGCTCCAATCCGGGGCGTCTGTTTGTCGTATTCTCTCCGTTGCCTCGGACGCTCCAGTCCGTGGCACCGGGTTCACCCCCGGACGATCCAGTCCGGGGGCTAGTGCCGTGCTTCATTCCGCCCCGTTTGCTCCAATCCGGGGTGTCTTTATAACGTATTCTCTCCGTTGCCTTGGATGCTCCAGTCCGTGGCACCTGTTTCACCCCCAGACGATCCAGTCCGGGGGCTAGTGCGGTGCTTCATTCCGCCCCGGTTGCTCCATTCCGGGGCGTCATTTTAACGTATTCTCTCCGTTGCCTCGGATGCTCCTGTGCGTTGCGCCGGGTTCCCCCCCGGACAATCCAGTCCGGGGGCTTGGGCCGTGCTCCAGTCCGCCCCGGATGCTCCAATCCGGGGCGTCTTTTTGACGTATTCTCTCCGTTGCCTCGGACGCTCCAGTCTGTGGCACCGGGTTCATTCCCGGACGATCCAGTCCGGGGGCTAGTGCCGTGCTTCAATCCGCCCCGGTTGCTCCAATCCGGGGCGTCTTTTTATCGTATTCTCTCCGTTGCCTCGGATGCTCCAGTTCGTGGCACCTGGTTCACCCCCGGACGATCCAGTCCGGGGGCTAGTGCCGTGCTTCATCCCGCCCTGGTTGCTCCAATCTGGGGAGTCTTTAAAACGCATTCTCTCCGTTGCCTCCGATGCTCCAGTTCATGGCACTGGGTTCTCCCCTGGACGATCCAGTCTTGGGGCTTAGGTAGTGCTCCAATCCGCCCTGAATGCTCCAATCCGGGGCGTCTTTTTGTCGTATTCTCTCCGTTGCCTCGGACGCTCCAGTCCGTGGCACCGGGTTCACCCCCGGACGATCCAGTCCGGGGGCTAGTGCCGTGTTTCATTCCGCCCCGTTTGCTCCAATCCGGGGTGTCTTTATAACGTATTTTAACCGTTGCCTCGGATGCTCCAGTCCGTGGCACCTGGTTCACCCCCAGACGATCCAGTCCGGGGGCTAGTGCGGTGCTTCATTCCGCCCCGGTTGCTCCATTCCGGGGCGTCATTTCAACGTATTCTCTCCGTTGCCTCGGATGCTCCAGTTCATGGCACTGGGTTCTCCCCCGGACGATCCAGTCTGGGGGCTTGGGCCGTGCTCCGCTCCGCCCCGGATGCTCCAATCCGGGGCATCTCTTTGACGTATTCTCTCTGTTGCCTCGGACGCTCCAGTCCGTGGCACCGGGTTCATTCACGGACGATCCAGTCCGGGGGCTAGTGCCGTGCTTCATTCCGCCCCGGTTGCTCCAATCCGGGGCGTCTTTTTATCGTATTATCTCCGTTGCCTCGGAAGCTCCAGTCCGTGTCACCTGGCTCACCCCCGGACAATCCAGTCCGGGGGCTAGTGCCATGCTTCATTCCGCCCCGGTTGCTCCATTCCGGGGCGTCTTTTTTAACGTATTCCCTCCGTTGCCTCGGATGCTCCAGTCCAGGGCACCAGGTTCTTGCCCGGACGATCCAGTCCGGGGGCTTGGGCCGTGCTCCACTCCGCCCCGGATGCTCCAATCCGGTGCGTCTTTTAGACGCATTCTCTCCGTTGCCTCAGACACTCCAGTCCGTGGCACCGGGTTCACCCCCGGACGATCCAGTCTGGGGGCTAGTGCCGTGCTTCATTCCGCCCCGTTTGCTCCAATCCGGGGTGTCTTTATAACGTATTTTAACCGTTGCCTCGGATGCTCCAGTCCGTGGCACCTGGTTCACCCCCAGACGATCCAGTCCGGGGGCTAGTGCGGTGCTTCATTCCCCCCCGGTTGCTCCATTCCGGGGCGTCATTTCAACGTATTCTCTCCGTTGCCTCGGATGCTCCAGTTCATGGCACTGGGTTCTCCCCCGGACGATCCAGTCTGGGGGCTTGGGCCGTGCTCCACTCCGCCCCGGATGCTCCAATCCGGGGCGTCTTTTTGACGTATTCTCTCTGTTGCCTCGGACGCTCCAGTCCGTGGCACCGCGTTCATTCCCGGACGATCCAGTCCGGGGGCTAGTGCCGTGCTTCATTCCGCCCCGGTTGCTCCAATCCGGGGCGTCTTTTTATCGTATTCTCTCCGTTGCCTCGGAAGCTCCAGTCCGTGTCACCTGGCTCACCCCCGGACAATCCAGTCCGGGGGCTAGTGCCATGCTTCATTCCGCCCCGGTTGCTCCATTCCGGGGCGTCTTTTTTAACGTATTCCCTCCGTTGCCTCTGATGCTCCAGTCCAGGGCACCGGGTTCTCCCCCGGACGATCCAGTCCGGGGGCTTGGGCCGTGCTCCACTCCGCCCCGGATGCTCCAATCCGGTGCGTCTTTTAGACGTATTCTCTCCGTTGCCTCAGAAACTCCAGTCCGTGGCACCGGGTTCACCCCCGGACGATCCAGTCTGGGGGCTAGTGCCGTGCTTCATTCCGCCCCGGTTGCTCTAATCCGGGGCGTCTTTTTAACGTATTCTCTCCGTTGCCTCGGATGCTCCGGTCCGTGGCACCGGGTTCACCCCCGGACGAGCCAGTCCGGGGGCTTGGGCCGTGCTCCACTCCGCCCCGGATGCTCCAATCCGGGGCGTTCCTTTGACGTATTCTCTCCGTTGCCTCGGATGCTCCTGTCCGTGGCACCAGGTTCTCCCCCAGACGATCCAGTTCGGGGGCTAGTGCCGTGCTTCGTTCCGCCCCGGTTGCTCCAATCCGGGGCGTCTTTTTATCGTATTCTCTCCGTTGCCTCGCTCCTGTACGTGGCACCAAGTTTACCCCCGGACGATCCAGTCCGGGGGCTAGTGCCGTGCTTCATTCCGCCCCGGATGCTCCAATCCGGGGCGTCTTTTTATCGTATTCTCTCCGTTGCCTCGGATGCTCCTGTCCGTGGCACCGGGTTCTCCTCCAGACGATCCAGTCCAGGGGCGTGGGCTGTGCTCCACTCGGCACCGAATGCTCCAATCCGGGGCGTCTTTTTGTCGTATTCTCTCCTTTGCCTCGGATGCTCGAGTCCGTGGCACCGGGTTCACCCCCGGACGATCCAGTCGGGGGGTTTGGGCCGTGCTCCACTCTGCCCCGGATGCTCCAATCCGAGGCGTCTTTTTGCCGTATTCTCTCGGTTGCCTCGGACGCTCCTGTCCGTGGCTCCGGTTTCACCCCCGGACGATCCAGTGCGGGGGCTCGGGCCGTGCTTCTCTCCGCCCCGGATGCTCCAATCCGGGGCGTCATGTTTCTTACTCTCTTTGCTGTCTCTGCTGGCGTTTGCGTGATTGGTGCTTTCGTGCTTTTTTTCTTCTTCTTCGCGCGCCCTTCGTCGTTGCTCCTCCCCCGCTCCCCCCCACTCCGCTGTCCTTGGCACCTTGTCCCGTGCCGCGTTTCGTCGTGTGTTGTGCGCGCTTCCCGGGTTCGCGGCACCCGGTGGCCGTTGTGGCTTGGCACCTGTCCTCGTGCCGAGGTTGTGGCCGGCGGCGTGCCTCTCTGGCGTGCTTCGTGGCCCCGCGTTGGTGCGCCGCTCCTCGTCCGGTCGGGCCGCTCTCGGTGCTCCGGTCGGCTTTCCCGTCGCCGTGGTGCCTTCCCCCACCCCGGGGGCTGTCGCCCCGGGCTTTACTGGGTGGCTGCGCGGGGCACGTGGAGGCCGGACGAGAACCGGGCTCATGTGCCTGCCGCTGGCCCCTGCCGAGGCAAGGGCGCTGGGCGCGCTCCGCGTCGTACCCGTTCGGGGCCCCGCGATGGGGTTGTCCCTGGCGGGTCCCTCCGGCTTCGGTCTTGGGCTGCGTGCGCTGCGGTGGTTTGGCGTGTGTGGACCCGGTCACTGACGCGTCCGGTTTCCTGTACCGTCCGTCTTGCAACGGGGGACTTGGCCGGTGCACCGGGGCTGTTTGGTGTGGACGCCGACACCGCCCCTTTCGGGTCGGAGGACGCCACGCCCGGGTCCCGCGCGTGTGTGCTTGTGCGTGCCCTGCTTGGCCGGGTGGGGCGGGCCGGCCTCCCGGGCGTGTTCTGGTGCGCCTCACCTTTCCTATGGCCGTTCTTGGTTCGCTCTTGGCTTGTTCCGCCCCCTCCGGGCTGGGGTTGCCCTGTTTGTGGTTGTTGTTGGTTTTTTTTTTGTTTCCCTTTTCTCCCCCCCCCCCCCCGTTGCGCCATCGTTGTGTCCTGCTTTGCGTGTTTTCCAGCCCCGGGTGCCTTGGGCCTTGGCGTCTTGCCCCCCCCCTTTTTTTTTTCCCTTTTTTTTGGCCCCCCCCCCTTGTTGTCTCTGGCGTTTCTCGCTTTCTGGTTGCCCGGGGCCTCTGCACCCCACCCTTTTTTTTTTCCCTTTGTTTCTTGTTTTTCCTTTTTCCGTTTTTTTTTTTTGCCGGTTGTGCGGTGCGGGGCGGGTTTGTGTGTCTTTGGCCGTCGGGCGTGCCCGCGCCTCGGTGGTGCTGTCCCTGTCGTTGCTCACCGTGCGCTGGCTGGTGTTGCTTGGTGTTCGCTGTTGGGCCTGGCTGTCCTCTCCTGTCTCCTGGTGGGTCTTGGTGTCGTGCTTCGCTGTGCTGTCGTTGTCTGGCCACGTGGCTCGCCGCCCTGTTGTTCGGCGTGGTGTGTCTTGGTGTTCCGCTGCGCTGTGTTTTGTTCTGTTGCGCTGTGCTGTCGTGTGGTCGTGTGCTGTCGTGCTCTGCCGTTTATTTGCGTCGTTGCCTGCGCCTGTTGTTTGTTTCTTGCCGCTGCGCGTCTGCTGTGTGTGTTCTGGGGTGTCGTGCTGTGTGTTCCCTGTCCTCTCCGCCCTGTGCGGTGCTGTGCTGCGCTGTGCTGGTGCCCTTTCGTTGTGCTGTGCTTTTTCCGGTGGCTGGTGTTGTTGGTTCCTGGTGTCGCTGCCCAGGGGACCCGGGCCACGCATCGCTGCCACTGTACAGCAGGGCCTGGCCCTGATCGGTTGTCAACTCAATGTTACAAAGAGCGAGGCCCTGCCCCTATCCCTCCTCAGTCCCCCCCACCGACCTTACCAAGGTACGCCCAGCCACTGCAACCTCTACAGGCCGGTATGGATTTCTGGACCCCAGTTCCGTCCACCAAACCGCCAGAATGGTCAGACAATTCGCAACATCTACTGACCAAGGTATCCTACCTCCTGTATCTAGGACACCCTGTACCTGCACATTTCAACGTACAGGCTGCCTTCCGGCTCATTGAGGGTGAGCTCCTTAGCCAGTTAGCAGACCTCAATGCCCACCCCTCCCAAACCCTGGACAGGGTGCTGCTGGTGAACAAAGTTCTCCTCCCGCGCCTGCTCTACCGGTGTGAATGCTTCCCCCTCACAGAACAGCACTTGCTCTCACTGACGCGCCCTCTGGAACCGTACGTCCTGGGAGTTGCAGGTCTGCCATCGCTCATTGCGCACAAAACATTGTACACGCATCACACACATGGCCTCCCTCTGCGCTGCCTTCACATCCTCCAGCCTACCAGGGTCCTTGACTTGCTGCACAGCAACGTAACCCTACATCAACTTCGTACCACAACCACGTTCCACCTCCCCGCCTGCCGCATTTTTCAAGCAGCACTCCAGCTACTTAGGCCCCGCCACCCCCCCTCCATGCTTCCGCTGACCACCACATGGAACGCCCGCCGCCAAATCCAACAGGCTACCAAAATTGTCTCAGTGGCTGGACTGCGGGCTTATCTCATCTGCAACCCCTCCACCCGCCCCGACTGCACGTACACCGATGGAAGTAAAATAGGCTGCCCGACGGCGTCTGGCGCGGCTGCCGTCCTCCAGGACGGACGCATCGCAGTCTGCCGTGTGCCTGGCGCCCCAGACTCATACAAAGCAGAGGTCATTGGAGTACTACTGGGTTCTTCGCTCTCAGCCCCACACACCACCCTACAGGTCGCTATAGCTTCCACCACAGGTACCAGACGACCAGTCAGACACTGACACTGGGTCCTGCTCGCGAGGGACTCACTTTTGCGAAAGCACCACACCCTTCAATGGTTTGAGGGACACACAAGGCACGTGCACCAAGAGCGCTCAGATGAGTACGCCAAGTATGGGTCTACACTACCACTAACCCCCCTTCCGCAACCACCACCCCTTGGGACATTGTTCGCCACGCTGAGAGAGTCTTGCCACCCCATAAAGTGTGGACACTAGACCTTGTGCCCGCACACACGCATGAACACTTCCGTCCCACCTCCTGGACCCCACTGAAATACCGACGCCTAGCCTGGCACAAGTGACTTTTCGGCCTAGAGACCAGGACCTGCTTCAGTCACTACGCCAGCTACTGGAAAGATGAGTTGTCCACCATTGCGTGTGGCCATTGTGGCTCAAGACACAATGCAAGCTTCCATGCTGTCCTTCTATTTTGAAACATGGCGGTTACCCGCCCAAATCATTCACAATTGCGGCCAACGGTCCTAAGTTCTGCCCTACTTATACATTTTTACATGCTCACAGATCAGGCCTAGGTGTTTCCACTACCTTAGGGTACCAAAGACTAGGCATCTTCAATATGGCATGATTATCATATGCACAAAAGGAAAAAACCCTCCCTACGACTCCAAGCGTCCATGGTGTCTTTGCGTATTGAAAACCCCCCCATCCCCTCGTCCAGGCATGGGTAACGTCCTGGCCCAATCTGCCCCTCCTCCAACAGTGGCAATCCACAGCTCCCCGCAGGGACCTCCGGATCATTGGGCGCCTTGCCATCCCCAGCACTCTCTATCAGCTGCTGTATCGCAACCAAGGAGGATGGCGCGCCGCCCGGAAAGTTGTGGAGCAGTTCCAGCGCAGAGTCCTGGACTCAGTCACGTCCGTCCTTTCCACTGCTGTGCCCCCCCTCTCTAACAAATACAGCGCCTTCAACCCCCACGCGTGGTGTACCACCTCCCGGCCCATCAAATCGTCCTGCAACCACAGGAGATGCGGCATATGTCTCGATTGGCGTCCAACTGTGTGACCCCTACCCCTACGGTGTATGTCCCTGCATCCCCTACGCCCCAGCGCGCATTCTGTTTGCGGCCACGTCGCACACATGCAACCGCACCCTGCAGAGTTTCCCCCCTCTTCACTAAATACCACTGCTGCACCCCCCCAGCCATGTCCCTGAACCTCCGCCCCCACCTGCTGAGGCCTGAAGACAACGATGAACCAGCTCTCTGCCCTAAAATGAGTGGGAGACCGCCATCAGGGCCTCTACTTATCCAGGCAATAGCACAGAGCTCACTGCAGCCTGTCACTGTCACCATTTGCATCCCTCTCATTGCTTGTGTACTTGCTCTGCCTTTTTCTTTTTGCTTGTACTTACTGAAACTTTCTATTTTCTAACCGACTAACGCCGAGTCGGCCCATCCATGGCTCGCCCACGCCCACACCCACACTCAGGATGTGGACATTTCTCCTGTCTCCCTCTTCCACGTCCTGTATGCATGACTGGAACCCAGCTATGGTAGCTGCCGGCCGCCTGGGCAGCCCGACATGTGGCCATGACGCGTTCCCGTTGGGGTCTGGCCACGGGACGCTGCGGTGGACACGCACAAGCAAGCAGGCAGGCAAAGCACTGCGCTCACAAGGGCATCCTCATGCTCGTGTCGTGTGATAAAGCGTTTCAGGATCCTTGCCACTCTGAAACAAGGGAACAAAAGTATGTACAGCAACACATCAGGACATGTACACATGGGGTTAAGACTGGGCGGGCAACGAGCGGGCAGACCCGGACAGCGTGGCCATAGAGTACGACCGCTGCGACCCGCACCGCGCAGGACCTAAGGAGGCACCCATGCGCCCCCTACAGCACAAATGCCCCACCCTCCGCGGTGACAAGGACGACAAGGAGCGGCGACAGACCATCACGTGCCAGAAGTTCCACCCCAATACGGGATACCTCTTCCACCTGATGTACGCGTATATCACCCAGGGGCGCCCAGACAGGGGCCTCCTCCGCCTCACCCCACGAGCCCAGGCCATCATCACCCAGGGGATAGGCGTCTATGCAGCGCCACTACTGCAACCCACGCAAATCACCGCCAGAACCGCCCAGGGGAACCCCATCTACGTCTATCACCCCACAACAATCCCCCGCCTACCCATACCCAGCGACACCGACATCATCTACTTGACTGACGCATCCGGCACCCAGCAACGCACCCCCACGGTCGGTTGCGCCTCCGTGCGCATCACCCGGCACCCGGACGGCCTCGATGTGGAACACCACACCGGGGCCACCATCTTTGGGGCGTCCTCCCACGGCGAACTGCGCACCATGGCAGACGCCATCACCGCCACACCGCCACACACGACGATCCGGCCCCGCAACATCTGGGTAGTCGTGGACGCCACGGTTGACATCCACCTCACCAGGCGCCCTGCGGACCTGCCCCTCAACAAAGCACTCGAGTCCAGCCTCACCACACAAGCGTTGGGACTATGGATGGCCTTCAAGGGCATGCACCCCCAGGACGCCCTACACATCTTCAATCAGGAGTCACACCGCTACGCATACGGCAATGGACGCGCAGACACGCAGGCCAAACACCAGAACACCAACCACACCCCGGGGCTCGAACACGTGCGACTGGACACCCCACACCACAGCCCCCCCAATGGATGCCCGAGGACACGCCGTACACGGATCGAGACAAGCAGTACCACTACCCCACACCCATGCAGCAACTAGCCACCACACTGGGCCACCCAGCGAACACCGAACTCCTCCGACGCCTCGAGGACTCCGTCCACACTCCCCTCTACTACTCCGCCCTGCGCCCGGATAGCCTCCCAGCACACCTACAAAAGCCCCGACTCCAATTCGCCCTCGAACAGCTTCCCCTCCTCACACGATACCACCGATGGTATGCGCGCCGCACGATCCACGTCCCCGCAGGATACACCAAATGCATCTGCAGCCACACGGAACCTGGGACCACTTCAAGGTGTGCCCCCTGTACAGAGGACTGGATACCCTCACAGACTGGAACCCAACCCACACCATCGCACAGCACGCCGGATGGCTGACGCAGTCCCCGGCGACCCAGCAACTCACCACCGTCCTCAAGCACACGGAGGTACTCGAGGCGGTCCGCAGGGGACTCGTCCCCACTGCTGTCTACTCCTTGCTACGCACCCATGCGGAGGACCCCCAGGCCACGGCGGCGCACATGCAGCGGACGGCCGTTGCCAAGACGGCGGAAAAGCTCACATACCGCACCCACAAATACCTGCAGCATGCAGCAACCCTGCCCCCACCAGACCAAGCCCACCTCCTCAAACTCCTGTTCTACCAACCATGAGAACCTACCCCGTGACATACCAACACGGAACCCCCACCACGTCTACACACCGTCCACCAAGCACAGCACTGGCACAGCACACACGGGCACCACAGGCACCGCACACACTCCCACCAGCATGCGCGCGCCACCAGCCCCCATTCCCGCACGCCTCCGTCCGTCCACAGGTACCACCAACCGCCAGCCACCGCATGTCCCCTCTGCGTTCGCCAGCGGCTACCACAGACAGCTCTGCCCTGCAACCCAGACCACTGGGTCTGCCTGGGAGCCGCGCACCGCCTCACCCACTGCCCCCACTGCGGGGACCTCAACCCCCACCACCGCGAGCGGCCCGCGGCCCCAGCCGCACCCCCCCCCGCCAGCCACCCCAGCTTCTTCGGGTTCCTCACCGACACCCTTCGGGACCACCTGGGAGGGTACTACGTGGCGGACGCGGCGGACCACGCATGGACCATAGCCGGGGCCACGGGCAGCACACCCCTGCCCCCCCACAGCCCACCCCTACGCCACAGCGGAGGCGGCTTGAACGTGGCGGCCCGCCACATCCTCCTCGCCCTATACCTCCACCACCGTGACCTACACCTCCCAGACCCACAACTCCCGGCCCCCCAAGGAGCAGCCCTGACGCCAGAAGCGTGGGCCGACACGGCACCAGAGGAGATAGCAGCCTACCTCCGAATCACTTGCCGCCGGTTCAACAACGCCCTCGGCCGACGGAAAGGAACACCTTACCCACTCAGCGCACTCCTCTACCCGGCACACCACCCCCATCCCGCACAACAGAAGTCCCCGGAGGGCTGGGCGTCTTTTCGGGACGCCCACCTGGCTGCCCCCGACGAGGCCACCGCCACACGGATGGGCCTCACGAACCAGGAAACCTACGTCAGAGGCCTCAAGACGAGCCTCCAGGAGGCACACCGCTAGCACGCCCGCTCCCCGTCGCCCCCACGGGGACAGAGGATTCACCCGCCCCCGACACCCACCAGGCCAAGAAGACCAAGACAGGTCAGGGGGCACGCCAACGCGCCCGCCAGCGGGGCGCGACGCCCCGACCAGGGCCCAGGTCCAGCCACACCGCACCACCCCACGCCCAGACCCCTGGGGCATACCAACAACACCGCCACCGCCAGCGCCCACCACCACCACCGTACCGCAGCACCCAAACCCTGCAGCCCAGTCAGCCACCACCGCCCACATACGTCCACACCATGCCAGGACCACCATACGCGCAGAGCCAGGGGACATGGCACCACCAACACCACCACCACACCCCCGTCCCTCCCAACCCCTACCCCTTAATGCCACCATCCTACAGCGACCCCCACCAGCTACATCCCCACCACGCCCCAGCACAATCAGGCCCCACGAACCACCCACCCCACATAGCGCACATCACCGCACCACACCATCACGTATTCCACCACCACCAGCCCCTGCCACCACACCCACCAACGCCGGGGTACCACACACAACCAGCACACCCTCAACACCACCACCACGCGGTCCAGCACCACATGCCGCCCCCGCTACACGGGCCCACGACACACGAGCCACCGTACACCCCCATTGGCCCGCGAGGAGCCGCGCACGCACACCAGCAACACCAGGGCCTAGTAGGAGCGCCCTACCACCAGCAGCAGCCCCCCCACCCACACCCCATACCAGCGAGCACCATCCACCAGCAGCCACCCATTACATACGGACCACAGCCCCACCCAGACGCTCATGCGGCCGCCTCCCACCCACACCCCGGCACCACAACCAGTCAAGAACCGCAAGGGCCGCACGGCGCACACACGCAACACCCACACGACCCACAGGGACGCCCAGACCCCCAGCCAGCAGAACACCCATCCACGCCCCCCCCGAACACCAACAGCGCCACCCCCACACCATCCCCCCCCGCCCCCCCCCCCGAGACGAGGCCACGGACGCAACACGCGGCAGCCAGCACCAGCCAATTGACGTCGATACCCCCG
This sequence comes from Eutreptiella sp. 'Long Island Sound 2002', assembly GCA_964036045.1. Classification (NCBI taxonomy): domain Eukaryota; phylum Euglenozoa; class Euglenophyceae; order Eutreptiales; family Eutreptiaceae; genus Eutreptiella; species Eutreptiella sp. 'Long Island Sound 2002'. The sequence goes on along the minus strand of OZ038383.1, from coordinate 68,064,160 downwards.
CCGACACACGCCACCGCGAATCCCCCCTCCCGCGACCGCCACAAGAGACCCCATCACCGGACCCCACGCGCGACAACGACGACCACCCCCCCCAACCCACACCACCCCCCCCATCACACCCCGCACCAGCAGCCGCCGCACCGCCCGAACCCTACGCCCTGCACAACCCCGAAGCGGTACGGCAGCACCTCCGGGGACTCGGGGAACACGACGTCCTGCTGTGCCTCCGCACCTCCGGCACCAGCATCCGCATCCGGGCGGCCACCCTGGTCCAGGCGGCCACCCTGGGGGAAGGCGTCAGAGACTTCCTCTTCGACGCCTTCCTCCACATCGCCCGACACGACCGCCCCCCACGCGCCACCCCAGACGGCGAGAGCCCGCCCCCCACGGGGAGCCGGATCTGGGTGCCCCCCATCGACTGGGGGCGACACCTAGTCGGACACCCCGTGCCGGGGCGGGTGGACAGCAAGGGCAGCACCCGCTACCACGAGCCCGACATGGCCCACTCCCCACCCCGCACCACCCCCGACAACACCAAAGAGTGGGAGCGGGAAACATGGGTAGCCCGGATGGCCTCCCTGAGCAACTTCCGGCACCACGTCCCGGGGGACATCCCCGGCCCCGACGAGCGGCAGCCAGCCCCCTCCACGTACATGACCCTCATGTACAATCTGCACTACACCCTCTCCACCACCCACTACCACGCACCCACTAACCACTGGGTGGTACACGGCACCGACTCCCTCCTCCCCGCCGACTACCCCCCCCCCCCCCACACAACCCAGGCCCCGACATGTACGCCAGGGCGGACGACCAGGGCGACCTCCACATCTGGGGCACGTGGGAACGCAAATCCCTGGACACGCTGCTCTCCATCCGCAGCAGCTGCCAGGGCCTTGGTAGGGCGATGTATTGCCTCGCCAAGTGGACCAAACGGACCTGGGGGATCCCCACGGACCGATGAATGTGGGTGGTCACGCTGCGCCCCCAGCAGAGGGAAGCCCCCCCAAACCGCAGGGGACCCACCCCCCCACGCCCCACCACCCTACAGCTCTGCCCATACATGGTGGCAGCCCGCCTCATGACGCTGCTGTGGCCGGGCCCAGACACCCCCACCCAAAACTACCCACACCTCACAGAGGAGGACATGCCCGGCATCCAGCGATGCTTCTTCCAGACCCTCGACTACCTCCAGCAAACACACCCGCACGTCCTGGAGCAGATATTGCCACCCCCTGGGTAACCCACATGCCCGCGCAGCCGAGACAACGCCGCCACACGAGCACCAGCACGCACGGATCACCAGGGGAAACGCGGGCACACGCCTGGTGCCCGAATCTGCACCCTCAGTCTCGCTACTTACAGGACCCAGCATCATACGCCCGCCCCTAAAGCCGGGGACCCTCTGCCGTCTCCCACAGCCCTCTCCTCCGCCTCCGACTCCACAACCTCCACCACCACGACCACCTCATCCACCACCACCACCACGTCCTCATCCAGCACTCCACCCCCCAGGCCGCGGGAGACACCTCCCAAACGGGCCCCCAAACCCGCCCCCACCGCGAGCAACCCCACCGCCGCCAAGGCCCACGCCCCGACAAGGCCCACACCCGCGATCCAGCCGAAACCCAAGACCGCCGCCAAACAGCCACCCAAACCCGTCAGCGCACCACAACCGCAACCCGCAGCTAAGCCCAAACCCAAGTCCAAACCCGGCGCCACGACGGCAGCGCGAGCCCGGCCCCCCGAGGACGGCCTCTATGACATTTGGCCCCAGGCCGTCCCAGGCCCGGAGGCAGCAGCGCCCAGCACGGCGCCCCCCAACCGTCACCGACGCCGCCGCCACCAGATTCACAGCGGAGCGCGCCGCGGCCGAAGCACGACGCACCTCGTCCCGCCACCTCTCAAAGCCCGCACCCCAGGCCCACGGACCGCCCCCAACCAGGCCAGAATGACGCCAGGGTCCGCCAGCAGCGTCCCCGCCCCCCTACCAACCCCCGATGACAGCCCACATGCAGCGCATGCCCCACTACCGCCGCCGCCGCGAGTCCCCGCCCAACCCCGAGGCAGAGACCGTGCGCGCACACCCGCGGGTCCACATCCGCGCGCGCCCCCACTCCCCGCGCACCCCCACGGAACAGGACTACGAGGAATCCCCCAGGCCCGCCACCGCCACCGGTCCCCACGACCCCGTCACACCCAACCACGCCCCCTCCTCCGCCCAAGACCGCAGGCCCCCCCAGGGACGATGGTGGCAGCGCTGGACCCACACGCAGCTCTGGGAGCTGCGAAAGTGGGCCCGGGGAGAGCCCTCCCTCGAGGGCCTGGTCCATCTGCCCCGCAAGGGGTCGGTCGAGAACTGCCGCCTCCGGCCGGCGGGGGGCTGGATGCCGCAGGCCGCATGGGAAGCCATGCTGGCCTATGCGCTCCAACCCCTGGGAGTCCACCCCCGCAACCTCCCCGCGCCCCAGGACCACCCGTATGTCCTTAGGCGCCTGCGGGAGACCCTCCAGGAGACACAGCGAGACGGCATCTGCCTGTGGGACATCACCCAAAGCCCAGCCCCGCACAAACACACCCCCTCACCACCCCACAAGCGTCGGCGCACCGACACTGGCGGCACCCCGAGCACCCCAGGAGACCTGCGCACCACACAACACGGCGCGCCTGACCCCCCGGCCAGCGGCGCCGCCACCTAACCCTGTTACCCAGCAAACCACCACCACGGGGCGCCACGCCAGGCCCCGCCCAGAAGTCACCAAACGAACCGCACGCCGAAGGACGCCAACGCACACGACAACGGGCACCATTACGCCCAAAGGCACCGAACCCAGGCCCGCTACCGTCGCAACCGCCTAACCGAGCCAAAACCCAACCACAAATCAAACCTGAGTCACACCCCGAAACCGCTAACCCTTGACTCCTAACCAGGCCCGCCGAGGGAACAACGTAACCACAGCCCACACCCAAAGCCCACACAGCCGCCTAACCAGCCAGCTCCAGAAGCAAAGAGACACCTCACCAAACCCACGCTGACCCAAGCCCGTGTACATCAGGACGCGCGAGCCGCACCCCTGGGGCGCAACCACCGCCACAGCACCGACGACACACGCCAGAGGACACAACACTGTTGCACCGCCGCACCAGCTGCCCGTGCCTGTGCCTGCGGTGTACGCGCGCCCCTGTTTTTCCTTTTCTTTCCAAAAAAAACAAAAATTAAGGGGGGAGGAAGAGGGACACAACCACCCATGGCACGCGCGCACCGCACACGGCGCGCACACCGGTGAACGGGAGCCAAGTGGCCCAGGACACCGCACACGCAACACAACACACGGAGCGAGCACACTGGTGAACAGGAGCCAAGTGGCCCAGGACACCGCAGACGCAACACAGCAAACCGCGCGGGCACAACGGTGAACAGGAGCCAAGCAGCCCAGGACACTGCACACACGTAGGGCGGCCGAGGGACAGGAAAGAACCAATGCCCCATGGGTCGGAACCACTGGGGCGACCCAGCCGACCCACCGGGCCAGTGGCAGGAGCGTTACTCCAAGGCCACTGGTCCGAGCCCGGCCAGGCTGCATCTGGGACCATGGCAAACGTCACCCGGAGCCATGGAAGCAACCGGTGACAGGCGAGCTGGTACACAGTCCAGGAGGGGGTCACCTGCGAAGCAGAGTGGCCCCGTAACTCAAACCACAAGGGTGAGGCGGTCGTACCGTAGACTAGCCGGAGCAATACCCCTTGTGGTGAGAGATACTTCACACGGCTGGGCAGCCCCCAGAGCTGCCGCCCAAAAGAGGGGGGATGTGGCCCTACCCATGGACACATGTGGGGACACCCTCCCACCTGGGACACATGGACCGGGTGGCCGCAACAATGCCTTCCCAAGCACATGCGGGAGCGGCTCAAGAGGCACCTGACATAGGGCGGTGGGAGGGACAGGACGTCCCCTTGATAAGACCTTCTTCCTGCAATGTCAAAGGAGGCATCCCGAGCTCCCGAAGAAACCTACCTACCTACCTCCACCCCCACCTGCTCAGGCCTGAAGACAACGATGAACCAGCTCTCTGCCCTAAATTGAGTGGAAAACGGCCATCAGGGCCTCTACTTTTGCAGGCAATAGCACAGAGCTCACTGCAGCCTGTCATTGTCACCATTTGCATCCCTCTCATTGCTTGTGTACTTGCTCTGCCTTTTTGACTTTGCTTGTACTTACTGAAACGTTGTATTTTTCAACCGACTAACGCCGAGTCGGCCCATCCATGGCTCGCCCACGCCCACACCCACACTCAGGATGTGGACATTTCTCCTGTCTCCCTCTTCCACGTCCTGTATGCATGACTGGAACCCAGCTATGGTAGCTGCCGGCCCCCTGGGCAGCCCGACATGTAGCCAGGACGCGTTCCTGTTGGGGTCTGGCCACGGGACGCTGCGGTGGACACGCACAAGCAAGCAGGCAGGCAAAGCACTGCGCTCACAAGGGCATCCTCATGCTCGTGTCATGTGACAAAGCGTTTCAGGATCCTTGCCACTCTGAAACAAGGGAACAAAAGTATGTACAGCAACACATCAGGACATGTACACATGGGGTTAAGACTGGACTGGGGTAAGGACATCACAGAACAATAGACACTCAGTCCCAACTCATATCCCAATCCCAAGTCGGACCCTCACAGTGGTTGGCCGGTGCGGGGGCTCAAACGCAACCCATGCCCTGCTCAGTCCGGACCGTGAACCCCTGCCAATGTAGGAGGGTGTCCTGCCCAGCCACAGGCGAGTTCCTGGGAACCAAGAGGCTCCAAGGCCATCTGACAGTAGCTCTTTATGCTCCCTTAATGGCAGGTCCCAAGTTCCCTCTGAGCCGGAGATAAGGCCCCCTCATTATCCCCTAGGAGTTGGTAGCTGAAAACGGGCTGTTCGAGCCCAAACTGGTATTGGCTTGAAAAACTCCACAATTGATCCCTCGTCCGGACTATCCAGAGGTAGGGACGAGGCAACTGACTCTATGCCTTTCAAGTAGGAACTTCATGGACCCGTCACCCAACTTGGCTCCCTCTGAGGTCCCGGCATCAGGGCGCCACGGATTCGCCACGTGGGGTCATGATGCCAAAATCACCAAAGATGGAGTCATTCCCACGGACGGCTTGCTCGGCCAGGGCAAGGCAAATGGCACACAGGATAGGAGGCAGGCCCTAAGTCCTATATCTAAGTGCAAGACTTGAAATTAGGTCCCGGCTTCCCATGGGCAGAGAGATATGCGACAGCCAACTGACCACACGGGGGGCTGAAATTGGCCCTCCGAAAAGGGGGTCATTTTGGTTACCCAAATTGAGCCAAAATTGAAGGTATCCCCAATGGTATATCTTCACGCAGGCTTGGAGATCCGATTCGCTGTTGCACATGCAATTCACCAGGAGTCCAATGTAGACTTCCATGCCCTTGGCTATGAAAGATCTCAATGCCGTGGGGCGTGGTGATGGTCCAAACTGGACCCACAACTGCCAAAATGGCAAAACTGGCCGTCTCAGGCGACCGTCCAGGGTAGGAAACCTTGGCGATCTTGTCGCGCCAAGCCTCGTTTCACGATCCTTGATATCTGCTTTGGTCCCATGCCTTGGGTTATGGCTTGGTGTCACACTGGCTGCTTACTATTCACCGAGGGGATGAACACACGGATAGGGTAGAAAGCAGCATGCGGTGCAAAGGGGGGAATCATGGATCGCACCAAAAGTTGAATAACCCCGGATGAGCCGGAAGAGCAAATACGAAACTCAAGGGGGTTCAACCCTTGATCATATCCTACAATAATTGCACCTTCCTCCTGAATAGGTCCCTTGCCCCATGGAGATATGGTAGTTCCAATATGGCATAAGAATGATGTCCTTGATTTATGCCCTAGATACTTTGATGATGTCCTGCAGGTTTTGTAGTTGAAAACCCAAACCAAAGCAGCAAGTAGAGCAAGAACAGGATGTGGATCGAATCAATGATTGGTTTTGGAATCCAGTGTAACACAGAAGAGCTGCAGATAGACAAAGCAGGTTTATACACATAGATTCAATCACAAATGGATAATACAAAAGATTGTATAAGAGAATTGGTCTGACTCTTGCCTCAGAGGTTGCATTAGGCACTTCATGTGCACTCTTTTGGGTGTAATGGTGCTGGTTAGGAATGTGGGGCATAGATGTCAGGACCACACAGAAAATGACTTGGCCAAGCAACTGAATTCAGAAACAGTTACAAAGTAGGACCACAATAAGTGGTAGAAACAATTGAGTATAGGGGTCTTGGGGTGGGAGACCACTAGGCTTAACCTCCAATGCCTAAAGCATGAAATGCCTGTTCTCTTTCGGTATATCCTCCATGAATGAAGGTACCTCCGCTCAGTTGAGTGGTAGGGGTGAACTTCATGGGGGGCTAGGGTCACAACCCTAGTTACTTTGAGAAAGTGTACTTTAGGCAACAAAAGAGAGATAAAAACACTTAAGTTTGTCTTAGCATCAACAAAAGGGTTTTAAGGTGGGCTTGGCCTGGATCAAGCCCTCCAAGAAAGACATGGCAGTGACTTTTTCTTACTCCCCCCTGGAGTACTAGTTAGCTAAGGTAGTAGGACCAAGGAAAAAGGCTCAAATATTCCCAAGATTACCTCAGAAAATGCATTAAACGTACCGAAAACATCCTCATCACTTCATATAAGCGTATCACACTGTAGGTACCCTTGAAAAACATAGTAATCCACCGTGAATGATGTCCCTTCGATGGGGCATTCCTCAAAAGTCGCCGGCGTGCGACGAAAATGTTTGGAAAAAGTTTGGGGGTAGTGGGGTTTGAACCCAGGACTCCCTCCCTAGAGCACATACGCTTGCCCAGGAGGGTACAGTGGAACGCTCTAATGCGGACGGCCATTGCTGTATAAACAGCGTTTTAGTATACGTCCTGACCAAGGGCCAGGGCGGAGCAATACTCCCAATGGAGGACACAAACCTCCAGGAGCTGGAAAAAATAGAAAATGTAACCAGCAGGGAGTGATTCCTGCGGTTCAGCGGAAGGGGTTGCGATTTAGCAAGTGAAATCGTTAAAAATCGACGAAACCACGCGAGAAATCGTCATTTTTACACATAACTCAAAGTCGCAGACAAGCGCAAAGGAAGCGGACTCCAAGAAAAGGGTTGCGCAAGCGTAAACGGCTTTTGGAAAAGAATGTATGAGCCGTAGTTTTTAAAGTTCTAAAGGAAATTTTTGCACAGTTGCATCAAAATTTTTATAAACTTTAGAGAAAAGTCTTCAAATTCAACCCCCACCACAGAGCAGGTCAACAACCCACCTCTCAGGTATGTCAGTGTCATCTCACACGCATGCATTGCGTTCGTGTTGGTTGTTTCGTCAAAACCTTAGGGTAGAAAACGTTAGGGTTGTCAACGCTGTGTTCGTTGGGGGGCCGGGTGTTCCTCCTCGTGCTCTGCACAGGTCTGCACAGGAATGAAAGGTATGCGATGCGAATGGAGCGCGCAGCGCGCACGTAGGGTTAGAATATGCGCTGTGCTCGCGATGCATGTGCCTAATCGAGGCATTCACACGCTGTGACGCTTTACCGGTACCTCAAATTCACCCTTGTTTTCTTCTTCACAGGTAAGTAAAGAAAGCGTTTGTTCGTGTGTGGCCGTGGCGTTAAAGTAGGGTTGCTTAAAACGCTTAGGCTTGTTTTGTGTCCGCTTTATTCGGCATTCACACGATGCATGGTGAGTAAGGTAGGTTAGCCCAGGAGGAGCTCACCTCCTGGTTGAGTCAGTGTGGATATGGTTAAGCCTCCCTTCCCTGCGTGCACATGATGCATTAAAGGGTAGGCCATGCGAATTGCGCACGGTAAAGCTTGTTTAGGTTACCCAGAGGCTCCTCGGTACGTTCTTTAAGAGAACCTGAGGAGTCTCTTAACGCTTGCTTGCTTGACAGGGGAGCTGATCCTTCAGCGTGTTTGCGGACAGTGTATTATAGGTCACACTGGGAAGCGTATAATACGTGGAGTGTGGCTTGGTTCCTCCGCCGCAAACACCCCTTCATTTGCCTCTGTTGTACAGGTGGGAGAGGTTCAGGGTGATTGGTGCACGCAGCAGCTGCCTTTGGCGGCTATCCATTTTTCTGCCCCAGCAAAACAGGGGCGCTGATCACAAATCAAATGACTGTGCCTCAGCCAGGACTGGCGAGGGCAGTTCGACTTCAACGACATCTACGCTGTGCACGCAACGAGAGCACCCCTTCCCTCCAAGCCCTAGCAGGGGAAACGCGTTGTGGCGTCCCCTGTTGGGCCACAGTTGCTTAGCAGCGCTGTGTTCTCTTGCCTTCTTCACAGGAGCGTCATTAGGACCTGAGTCATCTTCGACAGCAGCACCCAGTAGCGTGTGTAGGGGTTAGGGTCAGCAGGCCTGGCAGGAGTTGAGTGCAAGTGATGAGTGCTCACCCTGCCTTCGAAGGCCGGTGCTGGCGTTAGTGAGTGTAGTGTAGTGGTGTCTCCTGTCCCGCGTGCTTTTCCTCGTGCGCAGGGGAGTGCGTTAGCTTTTGGCCTGTAGCAAAAATGGGCGTTTTGTATGCCCTTAGCACACTTGGCCACCCTTCCCCTCTAGTAGGTAGGGCTTTTGCCGTCTTACCCCAAGGATAGGCGCCAGCACAGAAATTGGGCGCCATAGGAGTGGTAATAGTACCTGATTAGGACCTTCGGTCCGACGTCAGCAAAGCCCGGTCTTCGGGAGCCACGCTGGGGAGAGAAGTGAGACACACACAGACATACGTAGCACACATAGGGGTATGGTAAACCCTGTAAGGAAGGGTAGAACCCCATGGGTCTGGACCAGTCAGGGGTCGTAACTGTGGGCTCGCTTGTCCCCAAGGAGGGAAGACACACCTTGCCTCATAACACCTTGCTTGACATTCCCCCCTGGTGTAGTAAGCCACCGTTCTTCGTTGGCTCTCCAAGGTCATTACATTAGGGCAGTACCCATGCAACACATGGTCAACAAGGCACACACTCGCTGGGTGGCTGCAATCCTGATAAGCGGCCACCTGGCTCACGCTGGAAACCATAGGCATGGGTCTGCAGGGCGCAGACAGGGTCAGTGCAGTGCTCAGTAAGCAGTAGTCTGTGAAAAAAAACCAATGGCCTTCGGCCAGGGAGTGGTTGTCACGGGGGGCTAACGGTCCTGTCCTGCGATGCAATGCGGGGCAACTGTGACAACTGCTCTTACACCCATACACAGGCACGTCTGCAGAAGAGTGCTCACTGCACCTGTCAGTAGACTGACACAGGGAGATTAGTTTCGCTTCTTACGCTGGCACATAGTCTCAGCACGGTTCAGGAGCTGCCCCTCGTTGTTGTCAACAAGGTGAGTGCGGAAGATGGGGTTGATACTCCCATTTGGTTGTATGAAGGCTGACATAGGTTCCCAGGTCGCCTCAGATAACCCATAGCCATCCCACAGGGTTAGAAATTTCCATCCCTGTTTATACTCGTGGCGAGCAATACCTGCAACCACGTAGTAACCATCGACTGCCATCTCATCGGCAGTTATCTCTTCGAGTTCGTCTGCCTCCTCTGCACTGGCAGCGTTCTCTAGGTCTATACGCTCAACCTCACTGTCGCTGAGGCGCCACTCATCCCAAGACAAGTCGTCAGGGGAGTGATAGTGCCTCAACTGCTTAGGTGCACACAGCAGGCCACCACCTAGATGTGGACTGCACCTGATATGGATCCTGGATCCATCTATCCTGATGATACGATAGGGTCCAAAGTAAGGGTCCTGTAGGCAGTTACGTGGCCAGGAGGGTAGGCGTGAATGGTGTACCAAAACAAGGTCACCAACCTTGAAGCTGGCAGGTCGCCGTAGGCGGTTCCGTCGGCTCTGTTCACGGTCACGAATGTATCTCAGGTTAGTACCAGCCTGGTTAGCCAGAGACTGCTTGTGTTCCAGCCAATCTCCCACAGGGCTCTCGAAGTCCTCAGGAAAGGGGGTTTTGAAGAACCAAGCAGGTCGTCCTCCATGGAACAGTTCGTGGGGGGTGAAACCCGTAGAAGAGCTCCGCTGTGAGTTCATGGACAGCACTGCCAAGGGCACTAGGCGTACCCAGTCCTTTGTGCGCTCCTGTTTCATCAGGATTCTTAAGTTTTGCTCCACCACACGGTTCTGTATCTCACAGAGAGGGTTAGACGTGTGGGTATGGGGCACATCTGTGGTTACCTCCACGTTGAGGGCATTTAGCACTCGTTTGTACCACCCAGTGTCACCGCGGATGCGTACATCCTCATCAGAGTGCACCTGCTTAGGTGCTCCATAGGGTTCGAACCATTGTTCGCCAACATTTTCGCAGTCTGCTCACCTGTGAGTTTCTTATTGCAAGGAAACACACGGGTGAAGCGAGATAGACCACAGGTGACCACGAGGCAACTATCATAGCCACCAAAGCGTGGTAGGCCGTGGATGAAATCCACGTAGAGAAGAGAGTTAGCACAATAGGGTATGGGTAAGCTGGAGATCAGGCCCCTATCCCTACTGTCGCTCTACTTGCTGGCATGACAGCCACAAGCATCCACAATGGTCTGCATACGCGACCTCAGTTCAGTCAGGGTTAGAGTAGAGTGGAAACACTCACGGAAGAAGTCCACTGAGCGATTAGCGCCAGTGTGACCACAACTGAGATGGGACCACTGTAGGCACCCATCCAGTCGTGCCTCAGGCACCACAATTCGGTCCTCGTAGAAGAGGCACTGATTGTTTTTATACCACTGGTGCCCGTCAATGACACGGGGTTCGAGACCAGTGCTGAGGGTTTGGAGAATTTCTTCGGACTCTGACTGATAGTCGGTTAGACTCCAACCCTCCAGGATTCCAGCAGTGCGCATGGACAGGTCAAGCTGGACATCCATACGCTGGAAAGCCTCTTTGGCGAGCGCCTCAGAGCTCTCACCAATAAGCGCATCGAAGTTGTTGCGCGATATATAGTCAGACAGTTCATTCTTAATCCCGGGGATATGATGCACTGTCAGCCTGAACTGGCTCAGGTAATTCCACCACTGTTTTAGCTTTGCTTTTTCTGGTGGTGGGCTATTCTGAAAAGACTTCACAGGCTCCTGGTCACACAGCCAGACAATAGGGTTAGATCCCAGGAGTCGGGATTGTGACGATAGCACCAACATACCGGCCAGGAGTTCCTGGGCATAGGTGCTGTAGTTGGAACGCGCTTGGTTCCATTTCCAATTCCAGTGTCCTAGTGGTACCAGTCGCCACTCACTGGTAGGATAGTCATGTTTCAACGAACCATCACGGTTCAGTCCAGTAGTACGATAATGGCAGTGGGTTAGTTCAGCGGGGTTAAGCTCCTGCTATTGGTAGATCGTACCACCCCCCCCTACATCACTGGCATCAGTGATCAGGACTATCTCGCCCTCAGGGCAGGGCACTCCCAGGCAGTTGGAGGAGGCAATCTTCTTCTTCAACTCCTGGAAACACTCTTCCTCTCTGGAGGTCCACCTCCAGGGAGTAGTTTTCTTGATCAGGTCAGTGAGGGGTGCAGAGGAGTAAGTAAAATTGTGGATGTGACGCCGATAGAAATTACAGGCGCCCACAAAACTCCTCACATTGTGTAGACCCTTCTTAGGGTCATCGCGAATCTGCATGTCCTGTAGGGGCTGCATCTTAGACGCGGCTGGTTTCCACCAGCCATACCCCACGTCGAAACCCAAATACTCCATCTCCTCCTTCATAAACTCACATTTTTCGAGTTTGATCCGGAGATGGTTTTCTTGACAGACAATGAAACATTCACGGAAATCAACTCTTGTACTAGAGGCCTGCGCCTCATTATGTACAAAATTTTGTTCATAAGCTCCTGGAAGAGCGCTGGGGCATTAGCGACCCCCAAAAGGCATAACCTTCCACTTGAAGACACGACCCTTAGGGGTTATAAAGGCCAACAGCTCCTGAGCTGCGGCGGTTAGGTCCACCTGCCAGAAACCACAGTTTTTGTCCATTTGGGTCTTATACCTGCATTTGGCAATACGCTCCAGGGTGTTTTCCATGTTAGGAATACTCCCTGAGTGGTTCTGGGTTTTCTTGTTGACCCCACCATAGTCTACAACAAGACGTAGGGCAGTCGACCCTGGTTTGGCAACAAGGAAACAGGGACTGCAGTGATGGGGATAGTCCCTGTGTTTATACTCTACAAGGAGGCCAGCATCAATGCATTCTTGGATCTGGCGCTCGATTTCCTCAACCTGTTCCTGTGGAGCGGGAGAGGGACGACGCCTCACTCGCGTCTTTTCAAATTCTGGTTTCAATTTCAGGTCCATCTGGACCAGTTTTTTACAAGAAAGGGGAGGCGGCAAGGCGCCAAACACCTCCTCATAGGTTATCAGCAGTTTCTTCAGGCGGGAGTCAAGGTTAAGACTCTCGAGTTTCTGAAGGAAATCCTCCTCAGCATGGAGGTTGCTTTTTCCATGTTCTTTCTTTTTCTGCCGATCAGCAGTTTCGGCAGGCACAGTACCATCGTCCCACTCAGGGGGACATTGCTGCCCATAGTGTAGAGAATACACTAGAGGTATCTCAGGATCAGGCAGCGTATAGGACTCATCGTCCTCCTCAGACCAGATGGAGGATTTCCAGGTCTGTCTGAGGTATTGCAGCCCCTCTTGGCGCTCAATACCTTCGGCCTTCAGGTACAACAGCCGCCGGAGTTCTTGAGTGTCATGCTCAGACAATGGCATGTTTTTAGCAGCAGGTCGCGCCAGAGCATCAGCACTCCGGGCCACGGGTTCACCTGTGTGCACAGGCTGCATGTGTAGCACTGGCTTCCCAACAGGGGAAGCGGGTTCAGAGGTTGACTCTAGATCTACCTCCTCTAGCAACAGCTGGGCTAGGAGAGCACTATGTTTTAGGTCAACACAGCTGGGATCAACAGAGGGAATAGTGCTGGCGATCTCAGACAGTTGGTCGTCAGCATCCTCTTTTACAGCTGCAGGTTCCAGATAGTCATCAGGAGACTCACACCCTGTAAGTGTGGCAGATAGGTGCTCAGGAGATCAATTTTTGAGATCATAAAGGGTCAGGCCACGATTTTCGGCCATGACCTCTTTCAGTAGCACCTGGTCTAGGTCACACAGGGGTACAGGATTGAGAGATCCATCGACGATGGACAGGAAACTGGCCCACTCAGGGGCCTGCATAGCTGTGTCTGAGTCCTCAGGCACATAGATGGGGCCGTTGGGGAGTTGCACTCTTCCCACGGTCATTCGATCTAGCATACGGCGCCAGTAAGCATGTTCACCAGAGCAACCCCAGTCAGGTGTGCACATAACAACCCTTCCTCCCTCATAAGCGATTTTGGTTAGAACCTTCGCGAGCAGGGAGAAGGGAGGGTTAGCATACGCTAGGCCCATTGCTTTCCAGAAGAAACGGAAAGCATTGTTCAGTTGTTTCGAGCAGTACAACTGCATGATGTGCTGTTGTTGGCTCGCAAACAATTCCATCTGGATCTCATCCAGGTTTACCTGAAGGGCCGCCAGTCCATTTTCAAGAACGTGACGGGCCAATTGGTAGTTTTCAGTACGATAGTTTGTCTTGGCTGCGTAGCGCAGCCCAGACTCTTTTCGTCCTGACGGCTCCAAAGGTACGGAAAATAGCCCACTGCCAAAGTCGCAGTGCAAAGAATAGGGACGCTGTAGGGACAGCATTTTCACCTGGGGGTTTCTTCGTAGAAAGTCGGTGCCAACGACGATGTCAAAGGCGTCAGTGTCCAACACTCTGCAGTGTTGGGTCACGGTTTCGTCGCCCAGACATATAGTCACATCGACCCCCCCCAAGGAATGGATGGTACGCCCATCCCCTACTCCTATGGCCACGGTCTTAGTTTTCTTGAAAGTCTTAAGCAGGCGCCGGGCCACTATGGAAAGTGTTGCACCGGTATCAAGCACCGCTCGAGAAAACCTGATCCCCGATTTTCACGAGGATCCAGAAAACCAAGTCCTCCACTTCGGAGCCGCCCCCCTATTCCTCATCAGGGAACTTCACATCCACCCCTGCAGCCATGAGGGACTCGGCCATCCAGGCCAAGCGCCTCTTCTTGGAATTATTCCCCTCAGGGGTAGCGTTATCACCTTGGGGGCGTTTCTTGGGGTCACCTGCGGCAGGAGTGGGTGTAGCAGCAGGAGTGGGTGTAGCAACGGGCGCTGATGAGCGCCTCTGGGGGTTAGGGGATCCAGTTTTGCCACCCCCCTTGCCACCTCCTTTACCACCTTTATCCCCATTCGGGGGATTTCTGGCGGGCGTCTGGGTCTTCTGGCGTTCCGCCTCCTGAGGCTTGAGTTTGTCACTCTCGCGTTTCTTGATGTGGCATTCGTCCACGTAGTGAAGACGTTTGCCACAGTAACCACAGGTGATGGTACACCTGAAGTGGTCCTGATGGGTCACAGCTTTCCCATCTTTGGTATGCTGCTGACGTTTCATCTGCAGCATACAGCCACTGCGGAGATCGCAGTCAGAGGCATGACAAGGTCCCCCCTTGTCATTGACAGGTCTGCAGTACAACAGGGGGGGCGTACCTGCATCAGGTTTAACCTCATTCATGGCACGTAGGTTACGCCTCCCTTGACCACCTCCCTGGTTGGTGTTAGTGGGATTTTTATGCCCTTTCCCTTCGCCACGTTCGGGGGTAGGGGTACCACCTCGTCCCAAATGCTTCTTGAGGAATTTTTCCATGTGGGAGTCATTCTCTCTCTCAAGAGCTAGCTCAATCAAGAGATTCACCAGTTCATCGTACGAGTGGGCCCTGCTCTTCCTCTCAGAGGTGGAGCGGCAATCATCCCACGTACGTTGGGGGATCTTACTCATGAGCCACAGGTGGGGCTCAGTGGCTCCGTAGGAGCCCACGTTCATCCTCGAAAACAAGTACTCCAAGTCGCACACATATTCAGAAATTCGCGCAGCGGATGGAAACTCAGGGAGCATAGGTAGCTCCTCGATCTGTGTGCGTACGCTGAGGTCAGTCTCGTAGACTGGGAATGTTTTCTCCAACCCCAGGAGTACCTCTGCCCGGGTAGAACAGGTTTTCACAATCTGCTTCACCTGTTTTTGCAAAAATTTCTTTTTGCATGAGCGTTTTAGCAGTGAACATTTGGTGGCCACATCCACATGGGATTGGCCAGTCAACAAAAGGAACTCTGCAAATTCTTCTGCCCGTTCGGGCAGATTTTTGGGGTCGGGCTCCGGCAGTTCCAGCTGGATGCTCGCCTGGGCAATTGGTCTGCCCGTCTTCCCACCCCCCGGAGTTAGGCCTGAAGGCGACACGCCGGCAAGAGGTGCCAGGGCTGACAGCCCTCTTCTCTCAATCTCTGTGACAGGCACGTCCTGTAGATCAGCCATAGGCACTGTCCTGGCACGGGGATGAAAGGGGCTGGGGCAGGTGACCTTAGGCAACAGCCTTGAGACCCTTGATCTCTTGAGATCTTCGGCCAGGGTACTCAGTCCTGGAGAGAGAGGGGGCAACTCTTGCTTGGGTAAGGGTTCTGCAATACCCAGTTTAGCCTTAATGGCCTCCGATAGGGCCGTCACATCTGGATCTTCTGATCCAGACAGGAGTTTGGCCAACAGCTCGGCCGTATGATGCAGGGCACCGTAGGTTGGCCTTGGATGATGTTGTTCCTTGACTCGAGTCGGGCCCACTTCGGGAGCCCTTGGGGTTGGACAACATGGTCTTGGATACTCAGGTCTTGGTCGTTATGGCAGGGATGCAGTCTCAGCTCTGTCGGACGGCGGACCAGAGTGCGCGTAGGACCCTGGTTCTGTACGTGGTCTGGATCCATGTACAGCCAATGGCTCCTCTCCATCTTCCCCACGAATGGATTTGTAGTACTCCTCATGTAGGATGTACTCATCCATCTTCTTCCTCAGTTCCTCATACTCCTCAGGCCTTCAATCGCTGTTGAGGATGAAGCCGGACAGTTTGATCTGGATACTGAGGCAGCTACACGTCTGTGGAGGTGACTGAAGCTGTCTCCACCGTGTGCTGCTAAGGCCTCGGTGGTAAGGCCTTTATTTTCTTCCGCCCTTCTGCGTTCTGGATCTCCTTCGGACCCAGATGCGCCACTGAGATGTTGTGAAGCTCCGTAAGGTGGTTCACTCATAGGGTGGGCCATGCTGCCCATTTGCACTTGGACAGTTCTGATGGGCCAGGTCCTGACGCTTGGCGTGGACATGATGAACTCGTTGTTGAGCTTTTGTGCTGCATTTCTTCTCAGGGTCGGTTCAAAAGGTCAGAAGGGACTCTTTCTGCTACCGGAAAGATGTCCTTGATTTATGCCCTAGACATTTTGATGATGTCCTGCAGGCTTTGTAGTTGAAAACCCAAACCAAAGCAGCAAGTAGAGCAAGAACAGGATGTGGATCGAATCAATGATTGGTTTTGGAAGCCAGTGTAACACAGAAGGGCCGCAGATGGACAAAGCAGGTTTATACACATAGATTCAATCACAAATGGATAATACAAAAGATTTTATAAAACCATTGGTCTGACTCTTGCCTCAGAGGTTGCATTAGGCACTTCATGTGCACTCTTTTGGGTGTAATGGTGCTGGTTAGGAATGTGGGGCATAGATGTCAGGACCACACAGAAAATGACTTGGCCAAGCAACTGAATTCAGAAACAGTTACAAAGTAGGACCACAATAAGTGGTAGAAACAATTGAGTATAGGGGTCTTGGGGTGGGAGACCACTAGGCTTAACCTCCAAGGCCTAAAGCATGAAATGCCTGTTTTATTCCGGTATATGCTCCATGATGGAAGGTACCTCCGCTCAGTTGAGTGGTAGGGGTGAACTTCATGGGGGGCTAGGGTCACAACCCTAGTTACTTTGAGAAAGTGTACTTTAGGCAACAAAAGAGAGATAAAAACACTTAAGTTTGTCTTAGCATCAACAAAAGGGTTTTAAGGGGGGCTTGGCCTGGATCAAGCCCTCCAAGAAAGACATGGCAGTGACTTTTTCTTATGGCAAAAACAGCGAAATTTAGCCACAATGGCCCGCACTCATGATTCCATATCTCCATGCCCATGGCGAGGATCCTCCCAACCAAGGATGCTAGAGACACATGGGACTTGGGTCCCAATATATGCCACCTGCCAACCCTCATGGTCGCCTCTAGCTGACACACAAATGGGGCAGAATGGCAACATACCCCAAATTGGGTGACTCACAACTCTCCCTTCAAGAGGAGAGGCCACATGGGGAAACACCCCATTCGATGCGGGTTTATGTGCCCTTTCCGAATCGCCCTTACCCTTGGTCAAGTGGCGCACGCAACCCCAGGCCGAAGATCAGAGGGGGGCGGGGTTTGTGGCCATTCTAAGCAAAACGGCCAAAACTCACCCAAAAGTGGTCACTCGAAAAATGGTATCTCCGTATCACGAGAAAAATGAGCTTCGGGCTTTTGCATGGATGCAAACTGAAGCTTCGCCTCCCTTTTGCAATAAGGGTTGGGGTTCAAACCACAATGGAACCACTTTTAACACCCCAATCCTTGAAGCACACTATTTATGGGAAAAAGTGCATATATCGGCGATATTGGCATGTACATATCTTTGGGTCATTGAGGAACAAAAATATGAGTAAACATTTTTGGAGTAGGGCCATAGTAGGTGCCTTCAAATATGCACACTATGGTTAGATTGTCTGCGCCCACTCATGTCATTAGTGCTTGCATATGAGCCCGTGTGCAAAGAGGCAGTTTGGCACGCGTGCTCACAAGGGCGACATTAGAAAAAAAAGATGACAAGGTTGCAAAAATCAACCAAGCCATCCACGATGTTTTTCGTGGTCCCCCCTTCACATATTGCCTTCTTCCAAAGCTCAACTCCCCATAGGCTTCGAGTACGAGCCTCGGGGGTTTGGACATTTTGGCCTAATTTTCGACCAAAATTTGCCCTCTCTAAAAAAATGAGTTTTGGTACGCATTGAATTGCGTGGAGCAATTGTTGAGTTGGCTCGAAAAATGAGAATTGCCCAGGGCTTGTGGTCTTGTGCGCATTGTGTTCGGTTTTCAACGTGAATGCTCACAAGGCCACAAAGTTAGCGTTTGCGCACACAAACGACTTGGGTTTACAACACCCATACGCTCCCTAAAACATCCCTATTGCCCGCTTCCCTACACAAGGTGATATGCTCACGTGAAAGGGGCATGGATGAAAGGCATAGGGGGGGAATGTAGGGTTCCGTCCAAACTCATGGTCCTTGAGAACCATGAGTTCGAGCGATCGACTGAAAAGCTTGCGCGCTGATTTTGTCTCAGACGCAACAGCGAAAAAGTTAGGTGAACACACCAGATGAAAGTACAAGAAAACTCCTCTAGATCCAGCACTTAAGACCCTTTAGAACCTCAAAGGTACTCGAGAAAAGTCCATCACAAAACTCGCCACAGAGAAGCGACAAAAGTGCGCGAACAGGTGACAACAGGCGGCGATTTCACGACAATTAGAAATCGCGGTAGCAATCGGGTATTTCAAGAATTTCTACTGAAAATCGACCAAGACAGTGAAATTATGGTAATTCTACATCGATTTAATGGTTAGGGATCGAGTTCCAGATCTCGCGGATGAAAGAGCAGGGATATCCCGCTGGCAGCCGGTGTCAGCGGCTTCCGCACGGGTGTGACGGCTCACAGGCCTCTGGGCCATGGGTCGTAGGTTCTGGGTACCGCTTCACCCCCCTCCTTAGAGCAAACCCTGGGGGGGCTCGATAACACCCAAGCATGGCAGCGGGTACCCAGGACCATCCCCTGAAGGGGGAGGGGGGGTCACATTCCCACTTCAGGCCAACTCGCGGGTTAGGTTGCCCAGTACAATCCAAAAGTAAGACAGGTACGGTGCTGTAGTTGTTAGTAACCGCAAGTATAGTATAAAGTAAAGATCCGGGTCCTGGCGGCGATTGTTCGGCATTCAAAGGACCCGTTAACCCATACCAGGCGCACCGGGTGCCGGCTGCAACAGTCACCACCACAGTGGTAGTGGCATACACGGGCAACATAGGCATCACACGACAACCGAGGTGGTCCCACGGGTCGAAAGCGACCACAGACATCCATCAGGCTACCCCAGGCTTCCCCACGGGTCTTCCTCTCGGCGCACCATGCCCATATCCACGACGCAAGTCCAGAGTGGTAAAGCCGCACGAGCTCCTCCATAGGGGATCGGGCATCAAGGCCGTCTTTTCCCTCGCCCCATTACCACGAGGGCCATGCATGGGGGAGTCCCCATGCAGTCTGGGCGGAGGCGTCGACTCCTCAAACCACCAGTTTCCCAGCCAGACTGACCGAGGTCAGGACACCGGAGGTCGCCACCCGACTGCAAGTGCGTGTGCGAGTCGGTAGGCTCACACTGGGACTGACAGTGGCGGACCGCTGGGAGTGTAGTCGGGCAACTGGGCTTCCCGCCTGGCGCCATCAGGATCTCAGCACATCAAAGCCACTAGGGCACACAGTATCACGGGCAATCAAACATGACAATCTGTACTTAGGTACTGGTCCAGGCTGGACCTTATGTAAGAACATGTACACGGCGACTCAGGGCGCCTCCGTATTCCAATTCGCGTCCCCTCGAGGGGGGGGGGAAACAGTCCATATTTCGGTGATGGGCTGATAACACGCAACATACAGATGCACATATCCTGGAGAACAGAAAAATAAGCAATAAATGGGTAAATAGGCGTGTAAACACTCTCTGGACAGAGTGCCAAACCACGCCCCAGTTAGGATGAGGCATATGCAGGAGGGTTGACAGAAAAACGCCTGAGTCCAGGCCATATATAGTCTGCAGACACACATAGACTGGTCTGGATCCCGCATTAGCCATGGGACCAGAGGGCACACCCAAAAGTCGCAATGCCGATGACCGCGGCATCCGTTGCGCAACGTCGTATGGGCCTTAAGGCCTCAATCTGGGATAATGAAGGGGTGCCATCCACCCTGGTTTCCAACTAATTCAGCAGGGGGCTATGGCCGTCCAAGCAGGCACAGGGGAGAGCTCAGGGCGGTGATCAGGCGCCTTTGGCTGCAATCGCCCGGGTGAGTGCTGCCAAGTCGGAGACATGGAGCTTGGTCTTGTGCTTGCGGATGTAGTCCATGAAGGGGGTGTTAATCCGCGGCACGAACGAGGAGACGGGTTCCCAGGTGTTCTGGGACGGTCCATTGCCTCGCCAACGAACCTTGAACTCCAGGCCTCCGGGTGCCGAGGCGTTCGGACGCTGGGCCAGCATCTTCTCGACGGTATAGTCGTCCTGCTCAGCGTAGCCGTCGTCTGAATCAGCCTCATGTGCGGCATAGTCCATGGACACATGTTGGCCACGGAGGTCGGGTTCCCGCACACGGAGTTGACTCTCGTGGCGCTCCCGGAACTGTCCGTGACCCACCTTGATGCCGTAGGTGTCCTCACCAATCCTGCCGACCACCCCCCCGGGTGTGAACCAGGTTTTGGTGCGGTGGGTGCCCATAGGGCGGGGTCTGATCACCCACACCGGGTCTCCCACCCGGAACCTTTGCGCTGTCGAGCTCGGGGCGGACTTCTGACGCTCGGCATGCTCCTTCTTGAGCTGCTGGCGGATGTCCCGCGCCGTGGCCTCCTGCCCCGCAAAGAACTCCTTGGCGTCCATGGCCATACCATCACCCGACAAGGGAAGTCCCCGACACAGGGGGTTCCTGCCGAACAAAGTCTGGTGAGGGGACAAACCACCCGGAGTCGGGGTGTCATGATGGGCCTTCAGAGCAGGCCACATCTCCTCAAACCAGTTCCGACGTGGGTTGGTGATGTGAATCTTGCGTAGCTTCTCGAACAGCTGTCTTCCAGCCACTTCAGCCCAGCCGTTGGACCGGCTGAGATAGGCAACGCTCTTAGCATGACGTATTCCCATAAGGGAACACATGGCCTTGAACCAGCCACCAGTAAACTGGGGCCCTCGGTCACTGCAAATGGTGCGGGGGATGTCAAAGACGGTCAGCCAATGACGAATCATCATGACTGCCACTTCCTTGGCAAGCAACCCCCTTTTGCGTGCCGGAACGGCTACCACGTAGCCGCCGTGTCAGTCCACACAAAGGACCACACGGTCAAAGGTCTCCTGGCCTATGTGAACTTCGGGCATGGTGAAGACGTCCATGGCTACGCTCTCCATGGGCTGGTCAGGCACCGGAGTCCATTGGGCTTCTCCCTTGACGTTCCGGTTATCAGGATTGCAGGCCTGACAGACTGAGCAACCCTTCCTGACCTTCTTGATGGCGTTGTAAAGACCGATCTGGTCGATCTCAAACCGGCGCTGCATGTCCAGGGCTTGCTTCCTGACCCCTGGGTGCATCATGTGGTGGTGCCAAGCCTCACACAGCTCGAGCACTGGGGACTCTGGGACCAGCAGCTTACCATGCTGGTAAAGCTTGCAATCCTCCTCGGTGTGCCCCTTTGGCCACTTCTCCCCGTCATCAGGGTCGGTCACAGCCCTATACTCGGCCGCAAAGACCTCAGACTTGGCGTAGTCGTCGGTCCAGTCGTCCTGGAGGCACAATTTAGGGAAGAGGTGCTTGTCGGACTCGGCTCCCTCAGGGGCGAGTACTCTGACCGCTCTGCCCACCCTCGACGCGAGGGGGGCATCTGCAGCCATGACGACGAAGCATTTAACACCCTCCTCCTCCATCAGGCGCTCCATTTCTATGATCCTCTTGGCCTCAGCGGTCTCAGCCTCATCGCCATAGGCGGAGATATCCGTCATGCCCTTGCTGGCGGGATAGGCCCACCTACTGAGACAGTCCGCCACGGTGCTGTCCTTGCCAGGAACATACACAACCGTGAGGTCGAACTTGGCTAAGGTCTCATGCCATCTTGCCCGTCAGGAGGCGGGACCAGAGGGGGTGTCCACGTGCTCTTTGTGCCACGACTGCAGACTCTGATGGTCGGTGCAGACGGTGACGGGATGGAGGGCTATGTACCCAGCCCATTTCCTGAGAGCCATGACGATGGCATATGCCTCCTATTCCCGGGGCGTCCACGTCCGTCTCTGGCCTTTCGCCAGGACTCGGCTCCAGAAAGCCACTGGCACGTGCCTCCCATCGTCAAGGACTTGCTCCAACACAGCGCCAACGGCGTAGTCGGAAGCGTCGGTGCGCAGGACGAACCCTCGGTCAGGATCCACGAGGTGCAGATCCGCTGCGGATAGCAGAGCCTGTCTCATCCCCTCAAAGGCACGGTCGGACTCCTCATTCCAGACCGGAGCCTTCTTGGACCCCTTCTTGGTCTCCTCTCGGTTGCCCTTGAGCATGGTCGTTATGGGGGCTGCATACTCGGCAAACATCTTGATATACCCCGAGTAGTAGTTGCAGAACCCCAAGTACGCCCGTAGCTCAGAGACCGTTTTGGGCTTCTCCCAGTGCTCACTCGCAGCCACTTTGCCAGGTATGGGCTTCCGCTGCCCGTTCCTGACTACGTGGCCAGCGAAGACCACCTCGCTTACCGCAATGGTGGCCTTGTCACTGCTGTCCGTGAGTTTGTGCCGAACCAGAAGGTGCAGCACTTTGGTGACGTCCCTCTCATGTGCCTCCGGGAGCTCCTCATAGCTCATACTGGTGTCTCCAGACGCGATGATCACGTCGTCCACGAAGGGGTCCGCACAGTCACGCACTGGCTCGACCAGGTTCTCCAGCATCCGCTGAAAAGCCGCATTGCCGTTGGTAACGCCCATGGGTATCACCTTCCACTGGAGGGGTCCAAGTGGGGTGCTCATTGCCCTGCAGGCACGGGACTCCTCGGCGAGAGGCATCTGATGATAACCATGTTTCAGGTCAATCACCGCGAAGATCTTCCGCCGGTGTTGCTTTTGCAGCATGTCCTCAATGAGGGGCAGCGTATAGCTGTCATGCTGCGTTTGGGCGTTTGGGCCGTGGTAGTCGACCACAAGCCGCCACTCTCCGGCCACCTTCTTGCGGACGACGAAGCACGGGGAGGCCCATTCGGAGTGGCACGGTTCAAGCCAACCTTCTTCATGGCCTCCTTCCTCTCGCCCCTCAGGGCGAATTCCCGGTGTCGGTACACAGGGGGGGTCCGGCTTCAGCCGTATCTTGGGCTCACCATACGGTCCACGCACCGGCGGGGGAAAAACAGGCTTTCCGCTGAAGAAGGTATCACCATACTTCTGCTTCAGCCTGGCCCTCAATACCTGGATCTTGGGGCACTCATCGGACTCTGCCTTGGCCTTTCCGGGCACGTGAACCACTGAGCTTACTTGCGGGGTACCTCCGCATGGTTTCAGCTCAGGTGGTCTCCCCAAATGGCCTAAGGGGCCATCTCTGGTCTTGCCTCAGAACAAGTCATTGTAGGTGGGTGGGTTACCGCCGATTGGCTCATCCTGGCTGGACATGTGGTCCAGCACCCTCCTTACGAAGGTATCCCCATCATAGGAACCAGAGACGATGGAGTCCACTTCCCACCAGGCTTTGTCCTGGCCCTTGCCCTCACGCTGGATTTCCCAGTTGTGAAAGGGCTGATCCATATACCCCTGAACGGGGTCCAGCTCCTCTTCAGTGAAGAGGTCCTCCGATTCTCCGATGTCAACAGGGGAAACCGCAAAGCATTGCCTCCAAGGCTCCGCTATGATGCGGTTGACACACACGAAGTCGGTGGTGTTGGCCTGCTCAAGGCCCCCATCCAGATAGTGGAATTCCGTTGGCCATCTCTGGGCTGGCATGGGCTGTCCCTTAGCGTCCTGATAGACGCGTACTCCAGCTGGTAGGGCGACCTTGTTTGAGGTCATGTTGGTCAGTGAAGCCACTCAATCTCGGGTGCTTTCCTCCTCGGTGCATCCCATAGGAACAACCAGCACTGCCTTGGAACGGTCCTTGCGAATCTTCGCTACCGCCCTTGGAATGTCCCCTCAGGGGCAATGGATCCACATCAAACCCTGATGCGGACCCCAGTGCTTCTTTCACGCGGAGTCCTGGGCGCTCCAGTACTTCTCACAAACCCAAAGATGGGCGAGGGTTCCTGAAGAGAACGCATCCAGGGCCAGATCCGAAGCTCCCAGGTCCGCAACCACTTGGCTCGCCACTTCCGGCATTACGCCGTACTCCTGGTTTGCTGGCCCAGCTGGCTCAGTCCTCAGCGCGGCTACTTCGAGCTGATTGCGTTCCGGGTGGATCCATTGGCACTCCACATGGTGCTCAGGTGACGAAAGCCACGAGAGCTGGTCATCCTGGTACAAGGTCATGGAGGCCTGGGCCGCGAGAACGCTGGAGTCCGTCTCCATCATGAAGTCGTACCCAACGATCATGTCCCAGTCCATCTCGGCCTTGTAGAAGCGACCTTGCAGGAGGATTTCCTTGCCGAGGTCCGGGCGGCTCAGCTCACGGTGGTTCACGAACTGCAGCCCAATGGCCGCTTCCCTCGTGCCTCCCACCATGTTCTGGCCGTTCGCCACCTTCAGCCTGACAGGGCTCCGACTGTCGGTCAAGCACTCTGACGGAAGTAGGCCAGCCTTTACCAGGCTGACTTGAGCTCCCGTGTCAACCAACACGTCGAAGACCTTCTCCACTTCCCCGCATAGGGCACAGACCTTAAGGTGCAACTGCCGCTCATGCCCAACACGGCGCACGGCGTGCAAGCTCAGGATCTCCGGCCGTTCCAAAAGCTCAATAAGCGACTGGTGCAGGTCGTGGACAATCGGCTCAGGCTGCCCATCTGCAGCATCCAGCTGCGGTCCGGTTGATCCTCCGATACTCTCAGAAAAATCTTGAAGCACATCAAACACATTCTTGGTCGCGAAGGATGGACGGGTGCAAGGGTTCGTGCATTCACTTGCCCCCGCCCTCCCACTGCGACTGTCTTTCGTCTTGGGTGCCGGACCGGGCCTTTCGTTCGCGGCAATCCCTTTGTGCTCATTGTCTCCCGAATGGGATGGTGTGGCGCTTCCCGCAACACCATCCTGCGACCGCCCTAGCTGCGGCCCTTGGCTGCAGGGGCTCCGCTAAGGGGCGTCGCTTGTGTTAGCAGGGATACTCTCCTCCGCGTCAACCTCGTTGACACTCTACTTCTTTCCCCTTTCTTACCCTTCTTCTCCTTGTCCTTGTTCTTGTCGTCCGACTTGGGAACCCAGGACCTCTTGATCTCCGGGATTTCCTTGGCCAGCTCGGTCCCCACCGACATCAGCTTGGTGAGCTCCTCCTCGGTGACCTCCACCTTGGTCTCCCTGATACCCACGGGTGCACGCTTTTTCGATCCGTGCACCTTCTTGTAAGCCTCCGTGTCGGCCTTGTGGATGGGACATGTTCGGTGGTCATGGTTGAACCCTTTGTTCCTTCCATAACACATGAAACAGTTCTGAGGGTGAGCTCGTATGAACTCCCCAAAGGACAGCGGAGGGTCGCCCAAACGGCGTGGCTCCTTCTTCTCTTTCTTCTTCCAACCCTTCTGCAGGGGCTTTCAGCTTCCCCGGTTGCTCCCTGCGTTCAGGTTGTTGGCTACGAAGGCACAAACGGCTGTCTCGGCGGGCTCATCGTCGTCGTCTTCATCGTCGAGGGCCTCACCGGCTTCGGTTCCCGCTGGGTCCATGGCAGATTCCCCGCCCGACCCTTCGCCAACATAGTTGACGTCACGGTCACCAGCCTTCAAGCCGCGGGTGTGGTGGAGATTCCTGTACTCCTTGAGTACCTCCTCTCCGACCCACTCCAGGACCTTGTCGCAGGTCATCCGCGCCGGGATGGCTTACAGACGGAGGGTCTGGCCACCCACGTCACACTCGTCAAGGCGCAACATCGCGGTCTTCTCGCGATCGCCTGTGACGGTGATGAGGAGGGCGTTCCGCAGCCCTCGCCGCTCGACATCCCGCGCCACATGCTTCTTTGTGCAAGCCAACACGTTTGGATGATACTCCTTGGGGAGCATCATTTTGAACGTGTGGTTGAACGTGGCTCTCTTGGCTTCCTCCTTGGTGACTCTCTTGATCCATGCTTCCGGCAGCATGGAGGGCAGGCGGGCCTGCTCGTCACCCTCATTCCAGTCCTCCATGTTGCGGCAGAAGAGGGTGTATTGCCCCCGGAAGTCCCGCCAGTCCCGTAGGCGGACCTCCCGACCATCATGCTGAAGCTTGATGGCCCTCCACCGCTTGGCAGCCACCTGCGGAGCGTTCACCAGAACCTGCTCGTTGAGCCACTTCTTGGCTTCCTTGAGGGTCTTGATTTTCCCCTCCTTGGTTGCCACGAAGTACAGCTCTTGGGGCACTTCCGGCAGGCGCCACCTGAACCGTTTGAAGACATATTTCTCCGCCTTTGCAGGATCCATGTCTTCAGTGACGGTCATCCCCCAATTGTCCAGCTTTTCCAAGAAGCGGTCGAGGTTGGGGGGGTTGCCATCGTACGTGGGGGGCTTGATGTCCTTCATATCTTCCCACACGGCGGCATCCGCGGCCTTAGGGACCATGAACGCCGGCCGCGAGGTCGACCGAGGGTACCATCGGCGTCCCCCGCTTCCATCTTCTCTGCGCTATCCATGTGGCTACGCCGTGTTCCTTCATGTACGCTGAACCTGGATGTTCACGCCGTACTCCTTCCATGTATACCTCCTCATCACGGCGCCGGCGGCTGCGTTCAGCGGCCTCCAGTGGTACACCACGCGGCGGGGTAATGCGGAACTCCTCCAGGTCTTCCCCGCCTCCGCCGACATCCCACTCCACGCCCCCTCCGGGGACCTCATCTCTGAGTCCACTGTATCCCTTCCCAGCCATCGGGATTGGCTCTGGGACTGGTGCGGGGCGTGGTGGGCGTACTGGTGTCCGTGGTGGAGCGCGGTGGTTGTGGTACTCCGCACTGAGCCACTCGTCACGCCACTCCTCACTGCCACTGCCGGGCGGCACACGCTCGTTACGGCGGCCCACGCTGTGATGAGAGGGGGCGCTGAGAGAGGGGGCACTGGCGCTGTGGCGACTCCTGGGGGCTCCGCCGGGGGCGTGGGTTCTGCCCGGAGCTGGTCCAGGTCCCCAGCCGTCGTCCGACGAGCCGGACTTCAGGGGTTGGGGGTCGCTGCCGACGCTCCCACGGCCTTCCAGCCTGTGCAACCTCCGCTGCAGGCCGTTGATGACCTTGTTCAGCAGTTGGGTCTCGCCCCTGGCGATGTCCAGCTCCCTCTTGGCGGCGGTGGCAACCTCGGGGATCTTGACCATCTCCGTCTTGGCAATGTCCAGCTCCTTCTGTGCGCCCGCGGCGACTCTGGCGATGCGGATCATCTCGCTTTTCCCCGTGTCTACCTCGCGCTCGAGGGCCTGGACCCTCCTGCGGAGGTAGACGATCCATCGCGAGGTGGCCTCCGGGTCATCATCTCACGATGGGCCGTCGAGGTCCCCAGGTGGTCCTCCAGGAGGGCCTCCGGTGGGCCTGCCCGGTCCGGGGGGTCCTCCCCCGCCAGGGGGTCCGCCTCCGGGGGGTCCACCTGGTGGACATCCTTCAGAGGGTCCTGACGGGCCTCCGCCAGGAGGGCCCGGTGGGTCTCCGCTTGGTTGCCTTGGTGGGTCCGAGGATGGGGGCTTCTCCGTGTAACCGAATTCCATGTCCTCATCCTCATCCATGTCGCCCCACCTGGTCGTCTCGGTCTCGCACGCGGAAGACTCCGAGCTCCGGTAGGGAGGAGGGAGATCCTCACCCTCACCCTCCGGCTCCATGGGGACGTCTCCGCCTCCTCCGCCAGCCATTCCCTGGCCATGTCGGCGGTCTCGTCTGTCCCCATCGCTGGCGGTGAAGAAGGGGTCAGAGTCGTGGGGATGTCCGCCCGCTGGCCTCGGTGCCCTCTCGGGGGTCTTCCCCTTACCCCTCCTTCGTTGGTAGGCGGTGGGGCCACTGTCCCCACTGCTGCCCGTGTGGTCCTCCTCGAGGTCCAGTTTCATCTTGGAGGAGGCGTCTCCTTCGAAGAGCTTTTGAAGGGTCTCCACTCTGGATCCTCCCGGGGGTGTCTCGCGCTGAAGCTTGGCCTCCGCCTCCTCCATTGCGGCGACCGTGGCTGCGGCAGCTCGCCTTTCGGCCTCTTCTCAGGCATGGGCAGCCTCGGCTTCCCGAGTCTGCTGCAGGCGAGCCTTCTCAGCTTCCAACGCTGCCAGCTCTGCCTCCGTCTTGGCCCTCTCCTCAGCGACCTTCCGTCACACGGCCTCGATGGCGTCCCTCCTGGCGGCGTCCCCTTGGGCCTTGGCTGTTGCTTTGGCGACGGCCCTTTCCTCCGCCTCCTTCCTTGCCCACTCTTGGGCAAGCGCCTCTTCCAAGGCTTTCACCTCGGCCCCCTTGCAGGCAATGGCCTCCTGGGCGAGGCGGGCTTCCTCGGCGGCCGCCGCTTCCTGCACGGCTGCTGCCACCTCACTCCTGACCCGGGCAGCCGCTGCCTCCTGTGCGGCTGCAGCCGTGACTCCGGCCGCAATGGCCGCCGCGGTCGAGGCATGGAAGGCCATGCCTCTGCCCCACTCTGCAGCCTCCTGCTGGGCAATCATGACGGCGCCCTCCAAGACAGCGTTCTGCTGCGTGGCCCATTGCCGGGCAACCCGAAGGTTGCAGGGCACCCCGCAGGCACGCTCGCAGGCGCGGGCCACGTCCCCTTTATCGGGGGCGACGCTGCTGCTGGAGCTGGCCTCGTCGGCCGGCCTCCGCCCAGGGGGGGCGACTCCACGTCGCTGCTGGGGCCTGACTTCCTCAGGTGCAGCTGACGGGGCTTGGCCTTGACCCTCTTGGCGACCTCAAGGAAGTCGCCAAGGGTTGTGTCGCCGGGGTGGTGGCCGCCATTGGCCTGTTGGGGGCTGGGGGCTGGGGTTCCGCCCTTGATCTCGTTCTCCGCGGCTTGGGCGGCTTCGGCGGCCAAAGATTCCTGGTACTCCCGCCATTTCTTGTCCTGCTTCTTGGCCCCGGCAGATCGCTTCTCCTTCCCAGGAAACGCGCTGCTGTTGCTGCCCTGCAGCGTACGCTCGTCCCCCGGTTCTCGCAACTTCTTTTCGATCATGTCCCATATAGAGACTTTGATCGTAGCGCCCGACGGGTAGTCGTTGGGGTTCTCGTCATCCTCAATCCCGTCGGGGCGCAGCCCTTCGCCGGGCCTCTCCGGTTGGGTCCACACCCTCCAGCGCTTCTGGCGGAAGCAGTAGGCGTATCCTTCTACCCGCAGCCAGTCTTCCACTGCCTGCAGGCGGTCGGCGCTCATATCCTCGCGGAGCTCGAAGCTCCCGGGCATGCCGCCTTCGCACTGGGGGTTGCTGTGGCGGTAGTTCTGCCCCCACACCAACCCACGCAGTAGGTACACAGCATGGGGGCGGGGCAGCGGCCACGTATTGCCCGCCTCCTGCCAGTTCACCATCGGCGCTCCTTCCCCTCAATAGACTAGTCCTGGGGGTGGCTGTTGAAGCGGTTGTTGCGGTCCACTCTATCTACAGGGCTGGGACCCAGACGCCCGATGGTGGTTGTGGAGGTGGGTGATGCAGCTGGGAGTGCGGCCGGTACTGGTCGGCCAGAGGAACTCGCTGACGTCGGAGTTCGAGTCGCTACACCTCCTTCATGGAGTCAGCGCTGTTGCTGACGCTCGGGGCGATGCTCTGGGCGGCGCTGCGAAGCCCGTGGTGCTCGGGGTTCAGGCGGCCCCGAGTGGCACGCGATGGATGGGTAACCCCGCGGCGGTGAAACGCTTTTGACGCGTTCCCGTGGGGGGGCCTGGCAACGGGACGCTGCGGTGGACACGCACAATCAAGCAGGCGGGCAAAGCACTGCGCTCACAGGGGCATCCTCATGCTCATGTCATGTGACAAAGCGTTTCAGGATCCTTGCCACTCTGAAACAAGGGAACAAAAGTATGTACAGCAACACATCACGATATGTACACATGGGGTTAAGACTGGACTGGGGTAAGGACATCACGGAACAATAGACACTGAGTCCCAACTCATATCCCAATCCCAAGTCCGATCCTCTCAGTGGCTGGCAGGGGTGGGGACTCAAACACAACCCATGCCCTGCTCAGTCCGGACCCTGAAACCCTGCTCATGAGGGAGGGTGTACCGCCCAGCCATAGGCGAGTTCCTTGGAACCAAGGGGCTCCAACGCCAACCGACAGTGGTATTTGTGCTCCCTTAATGGCAGGTCCCAAGTCCCCTCTGAGCCAGAGAGAATGCCCCGCCATTATCCCCTAGGAGCTGGTAGCTGAAAACGGGCTGTTCCAGCCCAAACTGACATTGGCTTGAAAAGCTCCAAAATTGCTCCCTCGACCAGACCATCCAGAGGTCGGGACGAGGCAACTGACTCTATGCCCTTCAAGTAGAACCTCGCTGGACCCTTCACCCAACCTGGCTCCCTCTGAGGTCCCGGCATCAGGGCGCCACGGATTCGCCACGTGGGGTCATGATGCCAAAATCACCAAAAATGGAGTGATTCCTACGAGCGGCTCGCTCGGCCAGGGCAAGGCCAATGGCACACAGGATGGGAGGCAGGACCTGAAACCTATATCTTGGTGCAAGACTTGAAATTAGGTACGGGCTTCTCATAGGCATAGATATATGCGACAGCCAACTGACCACACGGGGGGGGGGGTGAAATCGGGGTCCCAAAAGGGGGTCATTTTGGTTACCCAAAATGAGCTAAAATTGAAGAAATTCCCAATGGTATATCTTCACGCCGGCTTGGAGATAGGATCCGCTGTTCCACATGCAATTCACCAGGAGTCCAATGTAGACTTCCATGCCGTTGGCTATGAAAGATCTCTATGCCACCCGGCGTGGTGACGGTCCAAACTGGACCCACAACTGCCAAAATGGCAAAATCGGCCGTCTCGGGCGACCATCCAGGGTAAGAAACCTTGGCGATCTTGTCCCGCCAAGCCTTGTTCCACGAGCCTTGATATCTCCTTTGGTCCCATGCCTTGGGTTATGGCTTGGTGTCAAACTGGCTGCTTACTGTTCACCGAGGGGATGAACACACGGATAGGGTAGAAAGCAGCATGCGGTGCAAAGTGGGGAATCATGGATCGCACCAAAAGTTGAATAACCCCGGATGCGCCAGAAGAGCAAATACGAAACTCAAGGGTGTTGAACCCTTGATCATATGCTACAATAATTGCACTTTTCCCCTGAATAGGTCCCTTGCCCCATGGAGATACGGTAGTTGCAATATGGCATACAATGGCAAAAACAGGGAAAGTTGGCCAAAATGGCCCGCACTCATGATTCCATATCTGCATGGCCATGGCGAGGATCCTCCCAACAAAGGATGCTATAGCCACATGGGACTTAGGTCCCAATATATGCCGCTTGCCAACCCTCATGGTTGCCTCTAGCCATTTTCTCCATTGGGGGGAAAATGGCACACAAATGGGGCAGAATGGCAACATACCCCAAATTGGGTGACTCACAACACTCCCTTCAAGAGGAGAGGCCCCATGGGAAAACACCCCATTCGATGCGGGCTTATGTGCCCTCTCCGAATCGCCCTTACCCTTGGTCAAGTGGCGCACACAACCTCGGGCCGAAGAACAGGGGGAGACGGGGTTTGTGGCCATTCTAAGCAAAACTGCCAGAATTCACCCAAAAGTGGTCACTCGAAAAATCGTATCTCCATATTTAAAGAGGAAAATGACCCTCGGGTGTTTGCATGGACGCAAACCGAAGCTTTGCTTCCCTTTTGCAATAAGGGTTGGGGTTCAAACCACAATGGAAGCATCTTTAACACCCCAATCCTTGAAGCACAACATTTATGGGAAAAAGTGCATATATCGGTGATATTGGCATGTACATTTTTCTGGGTCATTGAGGAGCAAAAATATGAGTAAACATTTTTGGAGTAGGGCCATAGTAGGTGCCTTCAAATATGCACACTATGGTTAGATTGCCACCGCCCATTCATGTCATTAGTGCTTGCATATGAGCGCGTGTGCAAAGAGGCAGTTTGGCACGCGTGCTCAAAAGGCGATTTTATATAAAATAGCAGACAAGGTTGCAAAAATCAACCAAGCCATCCACGATGTTTTTCGTGGTCTCTACGTTACATATTGTCTTGATTCGAGGCTCAGCTCCCAAAAGGCTTCGAGTACGAGCCTCGGGGGTTTGGCCATTTTGGCCTAATTTTCGACCAAAATTTGCCCTTTTTCAACGAATGAGTTTTGGTACGCATTGAATTGCGTGGAGCTATTGTTGAGTTGGCTCGAAATACGAAAACGGCCTGCGGCTTTTAGTCTTGTGAGCATTGTGCTCGGTTATCAACGTGCATGCTCACAAGGCCACAAAGTTAGCGTTTGCGCACGCAAACGACTTGGGTTTACAACACCCATACGCTGCCTAAAACATCCCTATTGCCCGCTTCCCTACACAAAGTGATATGCCCACGTGAAAGGGGCATGGATGAAAGGCATAGGGGGGGAATGTAGGGTTCCGTCCGAACTCATGGTCCTTGAGAACCATGAGTTCGAGCGATCGACGGAAAAGCTTGCGCGCTGATTTTGTCTCAGACGCAACAGCGAAAAATTCTGGTGAACACACTAGATGAAAGTACAAGAAAAAAAAGATCATGTGCACATTGTTGTACAACAGCGCGCGCTGGGGTCCTGTCCCAGAATGAAAAAGAAAGAAGGGGGACCACAATGAAAAAAGTTTCTGAATAGCTGAAAATAAAGCTAATTCGCATAAGAAACGCGCTGCGAAACGCTTAAAAACGCGACGAAAAACTTTTCGACGTGAAAGAGGTGAATAGTTAACGCCGTAAGCACTGTTATGCTCGTAGGACCCTAACGCCGTCCCTCCCGTCATCTAACTCGCTATAGGCGCAAAGAGAAATGCGTCGCGAGCAGCGCGTAAAACTAGAAAATCTTTCATAACTCGCCACGACCCCTGACGTCGCGCCCTGCCGCCCTTTTCTTCTTCTTCTCCATGCACCTCCCTCCCCACCCTCGTGCCCATCACTCCCCTTGCCCTGCAGCTCAGGCGGCGGCCCTGGGGGAACGCGGTCAACCCTTAGCAATGGACACCAACACGCTCCACGACGCCACGCGCAAGTACAAGGCCAAGAACATCAAGAACGGCGGGTAGCACGTAGGACACTGCAGCGTACATGGTCTTGCTGCACGCGAGTGTGTTGGGTCGTGTAAAATTTTATTTTATTTTCAAAAGCCAAAAAAAGAAGGAAAAAATATTTTACGAAATTTTGCAGCGGTTTTTCAAGTAGGTACAACCACACCCACGCGAGAAACAAACCCAACAAGGCCGCAGGACAGGACACGGCGGCACCATGCGGCAGCAGAGCACCACCGGGCACAGCACAGGGGGACAGGGCACCGAGGGAGAGCGGGCCACACAGCAACACCGCACAGGGCGGAGTCGACAGGAAATGCACAACACGACACCCCAGGGCGCACACGGCACAAAGCACAACGGCGAACAACACCACGCAGCGACACACCACAGCAAAACACACACAGCGCGGGGGGACAAGACAAAACACGGCGCCAGAAGGCACAGGACCCCAAGACGACGGACATCGCCCCAAGACACAACACAGCGCGTGGCAGCACCAAACGGAGCAAAACAAAACAACACAGCGCACAACAACGCAACGCCAGGCGGCACAACGCGCAGCAACACGGCGCAGCACATCATCCAGGGACACACCACAGCACGCCACCGAGACACGACACCAGGAGCCACCACGACCCACCAGGAGACAACAGAGGACAGCTAGGCCGAGCAGCAAACACACAAACACAGCAGGCAACAACACAAAACACCAACCAGCCGCGCGAGGGCAAGAGAGCACCGAACAGAGAGCAACGACGCAGGCACAGCCGCACAGCACCGCACGGGCAGAGCACAGAAACAGAAACCACCCGGAACCGGCCCGGAGCGCAGAACCAACAGGGAACAACAGGAAACCAGCGCCACCAGCAAGGAGGAAAACAAAAGAAGAAGACAGGGCACCACAGCACAGCACCACACGGCAGCACAGCGCCACAGGACACAGCACAGCGGAGCAGGACACCACAGGGAAGACGCCAAGCGACGGCCAGACCAGACACGGTCACCAAAGCCGACACACACCACCAAACGACAACGCCGGGCAACCAGAGCCACCAGCAGAACCCCAACAAAAGGCAGCCACACCAGGAACCAACAACACCAGCCGCCAGAAACAGCACAGACGACACGCACAGCACAACAAAAGGGCACCAGCACAGCGCAGCACAGCACCGCACAGGGCGGAGAGGACAGGGAACACACAGCACGACACCCCAGAACACACACAGCAGACGCGCAGCGGCAAGAAACAAACAACAGGCGCAGGCAGCGACGCAAACAAATGGCAGAGCACGACAGCACAGCACCACACGACAGCAAACCGCAACAGAACACAACACAGGACAGCGGACCACCAAGACACACCACGCCGAACCACAGGGCGGCGAGCCATGCGGCCAGACAAGGACAGCACCACCGAAGCACGACACCAAGACCCACCAGAAGACAGCAGAGGACAGCCAGGCCCAAAAGAGAACACCACGCAACACCAGCCAGCGCACGCAGAGCAACAACAGGGACAGCACCATCGAGGCACACGCGTGCACACTTGACGGCCCAAGACATATAAACCCGCCCCGCAGCGCACAAACGGCAAAAAAAAAAGAAAAAAAAACGGAAAAGGAAAAACAAGAAACAAAGGAAAAAAAAGGGGGGGGGGCGCAGAGGCCCCAGGCAACCGGAAAGCAGGAAACGCCACAGACAACAAGGGGGGGGGCAAAAAAAAGGGGGGGGGGCAACAAGATGCCAAGGCCCAAGGCATCCGGGGCCGGAAGACCGGCAAAGCAGGACACAACGATGGCGCAACGAGGGGGGGGGGGGAAAGGAAAAAAGAAAAAACCAACAACAACCACAAACAGGGCAAACCCAGCCCGGAGGGCGCCGAACAAGCAAAGAGCGAACCATGAACGGCCAAAGGAAAGGTGAGGGGCACCAGAACGCGCCCAGGAGGCCGGCCCGCCCGACCCGGCCAAGCAAGGCACGCACACGCCGACCCAAAAGGGGCGGTGTCGGCGTCCACACAAAACAGCCCCGGTGCACCGGCCGAGTCCCCAGTCGCAAGACGGACAGTACGGAAAACCGGACGCGTCAGTGACCGGGTCCACACACGCCAAACCACCGCAGCGCACGCAGCCCAAGACCGAAGCCAGAGGGACCCGCCAGGGACAACCCCATCGCGGGGCCCCGAACGGGTAAAACGCGGAGCGCGCCCAGCGCCCTTGCCTCAGCAGGGGCCAGCGGCAGGCACAATGAGCCCGGTTCTCGGCCGGCCTCCACGTGCCCCGTGCAGCCACCCAGTAAAGCCGGGGGCGACAGCCCCCTCGGGGAAGGTACCAGGGCGACGGGAAAGCCAACCGGGGCACCGAACGTGACCGGACCGGACGAGGAGCGGCGCACCAACGCGGGGCCACGAGGCACGCCGGAAAGGCACGCCGCCAGCCACAACCACAGCACGAGGACAGGTGCCAGGCCACAACGGCCACCGGGTGCCGCGAACCCGGCAAGCGCGCACAACACACGACGAACTGCGGCACCGGACAAGGTGCCAAGGACAGCCGGGCCCCCACGCCCGCACACCGCACCCACGGCCAGTGGGAAGCGGGCCCCGGCCGCACGCTCGAAAGGACAGGTGGTCGGGGGTGGGAGAGCGCCCGACCCCGGACGCCCCACGACCAGGCAAGAGGCGCCCCCCCCGGGCACCCTCATGCCGCCCCCACAGCGCGCAAGGGCGCGCGCTGTGGGGTTGGTGACGGGTCCCCACGCCCGCGGCCCCCGCACCCACAGCCAGTCGGCAGTGGGCCCTGGCCGCACGCCCGAACGGACGAGAGGTCGGGGTTGGGAGAGCGCCCAACCCCGGACGCCCCACACCCAGGCAAGAGGCGCCCCCCCCAGGCACCCTCATGCCGCCCCCACAGCACACAAGAGCGCGCGCTGTGGGGTTGGTGACGGGTCCCCACGCCCGCGGCCCCCGCACCCACAGCCAGTGGGCAGTGGGCCCCGGCCGCACGCCCGAACGGACGAGAGGTCGGGGGTGGGAGAGCGCCCGATCCCGGACGCCCCACACCCAGGCAAGAAGCGCCCCCCCCGGGCACCCTCATGCCGCCCCCACAGAACGCAAGAGCGCGCGCTGTGGGGTCGGTGACGGGTCCCCACGCCCGCACCCCCCGCACCCACAGCCAGTGGGTAGTGGGGCACACACCCACACCCGCTCCCACAGCACGTGGCTAGCAAGCCCCGACAGCCCGCTCAGAGGGCGGGCAGCCGGGGGAGGGGGAGCGCCTGACCCCAGACGCCCCTCACAACGGCGGACGGCACCCCCCCTGGGGATGCCCTACCGCCACTCCCACGGGGCGCAACGCCGGCCCTCAAGGGCGCGCGCCGTGGGGCTGGTGCTGGGTCCCCACGCCCGCACCGACGGCACCCGGCACACACGGGTCGCGGAACCCTGGCTACCCGCTCCAGAGGACGGGCGGCCGGGGGAGGGAAAGTGCCTGACACCAGACGCCCTCCACAACGGTGGCAGGCCAGCCCCCCCGGGGACGGCCCCCCACCACCCCCACGGCATGCAGCCCCAACAGGGCATGCAGGCCAAGGGGACAGTGTTGGGCCCCCACACCCACACACCCGCGCCCACAGCACGTGGGTGGCGGACCCCAACAGCCCGCCCAGTGGGCGGGCAGTCGGCAGAGGGACAGCGCCTGACCTCAGACGCCCCTCACAATGGTGGAAGGCACCCCCCCCGGGGACGCCCTTCCGCCAGCCCCACAGCGAGCAACGCCGGCCCGCAAGGGCGCACGCTCTGAGGCTGGTGCTGGGTCCCCATGCCCGCAGCGACCGCACCCGGGACACACGGGTCGCGGAACCCTGGCAGCCCGCTCCACAGGACAGGCGGCCAGGGGAGGGACAGCGCCTGACAGCAGACGCCCCTCACAACGGTGGCAGGCCACCCTCCCCGGGGACGGCCCCCCACCACCCCCGCGGCACGCAGCCCCCACAGGGCATGCAGGCCAAGGGGACAGTGTTGGGCCCCCACACCCACACACCCGCGCCCACAGCACGTTGGTGTCGGACCCCAACAGCCCGCCCAGTGGGCGGGCAGTCGGGGGAGGGACAGCGCCTGACCTCAGACGCCCCTCGCAATGGTGGAAGGCACCCCTCCCGGGGACGCCTTTCCGCCATTCCCACAGCGAGCAACACCGGCCCGCAAGGGCGCACGCTGTGGGGCCGGTGCTGGGTCCCCACGCCCGCACCGACCGCACCCGGGACACACGGGTCGCGGAACCCTGGCTGCCCGCTCCAGAGGACGGGCGGCCGGGGGAGGGACAGCGCCTGACACCAGACGCCCCTCACAACGGTGGCAGGCCACCCCCCCCGGGGTTGGCCCCCCACCACCCCCGCGGCAGGCAGCCCCCACAGGGCATGCAGGCCAAGGGGACAGTGTTGGGCCCCCACACCCACACACCCGCGCCCACAGCACGTGGGTGGCGGACCCCAACAGCCCGCCCAGTGGGCGGGCAGTCGGGGGAGGAACAGCGCCTAACCTCAGACGCCCCTCACAATGGTGGAAGGCACCCCCCCCGGGGACCCCTTTCCCCCACCCCCACAGCGAGCAACGCCGGCCCGCAAGGGCGCAGGGTGTGGGGCCGGTGCTGGGTCCCCATGCCCGCAGCGACCGCACCCGGGACACACGGGTCGCGGAACCCCGGCTACCCGCTCCAGAGGACTGGCGGCCCTGGAGGGGACAGCGCCTGACACCAGACGCTTCTCAAAATGGTGGAAGGCATCCCCGCCGGGGACGCCCTTCCGCCACCCCCACAGCGAGCAATGCCGGTCCGCAAGGGCGCACACTTTGGGGCCTGTGCTGGGTCCCCACGCCCGCACCGACTGCACCCGGGACACACGGGTCGCGGAACCCTGGCCGCCCGCTCCAGAGGACGGGCGGCCGGAGGAGGGAAAGTGCCTGACACCAGACGCCCTCCACAACGGTGGCAGGCCAGCCCCCCCGGGGACGCCCCCCCGCCAACCCCGCGGCACGCAGCCCCCACAGGGCATACGCCATGGACCCGCCCCACGGGGGCGCACAGCCCCAAGCCAGGTAGGGGGAACCGGGACCGGGCCGCCCCCCCCCCAAGCAAGCCCGCCGGAGCAAGGGACCGGGGCAGGACACGCCGAGGGGCACGGACCACGTGGAACGGCCCTACCAGCGCCCAGTGCCGGGACCGCACGAGGTGCGCACGTCACACCACCCAGGTGGGGGGGGAGCGGACGCCGCGGGAGCGCGAGCGCACACACACGCAAGGGACACGCGGGGACTACCCGAAGGGCAACCGGACCAAGCTCGCGGAACGCACAGACCGCGTGGAATGGCGTACCAGCGAGCGAGGGTAAGGGACACCCGGACGGGACGGCCCGCCACACGCAGCGCGGGACACGCGGGGCAGGAAGGGGGAAACGGGAGAGACACAACACCAAGTACCGGCCCGAGCCCCCCGAACCGGCCGCGAGCTCCGCGCAAACACAGACGGGGCACTGCACCCGCCTAGGCAGCCTCCGCGCCAGCCCAAGGGGGTCCCACTGGCGACAAGCCAGTAGCACGGGCCCGGCGGCGCCAGCGCCCCGGGCGACCACACATTAGGGGGGCGACGCGGTGGGTAAGCGCCCGCAGCCACGCCTGCGAATTGTTGCACTGACCGGGGAGTGGCGAAACAGGGAAAGCCGGGGAGGGACGGGGCTCCGAGCCCTGTGAACCCCGGGGACTCCGCCACCAGGCAGCAGGTGCGTCTTGGATTGCCCCGCACTAGGACCCGCTGGGGAGGATATCACCTGGCCCGACCAGGTGGCCCCCCGGGGCCGAAGGGCGTCTAGTACCCCCAAAATCGAACCTCAAACCTCAAACCTCAAAGCACAATGGAAGCATTTTTAACACCCCAATCCTTGAAGCACACTATTTATGGGAAAAAGTGCATATATTGGCGATATTGGCATGTACATATCTTTGGGTCGTCGAGGAGCAAAAATATGAGTAAACATTTTTGGAGTAGGCCCATAGTAGGTGCCCTCAAATATGCACACTATGGTTAGATTGTCTCGGCCCACTCATGTCATTAGTGCTTGCATATGACCGTGTGTGCAAAGAGGCAGTTTAGCACGCGTGCTCACAAGGCTATATTATATAAAATAGAAGACAAGGTGGCAAAAATCAACCAAGCCATCCACGATGTTTTTCGTGGTCTCTACTTTACATATTGGCTCAGCTCCCAAAAGGCTTCGAGTACGAGCCTCGGGGGTTTGGCCAATTTGGCCTAATTTTCGACCAAAATTTTCCCTTTTTCAAAAAATGAGTTTTGGTACGCATTGAATTGCGTGCAGCCATCAGTGAGTTGGCTCGAAAAACGAAAACGTCCTGCGGCTTTTGGTCTTGTGAGCATTGTATTAGGTTATCAACGTGCATGCTCACAAGGCCACAAAGTTAGCGTTTGCGCACGCAAACGACTTGGGTTTACAACACCCATACGCTGCCTAAAACATCCCTATTGCCCGCTTCCCTACACAAAGTGATATGCCCACGTGAAAGGGGCATGGATGAAAGGCATAGGGGGGGAATGTAGGGTTCAGTCCGAACTCATGGTCCTTGAGAACCATGAGTTCGAGCGATCGACGGAAAGGCTTGCGCGCTGATTTTCTCTCAGACGCAATGGCGAAAAAGTCTGGTGAACACACCAGATGAAAGTACAAGAGGAATCCTCTAGATCCAGCCCTTAAGATCCCTTAGAACCTCAAAGGTACTCCAGAAGAGTCCATCACAAAACTCTCCACGGAGAAGCGACAAAGGCGCGCGAACAGGCGACAACAGGCGGCGATTTCACGACAATTAGAAATCGCGGTAGAAATCAGGTATTTCACCGATTTCTACCGAACATCGACCAAGACAGTAGAATAATGGTAATTCTACATTGATTTAATCGTTAGGGATCGGGTTCCAGATCTTGCGGATTAGAGAGCAGGGATATCCCGCTGACAGCCGGTTTCAACGGCTTCTGCACGGGTGTGACGGCTCACAGGCCTCTGGGCCATGGGCCGTAGGTTCTGGGTACCGCTTCACCATCACCCCCAGGGATTGAAACGGGGCGACTGCAATCGGGGATACCACTACTGCTTACTTCTTCATAATTTGCACTATCCTTCACCCACAGAGGACCCGCCGATATGCCTTCCCTTCCACCGACCTGCTGACCCATGACGCGGGTATGTGGGTCACGAATCTGTAAAATGGGCTGGCCCTTCCTTTCAGCGGACCGTTGAACAGTGAACTATGTATTTCCAACAAGAAATTGTGTCTATTGCGGTGATAAAATTTGCAGGCGCCAATAAAACTCCCGACGCCGTGAAGACCCTTCTTAGGGTTGTAAGATATCTGTATGTCCTGCAGGGGTTGCATCTTAGATGCAGCTGGTTTCCACCAGCCACAGCCAACAACGAAACCTAGATACTCCATCTCCTCACGCATGAACTCACATTTCTCGAGTTTGATGCGGAGATGGTTTCCCTGACTGACCATGCAAAGGTCTTGTAGGAGGAGGATGTGATCCTCTTGTGTATTAGTACCCAGGATCACGTCATTGATGTGTGCCTCCATCTCAGCCCCGCGGGATACCAGTTCCTGCACAAGGGGTCTGCGTCTCAGGGGATATAGGGTTTTGTTCATCAGCTCCTGAAACAGTGCAGGAGCATTCACGACACCGAAGGGCATGACCTTGCAGCGGAGGACAGGGCCCTTAGGGGTTACAAAGGCAAGCAGTTCCTGGGCTGCTCGGGTCGGGTCAACCTGCCAAAGGCCAATGCGCTTGTCCATCTTAGTTGTGAATCGGCATTTGAGGGTTCTCTCTAGGTAGCTCTCCATGTTGGGGATACTCCCTGAGTGGTTCTGGGTCTTTTCGTTGACCCTCCTGTAGTCAACGACCAAGCGCATGGCAGTGGAGCCAGGTTTAGCCACCAGAAAACAAGGGCTACATTGGCGGGGATAGTCCCCGTGTTTTTGTTCCTCGACAAGGCCAGCATCTATACATTCCTGGATCTGGCGTTCGATCTGGCTGATTTGATCTTGTGGGGCAGGGTATGGACGCCGTCTGACCACAGACCCTTCAATCTCGGGTTCGAGTTTGAGGTCCATCTGGACCAGATTTTTGCAAGACAGGGGTGGGGGCAACGCTCCAAAAACCTCTTGGTATTTCTGGATGAGCTTACTGAGATGGGGGTCAAGGTTCATGGTATCCGGTTTCTCAGAAAAGTCCACCTCAGCATGGAGGTTGCTCTTCCCCTTTTCTTGTTTCTTCATACCCCCCATTGTTTCAGGGGGTAGTTCGTCCTCCCAGTCCTGGCAACCCTGCAGGGCATAGATAGTGAAGGGAGTATACCAGAACTACCTCAGGATCGGGAAGAGTCATTTCTTCATCATCCTCCTCGCGCGATATAGACGGTTTCCAGGATGTCTTGAGGAGGTCCAGGCAGGTCCGTCGCTCGATACACTCAGCCTTAGCCAATAGAACCTTCTGGATATCCTGTACGTCGTACCAAGAAACGGGCATGTTGTTTGGTCAGGGTTTAGCGCCAGATACCTGACCTGTAGGGCAATCTCTGGCCTGCATGCAGAAAACAGCGTGGTCATGTGACCCGCCATGAGTGGACTCCCCGAGATCCACCTCATCCATAAGCTGCTGCGCTAGAAAAGTCCTGTGCTTCAGTGTAAGCACCTCCGGGTTAACCGGGGGTATGGCAATGGCAATCTCGCTCAGCCGGTCGTCAGCATCAGCCAAGGGAGTGGAGACTGCTGGGGTCTCCTGCTCATCGGAGAAATCACCACTGGTAGTGCTGAACGAAGAGCACTCGGATCTTTTCTTAAGATCCAGGAGGGTAAGCCCTCGGTTTTCGACCATCAACTCCTTGAGTACCACCTGGTCAAGGTCACTCACTGGTACGGGGTTTACGGAGCCATATACGATGGACAAGACACTGCTTCATTCAGGGGTGGGCATGGTCTCCTGAAGGTCCTCAGGGATGTAGATTGGGCGGTTGGGGGAGTTCAGATCTTCCCACTGTCATACGGTCCAACAGGCGCCTCTAATAGGCGTGTTCCCCTGTGGGACCCCAGTTGGGGGTACACACGATCACTCTCGCTCCTTCATGGGTTAGCAAGTTGAGAGAATGGGGGGTTAGCATAGCACAACCCCATCGATCTCCAATAGAAGCGATAGGCGTTATTGAGATATCGCGAACAATAGAGCTGCATCATGTGCTGCTCCTTAGTCGCAAACAATTTCACCTGAACTTCATTCAGGTCTACCTGCAGGGAGGCCAATCAATTTTCCAGGACGGGCTTCACCAACTGATAGTTTTCAGTTGCATAAGAACAGTTCACGTAGCGTGGACCGGATTCTTTGCGTCCTGACCGCTCCAAAGGGACAGAGAAAAAGCCACTGCCAAAGTCGCAGTGAAGGGCATAGGGACGTTGCAAAGACAACAGTTTCACCTGGGGGTTACAATGCAGGAAATCTGTGCCTATGACAATTTCAAAGGCGTCGGCGTCAAGCACTTTGCAGTGCTGAGTCACTTCTTCATCGCCTAGGCATACCGTCACATCGACTCCCCCCAGTGAATGGATGGTAACACCATCACCACCCTTTATTGCAAAGGTCTTGGTTTTCCGGATGTTGGCTTGCTTTAGCAGTCGTCGGGGCACGATTGAAAATGTGGGGCCGGTCTCCAAGACCGCCTTGTAAAGCTGATCACCAATTTTCACGGTGATCCAGAAAACCAAATCCTCATCGTCGAAGCAGCCCCCCTATCCCTCTTCAGGGAACTTCACTTCAACCCCAGCAGCCTGCAGGCACTTAAAGTGCCAGTTGTGGCGACGCTTCTTGGCGTTCTCCCTGCCCTGTCGGCGCCACCAGTGACGCGTTCCCGTGGGGGGCCTGGCCACGGGACGCTGCGGCAGACACGCACAAGGTAGCAGGCAGGCAAAGCACTGCACTCACAAGGGCATGCTCATGCTTGTGTCATGTGACAAAGCGTTTCAGGATCCTTGCCACTCTGAAACAAGGGAACAAAAGTATGTACAGCAACACATCAGGATATGTACACATGGGGTTAAGACTGGACAGAGGTAAGGGCATCACAGGACAATAGACACTCAATCCAAACTCATCTCCCAATCCCGGATCGGACCCTTGCAGTGGCTGGCAGGGGCGGAGGCTCAAACACAACCCATGCGCTACTCAGTCCGGACCCTGGAACCCTGCCAATAGGGGGGGGTGTCCCGCCCAGCCACAGGCGAGTTCCTCAGAACCCAGATACTCCAAGGCCAACCGACAGTAGCTCCCCATGCTCCCTCAACGACCGGTCCCAACTCCATTTTGGGCCAGACATAAGGCCCCGCCATTATCCCCTAGGAGTTGGTAGCTGAAAATGGGCTGTTTCAGCCCAAACTGACATTAGCTCGAAAAACTCCGAAATTGACCCCTCGTCCGGACCCGCCAGAGATAGGGACAGAACAAATGACCCTATGACCTTCGAGTAGAAACTCTCTGGAGCCCTCACCCAACCTGGTTCCCTCTGACGTCCCGGCACCAGGGCACCACGGGTTCCTCAAGTGGGGTCATGATGCCAAAATTACGAAAATTGGCGTCATTCCAACGCATGGCTCGCCCGGCCAGGGCAAGGCCAAGGGCTCACAGGGAAGGAGGCAGTTTCTAGGAACTTCACCTGAGTGTACAACTTGAAATTGAGTCCGGACCTTTCATGGGCATAGAGATATGGGGCCGCCAACTGACCCCACGGGGGGTGAAATTGGGGTC
The DNA here is from genome assembly GCA_964036045.1 of Eutreptiella sp. 'Long Island Sound 2002'. Taxonomy (NCBI): domain Eukaryota; phylum Euglenozoa; class Euglenophyceae; order Eutreptiales; family Eutreptiaceae; genus Eutreptiella; species Eutreptiella sp. 'Long Island Sound 2002'. The sequence goes on along the minus strand of OZ038383.1, from coordinate 68,020,238 downwards.
CCAAAATGGGGTCATTTTGGCTGCTCAAAATGAGCCAAAATTGGGGGTGTCCTCAATAATATATCTCCACGCCAGCTTGGGGATCAGATTCGCCATTCCACACGCCATCCACTAGGAGTCCAACGGAGACTCCCACGCATTCAGCTCTCAAAGATCCCCCTGCCACCCGCCGTGGTGACAATCCAAATTGGGTCCACAACTGCCAAAATGGCAAAATCGGTTGTCTCAGTCGACCGTCCAGGGTAGGATACCCTGGCGATATTGACGCGCAAAGACTTGATTCACAACCCTTGATATCCCCTTTGGTTACATGCCCTGGGTTATGGCTTGCTGTCACACTTGCCGCTTGCTGTTCATCGAGGGGATGAACATGCGGATGGGGCAGAAAGCAGCATGCGGTGCAACGGGGGAGATCATGGATCGCACCAAAAGTTGAACAACTCCAGATGAGCCAGAGGAAGAGATACGAAACTCAATGGTGTCAAACCCTTGGTCATATGCTACAATATTTGTCACTCATTTCTGGCTAGATTCCGTGCCCCACGGAGATATGGTAGTTCCAATGTGGTACACAATCGCAAAAACAGGGAAATTTGGCCAAAATGGCCCGCACTCATGATTCCATATCTCGATGGCCATGGCGAGGATCCTTTCAACCAAAGATGCTGTAGACACATGGGACTTAGGTCCCGATTTAATGCTGCTTGCCAACCTTCGTGGTCGCCTCTAGCCATTTTCCCCATTGGAGGGAAAGTGACACACAAATGGGGCAGAATGGCAACATACCCGAAATTCAGTGACTCACCACTCTCCCTTCAAGAGGAGAGGCCACATGGGGAAACACCCCATTCGATGCGGGTTTATGTGCCCTCTTCGAATCGCCTTTACTCTTGAGCAAGTGGCGCACACAACCTCGGCGGTGAAATCAGGGGGAGAAGGGGGTTGTGGCCATTCTGGGCAAAACGGCCAAAATTCACCCAAAAGTGGTCACACGAAAAATCGTATCTCCGTATCACGAGACAGTGGAGCCTCGGGCTTTTGCATGGATGCAAACTGAAGCTTTGCTTGGCTTTTTGCAACCAGGGTTGAGGTTCAAAGCATAATGGAAACATTTTTAACACCTCAGTCCTTGAAGCAGACTATTTATGGGAAAAAATGCATATCTCGGCGATATTGGTATGTACATATCTTTTGGTCATTGAGGAGCAAAAGTATGAGCAAACAACTTTGGAGTAGACCCATAGTAGGTGCCTTCAAATATGCCCACTAGGGTTAGATCGTCTCTGCCCACTCATGTCACTAGTGCTTGCATATGAGCGCGTGTGCAAAGAGGCAGTATGGCAGTATGACAAGGCGACATTATATAAAATAGAAGACAAGGTTGTAAAAATCAACCAAGTCATCCACGATGTCCTTTGTGGTCTCTACTTTAGATATTGCCTTGATTCAAGGCTCAGCTCCCTGTAGGCCCCGAGCACGAGCCTCGGGGGTTTGGCCATTTTGGCCTAATCTTCGACCAAAGATTGCCCTTTTTCAAAAAGTGAGTTTTCGTACGCATTGAATTGCGTGGAGCCATCGTTGAGTTGGTTCAAAAATCAAAAATTTCCTAGGGCCTCTACGTCTTGTGAGCATTGTGTTCGACTCTTAACATTCATGCTCACAAGCCCACAAAGTTAGCGTTTGCGCACGTAAACGACTAGGGTTTACGAAACCCATAGGCTGCCTAAAACATCCCTATTGCCCTCTTCCCTATTCAAAGTGATATGCCCATGTGAAAGGGGCATGAATCAGGAGCAAAGGGGGGGAATGCAGGGTTCCGTCCGAACTCATGGTACTTGAGAACCATGAGTTCGAGCGATTGACGGAAAAGCTTGCGTGCTGATTTTCTCTCATACGCAACGACAAAAAATTCTGGTGAACACACCAGATGAAAGTACAAGAAAAATCCTCTAGATCCAGCACTTACGTTCTGTTAGCACCTCAGAGGTACTGGAGAAAAATCCCTCACAAAACTCGCCACGGAGAAGCGACCAAAGCCCGCGCACAGGCGACAACAGGCGGCGATTTCACGACAATTGGAAATCGCGGTAGAAATCGGGTATTTCACCGATTTCCGACCGAAAATCGCCAAAGACAATGAAATTATGTTAATTCTACATCGATTTATTGGTTGTAAATCGGATTCCAGATTTCGCGGATTAGGGAACAGGGATATCCCGCTGACAGCCGGTGTCAACGGCTTCCACACGGGTGTGACGGCTCACAGGCCTCCGAGCCATGGGCCATAGGTTCTGGGTACCGCTTCACCCCCCTCCTTAGAGCAAACCCTGGGGGGGGCTCGTTAACACCCAAGCATGGCACTGGGTACCCAGGACCATTCCCTGAAGAGGGGGGGGGGCGTCACATCATCACTTCAGGCCGGTTCGCGGGTTAGGCTGCCCATTACAATCTCACAGTAAGACAGGTACGGTGCTGTAGTTGTTAGTAACCGCAAGTATAGTATCAAGTATCAAGTCCCAGGTCCTGGCGGCGATTGTTCGGCATCCAAAGGACCCGTTCACCCATACCAGGCGCACCGGGTGCCGGCTGCAACGGTCACCACCACAGTGGTAGTGGCATACACGGCCAACATAGGCGTCACACGACGACCGAGGTGGTCCCACAGGTCGAAAGCGACCACAAAGATCCATCAGGCTACCCAAGGCCTCCCAAGGCCGCAGGCTGGGGGAGAGTCCCCACGGGTCCTTCCTTGGGCGCACCATGTCCATATCCACGACGCGAGTCCAGAGTGGTAAAGCCGAACTAGCTCCTCCATAAGGGATCGGGCATCAAGGCAGTCTTTTCCCTCGCCCCATTACCACGAAGGCCATGCATGGGGGAGTCCCCATGCAGTCTCGGCGGAGGCGTCGACTCCTCAAACCACCAGTTTCCAAGGCAGACTGACCGAGGTCAGGACACCCGAGGTCGCCACCCGACTGGAAGTGCGTCTGCGAGTCGGTAGGCTCACACTGGGACTGACAGTGGCGGACCGCTGGGAGTGTAGTCAGGCAACTGGGCTTCCCGCCTGGCGCCATCAGGACCTCAGCACATCACAGCCACTAGGGCACACGGTATCACGGGCACTCAGAATCCGTACTTAGGTACTGGTCCAGGCTGGACCTTATGTAGGAGCATGTACACGGCGACTCAGGGCGCCTTGGTATGCGATTCAGTAATGGGCCATTAACACTCAACATACAGATGCACATATCCTGGAGAACAGAAAAATAAGCAATAAGCGGGGTAATAGGCGTGTAAACACACTCTGGATAGAGCATCAAACCACGCCCCGGTCAGGATAAGGAATATGCATGAGGTCGGACAGAAAAACGCCTGAGTCCAGGCCATATATAGTCTGCAGACACACGTAGACTGGTCTCAATCCCGCAAGTGCCATGGGACCAGACCACACACCCAAAGATCGCAATGCCAATGACAGCGGCATCCGTTGCGCAACGTCGTATGGGCTTCAAGGCCCTAAGCGCTCAGGAAGTGTCAAGGTCAGTCGCCCTGCCTGGTTTCCCAAGGATTCAGCAGGCGGGGAGTGGCAAATAGGAGTGGAAGAGAGGGGCCATCCTCCCCTGGATTCAGCAGGGGGGGCTATATGGCCACTCAGATGGCATGTCACCTGAAGATGGAAGAGAGCAAGCAAGTGAGGGACAATCCGTCGACCAAACAAGTGCTCAAACTGCATCAGGGGAGAGCTCAGGGCGGTGATCAGGCGCCCCTGGCTGCAATCGCCCGGGTGAGTGCTGCCAAGTCCGAGACAGGGAGTTTGGTCTTGTGCTTGCGGATGAAGTCCATGAAGGGGGTATTAATCCGCGGCAGGAATAAGGAGACGAGCTCTCAGGTGTTGTGGGACGGCCCATAGCCTCGCCAACGAACCTTGAACTCCAGGCCTCCGGGTGCTGAGGCGTTCGGACGCTGGGCCAGGATCTTCTCGACGGTATAGTCGTCCTGCTCAGCATCGTCATCCGAATCAGCCTCATGTGCGGCATAGTCCAGGGACACATGTTGGCAACGGGGGTCGGGTTCCCGCACACGGAGCTGACTCTCCTGGCGCTCCCGGAACTGTCCGTGACCCACCTTGATGCGGTAGGTGTCCTCACCAATCCTGCGGACCACCTCTCCGGGTGTGAACCAGGTTTTCATGCGGTGGGTGCCCATAGGGTGGGGTCTGATCACCCACACCGGGTCTCCCACCCTGAACTTTTGCGCTGTCCAGCTCGGGGCGGACTTCTGACGCTCAGCATGCTCCTTCTCGAGCTGCTGGCGGATGTCCCGCGCCGTTGCATCTTGCCGCGCGAGGAATTCCTTCGCGTCCATGGCCATACCATCACCAGACAAGGGAAGTACCCGACCAAGGAGGTCCCTGCCGAACAGAATCTGGTGAGGGGACAAGCCACCCGGAGACGGGGTGTCATGATGGGCCTTCAGAGCGGGCCACATCCCCTCAAACCAGTGCCGACGTGGATTGGTGATGTGAATCTTGCGTAGCTTCTCGAACAGCTGCCTTCCAGCCACTTCAGCCCAGCCATTGGACCGGCTGAGATAGGCGACGCTCTTGGCATGACGTATTCCCATGAGGGAACACATGGTCTTGAACCAGCCACCAGTAAACTGGGGCCCCTGGTCACTGCAAATGGTCCGGGGGATGTCAAAGACGGTCAGCGAATGACAAATCATCATGACTGCCACTTCCTTGGCAAGCAACCCCCTTTTGCGTGCTGGAACGGCTACTACGTAGCCGCTGTGGCGGTCCACACAAAGGACCACACAGTCAAAGGTCTCCTTGCCTATGTGAACCTCGGGCATGGAGAAGACGTCCATGGGCACGCTCTGCATGGGCTGGTCAGGCACCGGAGTCCATTGGGCTTCCCCTTTGACGTTCCGGTTGTCGGGATTGCAGGCCTGACAGACTGAGCAACCCTTCCTGACCTTCTTGATGGCGTTGTAGAGACGGATCTGGTCCATCTCAAACCGGCGCTGCATGTCCAGGGCTTGCTTCTTGACCCCTGGGTGCATCATGTGGTGGTGCCAAGCCTCACACAGCTCGAGAACTCGGGACTCTGGGACCAGCAGCTTACCATTCTGGTAGAGGTTGCCATCCTCCTCAGTCAGCCCCTTTGGCCACTTCTGCCCGTCATCACGGTCGGTCACAGCCCTATATTCGGCCTCAAAGGCCTCAGACTTGGCGTAGTCGTCGGTCCAGTCGTTCTGGAGGCAAAATTCAGGGGAGAGGTGCTTGTCGGACTCAGCTCCCACAGGGGCGAGTACTCTGACCGCTCTGCCCATCCTGGTTCCGAGGGGGGCATCTGCAGCCATGACAACGAAGCATTTAACACCCTCCTCCTCAATCAGGTGCTCCATTTCTATGATCCTCTTGGCCTCAGCAGTCTCAGCTCCATCGCCATGGGCAGAGACATCTGTCATGCCCTATCTGGCGGGGCAGGCCCACCTACTCAGACAGTCCGCCACGGTGTTGTCCTTGCCAGGAACATACACAACCGTGAGGTCGAACGTGGCCAAGGTCTCATGCATTCTTGCCTGTCGGGAGGCGGAGTAAGAAAAAGTGCTTTTCCAATGCTTTAGGGTATACTTTAGCTGTATTAGAGGTGCTCTAAGCACACAGGCATTTCTATCTTAGTATTGGCCGTACCAAAAGTGGTGATAACACATTTTGACCTATGGAACCAAACACTAAATCAGGATATGGAGTGGACCCCTTAATCCCCTATCAATGTGAGGCTATTCATCTTTTCCAGAGTTTACTGAGAACTGACATATCCAGGGCAGAGCCTATGAATTTATCTATCTTTTCTCATGAATTCTTAGCTATCCTAGTGGTATGCACCCTAGGGGGCCGGGCACCTCTTTTTGAGAGGTCCTGGGTTCAATTCTCGGTCAGCCTAGCTAAGTAGGAAGATCCCATGTGACATGGCAGTGACCTCATCGCCACATGCCCTGCCACCTCAGCACATATGGGACCCAAAACAACGAGTGCACATCTCCTGAGATGGCACTATGGAGATTGAGTGACTATGGAGCAGTTTTCCAACTCTTTTTCCAAAACATTTAAACTTTTTTTTTGAATATGCAATCCGATTTGCCCTGAGTTGCAGTTTCTGTGATTATTCTTACATCTTTCACCGTTGACACTGCAGCCCTGCATGCTTTCATCCTGATTCTCTTCTACTTGCTTATCTCTGGCTTGGGTTATCCTGGATTGGTTGTATTTCAACAAATGAAACATTTTCCTCATCAAAAACAAGCAGCAGGAAGCCCTACACCAGCAGCAAGCAGCAGGAGAGGCACAACCAACTCACAGTGTTGAAAATCACTATAAAACCTTCTGGTAGCAAGAGGCAGACTGTCTCTGCGTACCGGCAGCAACCCCGTGCCGTACATGCAGTGCGCCGAGATCAGTCATAAATAAGCAAGAAGGGCGGACGAAGATGGACACCAAGAAAGAGGACACCGACGTGAAGACGGCGCCTGAGGCACCAGCAATGCGAGCACCTGGTGAACCTGGACCTGGACCTAGCGCTGTACCTTCGGAGCCCTTACATGTGCCAGTGGACATGGCGGAGGATCCGTTGGAAGGACTTCAGTCGGCCTTCCGGGCCCCCTCAGTCGAAGAGGTGGACACTCATCCTGTGAAGAGAAAGAGAGAGAGAGAGAAGGATGCTGGAGAAAGCATAGCAGACGAAGGAGCAGATCAAGGGCACAACCCGACGGATGATCCTACCTTCGAAGGCGCACCAAGCGCTTCTGGCGTCCACGCATCACCCTCTCCTATAACCACCACACTCCCAACTCCACACTCCAGCCGCTGCAACATCCACACCCATAACCAACCCGCCTATGGCCGAGGGCACAGGCTTTACTGGTCCGCCTACCTACCCTGCCTATGGTGTGAACCCACCTACCACTGCCTTTCCCTAGGGCAACTACTACCAGTGAGCCGGTGACCTCCAGTTCTGCGCCGCGATGGTATGCGGCTGACTATTACCATCCTCTACCCGCTACGGGAGCCTATGTGGATGTTCCTGGGTATGCAACCTTGAGTGGGTTGAGGAGAAGAACTGAGTCATGCGGGAGCAGGAGTAGAGGATCGGGGAGATCCTCCAACAGGTCCCTGACGCGATCGGAGATCAACGAGGTGCTCCGAGGAGCCACCTCTAAAATTGTTGGCGACCTCACTCAAGAGATTTGAGATAAACTGGAGCCCCTGATGATACCGCCCCAAGCGTCACCTACCCCGGTGGGAATGTCACCCCATCGAGTACAGGCCAACCACCTGGTGGCAGGGCTGACAAACACCCTGGGGAACCTGAGGAGCCGACCGATGCCGACCCCTGCAGCGATACCGAGAAGCCCTTTCGTACTAAGAACGGCGCAGCCGCCCTACAGCCACGTGGCAAATTCTACGAGAGCCGAGCTGGACCGGCTGGGGCTGACAGCCTTGAGGGCAATCGTTGACATGGAGCCCTATGGCTCTACTGATGTGGGCGGAGACCCCTCCGATGATGAGCTGCCGTCGATGACTTCTGCTTCGCCCTAGGAGGACGAAGACCCGGAGGACCCCGAGAACCCAAGTGGGAAGAAGAATAAGAAGAAGAGGAAGACCCGACGCCCTTAGGGACGCAGGTCTCAGGAGGCTAAGGCTATTGCCACCTCAAAGACCGTGGTGAACCTGCCTGAGTTCTCAGGCAAGGACCTCAGCGAGTTTGCTGAGAATTTTGGCCGGTTTCTCTGATTGACCGGCCAAACCCACGCTAGTGGACGGGTCAAGTGCGATCTGCTCCTGCAGTGCTGCAAGACCAAGTCCCTGGAAAAGCAGGTCGGACAGATCGTGACTAATTCCGCCACCTTTGCCGATGTGTTGGTTGCCTTGGAGAGGCAGTACCCGACCTATGAAACCGACCTCTCCATCAGGGCCGAGATCCAGAACCTGGCTGTGCTGCCCAACAACCCCAAACATGGTGGGGTCTCTGAGCTGTTGGCTGACCTGGATCACTGGGCTGGACGATTGACGCCCGGTTCCCACAGCAGCGACGACCTGCTTTTCTAGTTGGTGGCTAAGCTCCCTCGAGACCTGTGGGACGAGTGCCGTTCAACGGCAGAGCGCAAGGCTAGATCCATCCGCTACGAGGATCTATGTGTACTACTCCTGGAGCTGGCGCTGGAGAAAGAAAACGACCAGCACCTGAACAACTACCGTCCTGGAGGTGGAGGCTCTGGAGGCCATGGCAAAGGGTACCAAGGATCCAGACCTGGGCAGGGGACTACCCCCAAACACGCTGTATCATGGAAAACGTCAAGGAGCTCTTCTGGTGTGATGCCAGAGACGAGCAGGGCCCCCTGCAGCACGCCCATGACTGCGAGCAGCGAGACTGCTTCGTAGTCAAAGAGAAGCAGCAGGAGACCAACACCGGCGCCAAGAAGCAGCTGCCGGATCACTACAGGTGTACCATCACCTGTGCCTTCTGTGGGAAGAGGAAGCACTACGAGGATGAGTGCTAACACAAGCAACGCCTGTCGGCGAAGCTGAAGGGGGAAGATCCTGGCAAAGGCTCTGGCAAGGGTGGAAGCAAAGGCAAAGGCAAGGACTCCGGCAAAGGCAAGTCGAAAGGACGTGGACAAGGGCAAGACAAGAGTCAAGGTGGACGAGGAGGAGGCGCTAACCGCCAGCCAGGCAAGGACAACAAGAACACGGACAAGAACGGAGGCAGCCCCAACCCTAATCCAGGGGGGAACTCCGAGCCCTCTGGAGGACAGTCTGGTCCGACCACACGCTCACAAACGCAGGCCCAGCAAGGACAAGGGGCTAAGCTTGAGCATGAAGGCAGTGATGACAGCAACGCTAAGAAGGGAAGCCGTTTCATGAGGATGGCCCGCAAGCTGCGGAACAAGGGGTTCCAGGTGACCTGCCCCGGGGGGTTCTGACGGGGACGCTCCGGTGGCGCCCAGGACCTGCCGTTTTGGGTACGTATCTGACTAGGGGGAAGTGAATACCTGGGGGTATTGGATACTGGCGTGACCATATCTATAGTGGCCAAGAAAATTTTACCTTGTGGGAGCCTGAAGAACACCATGACCACTGCGGCTATACGAATGGGGGAGGGACATGTGGTGCACAGCTGCGGGGACTGTGAAGTGGAGGTACCTATGGGCTCCCGGACTATGGTCCATCGGTTCTATGTGATGGACACTGAGTCCTTGGACTTTGTATTCGGGACTGACTTCTTCGTGCAGCACTCCCAGATACAATCCCTGACGCTGCAAGCGCCCTACCTCCTCTACGCGGACCACGGCAGTGGCAGAGAGTCCGTGCCACTGGAGCAGTCGGAACATACCTCGAGCTACCTGAGGCTATCAAAGGAGGAGCCCTCGAACATGATAACGGCCTCCAAAGCTGAGGACTATCAACTATTGGGGGAAGTCTTAGACCAACGTTTGAAGGAGTTGCGTTACTCTAGAGAAGACCTGAGTGTGGAGTTGTTCGCCAGCGACAAGCAGCATGTACTGGACCTTTACTGCAGCAAGGGGAAGAACTGCAGCTACAAATCTTAGTCGCCCTCTTTCGGGATGGCCTATGGGAACCCCAGGTTCAGTGAACCGGGGAAGGTCCTGACCAAGGTGGCCTTGGAACGTTCCCGTATGGTCCTGTGTTCCCCCGATTGGGGAGCCCATGGGGGCAACGTGTACTGGCGAAACCTCCTGTACAGGCTGACTATCAGCTCTGTTCGGTTACCTGATGAGGCCATCTATGTGCCTCTGGGGCGTAAGACACCTATTGGGAAACCCGGATGGGGGAGTATGCTCAGCGTGGTGGACGGAGGTCTTACCTCCATCCTCTGGAAGGATCTGGACCAGACTCTGGTCCAGGCTATACAACAAGAAAGCGATGGACTCGCCTTGGGTGACTTGAATGATCGACTACGACCTCAAGATGCTATCGAGACTACACCCATGAGGACATGAGTACGTCGTGACTAACACCCACGCCCCGAACTCTCCCTGCCATGTACCTGTTCCTGATGGAGTCTCTGAGTGTGGACTATCCGAGGTACCTAGCTCTATCCACTCGGATGACGAAACTGAGCACGACGCCTTCTTCGTGCAGACCTGTGTGGAGGAAGTGGAGAACGCAAAGTGCGTCGCCCCACTGAAACCCCTACTCTCCATGAGGGTGGAAGACCCCGTGGATGAAGAGCTGGACCCTCGATCCAGGCTAAGGGAGTATGTGGACTCCAAGAGGAAGTTGGTGGCGAAAAAGCTATGCTACGCTAAGCCTACCCGCAGCACATGGCCGGTGAACCAAGGACGTATGGGAGATCTATCCCAATTGAAGGTGGACCTCGAACAGAAGATCACCACCTGGCAAAGGGAGGTAGATCTTAAGCTCATGAAGAGCGTGTGGGGCGCCCATGTGAGGACCCGAGAGGAGGACAACCTCTCGGAGGAATGTGTATGTGAACCCTCCGGAGCGTGCCTATGTTGCCATCGTCCATCGGAGATGGTTGAACAAGACCTACTATATGCCTACCAAGGGTTGAAGGACACTACCAAGGGCGAAGATTTGGTGGAGAATCACCTCCCGACGTCTATTACGCAGGGGGCAAGCAGCTTACACTCTGATGAGGACATGGAGGACAGGATAAGATCAAGCTATTGGACCCGCGGGTGCAGAAGCTTATAAGGACCTATCTGGAGGTGTTCGGAGAACTACCCCCTCAAGTTTCATGCCACAAGTTGGTACAGATGGACCTCAAGCTGAAACCCGAGTTCGTGGGTCACAAGATCCGGAGGAGACCCTATCCAGCTCCTAAAGAGCAGGCGGACGAGATTGAGCGACAGATACAAGAATGTATCGACGTGGGCTTAGTTCTGGAGTACAAGGACGGGGACTACCTTCTACACTGCAGCCCCTGTTTCCTGGTGGCTAAACCTGGGTCTACAGCCAAACGGCTGGTAGTGGACTACAGAGAGCTGAACAAGGAAACGCTGAAACACTCAGGGTCCATTCCTAATATGGAGTCTACCCTTGAGAAGATAGCCTCCTGTCGCTACAAGACCAAGATGGACAAGAGGAACGTATTCTGGCAAGTAGACCTGACGCCCAACGCTCAGGAGCTACTGGACTTCATCACCCCTCAGGGGAGGGTGTTCAAGTGGAAGGTCATGCCATTTGGCGTGGCAAACGCACCCGCTCTATTCCAAGAGCTGATGAACAAGATCTTGTCCATCCTACGAAGGAGACTTAAGGTGCAGGAGCTTATATCCCGTGGGGCCCAGATGAAAGGTCACATCAACGATGTATGCCTCGGGACCAATACTCAGGAGGACCACGTAATCCTCTTGGGTGAGTTCTTTGCGCTCTGCCAGGAGAAATACACACGACTCAAGCTGGAGAAGTGTGAGTTCATGCAGGAGACCATGCAGTACCTGGGGCTTGACGTTGGCTATGGGTGGTGGACCCCAGCGTCCTCTAAGGCCAAACCCCTGATGGACGCTAAGGTACGACACGAAGACCCCAAGAAAGGACTTCATGATGTACGCAGCTTCATTGGCGCGTGCAACTTCTATCGCCGCCATATCAAAAACTTCACCTACACCAGCGCCATTCTGACGGACTTGATCAGAAAGAGTACTACTTGGCGCTGGGGCCCACAGGAGCAACAAGCGTTTGACGAGCTCAAAGAAAAGGTGGCCAACGCTAAGTGCTTCGGCGTGCCTGGGGCACAAGGGGAGATTTTCCTGGTGACCGACGCCAGCAATGTGGGCGGTGGTGGAATGAGAAGCAGGAGTTAGACTCGGCCATTTCCGAATGGGGGACGGAAGGTCTCAACCGAGATGGAACCCTCAAGCACAGCTACCCTGACGACAAGTGGGTCCTAGTACCTCTGGGCCACTGGAACTAGAAATGGAACCAGGCCAGGGGGAACTACTCCACCTATGAGCAGGAATTCCTCGCGGGTATGCTAGTGCTATCCTCACAATCACGACTGTTGGGGGGTAACCCTGTGGTCTGGCTGTGCGACCAAGAATTGGCCCGCACTTTCCAGAAGGGCCCCCCACCTGAGAAGGCCAAGCTACGGCGCTGGTGGACCTACCTCAGTCAACTACGGCTGACGGTACACCATATCCAGGGAGTGAAGAACGAGTGTGCAGACTACATCAGCCGCCACAACTTCGACACCCTGATTGGTGCCCGGTCTGAAGCGCTGGCGATGCAGGCGTTCAGCCGTATGGACGTCCACTTGGACCTCAACATGACTATGATACGCCCCCTGGATGGACTCCAACAATCGGAGTACCTGAAAGAGTTTCGGGATATCTACAAGCGCCTGAAAAAAGGCCTTGAACCCCTCCTGGCCAACCAAGATCAGTAGAAGAGGGACAAGAGCTACCTCTGGCACGAGGACCGCATCGTGGTGCCTAGTGACAGAGTCCTAGCGCTGCTGAAGTGGACCCATGAGTCCAGCGGTCATGTGGGTGCTGACCATACCCTGAGGCTGTTCAAGCAGTGGTTCCCCACTACGTGGACTGACGACCAACAGCGGAAAGCCCTCCAGCCTATTGTGAACAAGTGCCCGTGCAGGTCCTGCAAACCAGGGCATATCAGGGACAGAGGTCTCCACTCGACCCTGCCCAACCCTCACTGTGTTAACAGTGTTCTCTACGTGGACTACACGGAGATGCCAAAATTCGGGGGCTATGACTTCGTCTCGTGGTAACCTGTAGGTTGACCGGGTTTACCAGGGTGTTCCCATGTACCAAGCACATTACCGGGGAGGAGACTATCAAGATACTCCTGGAGGAGTGGTTTTGTGTCTATGGGGCGCCCAAGGAGATCAACTCCGATGAGGATGTACGAGTACGCTCAGATACCGGCTGGTAGAAGAGGGTCCTGAGGCCCCTCAATGTCCAGGTGTCTACGGGGATTCCCTACTCGCACACAAGCAACCCCCTATGTGAGCAACAGATCCGTGTCCTCAAGGAGAATGTAAGGATATGGTGCAAAACTGAACGCACCAGACACTGGGTGAGACTACTCCCCGTCATATCCTTGATGATGAACTCCCAAGAGAGTTCAGCGACTGGCTACTCGCCCCATGATCTATTCCTAGGGCGCCCGGCGTGGTTCCTACATGCCCCCTATCCAGAGGACACTCATTCTTCTGTGGGTGAATGGGTCCAAGAGCAACAAGCGAAGGTGGACAAGGCCAAGGCTATGCTCCAGAGCGTGGGGGAGCGTCAGTGGAACCAGAAGAACAAGCACCGAGTACCGGCCACCTATCAAGAGGGGGACTGGGTGCTGGTGCACCACAGTCGACTACCTGCCTGGCCACGCTCCACCAGCGATGACCCATACTTCGGGCCGTACAAGATTCTATCAGTCGATGGACACCGTATCACTGTGCGGTGTCCTCTCCATCTAGGGGGGACCCTGGTGTGCGCTGCTCAACATCTGAAGCGTTACTATGATCCTGAAGACCTCTGTGGGGAAGAATGGGAGCTGAAGGACGAGGAGATCGCCGCCCTAGACCTACAAGGGGCTGCCAGCCCTATGGAAGTTGAAGGGGAACTCCCTGACATGAACGCCGAGGAGATGGCTAAGGAGGGCTTCTACCTGATGAATTCTGTCTTACGCCACCGCTATCGCCAGGATTGGCGCTTCCTCACCCTCTGGGAAGGCTTTGGAGTGGAAGAGGCCACCTGGGACTCCTTCTCTCGTTTGTTCTACCTGAGGGACGCCTAAACTCAGTTCTGGTTGACTACTTGTCCCAGAACAACCTTGGTGAGTTGCTGAGGCTCGCTGAGACGGTTGCCTCCAAGACTAAAGCTAGGGACTGAACCTTACCCCTAAGTGTGCTACGTATGTCTGTGTGTGTCTCATCTCTCTCCCGGGCGTGGCTCCCGAATCAACGGGCTTCGCTGATGTCGGACCGAAGGTCCTAGTCAGTTACTGGTACCACTCCTATGGCGCCCAATTTCTGTGCTGGCGCCTATCCATTGGGGAAGACGGCAAAAGCCCTACCTACTAGAGGGGAGGGGTGGCCAAGTGTGCTAAGGGCATACAAAACGCCCATTTTTGCTAAAGGCCAAAAGCTAACGCACTCACCTGCCCACGAGGAAAAGCACGCGGGACAGGAGACACCACTACTCTACACACCCTACCGACAGTGGCACCATTCTGGTGGGCAAGCGCTACTGCAACTGGCTCAAGCCCCCAATCAGGATTACCACTCCTACACTCACGCTCTACTGGGTGGTGTTGATGAACAAAGTCGTGGGTCCTAATGACCCTCCTGTGAAGGAGACAATAGAACACTGCGCTGCTAAGCAACTGTGGCCTAACACGGACGCCACAACGCGTTTCCCTGCTAGGGCTTGGAGGGAAGGGGTGCTCTTGTTGCGTGCACAGCGTGGATGTCGATGGAGTCAAACTGCCCTCGCCACTCCTGGCTGAGGCGCAGTTAATTGATTGTGTGATCAGCGCCCCTGTTTAGCTGGGGCAGAAAAATGGGATAGCTGCCGAAGGCAGCTGCTGCGTGCACCAATCACCCTATCTGCCCACCTGTAAAGCAAAGGCCAACCAAGGGGTGTTTGCGGCTGCGGAACCAAGCCACACTCCACGTATTATACGCTTCTCAGTGTGACCTATAATACGCTGTCCTCAAACACCCCTGTCAAGCAAGCAAGCGTTAAGAGACTCCTCAGGCTCTCTTAAAGAATGTACCGAGGAGCCCCTGGGTAACCTAAACAAGGTTTACCGTGCGCATTTCGCGTGGCCTACCCTTCAATGCGTGTGTGAATGCACGAGCATGCACGAGTTTGCGAACAACCTTCTGCAATCACTGTCTTGCTGCCTAATCTTACCCACGATCACGAACTCTACCAGGGGATGGCCTCATCTGGGCTTACCTACCTTACCTACCGCTTGAGAGTGAAGCAAGGTGAGGAGAAAAGCGAGGCGCAACCGAAAAAAGTCGCCATGCACTTGTGTGTATGTCTAATCACCCTGATCTGACCTCTAATCATCTGCAATCTTTCTAATCTAGCCCTCTATCGTTTGTTAGCGCTGCTACAAGACTCGTTCACGGAGACGAGAGACGGGCAATGTGCATGCTGCATATGAGACGAGCACACCTGAGGTTTATACCTGATTCATTGAAGTCATATTCTTATTTGTACCAATTCTTGATTTTTGATTCTTTCTGGCAGTGTGGGTGGAATCTGTATGCTTATTTATGGATGTGTGTCTCGTCAATTTCCTGTCTACGTGAGACATACGTTGATAATCTCATTATTTCTGTATTTCCCGGCGCTTTGCTAGGAGCCGCTCCTGCGCGCCGCCTTTTTCTGTGTAGGAATTTCTTGATTTAAAAAATCGAGGGATGACTACAATTTTTATAAAAATGTGCATCTGATGCACAATTAGATTCTGCTCAGGTGTGTTTTCTTAGAAAAATTCTACGCCGTCATTTGACGGATTTAGGTGTTGTCGCTTCGCGTTTGTGTGGATTTGTCCATAATTCTCCCATTCCTGTCTGTACAGATACCCACGCGCAGCCTCGCTGAGTAGGCCGTGTTCGGGCCGGGACGCAGCAGCCTGGAGAGACTGAGCAGAACCCAAGACCCCACCAAGTAGCAATCTAATTTTTTTTAACGAGTCCCTTCGCCCTAAGACAGGTCACAGGTCGCCTGCAGGTTTACGAGAACCCATGCGAGTGTGTATATTGCGTCTTGCATTGGGGTTATGTCGCACTGCGTCTTGGAGGGAGGGATGCACATGCACATGTTTTTGGCATGCTCCCAACCTTACCCAACCAAGCCACAGGAACCCCGGCAGCGCCATGAGCGCTGAGCTTTCTGTAGGAAATGTCACGAACACAGCAGCAAAAAGGCGCCAGCCACGGTGAGGGCCCATTTTTCTGTGTGAGGGAAGCTATAGGTATTTTATAGTAGATGTGGAAACCAAGGAAAGGCCAAGAAATAATCCCTTTTCCTGAAAGTGCGACAGTGGTGGCCACCACAGCACAAAGGGGGAGTAAGAAGAAGTGTTTTTCCAATGCTTGAGGGTATACTTTAGCTGTATTAGAGGTGCTCTAAGCACACAGGCATTTCTATCTTAGTATTGGCCCAACCAAAAGTGGTGATAACACATTTTGACCTATGGAACCAAACACTAAATCAGGATATGGAGTGGACCCCTTAATCCCCTATCAATGTGAGGCTATTCGCCTCCTTCAGAGTTAACTGAGAACTGACATATCCAGGGCAAACCGTATGAATTTATCTATGTTTTCTCATGAATTCTTAGCTATCCTAGTGGTATGCACCCTAGGGGGCTGGGCACCTCTTTTTGAGAGGTCCTGGGTTCAATTCCCGGTCAGCCTAGCTAAGTAGGAAGATCCCATGTGACATGGCAGTGACCTCATGGCCACATGCCCTGCCACCTCAGCACATATGGGACCCAATACAAAGAGTGCGCATCTCCTGAGATGGCACTATGGAGATTGAGTGACTATGGGGCAGTTTTCCAACTCTTTTCCAAAACATTTCAACTATCTTTGTGAATATGCAATCCGATTTGCCCTGAGTTGCAGTTTCTGTGATTATTCTTACATCTTTCACTGTTGACACTGCAGCCCTTCATGCTTTGATCCTGATTCTCTTCTACTTGCTTATCTCTGGCTTGGGTTATCCTGGATTGGTTGTATTTCAGCAAATAAAACATTTTCCTCATCGAAAACAAGCAGCAGGAAGCCCTACACCAGCAGCAAGCAGCAGGAGAGGCACAACAAACTCACAGTGTTGAAAATCACTATAAAACCTTGTGGCAGGACAAGAGGGGGTGTCCACGTGCTCTTTGTGCCACGACTGCAGACTCTGTTGGTCGGCGCAGACGGTGACGGGATGGAGGGCTATGTACCCAGCCCATTTCCTGAGAGCCATGACGATGGCGTACGCCTCCTTTTCTCGGGGCGTCCACGTCCGTCTCTGGCCTTCCGCCGGGACTCGGCTCCAGAAGGCCACTGGCACGTGCCTCCCGTCGTCAAGCACTTGTTCCAACACAGCGCCAACGGCGTAGTCGGAAGCGTCGGTGCGCAGGACGAACACTCGGTCAGGATCCACGAGGTGCAGACCCACTGCGGATAGCAGCGCCTGCTTCATTCCCTCAAAGGCACGGTTGGACTCCTCATTCCAGACCAGAGCCTTCTTGGACCCCTTCTTGGTCTCCTCTCGGTTGCCCTTGAGCATGGTCGTCATGGGGGCTGCATACTCGGCATACATCTTGATATACCCCGAGTAGTAGTTGCAGAATCCCAAGTACGCCCGTAGCTCAGAGACCAGTTTGGGCTTCTCCCAGTGCTCAAGCGCAGCCACTTTGCCAGGTATGGGCTTCCGCTGCCCGTTCCCGACTACGTGGCCAGCAAAGACCACCTCGCTTACCGCAATGGTGGCCTTGTAACTTCTGCCCGTCAGCTTGTGCCGAACCAGAAGGTCCAGCACCCTGGTGACGCCCTTCTCATGTGCCTCCAGGAGCTCCTCAAAGCTCATACTGGGGTTCCCAGACGCGATCATCACGTCGTCCACGCAGGGGTCCGCACAGTCACGCACTGGCTCAAGCAGGTTCTCCAGCATCTGCTGAAAAGTCGCATCGCTGTTGGTAACGCCGATGGGCATCACCTGCCACTGGAGGGGTCCAAGTGGTGTGCTCATTGCTGTGCAAGAACGGGACTCCCCAGCGAGAGGCATCTGATGATAACCATGTTTAAGGTCAATCACCGTGAAGATCCTCCGCCGGTGTTGTTTTTGCAGCACGTCCTCAATGAGGGGCAGCATATAGCTGTCATGCTGCGTTTCGGCGTTTAGGCCGTGGTAGTCGACCACGAGCCGCCACTCACCGGCCACCTTCTTGGGGACGACGAAGCACGGGGAGGCCCACTCGGAGTGGCCTGGCTCAAGCCAGCCCCTCCCGATGAACTCACAGAGGATCTTCTCCATGGCCTCCTTCCTCTCGCCCCTCAGGGCGAACTCCCGGTGTCGATACACTCGGGGATCCGACTTCAGTCGTATCTTCGCCTCACCATACGGTCAACGCACCGGTGGGGGAAACAGAGGTTTTCTGCTGAAGAAGGTTTCACCATACTTCTGCTTGAGCCTGGCCCTCAATGCCTGGATCTTGGGGCAATCCTCGGACTCCGCCTTGGCCTTTCCGGGCACCTGAACCACTGAGCTTACTTGCAGGGTACCTCCACAAGATCGCTCAGGTGGTCTTCCCAGGTGGCCCAAAGGGCAATCTCTGGTCCTGCCTTGGAACAGGTCGCCGTAGGTGGGTGGGTTGCCGCTGATTGGCTCGTCCTGGCTGGACATGTGGTCCAGCACCCTCTGTACGAAGGTATCCCCATCATAGGAACCAGAGACGATCGAGTCCACTTCCCACCAGGCTTTGTCCTGGCCCTTGCCCTCACGCTGGCTTCTCCAGTCGTGGAAGGGCTGATCCATATACCCCTGAACCAGATCCAGCTCCTCTTCAGTGAGGACCTCCTCCGGTTCTCCGATTTCAACGGGGGAAACCGCAAAGCATTGCCGCCATGGCTCCGCTATGATGCGGTTGACACACACGAAGTCCGTGGTGTCGGCCTGCTCAAGGCCCCCATCCACATAGTGGAATTCCGTTGGCCATCTCTGGGGTGGCATGGGCTGTCCCTTAGCGTCCTGATAGACACTCTCTCCAGCCGGTAGGACGACCTTGTTTAAGGTCATGTTGGTCAGTGAGACCACCCAATCTCGGGTGCTTTCCTCCTCGGTGCATCCCATAAGAACAACCAGCACTGCCTTGGAGCGGTCCTTGCGAATCTTTGCTACCGCCCTTGGAATGTCCCATCAGGGGCAATGGATCAACATCAAACCCTGATGCGGACCCCAGTGCTTCTTCCATGCGGAGTTCTGGGCGCTCTAGTACTTCTCACAAACCCGAAGATGGGCGGAGGTTCCTGAAGAGAGCGCATCCAGGGCCAGATCCGAAGCTCCCAGGTCCGCAACCACTCGGCTCGCCACTTCCGGCATTACACCGTACTCCTGGTTTGCTGGCCCAGTTGGCTCAGTGCCCAGCGCGGCTACCTCGAGTTGATTGCGTTCCGGGTGGATCCATTGGCACTCCACATGGTGCTCAGGTGACGAAAGCCACGAGAGCTGGTCGTCCTGGTACAGGGTCATGGAGGCCTGGGCCGGGAGAACGCCGGAGTCTGTCTCCATCATGAAGTCGTACCCAACGATCATGTCCCAGTCCATCTCGGCCTGGTACAAGCAACCTTACAGGAGGATTTCCTTGTTGAGGTCCGGGCGGCTCAGCTCACCGTGGTTCACGAACTGCAGCCCAATGGCCGCTTCCGTCGTGCCTCCCACCATGTACTGGCCGTTCGCCACCTTCAGCCTGACAGGCTTCCGACTGTCGGTCAAGCACTCTGGCGGAAGTAAGCCAGCCTTGACCAAGCTGACCTCAGCTCCCGTGTCAACCAACACGTCGAAGACCTTCTCCACTTCCCCGCATAAGGCACGGACCTCAAGGTGCAACTGCCGCTCACGCCCCACACGGCGCACGGCGTGCAAGCTCAGGATCTCCGGCCGTTCCAGAAGCTGAATAAGCGACTGGTGCAGGTCGTGGACAATGGGCTCAGGCGCCCATCTGCAGCATCCAGCTGCGGTCCGGGTGATCCTCTGATACTCTCGGATAGATCTTGAAGCACATCAAATACATTCTTCGTCGCGAAGGATGGACGGGTGCAAGGGTTCGTGCCTTCACTTGCCCTTACCCTGCCACTGCGACTGTCTTTCGTTTCGGGTGCCGGACCGGGCCTTCTGCCCGCGGCAATCTCTTTGTGCTCATTGTCACCCGACTGGGATGGTGTGGCGCTTCCAACGACACCATCCTGCGACCGCCCTAGCTGGGGCCCTTGGCTGCAGGGGCTCCGCTAAGCGACATCGGTTGTGGTAGCAGGGGTACCTCGTTGACACCCTTCTTCCTTCCCCCTTTCTTACCCTCTTTGTTCTTGTCCTTCTCTTTGTTCTCCTTGTTCTTGTCGCCCGACCTGGGGACCCAGGACTTATTGATCTCCTAGATCTCATTGGCCAACTCGGTCCCCAACGACATCAGCTTGGAGAGCTCATCCTTGGTGACCTCCACCTTGGTCTCCCGGATACCCGCGGGTGCACGCTTCTTCGACCCGTGCACCTCCTTGTAGGCCTATGTGTCGGCCTTGTGGACGGGGCATGTCCGGTGGTCATGGTTGAACCCTTTGTTCCTCCCATAACACACGAAACAGCCCTGAGGGTGAGCTCGTATGAACTCCCCAAAGGACAGCAGAGGGTCGCCAATGTGGCGGGGCTCCTTCTTTATCTTCTTCTTCCCACCCTTCTGCAGGGGCTTCAGGTTTCCCCGGTTGCTCCCCGTGTTCGGGTTGTTGGCGACGAAGGCACAAACGGCCATTTTGGCGGGCTCGTCCTCGTCGTCATCGTCGTCGAGAGCCTCATCGCCATCAGCTCCCGCTGGGTCCATCGCAGTTTCCCCGCCCGACCCTTCGCCAACATAGTTGACGTCACGGTCACCGGCCTTCAAGCCGCGGGTGTGGTGGAGATTCCTGTACTCTTTGAGCACTTCCTCTCCGACCCACTTCAGGACCTCGTCGCAGGTCATCCGCGGGATGGCTTGCAGACGGAGGATCTTGCCGCCCACGTCGCACTCTTCGAGGCGCAACATCGCGGTCTTCTCGCGATCGCCCGTGACAGTGATGAGGAGGGCGTTCAGCAGCTCTCGCCGCTTCAAATCCCGCGCCACATGCTTATGTGTCCAAGGCAACACTTTTGGATGATACTCCTTGGAGAGCATCATCTTGAACGTGTGGTTGAACTTGGCTCTCTTGGCTTCCTCCTTGGTGACTCTTTTGATCCATGCCTCCGGCAGCATGGAGAGCAGGCAGGCCTGCTCGTCACCCTCATTCCAGTCCTCCTTGTTGCGGCGGAAGAGGGTGTATTGCCCCCGGAAGTCTCGCCAATCCCGTAGGCAGATCTCCCGACCATCATGCTGAAGCTTGATGGCCATCCACAGCTTGGCAGCCACCTGCGGAGCGTCCAGCCGCTCCTGCTCGTTGAGCCACTTCTTGGCTTTCCTGAGGGTCTTGATTTTCCCCTCGTTGGTCGCCACAAAGTATAGCTCTTGGAGCACTTCCGGCAGGCGCCACCTGAACCGTTTGAAGACATATTTCTCCGCATCTGCGGGATCCATGTCTTCAGTGACGGTCATCCCCGGATCGTCCAGCTTCTCCAGGAAGCGGTCGAGGTTGAGGGGGTTGCCATCATACGTGGGGGGCTTGATGTCCTTCAGGTCTTCCCGCACGGCAGCATCTGCGGCCTTAGAGACCATGAACGCCAGCCGCGAGGTCAACCGAGGTTCCCATCGGCGTCCCCGACGGACTCCCACGGCTGCGACTTCCATCTCCTCCACGGTATCCGTGTGGCTACGCCGTGGTTCCTCCATGTACGCCGAACCTAGATGTCCACGCCGTACTCCTTCCATGTATGCCTCCGCATCACAGCACCGGCGGCTGCGTTCAGCGACCTCCCGTCGTACACCACGCGGCGGGGTGATGCTGAACTCCTCCAGGTCCTCCTCGCCTTCGCCGACATCCCACTCCACCATAACGCCCGCCAGCCATTGGGATTGGCTCCTGGGCTGGTGCGGGGCGTCGGGTGCGTACCGGTGTCCGCTGTGGAGCACCGCGGTTGTGGTACTCTGCACTGAGCCACTCATCACGCCACTGCTCACTGCGACTGCCGGGCGGCACGCGCTTGTCACGGCGTCCCGCGCCGTGACGAGAGGGGGCGCTGAGAGAGGGGGCGCTGGCTCTGGGGTGACTCCTGGGGGCTCCGCCTGGGGCGTAGGCTCTGCCTGGACCTGGTCGAGGTCCCCAGCAGTCGTCTGACGAGCCAGACTCCGGGGGTCGGGAGTCGCTGCCTACGCTCCCCCGGCTTTCCAGCCTGTCCAACCTCTGCTGGTCTCGCCCCTGGCGATGTCCAGCTCCCTCTGGGCAGCGGTGGTGCCCTTGGCGATCTTGACCATCTCCGTCTTGGCAATGTCCAGCTCCTTTTGTGCGCCCGCGGCGACCCTGGCGATGCGGATCATCTCGCCTTTGCTCGTGTCTACCTCGCGCTCGAGGGTCTGGACCCTCCTGCGGAGGTGGACGATCCACCGCCAAGTGGCCTCCGGGTCACCCTCTTCTGGTGGGCGGTCAGGGTCCCCGGGGCGTCCTCCAGGAGGGCCTCCGCCGGGTCCGCCCGGTCCAGGGGGTCCTCCCCCGCCCGGAGGTTCGCCTCCCGGGGGTCCACTTGGTGGGCGTCCTCCAGGGGGTCCTGATGGTCCTCTGCCAGGGGGTCCCGGTGGGCCTCCACCGGGTCCCCTTGGTGGGTCCGAGGATGGGGGCTTCTCTGTGTAGCCAAAGTCCATGTCATCATCCTCGTCCATGTCGCCCCACCTAGGCGGCTCAGTCTCGCACTAGGTGGATTCCGAGCTCCGGTAGGGAGGAGGGAGATCCTCACTCTCACCCTCTGGCTCCATGGGGACATCTCCGCCTCATCTGCCAGCCATTCCTTGGCGATGTCGGCGGTCTCGTCCATCCACGTTGCTGGCGGTGAAGAAGGGGTCGGAGTCCTGGGGATGTCCGCCCGCTGGCCTCCGTGACCTCCTGGGGGTCTTCCCCTTACCCCTCCTTCGTCGGTAGGCGGTGAGGCCACTGTCCCCACTGCTGCCCGTGTCCACCCCCTCCAGATTCAGCGTCATCTTGGAGGAGGCGTCCCCTTCGAAGAGCTTTCGAAGGGTCCTCCCGGGGGAGTCTCGCGCTGGAGCTTGGCCTCCGCCTCCTCCATTGCGGCGGCCGTGGCTGCGGCAGCTCGCCTTTCGGCCTCCTCCCGGGCACGGGCAGCCTCGGCTTCCCGAGCCCGCTGCAGCCGAGCCTTCTCAGCTTTCAACGCCGCCAGCTCAGCCTCCGTCTTGGCCCTCTCCTCAGCGACCTTCCGTCGCGCGGCCTCAATGGCGTCCTTCCTGGCGGCGTCCGCTTTGCCTTTGGCTGTAGCTTCGGCGTGGGCCCTTTCCTCTGCCTCCTTCCTTGCCCTCTCTTGAAGCGGTACCCAGAACCTATGGCCCATGGCACGGAGGCCTGTGAGCCATCACACCCGTGCGGAAGCCGTTGACACCGGCTGTCAGCGGGATATCCCTGTTCTCCAACCCGAGAAATCTGGAATCCGCCTTCTAACCATTAAGTCGATGTGGAATTAGCATAATTTTACTGTCTTGGTCGATTTGCGGTTAGAAATCGGTGAAATACCCGATTTCTACCGCGATTTCCAATTGTCGTGAAATCGCCGCCAGACGTCGCCCGTCCCGTGCACTGCATTGAATAATTCTGTAAAGCGATCTTTCTTGAAGTTAAGACTGAAACAGTCTTCGACTGATCCGCAATTTTTTCCTTGATAGAACGCATCGCGTCCCAGATTTTTCCCAGAAGATCTGGGCGGCCGAAGGCGCTTTGAACCCCCAAGTGAAATAACAAGGGTTACGAGGATTGAAGCGGCCAAGGGCGAACTAACGTGCCTCATAGGCACTGTGTATGAGGTTTTGCCCCCCATAGTCATAGGATGAGGCCAAGGGATCCCAACTCCATAGACCCAAAGGGTTATTTATTTTGAGTGTTCTCCAAGAAGTGCGCTTTTTCACGTACTTGGTGTCCAAGTACGTGTAGAAGTCTGTTGAGTTGGCGTTTTCTCCCTCTTTGCTTGCCTCTACATCCGGGGCATATCACTTGTCTTCCCCGGATAGTACATATATGATCTCCATATATATATATTGGCAACATATTTTGCGTGCATGCTAAAATTCTGCTTTCCGAAGTGAGGGCGATTTTCGACCAAAGCACTTGCATGCGTGTTAAGGGACCAAGGTTACTCTAGAATATAGGCATACTTTGGTTCTGGGCCACTAGGTTGGGTGTAGAAGGCGAGGGTAGGGTTGTATGCCATTTTTGGTGTCATATCACGTGCCCATTCGGCGGGTGCACCATTCCAAGACTAACCCGCCAATGGACCCCACATCGCACGAGGCCCTTCATTGTACTCCCAACCAACACTCGCAAGCCTAACCTTCGTGAAGGGACGCTTGTGGAGCGTTCCCGAAGCGATGCGTTGCGAGCAAGGTGTGTTTTTTGCAATATTCCATATTTGCATGTGCCCACTTGGGAGGCAGCGCACGCGACCTTTCAAAGCGCCCAAAGTGGAGCACATATGTGGAATCGGAGGTCATTGGTGTCATGTCATTGTGTTTAGAAGGACTGGTCGATTACTCAATCCAAGCCAAAGATATTATAATATATTTGTGTAGTTCTCAAGGCACTTTTGCGTGTTCTTTCGCCAATATTGCTGTTTTTCGGCCGTCATGATGTCAAGTTGCGACCGTGTATCTCAACGTTGCGCCCAATTGACATCATGACCCAAGTATGTTATGAGGGTACATACCTGGGTGCCCAACATATATTGGACCCAGCGAACAACTCCTCTTGGGCTTGGCATACCGTGGCCGCCATGTTGGCAATTTGGGACGATCCCAAATCATGGGCTCACTTGGCGACCCTGCCATTCCCAAAACCGGAGGGGTTTGGGCGACGCCCAAAAGATATGTTGGACGCATATGACTTGATACCAATCCTATGGCACACTCCGGTCCAAGTCGGGCATGTGCCTCATTTGCCCGAACAATGAGTGTGCTCATTTTCGGCCATTTTGAGCAATTTTCCACATTTTCTGCCCGCCGTGCACCATGTTCAGCCCCCTCGTACACGCCAGACGGATGGACCAATGGACCATATATGACATGGGTGAAATGGACATTGGTCCCCATTGTTCGCACACCACGTGGGCGAAGCGGAGCAACCTTCGTTAAGGTGCTAGCCCAAAGTGAGTGTGGACAATTTTGCCATTTTGGCATTTGTGGACCAAATTGGGATTGTCACCACGCCGGGTGGCATGGAGATCTTTGAGGGCCAAAAACAAGGGAATCTTCGTCCGATTCCCGGTGGATTGCATATGGAATGGCGGATTCGATCCCCAAGCCGGCGTGGAGATATACCATTCGGGATATTCCGGATTTTGGCTCATTTTGAGCAGCCAAAATGACCCCCTTTTGGCACCCCAATTTACCCCCCCCAAGTGGTCAGATGGCGGCCCCATATCTCTTTGCCCATAGGGAGCCCGGACCTAGTTTCAAGTTGTGCACTCAGATATAAGTCCTAGGTCCTGCCTCCTATCCTGTGAGCCATTGGCCTTGCCCTGGCCGGGCACGCCATGCGTGGGAATGACGCCAATTTTGGTGATTTTGGCATCATGACCCCATTTGACGAACCCGTGGTGCCCTGATGCCGGGGCCTCAGAGGGAACCAAGTTGGGTGAGGGCTCCAGAGAGTTTGTACTCGAAAAATATAGGGTCAGTTGCCTCGTCCCTATCTCTGGCGGGTCAGGACGAGGGGTCAACTTTGGAGTTTTCGGAGCTAATATCAGTTACGGCTGAAACAGCCCATTTTCAGCTACCAACTCCTAGGGGATAATGGCGGGGCAATATCTCTGGCTCAGAGTGGAGTTCTGACCTGCTGTTGAGGGAGCATCAGGAGCTATTGTCAGTCCACCCTGGAGCGCCTTGGTTCACAAGAACTCGCTTGTGGCTGGGCGAGACAATTCCCCTATTGGCAGGGTTTCAGGGTCCCGACTGAGCAGGGCATGGGTTGTGTTTGAGCCCCCGCTCCCACCAGCCACTGAGAGGGTCGGACCTGGGATTGAGATACGAGTTGGGATTGAGTGTCTGTTGTTCTGTGATGCCCTTACCTCAGTCGAGTCTCAACCCCATGTGTACATATCCTGATGTGTTGCTGTACATACTTTTGTTCTCCCCTCGCAGAGTGGCAAGGATCCTGAAACGCTTTGTCACATGACATGTCACATGACACGAGCGTGATGATGCCCCTGTGAGCGCAGTGCTTTGCCTGCCTGCTTGCTTGCGTGTGTCCACCGCAGCGTCCCGTGGCCAGGCCCCCCACGGGAACGCGTCAAAAGCGTTTCACCGCCGCGGGGTTACCCAGCCCCCGCGTGCCACTTGGGGTCTTAGAGGGGTACGAGCAGCACCCCAACCCCGAGGACTCCAAGACCATCACGGAGCTCGCAGCGCGGCACAGAGCATCGCCCTGAGCGACCACGGAAGCGCCGCGACCGTTAAGGAGGTGGACAGACCAGGACTCCCACGTCAGCGAGTCCCATCGGCCGACCAGTACCGGCCGCACTCCCAGCTGCGTCATTCACCTCCACAACCACACCGGAGCAACCGCTTCAACAACCACCACCAAGGGCCTCAAGACCAAGTACGCCCCCCGCTGCCATGGTAAACTGGCAAGAAGCGGGCAAGACGTGGCCGCAGCCCCACCCCCATGCAGTGCGCCTGCTGCGTGGGTTGGTGTGGGACCAGCACTACCGCCACAGCCACCCCCAGTGCGAAGGGGGCATGCCCGGGAGCTTCGAGCTCCGCGAGGACATGGGCCCCGACCGCCTGCAGTCAGTGGAAGACCGGCTGCGGGTGGAAGGATACGCCTTCCGCTTCCGCCAGAAGCGCTGGAGGGTCTGGACCCGCCCAGACAAGGCCGGCGAAGGGCTGCGCCCCGGCGGGATTGAGGAGGACGAGAAGCCCAACGAGTACCCGTCGGGCGCCAGGATCAATGTCTCCATGTGGGACATGATCGAAAGGAAGTTCCCGAAGCCGGGGACCGAGCGCACGCTGCAGGGCAGCAGCAGCAGCGCGTCTCCTGGGAAGGAGAAGCGGTCCGCCGGGGACAGGAAGCGGGACAGGAAGTGGCGGGAGTACCAGGAGTCCCTGGCCGCCGAAGCCGCCCAAGCTGCCAAGGGGGGAACCCCAGCCCCCAGCCCCCGACGGGCCAGTGGCGGTCACCACCCCGGCCACACCACCCTTGGCGACTTCCTCGAAGTCGCCAAGCAGGCCGGGGACAAGCCCCGTCAGCTGCACCTGAGGAGTTCAGGCCCCAGCAGCGACGTGGAGTCGGCCCACCGGGGGAAGATGCCGGCTGACCAGGCCGGCTCTAGCAGCGGCGTCGCTCCCAACCAAAGGCACGTGGCGCGCGCCTGCGAGCGCGCCTGTGGGGTGCCCTGCAACCTTCGGGTTGCCCGGCAACGGGCCACGCAGCAGAACGCTGCTGTGGAGGGCGCCGTCGGCATCGCCGAGGAGGACACAGATTCAGGCAGAGGCATGGCCTTCCACGCCTCGACCGTGGCAGCCATTGCGGCCGGACTCACGGCCGCAGCCGCCCAGCAGGCAGCGACTGCCCGGGTCAAGGGTGAGGTGGCGGCAGCCGCCGAGGAAGCCCGCCTGACCCAGGAGGCCATTGCCTGCAAGGAGGCCGAGGTGAAGGCGCTGGAGGAGGCACTTGCCCGAGAGAGGGCAAAGAAGGAGGCAGAGGAAAGGGCCCACGCCGAAGCGACGGCCAAGACCCAGGCGGACGCCGCCAGGAAGGACGCCATCGAGGCCGCGCGACGAAAGGTCGCTGAGGAGAGGGCCAAGACAAAGGCGGAGCTTGCGACGTTCGAAGCAGAGAAGACTCGGCTGCAGCAGGCCCGGGAAGCCAAGGCTGCTCATGCCCGGGAGGAGGCCGAAAGGGGAGCCGCCGCAGCCACAGCCGCTGCAATGGAGGTGGCTTAGGCGAAGCTCTGCCGCGAGACTCTCCTGGGAGGATTCTGGGTGGGGACCTTTCGAAAGCTTTTCGAAGGGGACGCCTCCTCCAAGATGACGGTGGATTTGGAGGAGATCGACACGGGCAGCAGTGGGAGCAGTGGCCCCACCGCCTACCGACTGAGGAAGGGTAAGGGGAAGACCCCCGACAGGTCACGGAGGCCAGCAGGCGGACACCCCCACGACTCCGACCCCTTCTTTACCGCCAGCAACGGGGATGAACGAGGCCGCCGACATCACTGAGGAGTGGCTGGCGGAGGAGGCGGAGACGTCCCCATGGAGCCGGAGGGTGAGTCTGAGGATCTCCCTCCTGCCTACCGGAGCTCGGAGTTTTCCGAGTGCCAGACCGAGACGCCTAGGTGGGGCGACATGGACGAGGATGACGACATGGACTTCGACTCCACGAAGATGCCCCCATCCTCGGACCCACCGAGGCGACAAGGCGGAGGCCCCCCGGGACCCCCTGGCGGAGGAGCATCAGGACCCCCTGGAGGACGCCCACCAAGTGGACCTACTGGAGGCGGACCTCCGGGCGGGGGAGGACCCCCTGGACCGGGCAGACCCGGCTGAGGCCCTCCTGGAGAACCCCCTGGGGACCCCGACGACCCAGCAGGGAACGGTGACCCGGATGCCACCTGGCGGTGGATTGTCCATCTCCGCAGGAGGGTCCAGTCCCTCGAGCACGAAGTAGACACAGGCAAGGGCGAGATGATCCCCATCGCCAGGGTCGCCGCGGGCGCGCAGAAGGAGGTGGACATCGCCAAGACAGAGATGGTCAAGATCGCCAAGGTCGCCACCGCCGCCCAGAGGGAGCTGGACATCGCCAGGGGTGAGACCAGGCTGCTGAACAAGGTCATCAACGGCCTGTAGCAGAGGTTGGACGAGCTGGAAGGCCGTGGGAGCTTCAGCAGCGAGCACCCATCCCTGGAGTCCGGCTCGTCGGACGACGGCTGGGGACCTCGACCAGGTCCAGGCAGACCCCACGCCCCCAGCAGAGCCCCCAGGAGTCGCCCCAGCGCCAGTGCCCCCTCTCTCAGCGCCCCCTCTCACCACAGCGCGGGCCCCCTCAAGTGGCAGTGGCAGTGGCAGTGGCAGTGGCAGTGGCAGTGAGCAGTGGCGTGATGAGTGGCTCAGGGCAGAGTACGACAACCGCCGTGCTCAAGAGCGGACACCCGTACGCCCCAGACGCCCCGCACCAGCCCCGGAGCCAATTGCAGCAGACCAGCAGGACCTGACCCAATGGGACCCTAGGATTGGCCTACGGCCCTAGATAGGGCTGACGTGGACCTGGGGATTGTAGTTCGGATGCAATTGCAAATCGTTGGATTTTATAATGTAGGCTGATGCGCCTTTGTTTGTTCTATGGGTCTGTATTCTCCTTTTCATCACAGACCCCTCTGGTATGGATTTAATGTCCTGATTTGGCTTTGTTGCTCTGCCGGATTTGCGATCGCGCCGTTGCCGCTGTTATCTCTGCCTTATGGTAGCAGAGGCACAACCCACGTGCCCATGTGGAGGAGGAATGGGTCCTGGACACACCCCCCATGGAGGATTGGCAGGGGCCTGAGGATGCCCTGCAGTTTTTCGAACGGGTTTCGCAGGAGCATACCCTGGTTCGTAAACGGCTTCATAAGCTGCATACAGCTGCACGAAAGAAATTTGAGGCACAACATCCCAAGTTGAGCTTGTCTGTGGGAGATGCGGTGTGGGTGCGTAACTTGCCGGGGGAGAGCAAGCTTGAGCGCCTATGGCAGGGGCCCTGTGAAGTGCTCCAAGTCGTCAGCGGTACGCGATTCAAGATTGACACCCCTGACGGCGTACAGGTGCTGCCAGCGACCCGGTTAAAATATTATGTGGCACCGCAGGGCAAGCGGGAGCCTTTTCATTTTTATCGCAAGAGGCACAACCCACGTGCCCATGTGGAGGAGGAATGGGTCCTGGATAAGGTTCTGAAGGTGCAGTGGTTTGGGAAGGGCAGAAAAAGGCATCGCAAGTGGCAGGTTCTGTGGAAGGGCCATGACAAGCCCACGTGGGAGCCTGCTCCTTCGTTTTTTCATCATGTTGCCCAGCCCTGGCGTGATTTTAATGCAGCCAAGGGACTGGATCTGCGTATTTCAGAGATTGTACAGTAACAACTCTGCATGGTCTTGCTATTTTTTGGTCTGGGCTCTGGACAGGGCAAACCGGGGCTCCGGGGACACCGTCGAGGCGATAGTCGCAGGATACCGTGGAGGATCATAATCGACACGTCCATCCCCAGACATGGGACAGGGTGTCAGGTGAGGGACAGCGACAGGTCCTGGACTCCCAACCGCAGTGGCGGGGGGGGGGGTGCTGCGGATGCACAGTACTTGCTCTGATTTTTTTTCCTATTTTTTAATGGGACCTGCCGCTGATCTGAGATCTTGAGACCCCCCCACCCGACCGTTGCAGAGTTGCAGTATTGTGTTTTTCCTTCCCCTCTGTCCTACCTCCTTCTGTTTTGTGTCCCGACTGTTTGACAGAGTGGGGTTTGCTACGTTCCTCCCTGTCTGCTTGTGTACAGGTCTGCGTGCGGCTGGGGGCAATCAAGCCATCAAGGCAGTCCAATTCCCCCTGACGTCAGAATTCGGATCTCTGGGTAACAGGACAGGTTAAGACAGCGTCAGGCACAGTCCCACTGCAGGCAGGGTTCTGTCACAGGTGCTGTACGTGCTCCAGGCGATGGATTCACAGCAGTTTTGTTGTGCTTTGCCCATGATTTGCTGTCAGAAAAAAAAAAAATTTTTTTTTGGTTGCATGGGTGTGTTTGTGCTGTTTTTGGGTTTCTGTTCTGATCCTGCCAGGCATGTCAGGTCTGCCATTGGTCGCTATGGGTTGTCAGTCAGACCCAGCCCCTGGTTCTGACTTGGAGGGGCGTGCAGCAGACCAGCAGGACTTGACCCAATGGGACCCTAGGATTGGCCTACGGCCCTAGATAGGGCTGACGTGGACCTGGGGATTGTAGTTCGGATGCAATTGCAAATCGTTGGATTTTATAATGTAGGCTGATGCGCCTTTGATTGTTCTATGGGTCTGTGTTCTCCTTTTCATCACAGACCCCTCTGGTATGGATTTAATGTCCTGATTTGGCTTTGTTGCTCTGCCGGATTTGCGATCGCGCCGTTGCCGCTGTTATCTCTGCCTTACCAATCCCAATGGTTGGCGGGCGTTATGGTGGACTCAGGGATGGGGTCCCCGGAGGAGACGTGGAGTGGGATGTCAACGGAGGCGAGGAGTTCGGCATTACTCCGCTGCGTGGTGTACGACGGGAGGCCGCTGAACGCAGCTGCCTGCGCCGTGATGAGGAGGCATACAGGGAAGGAGTACGGCGTGAACATCTAGGTTCAGCGTACATGGAGGAACCACGGCGTAGGCACACGGATACCGTGGAGGGGAAGGAAGTGGCAGCCGTGGGAGTCCGTCGGGGACGCCAATGCGAACCTCGGTCGACCTCGCGGCCGGCGTTCATGGTCTCTAAGGCCGCGGCTGCCGCCGTGTGGGAAGACCTGAAGGACACCAAGCCCCCCATGTACGATGGCAACTGCCTCAACCTCGACCGCTTCTTGGAGAAGCTGGACGATTGGGGGGTGACCGTCACTGAAGACATGGATCCCGCAGATGCGGAGAGATATGTCTTCAAACGGTTCAGGTACAGCCTGCCGGAAGTGCTCCAAGACTTATACTTCGTGGCGACCAAGGAGGGAAAAATAAAGACCCTCAAGGAAGCCAAGAAGTGGCTCAACGAGCAGGAGCGGGTGGACGCTCCGCAGGTGGCTGCCAAGCGGTGGAAGTCCATCAAGCTTCAGCATGATGGACGGGAGATCCGCCTACGAGATTGGCGGCACTTCCGGGGGCAATACACTCTCTTTCGCCGCAACGCGGAGGATCGGAATGAGGGTGACGAGCAGGCCCGCCTGCTCTCCATGCGACCGGAAGCATGGATCAAGAGAGTCACCAAGGAGGAAGCCAAGAGGGCCAAGTCCAACCACACGGTCAAGATGATGCTCCCCAAGTAGTATCATATGAACGTGGTGGCTTGGACAAGGAAGAACGTGGCCCGGCACTCCCTGCGGAACGCCCTCCTCATCACCGTCACAGGCGATCGCCAGAGATCCGCGATGTGGCGCCTTGATGAGTGTGACGTGAGCGGCCAGACCATCCGTCTGCAGGCCTTTCTGGCGCGGATGAGCTGCGACGAGATCCTGGAGTGGGTTGGAGAGGAGGTACTCAAGGAGTACCGGAACCTCCACCACACCCGCGGGTTGAGGCCCGGCGACCGTGACGTCAACTACGTTGGCGAGGGCCCTGGCGGGGAAGCTGCCATGGACCCAGCGGGAGCCGATGGCGACGAAGCTCTCGTCGACGATGACGACGACGATGAGCCCGCCAAGATGGCCGTTTGTGCCTTCGTGGCCAACAACCGGAACGCGGGGAGTAACCGGGGAAGCTGGAACCCCCTGCAGCAGGGTTGGAAGAAGAAGGAGAAGAAGGACCCCCGCCGCATTGGCAACCCTCCGCTGTCCTTTGGGGATTTCATACGAGCTCACCCTCAGGGCTGTTTCGTGTGTTATGGGAGGAACAAAGGGTTCAACCATGACCACTGGACACGCCCCATCCACCAGGCCGACACATAGGCCTACAAGAAGGTGCACGGGTCGACGAAGCGTGCACCCGCGGGTATCCGGGAGACCAAAGTGGAGGTCGACAAGGACGAGCTCTCCAAGCTGATGTCGGTAGGGACCGAGTTGGCCAAGGAGATCCAGGAGATCAACAGGAACTGGGTCCCCAGGTCGGGCGACAAGAACAAGGAGAACAAAGAGAACGACGAGAACGAGGACAAGGACAAGAAGAATAGTAAAATTGGAAAGAAGAAGGGTGTCAATGAGGTTGAGGCGAAGGAGAGTCCCCCTACTACCACCACAACCGATGCCCCTTAGCGGAGCCCCTGCAGCCAAGGGCCCCAGCTAGGGCGGTCGCAGGATGGTGTCGTGGGAAGCGCCACACCATCCCAGTCGGGAGAAGATAAGCACAAAAGGGACTGCCGCGGGCGGAAGGCCCGGTCCAGCGCCCAAAGCGAAAGACAGTCGCGGTGGCGGGCTGAGGGCAAGTGAAGGCACGAACCCTTGCACCCGTCCATCCTTCGCGACCAAGAATGTATTTGATGTGCTTCAAGATATATCCGAGAGTATCGGGGGATCACCCGGACGGCAGCTGGATGCTGCAGATGGGCAGCCTGAGCCCATTGTCCACGACCTGCACCAGTCGCTTGTTGAGCTTCTGGAACGGCCGGAGATCTCAAGCTTGCACGCCGTGCGCCGCGTTGGGCGTGAGCGGCAGTTGCACCTTGAGGTCCGTGCCTTATGCGGGCAATCGGAGAAGGTCTTCGACGTGTTGGTCGACACGGGAGCTCAGGTCAGCTTGGTCAAGGCTGGCCTACTTCCGCCAGAGTGTTTGACCGACAGTCGGAAGCCTGTCAGGCTGAAGGTGGCGGACGGCCAGTACATGGTGGGAGGCACGAAGGAAGCGACCATTGGGCTGCAGTTTGTGAACCACCGTGAGCTGATCTGCCCGGACCTCGGCAAGGAAATCCTCCTGCAAGGTTGCTTGTACGAGGCCGAGATTGACTGGGACATGATCGTTGGTTACGACTTCATGATGGAGACGGACTCCGGCGTTCTCCCGGCCCAGGCCTCAATGACCCTGTACCAGGACGACCAGCTGTCGTGGCTTTCGTCACCCGAGCATCATGTGGAGTGCCAATGGATCCACCCAGAACGCAATCAGCTCGAAGTGGCCGCGCTGGGCACTGAGCCAACCGGGCCAGCAAACCAGGAGTACGGTTTAATGCCGGAAGTGGCGAGCCGAGTGGTTGCGGACCTGGGAGCTTCGGATCTTGCCCTGGATGCGCTCTCTTCAGGAACCTCCGCCCATCTTCGGGTTTGTGAGAAGTACTGAAGCGCCCAGGACTCCGCGTGGGAGAAGCACTGGGGTCCGCATCAGGGTTTGATGTGGATCCATTGCCCCCGATGGGACATTCCCAGGGCGGTAGCGAAGATTCGCAAGGACCGCTCCAAGGCAGTGCTGGTTGTTCCTATGGGATGCACCGAGGAGGAGAGCACCCGACATTGAGTGGTCTCATTGACCAACATGACCTTAAACAAGGTCGTCCTACCGGCTGGAGAGAGTGTCTATCAGGACGCTAAGGGACAGCCCATGCCACCCCAGAGATGGCCAACGGAATTCCACTTTGTGGATGGGGGCCTTGAACAGGCCAACACCACAGACTTGGTGTGTGTCAACCGCATCATAGCGGAGCCCTGGAGGCAATGCTTTGCGGTTTCCCCGGTTGACATGGGACAATCGGAGGACCCCCTCACTGAAGAGGAGTTGGATCTGGTTCAGGGGTATATGGATCAGCCCTTTCACGACTGGGGAAGCCAGCGTGAGGGCAAAGGCCAGGACAAAGCCTGGTGGGAAGTGGATTCCATCGTCTCCGGTTCCTATGATGGGGATACCTTCGTAAAGAGGGTGCTGGACCACATGTCCAGCCAGGACGGGCCAATCGGCGGAAACCCACCCACCTACGGTGACTTGTTCCGAGGCAAGACCTGAGATGGCCCTTTGGGCCACCTGGGAAGACCAACTGAGCCGAAACAGAGTGGGGTCGCTACCCCTCAAGTAAGCTCAGTGGTCCAGGTGCCCGGAAAAGCCAAGGCGGAGTCCGATGATTGCCCCAAGATCCAGGCATTGAGGGCCAGGCTGAAGCAGAAGTATGGCGATACCTTCTTCAGCGGAAAACCTGTGTTTACCCCACCGGTGCGTGGAGCGTATGGCGAGGCCAAGATACGGCTGAAGCCGGACCCCCGTGTGTATCGACACCGGGAGTTTGCCCTGAGGGGCGAGAGGAAGGAAGCCATGGAGAAGAGCCTCCGTGATTTCATCGAGAGAGGCTGGCTTGAGCCGTGCCACTCTGAGTGGGCCTCCCCGTGCTTCGTCGTCCCCAAGAAGGTGGCCTGTGAGTGGCGGCTCGTGGTCGACTACCGCGGCCTAAATGCCCAAACGCAGCATGACAGCTATACGCTGCCCGTCATTGAGGACATGCTGCAAAAACAACACCGGCGGAGGATCTTCACGGTGATTGACCTGAAACACGGTTATCATCAGATGCCTCTCGCTGAGGAGTCCCGTGCCTGCACAGCCATGAGCACCCCACTTGGACCTCTCCAGTGGAAGGTGATGCCCATGGGCGTTACCAACGGCAATGCGGCTTTTCAGCGGATGCTGGAGATCCTGCTTGAGCCAGTGCGTGACTCTGCGGACCCCTTCGTGGACGACGTCATCATCGCGTCCGGGGACCCCAGTATGAGCTATGAGGAGCTCCTGGAGGCACATGAGAGGGACGTCACCTGAGTGCTGGACCTTCTGGTTCGGCACAAACTCACGGGCAGCAGTGACAAGACCATAATTGCGATAAGCGAGGTGGTCTTCGCTGGCCACGTAGTCGGGAACGGGCAGCAGAAGCCCATACCTGGCAAGGTGGCTGCGATCGAGCACTGGGAGAAGCCCAAACTGGTCTCTGAGCTACGGGCGTACTTGCGGTTCTGCAAATACTACTCGGGGTATATCAAGATGTATGCCAAGTATGCAGCCCCCATGACGACCATGCTCAAGGGCAACCGAGAGGAGACCAAGAAGGGGTCCAAGAAGGCTCTGGTCTGGAATGATGAGTCCGACCGTGCCTTTGAGGGAATGAAGCAGGCGCTGCTATCCGCAGTGGGTCTGCACCTCGTGGATCCTGACCGAGGGTTCGTCCTGCGCACCGACGCTTCCGACTACGCCGTTGGCGCTGTGTTGGAAGAAGTGCTTGACGATTGGAGGCACGTGCCAGTGGCCTTCTGGAGCCGAGTCCTGGCGGAAGGCCAGAGACGGACGTGGACGCCCCGAGAAAAGGAGGCGTATGCCATCGTCATGGCTCTCAGGAAATGGGCTGGGTACATAGCCCTCCATCCCGTCACCGTGTGCACGGACCATCGGAGTCTGCAGTCGTGGCACAAGGAGCACGTGGACAATCCCCTCAGGTCCCGCCTCCCGACGGGCAAGATGGCATGAGACCTTGGCCAAGTTCGACCTCACGGTTGTGTATGTTCCTGGCAAGGACAACACCGTGGCGGACTGTCTCAGTAGGTGGGCCTATCCCGCCAGCAAGGGCATGACGGACGTGTCTGCCCATGGCGATGAGGCTGAGACCGCTGAGGCCAAGAGGATCATAGAAATGGAGCGCCTGATGGAGGAGGAGGGTGTCAAATGCTTCGTCGTCATGGCTGCGGATGCCCCCCTCGGAACGAGGATGGGCAGAGCGGTCAGAGTGCTCGCCCCTGATGGAGCTGAGTCCGACAAGCACCTCTTCCCTGAATCTTGCCTCCAGGACGACTGGACTGACGACTACGCTAAGTCCGAGGCCTTTGAGGCCGAATACAGGGCTGTGACCGACCCTGATGACGGGCAGAAGTGGCCAAAGGGGCTGACTGAGGAGGATGGCAAGCTCTACCCGAATGGTAAGCTGCTGGTCCCAGAGTCCTGAGTGCTCGAGCTATGTGAGGCTTTGCACCACCACATGATGCACCCAGGGGTCAAGAAGCAAGCCCTGGACATGCAGCGCCGGTTTGAGATCGACCAGATCGGTCTCTACACTGCCATCAAGAAGGTCAGGAAGGGTTGCTTGGTCTGTCAGGCCTGCAATCCCAGCAACCGGAACGTCAAGAAGGAAGCCCAATGGACTCCGGTGCCTGACCAGCCCATGGAGAGCGTGGCCATGGACGTCTTCTCCATGCCTGAAGTTCACATAGGCAAGGAGACCTTTGACTGTGTGGTCCTTTGTGTGGACCGCCACAGCGGCTACGTAGTAGCCGTTCCGGCATGCAAAAAGGGGTTGCTTGCCAACGAAGTGGCAGTCATGATGATTCCTCATTTGCTGACCGTCTTTGACATTCCCCGCACCATTTGCAGTGACCGATGGCCCCAGTTTACTGGTGGCCGGTTTAAGGCTATGTGTTCCCTCATGGGAATACGTCATGCCAAGAGCGTCGCCTATCTCAGCCGGTCCATTGGCCGGGCTGAAGTGGCTGGAGGGCAGCTGTTCGGGAAGCTGCGCAAGATTCACATCACCAATCCACGTCCGAACTGGTTTGAGGAGATGTGGCCCGCTCTGAAGGCCCATCATGACACCCCCACTCCGGGTGGTTTGTCCCCTCACCAGATTCTGCTCGGCAGGGACCCCCTTGGTCGGGGACTTCCCTTGTCTGGTGATGGTATGGCCATGGACGCCAAGGAGTTCTTTGTGCGGCAAGGGGCAACGACGCGGGACATCCGCCAGCAGCTCGAGAAGGAGCATGCTGAGCGTCAGAAGTCCGCCCCGAGCTCGACAGCGCAAAAGTTCAGGGTGGGAGACCCGGTGTGGGTGATCAGACCCCGCCCTATGGGCACCCACAGCACCAAAACCTGGTTCACACCCGGAGAGGTGGTCCGCAGGATTGGTGAGGACACCTACCGCATCAAGGGTCGGTCACGGACAGTTCCGGGAGCGCCACAAGAGTCAGCTCTGTGTGCGGGAACCCGACCTCCGTGGCCAACATGTGTCCCTGGACTATGCTGCACATGAGGCTGATTCGGACGACGACTATGCTGAGCAGGACGACTATACCGTCGAGAGGATCCTGGCCTAGCGTCCGAACGCCTCGGCACCCGGAGGCCTGGAGTTCAAGGCTCGTTGGGGAGGCTATGGGCCGTCCCACGACACCTGGGAACCCGTCTCCTAGTTCGTGTCGCGGATTAATACCCCCTTCATGGACTACATCCGCAAGCACAAGACCAAGATCCATGTCTCGGACTTGGCAGCACTCACCCGGGGGATTGCAGCCAGGGGCGCCTGATCACCGCCCTGAGCTCTTTCCTGATGCATTTTGAGCGCTTGTTAGGTCGACGGATCGTCCCTCACTTGCTTGCTCTCTTCCATCTTTCGGTGACCTGCCATCAGAGTGGCCATATACCCCCCCTGCTGAATCCAGAGGAGGATGGCCCCTCTCTTCCGCTCCCATTTGTCACTCCTCGCCTGCTGAATCCCTGGGAAACCAGGCAGGGCGACTGACCTTGACATTTCCCTGAGCTCTTAGGGCCTTGAAGCCCATACGACGTTGCGCAACAGATGCCGCTGTCATCGGCACTGCGATTTTTGGGTGTGTGGTCTGGTCCCATGGCACTTGCGGGATCCGGACCAGTCTACGTGTGTCTGCAGACTATATATGGCCTGAACTCAGGCGTTTTCCTGTCCACCCTCCTGCATATGCCTTATCCTAACCGGGGCGTGGTTTCGCGCTCTGTCCAGAGTGTGTTTACACGCCTATTTACCCCGTTTATTGCTTACTTTTCTGCCCCCCAGGATATGTGCATCTGTATGTTGCGTAGTGTCAGCCCATCACCGAAGTATGGACTGTTTTTCCCCCCCAGAGGGGATGTCAATCGAATACGGAGGCGCCCTGAGTCGCCGTGTACATGCTCTTACATAAGGTCCAGCCTGGACCAGTACCTAAGTACAGATTCTTCTGTTTGAGTGCCCGTGATACCGTGTGCCCTAGTGGCTGTGATGTGCTGAGATCCTGATGGCGCCAGGCGGGAAGCCCAGTTGCCTGACTA
The DNA here is from genome assembly GCA_964036045.1 of Eutreptiella sp. 'Long Island Sound 2002'. NCBI lineage: Eukaryota > Euglenozoa > Euglenophyceae > Eutreptiales > Eutreptiaceae > Eutreptiella > Eutreptiella sp. 'Long Island Sound 2002'. The sequence continues at coordinate 67,981,645 of OZ038383.1, read as the reverse complement.
CACTCCCAGCGGTCCGCCACTGTCAGTCCCAGTGTGAGCCTACCGACTCGCAGACGCAGTTGCAGTCGGGTGGCGACCTCCGGTGTCCTGACCTCGGTCAGTCTGCCTGGGAAACTGGTGGTTTGAGGAGTCGACGCCTCTGTCCAGACTGCATGAGGACTCCCTCATGCATGGCCTTCGTGCTAATGGGGCGAGGGAAAAGACGGCCTTGATGCCCGATCCCTTATGGAGGAGCTCGTTCGACTTTACCACTCTGGACTTGCGTCGTGGATATCGACATGGTGCGCCCAGGGAAGGACCCGTGGGGACTCTCCCCCAGGCTGCGGCCTTGGGAAGCCTGGGGTAGCCTGATGGATCTTTGTGGTCGCTTTCGCCCTGTGGGACCACCTCGGTCGTCGACGGACGCCTATGTTGGCCGTGTATGCCACTGCCACTGTGGTAGTGACCGTCGCAGCCGGCACCCGGTGCGCCTGGTATGGGTTAACTGGTCCTTTGGATGCCGAACAATCGCCGCCAGGACCCGGGACTTGATACCTGATACTATACTTGCAGTTACAAACAGCTACAGCACCGTACCTGTCTTACTGTGGGATTGTACTGGGCAGCCTAACCCGCAAATCGGCCTGAAGTGAGGATGGACACCCCCCCCCTTCAGGGTATGGTCCTGGGTACCCGCTGCCATGCTTGGGTGTTTTCGAGCCCCCTCGAGGGTTTGCTCTAAGGAGGGGGGTGAAGCGGTACCCAGAACCTATGGCCCATGGCCCGGAGGCCTGTGAGCCGTCACACCCGTGCGGAAGCCGTTGACACCGGCTGTCAGCGTGATATCCCTGTTCTCTAACCCGCGAAATCTGGAATCCGATTTCTATCCATTTAGTCGATGTGGAATTACCATAATTTTACTGTCTTGGTCGATTTGCGGTTAGAAATCGGTGAAATACCCGATTTCTACCGCGATTTCTAATTGTCGTGAAATCGCCGCCAGACGTCGCCCGTTCCGTGCACTGCATTACATAATTCTGTAGAGCGATCTTTCTTGAAGTTAAGACTGAAACAGTCTTCGAGTGATCCGCAATTTTTTCCTTCATAGAACGCATCGCGTCCGAGATTTTTCACAGAAAATCTGGGCGGCCGAAGGCGCTTTGAACCCCCAAGTGAAATAACAAGGGTTACGAGGATTGAAGCGGCCAAGGGCGAACTAGCGTGCCTCATAGGCTCTGTGTATGACGTTTTGCCCCCCATAGTCATAGGATGAGGCCAAGGGATCCCAACTCCATAGACCCAAAGGGTTATTTTTTTTGAGTGTTCTCCAAGAAGTGCGCTTTTTCACGTACTTGGCGTCCAAGTACGTGTATGTTGAGTTGGCGTTTTCTCCCTCTTTGCTTGCCTCTACATCCGGGGCATATCACTTGTCTTCCCCGGATAGTACATATATGATCTCCATATATATACTGGCAACATATTTTGCGTGCATGCTAAAATTCGGCTTTCCGAAGTGAGGTCGATTTTCGACCAAAGCACTTGCATGCCTGTTAAGGGACCAGGGTTACTGTAGAATATAGGCATACTTTGGTTCTGGGCCACTAGGTTGGGTGTAGAAGGCGAGGGTAGGGTTGTATGCCATATTTGGTGTCATATCACGTGCCCATTTGGCGGGTGCACCATTCCAAGACTAACCCGCCAATGGACCCCACATCACACGAGGCCCTTCATTGTACTCCCAACCAACACTCGCAAGCCTAAATTTCGTGAAGGGACGCTTGTGGAGCGCTCCCGAAGCGATGCGTTGCGAGCAAGGTGTGTTTTTTTACGATTTTCCATATTTGCATGTGCCCACTTGGGAGGCAGCGCGCGCAACCTTCCAAAGCGCCCGAAGTGGAGCACATATTTGGAATCGAAGCTCATTGGTGTCGAGTCAATTCTTTTAGAAGGATTAGTCGATTACTCAATCCAAGCCAAAGATATTATAATATATTTGTGTAGTTTTCAAGGCATCTTTGCCTGGTTGTTCGCCAATATTGCTGTTTTTCGGCCGTCATGATGTCAAGTGGCGACCGTGTATCTCAACGTTGCGCCCAATTGACATCATGACTCAAGTATGTTTTGAGGGTAGATACTTCGGTGCCCAACATATCTTGGACCCGGCGAACAACTCCTCTTGGGCTTGGCATACTGTGGCCGCCATGTTGCCAATTTGGGACGATCCCAAATCATGGGCTCACTTGGCGACCCTGCCATTCCCAAAACCGGAGGGGTTTGGGCGACGCCCAAAAGATATGTTGGACGCATATGACTTGATACCAATCCTATGGCACACTCCGGTCCAAGTCGGGCATGTGCCTCATTTGCCCCAACCATGAGTGTGCGCATTTTCGGCCATTTTGAGCAATTTTCCACATTTTCTGCCCGCCGTGCACCATGTTCAGCCCCCTCGTGCACGCCAGACGGATGGACCGATGGACCATATATGACATGGGTGATATGGATATTGGTCCCCATGGTTCGCACACCACGTGGGCGAGGCGGAGCAACCTTCGTTAAGGTGCTAGCCCAAAGTGAGTGTGCACAATTTTGCCATTTTGGCATTTGTGGACCCAATTAGAATTTTCACCACGCCGAGTGGCATGGAGATCTTTGAGGGCCAAGTGCATGGAAATCTTCGTTGGACTCCTGGTAGATCGCGTATGGAATGGCAGATCTGATCTCCAAGGCGGCATGGAGATATACCATTGGGGATACCCCGGATTTTGGCTCATTTTGAGCAGCCAAAATGCCCCCTTTTAGGGACCCCAATTTCACCCCCCCGTGCGGTCAATTGGCGGCCCCATACCTCTCTGCCGATGAGGAATCCCGACCCACTTTCAAGTCGTGCACTCAGATATGAGTCCTAGGTCCTGCCTCCTCACCTGTGAGTCATTGGCCTTGCCCTGGCCGGGCAAGCCACGCGTGGGAATGACGCCAATTTTGGTGATTTTGGCATCATGACCCCACCTGAGGAACCCGTGGTGCCCCAATGCCCGGGCTTCAGAGGGAACCAGTTTGGGTGAGGGTTCCAGATAGTTCGTACTCGAAGGGCATAGGGTCGGTTACCTCGTCCCCACCTCTGGCCGGTCTGAACAAGGGGTCAATTCTGGAGTTTTCGGAGCTAATACCACTTTGGGCTGAAACAGCCCATTTTCAGCTACGGACTCCTAGGGGATAATGGCGGGACTATCCCTCTGGCTCAGAGTGGAGTTGGCACCTGCCGTTTGAAGAGCATGGGTAGCCACTGTCGGTAGGCCTTGGAGCCCCTTGGTTTCCAGGAACTCGCCTGTGGCTGGGCGCGACACCTCCCCTACTGGCAGGGTTTCAGGGTCCGGACTGAGCAGGGCATAGGTTGTGTTTTAGGCCCCGCCCCCACCACCCACTTGGAGGGTCGGACCTGGGATTGGGATACAAGTTGGGATTGAGTGTCTATTGTCCTGTGATGCCCTTATCCCAGTCCAGTCTTAACCCCATGTGTACACATCCTGATGTGTTGCTGCACATACTTTTGTTCTCCCGTTGCAGAGTGGCAAGGATCCTGAAACGCTTTGTCACATGACATGTCACATGACACGAGCGTGATGATGCCCCTGTGAGCGCAGTGCTTTGCCTGTCTGCTTGCTTGCACTTGTCCACCGCAGCGTCCCATGGCCAGGCTCCCCACGGGAACGCGTTACTTTGGGGCAAGCGCCTCTTCCAGCGCTTCCACCTCGGCCTCCTTGCGGGCAATGGCCTCCTGGGCCAGGCGGGCTTCCTCGGCGGCCGCCGCTTCCTGCGCGGCTACCGCCACCTCACTCCTGACCCGGGCAGCCGCTGCCTCCTGGGCGGCTGCAGCCGTGACTCCGGCTGCAACGGCCGCAACGGTCGAGGCATGGAAGGCCATGCCTCTGCCCCACTCTGCAGCCTCCTGCTGGGCGATGCCGATTGCGCCCTCGGCGGCAGCGTTCTGCTGCGTGGCCCGTTGCCGGGCAACCCGGAGGTTGCAGGGCACTCCGCAGGCACGCTCGCAGGCGCGGGCCACGTCCCCTCAGTCGGGGGCGACGATGCTGCTGGAGCTGGCCTCGTCGTCCGGCATCCTCCCACGGTGGGCCGACTCCACGTCGCTGCTGGGGCCTGACTTCCTCAGGTGCAGCGGACGGGGCTTGGCCTTGGCCTTCTTGGCGACTTCCAGGAAGTCGCCAAGGGTGGTTTGGCCGGGGTGGTGACCGCCACTGGCCCGTTGGGGGCTGGGGGCTGGGGTTCCCCCCTTGGTCTTGTTCTCCGCGGCTTGGGCGGCTTTGGCGGCCAGGGATTCCTGGTACTCCCGCCATTTCTTGTCCCGCTTCTTGTCCCCGGCGGATCGCTTCTCCTTCCCTGGGGACGCGCTGCTGTTGCTGGCCTGCAGCCTGCGCTCGTTCCTCGGTTCCGGGGGCTTCTTTTCGATCATGTCCCATATAGAGACGTTGATCGTGGCGCCCGACGGGTACTCGTTGGAGTTCGCGTCCTCATCGATCCCGTCGGGGCGCAGCCCTTCGCCGGGCCTGTCTGGGCGGGCCAAGACCCTCCAGGGCTTCTGGCGGAGCAGTAGGCGTACCCTTCCACCCGCAGCCAGTCTTCCACTGCCTGCAGGCGGTCGGCGCCCATGTCCTCGCGGACCTCGAAGCTCCCGGGCATGCCGCCTTCGCACTGAGGGTTGCTGTGGCGGTAGTGCTGCCCCCAAACCAACCCACGCAGTAGGCGCACCGCATGGGGGCGGGGCAGCGGCCACGTCTTGCCCGCCTCCTGCCTGTTCACCATGGGCGCTCGCTCCTCTCGATGGACTAGTCCTGGAGGTGGCTGTTGAAGCGGTTGCTGTGGTCCACTCTATCTACAGGGCTGGGACCAAAACGCCCGATGGTGGTTGTGGAGGTGGGTGATGTAGCTGGGAGTGCGGCCGGTGCTGGTCAGCCGAAAGAACTCGCTGATGTCAGAGTTCCGGTCGCTACACCTCCTTCACGGACTCGGCGCTGTTGCTGACGCTCGGGGCGATGCTCCGGGCGGCGCTGCAAAGCCCGTGGTGCTCGGGGTTCAGGCGGCCCCGAGTGGCACGCGAGGGATGGGTAACCCCGCGGCGGTGAAACGCTTTTGACGCGTTCCCGTGGGGGGCCTGGCCACAGGACGCTGCGGCGGTCACGCGCAAGCAAGCAGGCAGGCAAAGCACTGCGCTCACAAGGGCATCCTCATGCTCGTGTCATGTGACAAAGCGTTTCAGGATCCTTTCCACTCTGAAACAGGGGAACAAAAGTATGTACAGCAACACATCAGGATATGCCCACATGGGGTTAAGACTGCAACAAGGTAAGGGCATCACAGGACAATACACAATCAATGGGGACGGATATCCCAATCCCAGGTCGGACCCTACCAGTGGCTGGCAGGGGCGCGGGCTCAAACACAACCCATGCCCTACTCAATCCAGACCCTGAAACCCTGCCAATGAGGGAGGGTGTTCTGCCCAGCCACAGGCGAGTTCCTGGGAACCAAGTGGCTCCAAGGCCAACCAACAGTGCCCCCCTATGCTCCCTTAACAACGGGTCCTAACCCCCATTTAGGACCAGAGATAAGGCCCCGCCAATATCCCCTAGGAGTTGGTAGCTGAAAATTGGCTGTTTCAGCCAAAACTGACATTAGCTCGAAAAACTCCGAAATTGACCCATCGTCCGGACCCGCCAGAGGTAGAGACGAGGCAACTGACCGTAAGCCTCTCGAGTACGAAGTCCCTGGAGCCCTCACGCAACCTGATTCCCTCTGAGGTCCCGGCATCAGGGCACCACGGGTTCGTCAAGTGGGGTCATGATGCCAAAATCACCAAAATTGGCGTCATTTCCACGCGTGGCTCACCCGACCAGGCCAATGACCCACAGGATAGGAGGCAGGACCTAGGACCTTTATCTGAGTGCACGACTTAAAATTGCGTCAGTACTTATCATGGGCAAAGAGATATGGGGCCGCCAATTGACCACACGGGGGGTGAAATTGGGGTCCCAAGAGGGGGTCATTTTGGCTGCTCAAATTGAGCCAAATTTGGGGTGTCCCCAATACGATATCTCCACACCGCCTTGCAGATCGGATCACTCATTCCACACGCAATCCACCGGGAGTCCAACATAGACTACCATGCACTTGGCCCTCAAAGATCCTCATGCCACTCGCCGTGGTGACAATCCAAAGAGGGTCCATAACTGCCAAAATGCCAAAATCGGTCGTCTTGGTCCACCGTGCAGGGTAGGAAACCTTGGCGACACTGACGCGCCAAGCCGTGATTCACAACCCTTGATATCCCCTTTGGTCCCATGCCCTGGGTTCTGGCTTGCTGTCACACAGGCTGCTTGCTGTTCATCGAGGGGATGAACACGCGGATGGGGCAGAAAGCAGCATGCGGTGCAACGGGGGAGATCATGGATCGCACCAAAAGTTAAATAACTCCGGATGAGCCAGATGAGCAAATACGAAGGTCCATGGTGTTCAACCCTTGGTCATCTGCTACAATATTCTTCTTCCTTTCCTGGCTAAATCCCGTGGCCCCATGGAGATATGGTAGTTCCAATGTGGTACACAATGGCAAAAACAGGGAAATTTGGCCAACACGGCCCGCACTCATGATTCCATATCTCCATGGCCACGGCAAGGATTCTTTCAACCAAAGACGCTATAGACACATGGGACTTAGGTCCCAATATATGCCGCTTGCCAACCCTCATGGTCGCCTTTAGTCATTTTCCCCATTGGAGGGAAAGTGACACACAAATGGGGCAGAATGGCAACATACCCGAAATTGGGTAACTCACCACTCTTCCTTCAAGAGGAGAAGCCACACCCCATTTGATGCGGGTTTATGTGCCCTCTCCAAATCGCCCTGACCCTTGGTCAAGTGGCGCACACCTCGGCGGTGAAATCATGGGGAGAAGGGGGTTGTGGCCATTCTGGGCAAAACGGCAAAAAATCACCCAAAAGTGGTCACACGAAAAATTGTATCTCAGTATCACAAGAGAAATGAGGCTCGGGCTTTTGCATGGATGCAAACCGAAGCTTTGCCTCCCTTTTGCAACAAGGGCTGAGGTTCAAAGCATAATGGAAACATTTTTCACACCTCAATCCTTGAAGCACACTATTTATGGGAAAAAGTGCATATATCGGCGATATTGGTATGTACATATCTTTTGGTCATTGAGGAGCAAAAATATGAGCAAACAGTTTTGGAGTAGGCCCATAGTAGGTGCCTTCAAATATGCCCACTATGGTTAGATCGTCTCTGCCCACTCATGTCATTAGTGCTTGCATATGAGCGCGTGTGCAAAGAGGCGGTATGGCACGCGTGCTCACCAGGCGACATTATATAAAATATGAGACAAGGTTGTGAAAACCAACCAAGCCATCCACGATGTTTTTCGTGGTCTCTACTTTATATATTGCCTTGGTTCAAGGCTCAACTCCCCAGAGGCTCGGAGCACGAGCCTCGGGTTTCGGCCATTTTGGCCTAATCTTCGACCAAAATTTGCCCTTTTTCAAAAAGTGAGTTTTGGTACGCATTGAATTGCGTGGAGCCATCGTTGAGTTGGCTCGAAAATTAAAGATAGCCTAGGGTCTTTCGTCTTGTGAGCATTGTGTTCGGCTTTTAACGTTCATGCTCACAAGGCCACAAAGTGAGCGTTTGGGCACGCAAACGACTTTGGTTTGCGAAACTCATAGGCTGCCTAAAAAATCCCTATTGCCCTCTTCCCTATTCAACATGATATGCCCATGTGGAAGGGGCATGTATGAAAGGCATAGGGGGTGAATGTAGGGTTCCGTCCGAACTCATGGTACTTGAGAACCATGAGTTCGAGCGATTGACAGAAAAGCTTGCGCGCTGATTTTCTCTCAGACACAACGACGAAAAGTTCTTGTGAACACACCAGATGAAAGTACAAGAAAAATCCTCTAGATCCAGCCCTCAAGTTCTCTTAGAATCTCAAAGGTACTCGAGATAAATCCCTCACAAAACTCGCCACAGAGAAGCGACCAAAGCGCGCGAACAGGCGACAACAGGCGGCGATTTCACGACAATTAGAAATCGCGGTAGAAATCGGGTACTTCACCGATTTCCGACCAAAAATCGCCCAAGACAATAAAATTATGGTAATTCTACATCGATTTATTGGTTAGAAATCAGATTCCAGATTTTGTGGACTAGAGAACAGGGATATCACGCTGACAGCCGGTGTCAACGGCTTCCACACGGGTGTGACGGCTCACAGGCCTCTGGGCCATGGGCCATAGGTTCATGGTACCGCTTCACCAGCGCTGGGGGTGGAGGGGACAGTCCGTTCTTCATCCTCCTGCTCACCCTTAGGTGTGGGGTTGGGTGTTCCTCATCCACCAGTGGGGGGGGCTGAGGACTTTCATCCTCCACCAGGGTTACCCTTACCGGCGGATGCCCCTGGGGTGCGACCTCCCCCCTCGGGTTACCACCGTTACCGGGTCCTTACGCCTCTGCTGCTTTCTTCTGCTTTCTTAAGTTTTTTTGGATTCGTGGCGTTTTATGTGGCATTCATCCTCATAATGCCAACCCTTGCCGCAATATCTGCACGTTATCGTGCAGCGGAAAGAGTCCTGATGCTTCGCCTCCTGACCATCTTTGGTATTCTGCTTGCGCCGCAGTTTGAGCAGGCAAGCACTACGCCCATCACAGTCGGGCGCGTGGCAGGGTCCACGCTCCTCGTCCATAGGACGGCAGTAGAAAAGATTGGGGGCCCCTTTACCATGGGAGGGGGGGGTCTCATTCATGTGTTTCAACTGCTCAACATGGCCCTCCCTTCCTTAGAGTGGGGCTGAGCACTACAGAATGATGCAAGCATAGCACAATATAGGCTCATCAGAAGTAAGCTGAAACAGCGAGAGAAGGTACAGTGTATAGTCCATCCGCAAAATTAATTGAAGCAGGAAAACAACAAACAACGCGTAAAAGACACTTTTTTTCTCATGATACATGCAGTGCCGAGGCAAGAAGTGAGACGTATATGCCGAGCACGCCTGACCACTGCTGCCGGCCACCTTTTGCCTAAAACGATTTCGGCTGAAAAAAAAAGGCTTGCATACTGCTGCTCAGATGGTGAAAAACAGACTGCCCACACATGCCCTGATAAACACAGTAGGGGCGAAAAGCAGAAAATTCTGCACTACGAAAAAAAAGAAAATTGAAAAAAAGATGATGAGAAAAAAAATATAGAGAGAGTACATTGTCTCTGTGGCGCTGAGAGGGCATCACACAGCTCTGGATGTCCTTCAGCGCCACAGAAAAAATCCCACTAACCCATTCCGGACTGTGGTGCTGAGACATAGCACATTAAACAGACCCAGTAAGGCAATATCTTAGGAAAAAATCATAATAAAGGTTGCAGAGGAATATATCAGGGGGAGAAAGTCATCATAATCATCGTAGGCGCGCATTATGCCCATGAGGGCCACACAACCCCCATCCCAGGGACTGCATATGGAAGCACAGAGATTGGGGGATCCCAGCCCCTGAACAAGTTGGTGCGTTAAGAAGATTTCAAAAAGGGAAGCACAGAGATACATCCTGTCATGGGAGGAGGAGGTCAGGCGCGATATGCCATCGCCAGCTATATCCCTGCCACTAGGCTGCATGTAGATCGCCAATGTCCACCAAGACCCCCGTCGCTGGAGCGCATGCCACCGGTGGGGTATCACTGTTCGAATGGTTTTCAACCCTAGTTCGGTGCATACGGAACGCACATTCGTTGCCACATCAGACGCAGATAGCGCCCACAGAGGGCATTCGGAGGCACACCCAGGCACGAGGGATTTCATAACATTTCTGCAATTCAGAGACCAGGGGTCGGGCCATCTCCTGTATGGTTTTGGAATTCCGTTCTGACAGCTCGAGCCTGTTACAGCGCACGGTCATGCTGAGCCCGCTGTTGGCAACATGAATTGTGCTCTCCGACACGTTAATGGCGCTCCCATATCCTTCGACCTGCACGGGGATAGTGTACAGAGTACTTAGGGCGTCACACCACAGAAGCATAAAGGGGAACACGGTTCCAGGTGGGCCGCAGACTTAAATGTTATCCTTATAGCGCGTGTGGAACACCGCGGTTCCAAACAGGGAGATGTGTGTGCTATGCATCTCTTTACACATCAAGAAGAGCAAGGAAAGTTGGCTGGATAGTTTGCCCCCCATAGGCACGTCCCTGTGCTGAGATAGCACATATCTCCCCGCACAAAGAAGATTGTTAAACCGGACCTTGAAGTGCACAAAATTGCGGAGGCAGTTGACAGGGATGTAGTGGTAGACGTCCATCCCAGGGGCCCTGTGGAGGCAGTCAAATTGTTTATCGATGGTAGAGATAGAGACAAAATGTACGAACCTGCTCCTGCTCAGGTATCTACCCTGGGCTGGGGGCACAAACTGGTCCAGTCGCTCAATCATATAGTCGTATGATTCAAGTAGAAGTCCCTTGTCGATATTGAGCAACATGTCCTCAAGATCTAGTTCCCCCAGTTTCCAGTCCGCCGTATCATGTGATTGTTGTTGCATGGCCTCATCGACATTACGAAAATGTTGCAAAACGTCCGGCATTGTGAAGGCTTCAGAGTTTCCAGGCATAGAAGCCAATTGTTGGACCGAGAGACTCAGGGCCCGACTCATACGGGTGCCCAGGTTTTGTAGGGGGTGTACAGCATGGGAAATGATTGGGCACACCTTGAAGTAACCTGTTGCTTCAGTGGATTCATGTTTGATGTATGACATGCAGTATGTGACACACCGGCGGCTCCAGTTGCGGGGTACATAGGCGCCGCATCCCTGTTCAAAGGCACTTTCTGCTATGTGGCAGAGAACATAGGACTGTGCAAGGGTGGGGTCGGCGTAGGACTGGAGTGCGGTGTACCTGGGGCTATCATTAAAATGCTCTGTGAAAAAGCGTGGGCGTAGTACGCCACAGTGTGCCACAAGCACGGCTGCATTTTTGTCCAGCGGACCCCAGGACAGCCATGGGTGCGCATTGCGCACATCACGTACAGTCTCTGGGTGTATACGGGGGTCTGCACTTGCTTCCAACCCCCGGTAAATGCTTTTTCCCTGTTCCCAGAAGGCATGCTTCATTGCCAGCCAGAGCTTGGGTCCAAGTTGGGGCAGGGCACGCGAGAGAATGCGGAAAGGGTCATGGACGCAGATAAAAAACGTGCTCGGGGAGGGCAGGGTGGCATTCATCATACACTGGGCCAAAGTGGGGCGGTGTAATACATCTCGGTACAGGTTTCCTCGGTCAGGGTCCGTAGGCCGTATGACAATGTGGTTCAGGGGGGCGGGTTGGCATATGGCAGGGTGTTTGGCACATGGACAGGCAGCGTTCAGATCTTGCTGCAGTGTAGCTGGTGTGTATGTGAAACGCGGGGAATGCAACAAATGGCCCACAGACGCAGAGTGTCGGGGCTTGATCATGACTCTATTCATGTAATACTGTTTCAGCCAACGGGGGGCAGGGCTCTGGCGGATAACCGAGCGTGTCATGTCCACAAATGGACCACACAGCTGATCGCAGGAACCAGGCAAACACACTGGCATTTCCTTGAAGAGTGAAACATTTTGGTGTGTACATTCCCTGCGTAGTCGTGCACACACATGGTCAAAGAGTTGGCGCCACAAACGCACGCCCAAACCAGGTTCGGACACGACCATCAAGCTAAGAGCCTCCTTGGCGCCTAGCGTAGAGCGCTTCCCATACACTTCCCATCGTACCATGGACGTAAATTCTGTTGGGAAATGGGCGGCAGGTGCCAGACCCCCCTTCAGAATCTGCAAGTACTTCAGGGGGCTTCGAGGGGGGGGTGCAGTGTTCACGTTCCGCGGAAGAGCTCCGAGCCATTTTGTTTCCTTGCGCATGCAGTCTGCAGGCATGGCCATTTCCACAGGTACCAGTACCCACCTGTGTGCCCCAATGGATGCCATTAGAGCATACATCTGGGCCATGCTCCATCGCTTGTATTTGCCACGTGAAAGTTTTTTTAAAGCCCAAAGCCTTTTGCCAAGGTGCTCTTTGGCATGATCAAATGCCTGCCTACTGTGGTGGCCTACGCCGTATGTCTTCCATTTGTGTTTGCGGTGTCGGTGGTAGTACTGGATTGCTCCCACGCAGCCAATGTATATGGCCCCTAGTTCCATAGGGAATAGTATGTATACGCAGGGGCCACGACGGAACACGCTGCAAGGGCTGTAAGTCGTGCCCATGAGGTAGCACACACGCTGGATCCATGCTATCGGGCAGCAGCCTAGCATTTTCCCAACGGTGTCGAAAGATTGGCCAATAGCGGTCCAGTCCCTGGTGCCCGCGAGGGCACGCTCCCTGCGGGAGCACTGGTGTTCCCATATCCGTTTCCAATCTGCCCTGACCAGTGAAATATTCACACGCTCACACATGCGTAGCATGGATAGGTGGTATGCACTCTTGTAGCACACTTTCAAAGTGTGGGCGAAGAACGTGTGTGTGTCAAGTGACCGCATGGGCCACTAATGTCGTGCTGGTTGGTTTTCAACAAGGATCACTCGCACCGGAGACGCAGCAGACCCAATCAGAGTCGGCATGTACACATCAAAATCGGTAAGTATAGCAAGGACCCCACCAGGAAACATAGAAGCTTGACAGGTACACCAATGCCAGAAAGCGTCGCAACACGCTGCAACAATGAAAATTACAGAGCAAGGTGTGGAGGACATCCACAAAGCGCGCAGCCTTGTCTTGGTGAATACGACATTGGGACTATCATCAGAGAGAACAAACACGAGTGCGTTGATGCCGTTGAACCAATCAACGCGCGGTGTATCGAAGGGTGCATCGGCGTGTAGCGGTGAGCAAAACAAACCAAAAGCACTAATGCATACGGTTGTACCTACCTGAAGGCACGTCTCAAATGTGGCAAAGAAATCGTGGGCCATCTCGTAAGAAATTGAGGCCCAATGGATGGGCTCGTAGGTAGCCAAAACAACTCTTTCATAGTCCTCCCACCCATCCAAAAATTCTGGTATGAGGGGTCTCGTTGCTTTGAACCATGAGGATGTACTCCGCTTGGCGGCATACAAGCTCCATCCCTTAAGCAGGAGTGGGTGGTGGAATAGCATGGAGGGAAAACGCCACAACAGCGGGGCATCCACATGGGACACGGGGACAGGGTCCTGGACGGGAAAGATGAAATGATGTTGGGACACAACTTTGTTGAACCAGTATGGCGAGTCATTATGACATTGTGGGTATTTTGGAAAAATGACTTGTGACTCCAATTGTGTAATTGTATTTTCACATCGTTTGATGTCGTCAACGATGGAGGCCATCTCTTTACAATAGGGGAGGGTGCTCGCACGGAGATCCTGAATAAATTGATCGATCCCGTATGGTGTTTCCTCCCCATGGGATGCATTCCCTGAGGGCATGCGCAAAACACGTCAGTAGTCGTGTTATTGATCTTGAGGCACATAGGGATGCGCCAAACGGCGTTCTAAGCAGCAACAGGTTCGTCGTGCAGGGCCTGATTTTTTGGCGGTCCCTATTGGCGCGCCGTCTGGCCCATCCTGGGTTGTGGTGGCCGAATTGGAGGCCTTGGCGGCTCGGTTGGCTCCATTCTGTCCGGGTGGAGGTGCCGTGGCGGAGGACCTCGTGTCATCCTTGCCACCCTTACCCAAGAATTTCACCATGCGGGCAATAATGTTGTCCTCCATGGTATCCAGTTTGCGAGTGTAGGTGTGAAACTTGTCCGAGAGGTTTTGGAGTTTGAAACCTTTGTTCGGCAATGTCCGTGGACACTTTGTCCCGCCATTTGTCAACGGCTTCGTTGCTTGCTTTGAATCGGTGTTCGGCCGCCGCCACAAGTTGCTTGGCATAGCGTGATGAAGGGTTGGAGTCATGGCCACCGTCAAGCGGCCCAATGATGCGTGGTGTCGTTGCCTGCCGCATCAACAACCACAACATCGTTATTGGTTGTAACAGGAGCGCCACGTTTATTCCGCGTACGTGGCAGCTGCTCATCGCAATCCGTTTCATCACTTACCTCAACTGTATCCGCATCTTCCACATTGGTAGCAACTGTTTCCGGAGTTGCTTCGTCAACATGATCGAGTTTAGCTTTTTGGCTCGACATGTGTTTCTTTTCTGCCTTCCTTTTGCGATTTTTCTTCTTCCGCTTCCACCGTCTTGAAGCCTCGGCTTCACTACCGCTAGTTGAGTTGCTCGTTGAGTTCGAATCGCAGGAGGATGAGGAAGAGCTCCATGAGCTTGATAACTCTGAATCCGAGGTGTCATCATGGCGGAGCTTCACCTTGAGGTTCTGTTGTGCACCCGGGTCAAGACCCTCTAGTACACGGCGCACTTCCTTAGTGGAAGCTCGATTGGCCACGATGTCAAAATTGCCGAATTGGCCCTTCTTTTTGGCACTTCAAAGCATCATCCAAATGCGTGGAGTGTTGGAAAAAACAGAGGACCACAACAGAGAGGATATTTCAACCCGGTGAGGTATGTGGGTAGACACAGGTGCAATTGCGGACTTTGTTGCGTAGATCCTCAAGTGTTTGGGGTGAAGTGGTTGCCGGAAGGCCGGCAAGCAAAACGGCGTGCTTGTTGTTCTTGGGGCTGCTTAACGTGAAATGTGAGGTCCCCGCCACGGCTGAAAAAAGCCGAGGATGGTGTTCACGTTGGATGAGGCCACTTGCTTCATATGCAAGGTCACAAATACCTTGCAATTTCCGGCGATCCTTGCGTTTATCCGAGCCGTGTTTTGGAGACCCACAATGGTGCCATAAGGAGAAGTCATAATCATGGGCGGACACATGCTTGTCCTTGTTTCTATTCGTGTCCCAATACGCGTGTTTCCACGATGAGTCACGCCATTGCCATGAAGAACCACCTTTGCCGCCTTTTCCTTTGCCGTTTCGTTTACCTCGCCCAGCGCGAGCGTCATACCCACTGCGTGAATTGTTGTAGTGAGACATATCCACTTGTATATGTCAAGAGCGACGTCAATAGCGGACGGGTTTTATACTGTGGCGTGGGAGACAGAGCTAGCCGGCAGTATTCAAGAAACACTACAGAATTATGGAAAGCATAGCACAATAAAGGATCATCAGAATTAGGCTGAAACAGCGAGAGAAGGTACAGTGTATAGTGGATCCGCAAAATTAATTGAAGCAGGAAAACAACAAACAACACGTAAACTACACTGTATTTCTCATGATACATGCAGTGCCATGGCAAGAAGTCAGAGGTATATGCCCAGTACAGGTGAGCACTGCTGCCGGCCACCTTTCGCCTAAAATGATTGCGGCTGGAAAAAACAGCCTTGCATACTGCTGCTCAGATGGTGAAAAACAGATTGCCCACACACTCGTGATAAACACAGTAGGGGCGCAAAGCAGAAAATTCTGCATTACGAAAAAATAGAAAATGGAAAAAAAAGATAATGAAAAAAAATATAGAGAGAGTACATTGTCTCTGTGGCGCTGAGAGGGCATCAAACAGCTCCCGATGTCCTCCAGGGCCACAGAAAATAGCCGGCCTCCCTCCAGGACCCTTCTCAGCAGGGGTCTTCCTTCGCAGATGTTTGCGCAGGTACTCGTCCATGTGGGAGTCATTCTCCCTCTCCATGGCCAATTTGATCAACGGATCGACCAGATCATCATATAAGTGCGCCCGAGATTTCCTCTCGGACGTCCCCATGCGGGTCTCCCATGTCTTGGGAGGAATCTTCCCCACGAGCCACAGATGAGGCTCTGTAGGCCCATAAGACGTGGGGTTCATACGTACCATGTGCTCTTCCAGCTGCGCCACAGACTCCGAGATACGGGCAGCTGTGAGGGATTCGGGGAGTGGAGGCAACTCTTCAATCTCCGTTCGGGCACTCAGGTCCGTCTCATAGACTCAGCACATCTGCTCCAGTCTTTTTAGGAAGTCGCCCCAGTTGCCCCAGTTCTTTCTGATAGCGGTCTTGACGTGCTGCTGAAGAAACGCTTTTTTGCACGACTTTTGGATAAGCGTGCATCTTGTCCGGACATCACCATGTTGCTGACCCGTGAGAAGCCAAAAATCGGAAAACTCCTCAGCCCACTCGGCCAGGCTTTAGGGATCGAACTGGGAGAGTTCAATCTGAAGGTTCGCCGTAACGATGGCCTTCCTTCCCGTACCTGGTACACCTGGGTCACCTGATCCACCTGAGGCTTAGCCCACGCAAACTGCACCCCCTTTTTTTCACCCAAGCACCCAGATTTTGTCACGAGAAAAAAATAGCTTTTTTTGCCATCTTGAAAAAACTGTTTTTCAAACCCTCCCAACAAATGCATTTTTCATCAGTTTTGCCCATTTTTTGCTGTTTTTAGGGGGGGTCAAATAACCATTCTTTAGTCCAAAAACAGAGGGTTCACTGGTCATTTTCCCCGAAAAAACATTTTGTGGGCTAATTTGAAGAATACCAATTTTTGGATCGTCTGGAAAACTATTAAAGATGAGCGCTGTTCACACATCCTGTACATGTCCACATGAAAAAATACTTATTATGGGAGGCTGAGTGCTCGAGGCCTCGCGCACTCAGCCAGCTGGAGTGAGATTTTCAGGCCTTTTTGACATCACTTTTTGACATCGGAAGTGGCATGAAGCAAGGATGGAGCAAAAGCAAAACTGCAAGATTCAATATGGGTTAGAGACTTGCACAGCGGAACACTCAGTGCGCGAGGGCTCGCGCACTCAACATGCTAGAAGCATGGGTTTTTGAATACCCCTGACTACTTGCATTCTGCCGATAGCCTCTAAAAGGCCTTTTGAGATTCCTCTCTTTTGGAATCCTGTGAAAACAGTGAGCTCGGTAGGAGCGATTAGACTATCCTCCTCTAGAGCACTTGGTTCATACGTCCTGTGACCTAGCGTTTCTGACAAACTGTTGTACAGCCCCAGAAGATGGGAGGCTGGGCACCTTATTTGTAGGTAAACTAACTGAAAATCGTGTGTTTAGCAAGGACTGAGGGCAACCCGCCTTTTTAGATCTATGTCACCTTACATAGTGCATAGCTGGTACAAAACGTCCATTGATTGACCACTCTTGCTGCTGACATGACCGGAACAGTACACCATGAGGCACCCATGAAGACATCAGAGCCTCATTTGGCATGGAATACTGTTTATTCAGGACCATTGGGAAATACACATTCTGCATAATTGAGTGCGCGAGGCCTCGCGCACTCAACATGCCAAAAAAAATTTTTTTCATACCTCTGACTACTTGCAGTCCGCTGATAGCCTAAAGAAATATATTTGAGATTCCTCCGTTTTTTAATTCTCAGTTTTCAGGTGGAAACACGCGGAAACTTCGCGTCCTTTTTCTGCACA
Organism: Eutreptiella sp. 'Long Island Sound 2002'; assembly: GCA_964036045.1. Lineage (NCBI taxonomy): Eukaryota > Euglenozoa > Euglenophyceae > Eutreptiales > Eutreptiaceae > Eutreptiella > Eutreptiella sp. 'Long Island Sound 2002'. The sequence continues at coordinate 67,964,243 of OZ038383.1, read as the reverse complement.
CAAATGCCGCCCTTGAGGTGAAAAACAGGGTGCAGTTTGCGTGGGCTAAGTGAGGGGGGTGAGGGGTGCGTGGTGGCCCATGGCGCTAGCGCAGCCAGGTCTTAGCTCTTCAACGCAGCTTCTGTTGTGTCCCCTACAGTACACACACGCACAGTCCCCACATGGGGTCGAAAAGAGCTGGCACAGGTGTCCATAGTAGAGCTGCGAATACTTCGGCAACTTTTCACACATCTGGTCAAAGGTTTCAGACCATGAGACATGGTAGGTGGAGGCTTCTTCAAATCAGAGAGCCCCAGTTTAGTCTTGAGTGATGCTGAAAAAGCAGTCAGATCAGGGTCTTCATCACCTGCACCCAGGACGCGGGAAAGTAGACTGATGGTCTCATGGAGTCCCAGCTTAGGGGCTGCCATGCGTGGGGGCAAACCTGGATCCACGCACGTGGGTTCGGGTGCCACCGCCCTCGGAATGGGGCCACACTTCAGGCAATCATCTTCCTTCGGTTCCTCCGAAGGCGTAGGTTCTTTAGACACCCAGTCAGCTTCCCACTCTGACGATTGGGCCGACACCGGCCAGTCCATTTCGCCGTAAGGTATCTCGAACGTCTCCTCGCCCCAAGTGTCTCCAAACATCGTTCCCAAAGTCGCATCTTTCCCTTTCACTTTCATTGCTGCTCCAGGCCTTGACCTTGGCGTTGGCCACTTCAACCCCTGGAGTAGGCGTGGTTTCGGATGGAGGCAATGAGGACACGATTGAAAGTAAGGCAGCTGCCACAGGGTCCTTGCGTTCGAGGTGCCTGAGGTTCGCCCGCGTTAAGTCGGGCACTTCAGCGCTCGGACGGACTCCTTCCGTACATATTTCTGTATTTTCTTCCGCCCCTCTTCATTCTGCATGTTCTCCTAGAGGACCGGTATCACAGGGTACACCACTTGTAGATGAGAGTCCAGCTCTCAGAGCACCAGTCTTTGATTTGGTGCTTGTGATCCGCACTGTTTTGACACTGAGTGTGACAGACATCTCCACAGTTCAGGATACAAGTGTATTTTGGTGTTCCTTGTGCTCTGCTTCAGTCTTCTAGGGCCTTTGTCTGCTACCAGGAAAGGTTTCTGGTTTGCAAACACTTCTCCTTGTTCCTTGTATTTTTTTAGAAAGCCTTACTGAGTTTCGACAAGTGCAAATGAGGTCCACACAAAGATAAAGTAGAGCAAGTCCAGGCAACGCATCAATGAAATCAGGATAAGTCCTTCTACAATCAAAACATGTGTAACAAAGAGGGGCCGCAGATAGTCAAATGTAAATGTAAATACAATGCTTCAATGGTTTATAAACACAATAGATGATTTCATTTGACAACTGGCATGGTTCAAGTGCCCAGGATAGTTCCAAGCACTTCTGGTGCACTCGTTGGGATGCAATGGAGTTGGTTAGGAATCTTCGGCATAGGAGCTGAGCCAGACACAGGATATGGCTTGGCCAGCATTGCCAAGCAACTGAATTTAGAATCAGTTAAAAGGTAGAACCACATTAAGTGATAGAAACAATTGAGTATAGGGGTCCTGAGGTGCGAGACCACTAGGCTTAACCTGCAAGGCCCAAGGCATGAACTGCCTACTTTTTTTCGGTATTAGGTAGGTAGGTAGGTATCTTCGGGAGCTCGGGATGCCTCCTTTGACGATGCAGGAAGAAGGTCTTACCAAAGGGACGTCCTGTCCCTCCCACTGCCCTATTTTGGGTGCCTCTTGAGCCGCTCCCGCATGTGCTTGGGAAGGCATTGTCGCGGCCACCCAGTCCATGTGTCCCGGGTGGGAGGGTGTCCCCACATGTGTCCATGAGTAGGGCCACATGCCCCCTCTTTTGGGCGGAAGCTCTGGGGGCTGCCCAGCCGTGTGGAGTATCTCTCACCACAAGGGGTATTGCTCCCGCTTGTCTACGGTAAGACCGCCTCACCCTTGTGGCTTCAGTTGCGGGGCCGCTCCGCTTGGCAGGCAACCCCCTCCTCGACTGTGTACCGGCTCGCCTGTCACCGGTTGCTTCCATGGCTCCGGGTGACGTTTGCCATGGTCGCCGATGCAGCCTGGCCGGGCTCGGACCAGCAGCCTCGGAGTACCGCTCCTGCCACTGGCCCGGTGGGTCGGCTGGGTCGCCCCAGTGTGTCCGACCCATGGGGTGTTGGTTCTTTCCTGTCCCCCGGCCGCCCTACGTGTGTGCGGTGTCCTTGGCCACCTGACTCCTGTTCACCGGTGTGCCCGCTAGGTGTGTTGTGTTGCGTGTGCGGTGTCCTGGGCCTCCTGGCTCCTGTTTACCGGTGTGCCCGCTCGGTGTGTTGTGTTGGGTGTGCGGTGTCCTGGGCCTCCTGGCTCCTGTTCACCGCTGTGCCCGCTCGGTGTGTTGTGTTGCGTGTGCGGTGTCCTGGGCCTCCTGGCTCCTGTTCACCGGTGTGCCCGCTCCGTGCGTTGTTTCGCGTGTGCGGCGTCCTGGGCCACCTGGCTCCTGTTCACCGGTGTGCCCGCTCGGTGTGTTGTTCTGCGTGTGCGGTGTCCTGGGCCCCCTGGCTCCTGTTCACCGGTGTGCCCGCTCGGTGTGTTGTTTTGCGTGTGCGGTGTCCTGGGCCTCCTGGCTCCTGTTCACCGGTGTGCCCGCTCGGTGCGTTGTTTCGCGTGTGCGGCGTCCTGGGCCACCTGGCTCCTGTTCACCGGTGTGCTCGCTCGGTGTGTTGTGTTGTGTGTGCGGTGTCCACGGCCACCTGGCTCCTGTTCACCGGTGTGCCCGCTCGGTGTGTTGTTCTGCGTGTGCGGTGTCCTGGGCCCCCTGGCTCCTGTTCACCGGTCTGCCTGCTCGGTGTGTTGTTTTGCGTGTGCGGTGTCTTGGGCCTCCTGGCTCCTGTTCACCGGTCTGCCCGCTCGGTGCGTTGTTTCGCGTGTGCGGCGTCCTGGGCCACCTGGCTCCTGTTCACTGGTGCGCCCGCTCCGTGTGTTGCGTTGGGTGTGCGGTGTCCTGGGCCTCCTGAACCCTTTTCACCGGTGTGCCCGCTCAGTGTGTTGTGTTGCGTGTGCGGTGTCCTGGGCCTCCTGGCTCCTCTTCACCGGTGTGCCGGATCGGTGTGTTGTTTTGCGTGTGCGGTGTCCTGGGCCAACTGGCTCCTGTTCACCGGTGTGCCCGCTCGTAGTGTTGTGTTGGGTGTGCGGTGTCCTGGGCCTCCTGGCTCCTGTTCACCGGTGTGCCCGCTCGGTGTGTTGTGTTGCGTGTGCGGTGTCCTGGGCCTCCTGGCTCCTGTTCACCGGTGTGCCCGCTCCTTGCGTTGTTTCGCGTGTGCGGTGTCCTGGGCCTCCTGGCTCTTGTTCACCGATGTGCCGCTCGGTGTGTTGTTCTGCGTGTGCGGTGTCCTGGGCCTCCTGGCTCCTGTTCACCGGTGTGCCCGCTCGGTGTGTTGTGTTGGGTGTGCGGTGTCCTGGGCCTCCTGGCTCCTGTTCACCGGTGTGCCCGCTCGGTGTGTTGTTCTGCGTGTGCGGTGTCCTGGGCCTCCTGGCTCCTGTTCACCGCCGCGCCCGCTCGGTGTGTTGTGTTGCGTGTCCGGTGTCCTAGGCCTCCTAGCTCCTGTTCACCGGTGTGCCCGCTCGGTGTGTTGTTCTGCGTGTGCGGTGTCCTGGGCCTCCTGGCGCCTGTTCACCGGTGTGCCCGCTCGGTGTGTTGTTTTGCGTGTGCGGTGTCCTGGGCCTCCTGGCTCCTGTTCACCATGTGCCCGCTCGGTGTGTTGTGTTGGGTGTGCGGTGTCCTGGGCCTCCTGGCTCCTTTTCTCCGGTGTGCCCGCTCGGTGTGTTGTGTTGCGTGTGCGGTGTCCTGGGCCTCCTGGCTCCTGTTCACCGGTGTGCCCGCTCGGTGTGTTGTTTCGCGTGTGCGGTGTCCTGGGCCCCTGGCTCAGGTTCACCGGTGTGCCTGCTCGGTGTGTTGTGTCGGGTGTGTGGTGTCCTGGGCCTCCTGGCTCCTGTTCACCGGTGTGCCCGCTCGGTGTGTTGTTTTGCGTGTGCGGTGTCCTGGGCCTCCTGGATCCTGTTCACCGGTGTGCCCACTCTGTGTGTTGTTTTGCGTGTGCGGTCCCCTGGGCCTCCTGGCTCCTGTTCACCGGTGTGCCCGCTCGGTGTGTTGTTTTGCGTGTGCGGTGTCCTGGGCCTCCTGGCGCCTGTTCACCGGTGTGCCCGCCCGGTGTGTTGTTTTGCGTGTGCGGTGTCCTGGGCCTCCTGGCTCCTGTTCACCATGTGCCCGCTCGGTGTGTTGTGTTGGGTGTGCGGTGTCCTGGGCCTACTGGCTCCTGTTCTCCGGTGTGCCCGCTCGGTGTGTTGTGTTGCGTGTGCGATGTCCTTGGCCTCCTGGCCCCTGTTCACCGGTGTGCCCACTCTGTGTGTTGTTTTGCGTGTGCGGTGTCCTGGGCCTCCTGGCTCCTGTTCACCGGTGTGCCCGCTCGGTGTGTTGTTTTGCGTGTGCGGTGTCCTCGGCCTCCTGGCGCCTGTTCACCGGTGTGCCCGCTCGGTGTGTTGTGTTGCGTGTGCGGTGTCCTGGGCCTCCTGGCTCTTTTTCACCTGTGTGCCCGCTCGGTGTGTTGTGTCGCGTGTGCGGTGTCCTGGGCCTCCTGGCTCAGGTTCACCGGTGTGCCCGCTCGGTGTGTTGTGTCGGGTGTGCGGTGTCCGTGGCCTCCTGGCTCCTGTTCACCGGTGCGCCCGCTCGGTGTGTTGTGTTGCGTGTGCGGTGGCCTGGGCCTCCTGACTCCTGTTCACCCGTGTGCCCGCTCGGTGTGTTGTTTTGCGTGTGCGGTGTCCTCGGCCTCCTGGCTCCTGTTCACCGGTGTGCCCACTCTGTGTGTTGTTTTGCGTGTGCGGTGTCCTGGGCCTCCTGGCTCCTGTTCACCGATGTGCCCGCTCGGTGTGTTGTTCTGCGTGTGCGGTGTCCTGGGCCTCCTGGCTCCTGTTCACCGGTGTGCCCGCTCGGTGTGTTGTGTTGTGCGTGCGGTGTCCTGGGCCTCCTGGCCCCTGTTCACTGGTTTGCCCGCTCGGTGTGTTGTTTTGCGTGTGCGGTGTCCTGGGCCTCCTGGCTCCTGCTCACCATGTGCGCGCTCGGTGTGTTGTGTTGGGTGTGCGGTGTCCTGGGCCTCCTGGCTCCTGTTCCCCGGTGTGCCCGCTCCGTGTGTTGTGTTGCGTGTGCGGTGTCCTGGGCCTCCTGGCTCCTGTTCACCGGTGTGCCCGCTCCGTGTGTTGTGTTGCGTGTGCGGTGTCCTTGGCCTCCTGGCTCAGGTTCACCGGTATGCCCGCTCGGTGTGTTGTGTCGGGTGTGCGGTGTCCTGGGCCTCCTGGCTCCTGTTCACCGGTGCGCCCGCTCGGTGTGTTGTGTTGCGTGTGCGGTGTCCTGGGCCTCCTGGCTCCTGTTCACCGGTGTGCCCGCTCGGTGTGTTGTTTTGCGTGTGCGGTGTCCTGGGCCTCCTGGCTCCTGTTCACCGGTGTGCCCACTCTGTGTGTTGTTTTGCGTGTGCGGTGTCCTGGGCCTTCTGGCTCCTGTTCACCGGTGTGCCTGCTCGGTGTGTTGTGTTGTGCGTGCAGTGTCCCGGGCCTCCTGGCTCCTGTTCACCGGTGTGCCCGCTCGGTGTGTTGTGTTGTGCGTGCGGTGTCCTGGGCCTCCTGGCTCCTGTTTACCGGTGTGTCCGCTCGGTGTGTTATTTTGCGTGTGCGGTGTCCTGGGCCTCCTGGCTCCTGTTCACCGGTTTGCCCCCCCCAATGTGTTGTGTTGCTGTGCAGGGCGTTGCTGCGGGGCGCTCACTCGTCCATCCGGACGGCGGCTATCGTAGCCGGCAGGGGCTGGGTACCCTCCGGCCTCCATCTGTACATATTTCTGTATTTTCTTCCGCCCCTCTCGATTCTGCATGTTCTCCTAGAGGACCGGTATCACAGGGTACACCACTTGTAGATGAGAGTCCAGCTCTCAGAGCACCAGTCTTTGACCTGGTGCTTGTGATCCGCACTTTTTTGACACTGAGTGTGACAGATATCTCCACACTTCAGGATACAAGTGTATTTTGGTGTTCTTTGTGCTCTGCTTCAGTCTTCTAGGGCCTTTGTCTGCTACCAGGAAAGGCTTCTGGTTTGCAAACACTTGCCCACACTTGTGCTTGTTCCTTGTATTTTTTTAGAAAGCCTTACTGAGTTTCGACAAGTGCAAATGAGGTCCACACAAAGATAAAGTAGAGCAAGTCCAGGCAACGCGTCAATGAAATCAGGATAAGTCCTTCTACAATCAAAACATGTGTAACAAAGAGGGGCTGCAGATAGACAAATGTAGGTGTAAATACAATGCTTCAATGGTTTATAAACACAATAGATGATTTCATTTGACAACTGGCATGGTTCAAGTGCCCAGTATAGTTCCAAGCACTTCTGGTGCACTCGTTGGGATGCAATGGAGTTGGTTAGGAATCTTCGGCATAGGAGCTGAGCCAGACACAGGATATGGCTTGGCCAGCATTGCCAAGCAACTGAATTTAGAATCAGTTAAAAGGTAGAACCACATTAAGTGATAGAAACAATTGAGTATAGGGGTCCTGAGGTGCGAGACCACTAGGCTTAACCTGCAAGGCCCAAGGCATGAACTGCCTACTTTATTTCGGTATTACCTCCATGAAGGAAGATACCTCCGCTCGCTTGAGTGGTGGTTGCGAACTTCATGGGGGGGGCTAGGGTTATAACCCTAGTTACCTTGAAGAGTGTACTGAAAGCCTCAAAAGAGTGATAAAAATGCTTACGTGTTAGTCTGAACACCTTCTCAAGGATTAGGGGGGGCATGACCTGGATCAAGTACCCCAAGAAAGTCATGGTAGTGATGCTTTCTTACTCCAGTACCCGGTACACGAAATTGGAGATGAGTTGTACGTTGGAAAGTGGTATGTATTTGGGGATGGTGAGGTAGAGGGGGAGGAGGGTGTTGAAAATACTGTGAACCTCTGACGCAATTAGATCTATGGTGTTAGAGGCCTGGCTGTGGGTGTACATGTACACCCCTAGGTACCAGCGTTTGGTGGCTGTGGCAAAACCCGGGGGGCAAATTGTGGTACATGATGTAAAATGTGGGGTGTTCCAATTGTTTGTTTCTTTCTTTCCCAACCGCATATTGGTCAGTCTTGTTGCGCACATTAACAAGGCGGTGCACATACAAGGCGGTGCACAATGAAGGCGTTGCACACAAAAGACGGTCTGTGGCCACAGCATGAGTCTTGTTATTTAGGGGGGGTGCGAGGTGTCCCCCGCATTGAGTGAAGCGAGCTGTAGTCCACATACAAGGCGGTGCATAAACAAGGCAGTGCACTTACAAGGCGGTGCACGCTCGAGGCGATGCACACAAAAGGCGGTCTGTGGCCACTGCAGGAGTCTCGTCATTTCTGGGGGGTGCCGGGGTGTCTTCCGCATCGAGCGTAGCGAGCGGTAGTCCACATAGAAAGCAGTGCATACACAAGGCGGTGTACATAGGAGGCGGTGCGCACACAAGGCGATGCACACAAAAGGCAGTTTGTGGCCCTAACACCCCCCCCCCCTTTTCCCAGCACCAACACCACCGCCGTCCTCGTGCTCACTGTCAGCACATCTGGAATCGGCCTCAACGACTGCTGGACTATCAGTTCTGCAAACGGCCGCTTCAGGTCTCACACCCCCTGCACACGCACCACCTCCTGGCACACCACCCGCCCTGCCCTCCCACAACCGCCCCCCGCCCCCCGACCCCACCTCTTCCGCGCGCCCACAGACATACCCCACGCTCACCTACAGCTCGCTAAACGTCGGAGGGGTGGAAATTACACCAAACAGGCTGTGCCACCTCCTGGGTGGATACCAGCAACTCCCAGAAACTATCTCTCTACAGGAATATAGGCCCAGCTCACTTTCCACTACTCGGGACCACGAGAGGGTTGCCCGCTATTGGGGTTACCACCTCCTGATCAGTTCTCCCTCTTCGAAAGAAGGGGTTGCCTTGCTCATACACACGTCAATTGCACCCACCGCCCCGGTTATGAAGGTTCATATCCCAGGTAGACTGATCTCTGCACAACTCTCACTTCTTAGTGACCCCCTCCTACCTGAAGTCAACGTATGCTCCTTCTACGGCCCCCATAGCTCTAAGGAGCGCCCCCAGTGTGAGAAAGCCCTTGCGCCTCTTCTGCAAACCTGCTCAATAATCTTGGGTGACTACAACGGGGTCACACGGAGCACCGACACCACTGCCATTCAGCCTAACCTGTGGCCATGGCTCATTGCACGAGAACGTTCTGGAGCCATGGTCGACTTGGTGAGACCGCAATGTGCATCCACGCCTTACACGCGAGTACGCCGGTACGGGGGCACCAAAAGCTACCTGGACCGTGCTTACGGCTCTTGACTCTTCACCTCACTCTTCCGGGTGACTGACGCAGCCACCCCTGATTTTTCTGCCGTGAACGGCATACAGGATCATAACCCTGTACTGGTCCATACCCAACCCTGGCCCCAACACCGGCAGCCGGAACCACGCTGCGCCATGTGGAACAGGAGGGACCTATGCCATTATAAAAAAAAGGTTGCTGACCTCGCTGCGAATGTTTCGTACCCTAGGGACGCTTCGTCTGTTGAAGCTACCTATGCAGCTTTGTCTGCATGCATGCTCGAGGCTATGCACGATACGAACTCAAAAAAAAAGGAGTTGCCAAAAAAAGATATTGATGTCACTGACTGGTCTGACATTGTGAGACAGCTTGCGAAACAGGCCAAGAGGCGGTCCAAAGTGTTTTACCGCAGGGTAAAGCACACTCTCCTCACCCCTCTCTCCCCCTCCACCCTGCCCACCCCTACACGCAAAATCCAGCGCATCCTGCAGCGCAACAACCCCTGGTCCGCGCGCGCACTCGACTGGATCCCCAACAGTCCACGGTTACACGACCCTGAAGCCCCCTCAGTCGATGAGCTCTGTGCCCTTGCACGTGCCCCCCGCCGCAAATCCCCAGGCCCTGATGGAGTGCCCCCCTACCTGTTGGCTTCGCTGCCCGACCATGTCTTTTCGGTTGTGCATCAGTGTGTTTGTCTTTGCTACCTCGAGGGTACCCTCCCTACGATCTGGTTGACTAGTGAAACCTTTTGTTTGTTCAAAGGTAAAGGGCAGTGGCAGGATCCCGACAGATGGAGACCAATCGCCATGAGCAACTCCATCTACCGTCTCATCATGAGATGGGTTTATAAATCCTTGTACCCCCTCCTCTCCCCCCACATACACAGTAAGCAGTTCGGTGGTAGACAAGGGGTGTCCACTGCACACGCCACACACACATTTCTCGATGACCTGGATGCGATAGGGTCAATGGAAAGCATCTTGGCTTTCGATGTTTACCATGCTTTTGATAGTCCGCCGAAGTACCTCATTTTCCACGTCTTGGATAGAATGGGCACCCCACTCCAGCTACTGCGCTTGATTTCCCTGTTGCTAGAGTTGGGTGCCACTTTCATTCGGGGCGCTGAGCATGAAGTCTTCAGGACCACGCATGGAGTCAAACAGGGATGTCCCATGTCCTGTTTTCTTTTTGTTATCGTTTCCGAAATCCCCCTGCGTTTTATGGAGCATCATGGCTTACGCTTTTCGGCCTTCGTCGATGACATATCCTCTCCTTCCCCTCCCCCTGCACAGTCAGAGCAATGCCACCCTGGTTCAGGAAGCGCTCAGTCTCATAGGGTGTCAGATTAACGTCATAAAAAGCGAAGCCCTGCCGATGGTCATACCCCCCCCACCTGCCCCCACTCTACCCAAGTACCTACACCCCGTCTGTGCTGTGCAGGCCTCGACCTCAATATGGTCCACCAGAGACGCCGATGCTCCGCCTTGGGCTGATGTTTCTGAGCGACCTTTCAGAGGTGTCTCATATCTTCTGCATTTAGGGCACCCCCTGTCAGCCTCCCTACGCCTCTCCCCGGCTGTGCGCATCGTTGAGGACGAACTCAGGGCTCAACTAAATGAACTCCACGTGCACCCTATTCAGGCCCTGGACAGAGTCCATGTGGTGAACACCCTCGTCATCCCTAGGCTCCTCTATAGAACGGAATGCCTCCCCCTCTCTGCCACAGAACTACACCGACTCACCTCCCTTTTGGAACGTTTTGTGCTAGGAGTTATGGGATTGCCGACGTTGATCGCTACAAAAACCCTGTACACGCATCGGTCCAAAGGACTGGGCATGGGATACTTCCCTGTCCTACATCCCACCCGCCTCCTGGACTCACTGCACCGGAACCCCTACCTGCAGGAATTCTCTGTCCACCCCCGCCTGCCCATAACCCCTTTTATGCTTCTCCAATCGGCATTGGCCCTGCTTGGACAAGCACCAACGTTCACCCTCCCACCCGTTACCGTTACATGGGACGCCCACCGCCTTCAGCGCGAGGCCGTGTCTGTGATGTCGGTCTGTGGCTTGGTTGTTTACCTTCTACCCACTGCACTTCGCCCTGATAGCACATACACAGATGGTAGTAAAATGGGGTCCCCACCCTCATCTGGTGCTGCAGCCATCATGCCCAACGGCCTTGTCGCAGTGTGCCGCGTCCCGGGGGTTCCTAATTCGTACAAAGCAGAGCTGGTAGGGTTGCTGCTAGGGTCCCATTTCTCGGCCGAGGGAGACCGCTTGAAGCTGGACTGTCAGGGAGCCATAGCGTCTACTCGCAGCCAACGTCGCCCCATCCGTCAAGCATATTGGGTCCAGGCTGTCAGAGAGGGCACCACCGCCAAATCTCAAAGCCCTGAATGGGTCGAGGGACACTGTGGCCATGAATTCAATGAAGCTGCAGACAAATATGCCAAGATTGGCACCGCCCTACCCTCCCCCCCCCCTGCCCGACCCAAAACCCCGTGGGACGTGGTGCGCCACGGTGAGCTGGTTCTGCCACCCCACAAGGTCTGGAGTCACGACCTTGCGCCCCACCACACCTACGCTGGTTTCCACCCCCTCTCCTGGAGGCCGCTGCGATTCCGGCGCCTGGCCTGGTACAAATGGCTATTTGGGCTGCAGTCTAGGCTAGGGTATGCCCACTATGCCACCTTCTGGTCTGGCAAACTGCCACCCCACGCATGCGCACACTGTGGACGCCAACACAACCTCAGTGTCCACGGGATGCTTGCAGACTGTGCGGAGGACCACCCCCTGGTGTCCAAATGGATCGCTGCCTGGCCCCCCCATGAAAATGCCTGCATCTGGCGTCGGTTGGCCCAGAAGGCTGATTTACGCATCGCAGGACGCCTCGCTGTCCCTGTTACCCTTTACCGCTTCCTTGCCGCTAGATTAGGAGGTGTAACCGCTGCGAGGAAAACCATTTCCCGTTTTCAGGACTCGGTACTCGATCTTGTCACAGCTGTGCTGGAATCCAGTGTCCCGCCCACCTCAAAACGGCCCAATGCCTTCTCGCCTCGAGACTGGGATGCCCCTGCCACGATAGTTTAGTGCCCCTGCCTGCTTGTGCCCAGTTATTCATTCCTCTCTCTCCTTTCTCAGGCCAGCCTGCCGCACTCTTCGCCATCGCTTTGGTGCTGAGCTTCCCCAGACCTGAAGCGACCTCCTTAAGCTAAATGAGTCAATGCCCCATGGCATGTACTTACTTCAGGCCTTTCACCTTTCGACCTCATACTCTGTTTCCACCTGAATGTCTTGTTTTGCCCTTGTGCTGAGTTTGTGGTCAACCCCTGCCCCCCTTGTTCACCCTCATCCAGACTGTCTCCCCCTCCCCCAGTACTCCCTTTGGCTATTTTTCGCAGAGGGATCCCCCCTGTTTGGGCTGGCTGCCCACTGGGGTCAGCGGTGCATGTGGGGAGCCTCCCCTTGTCTATTTTTTCTCCGAGGCTCTACCACTGTGTGGCCGACCAGGCAGTGACCCGGACACGTAACACCTGGAAGGGCAGTGGCACCCCCGAACCCACGCAATCCCTGTCTGTACCCCCCACACCAGCACATAGGCGCCCTTCTAGGTTTATGCTTGTTCCTACCCACTGTACACTGTTTTCTGATGAAATGGGAATCCTGTTTTGGGTTGCTGCCCACGTGGGAGGTACCCCTGGTTGCTGCGTTGCCCTAGCGGCTTCGCGAGAGGGCGACAACCCCCATGAAACCCCCATTTACACTTCTCTTTTTGCACCGCAACAATCTCTGCCCCGCACGTCCGAGCGGCCATCCCCGTAGCCCCTGACCCTGCCTTATGGGATGAGGTTATAAGTTGTATGATGGGCTGGCCCTCTCCTGATATGGACATTCACGTGGGACTCAGATCGTGTATTATAAAAAAAAAAAAAAAAAGGCAGTTTGTGGCCACCACAAGAGTCTCTTTTTTGGGGGGGGCTGCGGGGGTCCCCCGCATCGAGCATAGCGAGCCGTAGTCCACAACCAAGGCGGTGCACATACATGTGAACCGCTATCGTCATCCCGCGGACAAAGGGCCCCTGGCGCGGGGGGGCCGCCGTCACCCACATTGAGCATTGTGTCGGATCCATCCACTCTCCAAGCGGAGCCGCTAGCTTTACTACGCTAGTGGTGTGCCACCCCGCAATGAGTGTGGGTGCAGCGTGGAACCGCGTGACCACCAGCGTTTGGTCGCGGTGCTGAAACCCGGTTGTGAAATTGCGCTACACGACGCAAAATGTGGGGTGTTTCAATTGTTTGTTTGTTTGTTTTCCGACCGCATGTTGCCCAGTCTTGTTGCGCAAGGCAGCACATACAAAAGGCGGGGCTCATACAGGGCGTTGCACAATGAAGACGTTGCACATAAGAACCGGTCTGTGGCCACCGCAGCAGTCTTGTTGTTCAGGGGTGTCCCCCGCATCGAGCGAAGCGAGCGGTAGTCCACATACAAGGCGTTGCATAAACAAGGTGGTGGACACACAAGGCGGTGCACACAAAAGGCGGTCTGTGGCCACCGCAGGAGTCTTGTTATTTAGGGGGGGGCTGGGGTGTCCCCCACATTGAGCGAAGCGAGCCGTAGCTAAGGAAGCGTGCACGTATCTCTACACATTGCTGCTCGTCCGTGAGGCGGACGGGCAAGGTGGAGTGGGGGGCTGAACTGTTGTAGGCAGATGCCTGTGTGTCTCCTGTTTAGTGGTTACAATGTCTTCAAACATGCTTGCCTCCGCCTTTGGGAAACCGTCAGAGGGTCGACAGTTGCCTCCATCGTTGGAAAGGCAAGAATGTACTGGAAGCGGCGGGGGGGACGGTGAGGATCCAGAGGTCTCGCCCTATGGGAGCGAGTTGGGCAATGTGGGATCTGCGGTGGCTCTGGCTTTGGAGGGTGGGTTTGACGAAGCGGGGACCTCAGGACCACTGCCCAAAGGTGAGGCTGGGGTGCAGGACTCCGAAGCCGCGGGCCGGCAAGAAAGTGATAACGCTCTCGAGAACACCACCCATGCTAAAGATGCCGTGTAATCGGGGGATGCAGCCACTTGTCAATTGGAGGATGCTGATGTTTAGATGCAACAGCCAACGACCTAGCCCCAATGGTGAATGCGGAGGCCCTTGCAAAGTGGGCTTTTGAGCATCAAGACAACTTCAAGTGGCTGCTCTCCACACCTGAAATCTTTGGTTGTACCGTCATGAATGCCATGGACAAATGGGGCATGCGGGCTACTAGGCAAGTGGTGGCTGACAGTCTGAGCCATTTGGCTGACTTGCTTGTGCATACTGACACCTTCATTGACTTGGGCACAATGTTCGTTGTGCCTTATACGGAGGCTTGCCTCCGATACTGTGCTGCATCGGAGACAAATCATCGTTCGGCAACGGCGTCAAAAACTTATATCGGCCACCCGACGGCTACGAAATTCGTCTCCCGCAAGATGCGTCGCCCACATTGTCCAGTTATTGATTCTTACGATAGCTTCACCGTGGGTGCCGGAACGCCGGACGAGGAGCGGTTGAACGTGACCAGCCCCCCTGCCTTACGTGGTTGTCTCAGAAGACTTAGTGTACACACGCACGTGTCTGGAGAAGCTGGAGGGCCGTGCGGTTCTTCAGCACGTTAGCATGTATTCCCAGGAGCTCCTGAAGGACCGTGGTGCGGAAGGTAAGGCTTTGCGGTCAGCATTGAAGCCTACTGGGCTCTCAAATACATTCATATGTATGAACGCCGGGGCATTGTGTCTTTGAAGCCTGCCAACCCAAATGATAGCTCGGATGTCACTTCGATGAGTCGTGTGCGCACTCACTTTGGGATGTTGGCTATCCTCACTGCAACCATGACTGCGTAGCAAGCGGTCCAGCCGCTGCGCCTCTGAAGAAGGCGTGTGATGAGGCTGCTTCCTTGGCAAAAAATGCGGTGACTTTCATCGTTGATGGTAACATGAAGGCATGCTATAAGATTTGCCAACACCAGTTTGGCAAGCGCCACATTGATGAGGCAACAGGGTTGTCCCTTCACCAACAGTGTAAGACTTCGCGCAGCCGTGGCTCATTGTAATGCCATGACCATGCACCGCTCCATGTGGGCACTCATTTTGATGAGAACGACAGCATCTCTACTCAGACTTGGCTGCAGGTCAGGCTGGGCAAGGATGAAGGCGCGTGCCAAAAGACACACACTTTTTATGCAAGGAATACTGCGGGTGTTTCGGGAGCGCTTTGTGTATGTGGGGTGTGTGTTGGGCGGCCCACGCATGCAACGGCAGAGAGTGAAAATGAGGTTGCATATTTCTTGCATACCTTGAGGAACCAGGGCGTCATTTTCGACGCCGCTGGCTAGCACAACTGCTGTCATCTGGTCCCGTTGTTGCGGCGTTTGAGCCTACTGAATTCTTGTAAATTTTCCCCTCCACGTTTTCATCAGTTATCTCGCAAGTGTACAAAGTATAAGACAGACCTCTTTTTTGACGTCCCGGGGGTAAACACTGGTGCCGCAGAGCAGCGCTTCAAGTTGCTGCGTCCAATGGCGGGCGTGGTGATGAATATGAATGAACAGGATACGAATTTTGATGTTGATATGGTGTTGTTGACCTCAAATGAGTTGTGGCTGCACGCTGGGTGGGCGACTGAGATGCACTGCCACTGTGTGGAGCCATCGCCTGTGGGAGAGGACCCCAGAAAACGCGAGACATGGGCATTTGAACGCCCAGCAGAGGCGTCTGTTTCGAGCACATTGCAAGGTTGCGTTCTGCAGCTTGCGAAAAAGGCGCACCGCCATGCTGCATGGTCTGCTCCCCCAACGCTGGAGGGTGCAACCATTAATCAGGACCTCACCGATACCCCTCATCTCATGGCGGCTTTGGCTTTTCAGACACCGAACCGGGTGCCTTCTCGACTGCGCACGACCGCCACTCATGCGACGCCGGCCGCACACGTTGTGGCGGGTACGCCGGATGAAACGCCTGCTAAGGTTGTCTGTGGTTTTTGGTTTGTGAGTATGCCGTTCACGGCTCTTCAAGAGTGTCTTCTGCCTGATTATGCCAGCAAAGACTGGGCATTTGGGGACTGGGGGGCAGAGGACAAAGGATTGCAGGAGGCATCCGCAAGGGCGGTGGATCGTGATGGTACCTATGACTCCACATTTTTGGCAATGGCAGGCAAGGTTTAGGAGCGGTTATCCAAAGTTCAATGCTTGGTTTTGTGGGTCAAAAAGTCTTGTCACCCCTTTTTGGTTAGGCGAATACTAAGATAAAAGTGTGTTATGAGTTTAGGCCTCTCTATAACAACTAAAGCTAAATGTTTGGCAGGGAAATACACTTTTTCTTACTCCCGTCAAACCATCCCAGTCATAAGTAGTTATGGACACCAACCGAAGGACGTCCAAACCCGCATAGGTCAAAGATGAAGCGGGGTGACGAACAACATAAGCCACACGCTTTCCGCGCACGTATGCAGGATACCTGCTCTTGCCTGTGGGCACAATGATGGTTCGGAGACCAAGGTTTTGTGCAACCACCAAGATTATGTAGGAAGACCTTTCCGGCACAGTACAGATGCATTGAACGACATCGGACACCTTCACAGGATTACAACCCTGCAACCAGGCAGTGGAGTAGTGAATTGCAGGAGTTGCACTGCCCACTGCCCCCAGGCAGTGAGGCAGTACATTGCAGGAGTTGCTCCGCCCACTGCCCCCAGGGCAGTGAGGACGTGCATTGCAGGAATTGCACTGCCCACTGCCCGAGGGCAGTGAGGCAGTGCATTGCAGAAGTTCCACTGCCCACTGCCCCCAGGCAGTCAGGCAGTGCATTGCAGGAGTTCCACTGCCCACTGCCCCAGGGCAGTGAGGCAGTGCATTGCAGACGTTGCACTGCCCACTGCCCCCAGGCAGTGAGGCAGTGCGTTGCAGGAGTTGCACTGTCCACTGCCCCCAGGCAGGGAGGCAGTGCATTGCAGGAGGTCGACTGCCCACTGCGCCCAGGCAGTGGGGCAGTGCATTGCAGGGGCTCCACTGCCCACTGCACCCAGGCACTGAGGCAGTGCATTGCAGGAGTTGCACCGCCTGCTGCCCCAAGGCAGTGAGGCGGTGTATTGCAGGAGGTCCACTGCCCACTGCCCCCAGGGCATGGGGGCAGTGCATTGGGGGATGTGCACTGCCTGTTGCCCCCAAGCAATGAGGCAGTGTATTGCGGGCGTTCCACTGCCCACTGCGTGAGGCAATGCACTACAGGAGTTCCACTGCCCCCTGCCCCAAGGCAGTGGGGCAGTGTATTGCACGAGTTGCACTGCCCACTGCCCCCAGGCAGTGAGGCAGTGGATTGCAGGAGTTGCACTGCCCACTGCCCCCAGGCAGTGCGGCAGTGCATTGCAGGAGGTCCACTGCCCACTGCCCCCAGGCAGTGCGGCAGTGCATTGCAGGAGTTGCGCTGCCCACTGCCCTCAGGCAGTGAGGCACTGCATTGCAGGAGGTCCACTGCCCACTGCCCCCAGGCAGTGAGGCAGTGCATTGCAGGGGTTGCACCGTCCACTGCCCCCAGGCAGTGAGGCGGTGCATTGCAGGAGGTCCACTGCCCACTTCCCCCGGGCAGTGGGGCAGTGCATTGAAGGAGGTCCACTGCCCACTGCCCCCAGGCAGTGAGGCAGTGTGTCGCAGGAGGTCCACTGCCCACTGCCCTCAGGCAGTGGGGCAGTGCATTGAAGGAGGTCCACTGCCCACTGCCCCCAGGCAGTGAGGCAGTGTATTGCAGGAGGTCCACTGCCCACTGTCTCAGGCAGTGGGGCGGTGTATTGCAGGAGGTCCGCTACCCACTGCCCCCACGCAGTGAGGCAGTGTATTGCAGGAAGTTCACTGCCCCCTGCCCCCAGGCAAGGGGGCAGTCCATTGGGGGATGTGCACTGCCCACTGCCCCCAAGCAAAGAGGCAGTGTATTGCGGGAGTTCCACTGCCCACTGCGTGAGGCAGTGCATTACAGGAGTTCCACTGCCCACTGCCCAAAGGCAGTGGGGCAGTGTATTGCAGGAGTTGCACCGCCCACTGCCCCCAGGCAGTGAGGCAGTGTATTGCAGGAGGTCCACTGCCCACTGCCGCCAGGCAGTGGGGCAGTGCATTGCAGGAGTTCCACTGCCCACTGCCCCCAAGCGGTGAGGCAGTGCATTGCAGGAGGTCCACTGCCCACTGCCCACAGGCAGTGGGGCAGTGCATTGCAGGAGGTCCGCTGCCCGTTGCCCCCGGGCAGTTAGGTAGTGTATTGCAGGAGGTCCACTGCCCACTGCCCCCAGGCAGTGAGGCAGTGTATAGCAGGAGTTCCACTGCCCACTGCCCCCAGGCAGTGAGGCAGTGCATTGCAGAAGTTGCACTGCCCACTGCCCCCAGGCAGTGGGGCAGTTCATTGCGGAAGGTCCACTGCCCACTGCCCCCAGGCAGTGAGGCAGTGTATAGCAGCAGTTCCACTGCCCACTGCCTTCAGGCAGTGAGGCAGTGCATGCCAGAAGTTGCACTGCCCAGTGCCCCCAGGCAGTGGGGCAGTGCATTGCGGAAGGTCCACTGTCCACGGCCCCCAGGCAGTGGGGCAGTCTATTGCAGGAGTTCATCTGCCCACTGCCCTCGGGCAGTGGGGCAGTGCATTGCAGGAGATCCAGTGCCCCCTGCCCCCAGGCAATGGAGCAGCGCATTGCAAAAGTCCCAGTGCCCACTGCCCCCAGGCAGTGAGGCAGTGCGTTGCAGGAGTCCACTGCCCACTGCCCCGAGGCCGTGGCGCGGTGTGTCGCAGGAGTACCACTGTCCACTGCCCAAGGCAGGGCGGTAATGTATTGCAGGAGATGCCCGGCCCACTGCCCCAAGGGAGGGAGGCAGTGAGCGGCAGGTGTACCACTCCCCACTGCCCTCAGGCAATGCGGCAGAGCGAAGCACAATTTCCACTGCAGACAGCCCCCAGGCTGCCTGGCAGTGTGTTACACTGCCCACTGCCCCCTGCCCACAACAACAGTGCAGCAGGGCACACACAGTGCAGTGTAGTGCAGAGCACCAAGCAGTGCGGCACCACACAGAAGGCACTGGTGGTGCAGCGCGGCGCGCAGGGTGCAGTGGGCAAATGAGACCCTGTGTGACTGCGCGCAGGCGTCAGCAAGGCAGTGTCGGCCAAGTGCGAGAGTGCACGGGTCCGGTTTTGCCACAACACACTTACATACAGCGCGCACACAACACACACAGCCCAGCCCGTTTACCTGTACCCGTGGGTAGACATCCTGGCCTTTGCCTTTTGGTAACGGCGCCTTCGGCACACCCCGCACCACCATGTTGCCCGACACGACCGCCCCCCACTCGCCACCCCTGACGGCGAGAGCCCGCCCCCAACGGGCGACCGAGTCTTGGCCCCCCCCATCGAGTGGGGGCGACACCCAGTTGGACACCCCATGCCGAGCGGGTGGACACCAAGGGCCGCACCTGCTACCACGAGCGCAACATGGCCCACCCCCCATCCAGCGCCACCCCGAGCGACACCAAAGCGTGGGAAAGGGAAACATGGGTCACCCGGATGGCCTCCCTGAGCAACTTCAGGCACCACGTCCCGGGGGACGTCCCCGGCCCCGACGACCAGCTGCCAGCCCTCTCCACGTACATGACCCTCATGTAGAATCTGCACTACACCTTCTCCACCACCCACTACTACCCACCAACTGGCCACTGGGTGGTGCACGGCACCGACCCCCTCCTCCCTGCCGACTACGCCCCCCCCCCCAAAACAACCCAGGCCCCGACACGTACACCAGGGAGGACGAGCCGGACAACCCCCACCTCTGCTGCACGTGGGAACGCAAGTCCCTGGACACACTGCTCTCAATCCGCAGCGGCAACCAGGGCCTCGGTAGGGGGATGTATTGCCTTGCCAACTGGACCCAACGGACCTGGGGGATCCCCACGGACCGGTGGCTGTGGAAGGTCACGCTGCGCCCCCAGCAGAGGGAGGCCCCCCCGAACTGCAGAGGACCCACCCCCCACGCCCCACCACCCTACAGCTCTGCTCATGCATGGTGGCAGCCCGCCTCATTGCACTGCTGTGGCCGGGCCTGAACACCTGCACCCAAACCTACCCCGACCTCACGGAGGAGGACATGCCCGGCATCCAGCGATGCTTCTTCAGCACCCTGGACTACCTCCAGCAAACGCACACGCACGTCCTGGAGCAGATATGGACACCCCCTGGGTAACCCACGGGTTCGCACAGCCGAGACAACGCCACAACACCGCTACATGCACCTACACCGGCACCAGCACGCACAGGTCACCAGAGAAACCGCGCGCACACACCCGGTGCCCGAACCCACACCCTCGTCCTCATTACTCACAGGACCCAGCATCCTACGCCCGCCCCCGCAGCCCAGGGCCCCCCGCCGTCCCCCACAGCCCTCTCCTCCGCCTCCCACTCCACAACCTCCACCACCACAACCATCTCTTCCGCCACCACCACCACGTCCTCGTCCAGCACTCCACCCCAAAAGCCGCGGGGGAAACCTCCCCAACGGGCCCCCAAACCCGTCCCCATTGCGAGCATCCCCGCCGCCACCAAGGCCCAGGCCCCAACGAACCCCGCGCGCGCAGCCCGGCCGAAACCCAAGACCGCCGCCAAGCAGCCACCCGAACCCGTGGTCCACTACCCACTGCCCCCACGCAGTGAGGCAGTGTATTGCAGGAATTTCACTGCCCCCTGCCCCCAGGCAAGGGGGCAGTCCATTGGGGGATGTGCACTGCCCACTGCCCCCAAGCAAAGAGGCAGTGTATTGCGGGAGTTCCACTGCCCACTGCGTGAGGCAGTGCATTACAGGAGTTCCACTGCCCACTGCCCAAAGGCAGTGGGGCAGTGTATTGCAGGAGTTGCACCGCCCACTGCCCCCAGGCAGTGAGGCAGTGTATTGCAGGAGGTCCACTGCCCACTGCCGCCAGGCAGTGGGGCAGTGCATTGCAGGAGTTCCACTGCCCACTGCCCCCAAGCGGTGAGGCAGTGCATTGCAGGAGGTCCACTGCCCACTGCCCACAGGCAGTGGGGCAGTGCATTGCAGGAGGTCCGCTGCCCGTTGCCCCCGGGCAGTTAGGTAGTGTATTGCAGGAGGTCCACTGCCCACTGCCCCCAGGCAGTGAGGCAGTGTATAGCAGGAGTTCCACTGCCCACTGCCCCCAGGCAGTGAGGCAGTGCATTGCAGAAGTTGCACTGCCCACTGCCCCCAGGCAGTGGGGCAGTTCATTGCGGAAGGTCCACTGCCCACTGCCCCCAGGCAGTGAGGCAGTGTATAGCAGCAGTTCCACTGCCCACTGCCTTCAGGCAGTGAGGCAGTGCATGCCAGAAGTTGCACTGCCCAGTGCCCCCAGGCAGTGGGGCAGTGCATTGCGGAAGGTCCACTGTCCACGGCCCCCAGGCAGTGGGGCAGTCTATTGCAGGAGTTCATCTGCCCACTGCCCTCGGGCAGTGGGGCAGTGCATTGCAGGAGATCCAGTGCCCCCTGCCCCCAGGCAATGGAGCAGCGCATTGCAAAAGTCCCAGTGCCCACTGCCCCCAGGCAGTGAGGCAGTGCGTTGCAGGAGTCCACTGCCCACTGCCCCGAGGCCGTGGCGCAGTGTGTCGCAGGAGTACCACTGTCCACTGCCCAAGGCAGGGCGGTAATGTATTGCAGGAGATGCCCGGCCCACTGCCCCAAGGGAGGGAGGCAGTGAGCGGCAGGTGTACCACTCCCCACTGCCCTCAGGCAATGCGGCAGAGCGAAGCACAATTTCCACTGCAGACAGCCCCCAGGCTGCCTGGCAGTGTGTTACACTGCCCACTGCCCCCTGCCCACAACAACAGTGCAGCAGGGCACACACAGTGCAGTGTAGTGCAGAGCACCAAGCAGTGCGGCACCACACAGAAGGCACTGGTGGTGCAGCGCGGCGCGCAGGGTGCAGTGGGCAAATGAGACCCTGTGTGACTGCGCGCAGGCGTCAGCAAGGCAGTGTCGGCCAAGTGCGAGAGTGCACGGGTCCGGTTTTGCCACAACACACTTACATACAGCGCGCACACAACACACACAGCCCAGCCCGTTTACCTGTACCCGTGGGTAGACATCCTGGCCTTTGCCTTTTGGTAACGGCGCCTTCGGCACACCCCGCACCACCATGTTGCCCGACACGACTGCCCCCCACTCGCCACCCCTGACGGCGAGAGCCCGCCCCCAACGGGCGACCGAGTCTTGCCCCCCCCCATCGAGTGGGGGCGACACCCAGTTGGACACCCCATGCCGAGCGGGTGGACACCAAGGGCCGCACCTGCTACCACGAGCGCAACATGGCCCACCCCCCATCCAGCGCCACCCCGAGCGACACCAAAGCGTGGGAAAGGGAAACATGGGTCACCCGGATGGCCTCCCTGAGCAACTTCAGGCACCACGTCCCGGGGGACGTCCCCGGCCCCGACGACCAGCTGCCAGCCCTCTCCACGTACATGACCCTCATGTAGAATCTGCACTACACCTTCTCCACCACCCACTACTACCCACCAACTGGCCACTGGGTGGTGCACGGCACCGACCCCCTCCTCCCTGCCGACTACGCCCCCCCCCCCCAAAACAACCCAGGCCCCGACACGTACACCAGGGAGGACGAGCCGGACAACCCCCACCTCTGCTGCACGTGGGAACGCAAGTCCCTGGACACACTGCTCTCAATCCGCAGCGGCAACCAGGGCCTCGGTAGGGGGATGTATTGCCTTGCCAACTGGACCCAACGGACCTGGGGGATCCCCACGGACCGGTGGCTGTGGAAGGTCACGCTGCGCCCCCAGCAGAGGGAGGCCCCCCCGAACTGCAGAGGACCCACCCCCCACGCCCCACCACCCTACAGCTCTGCTCATGCATGGTGGCAGCCCGCCTCATTGCGCTGCTGTGGCCGGGCCTGAACACCTGCACCCAAACCTACCCCGACCTCACGGAGGAGGACATGCCCGGCATCCAGCGATGCTTCTTCAGCACCCTGGACTACCTCCAGCAAACGCACACGCATGTCCTGGAGCAGATATGGACACCCCCTGGGTAACCCACAAGTTCGCACAGCCGAGACAACGCCACAACACCGCTACATGCACCTACACCGGCACCAGCACGCACAGGTCACCAGGGAAACCGCGCGCACACACCCGGTGCCCGAACCCACACCCTCGTCCTCATTACTCACAGGACCCAGCATCCTACGCCCGCCCCCGCAGCCCAGGGCCCCCCGCCGTCCCCGACAGCTCTCTCCTCCGCCTCCCACTCCACAACCTCCACCACCACAACCATCTCTTCCGCCACCACCACCACGTCCTCGTCCAGCACTCCACCCCAAAAGCCGCGGGGGAAACCTCCCCAACGGGCCCCCAAACCCGTCCCCATTGCGAGCATCCCCGCCGCCACCAAGGCCCAGGCCCCAACGAACCCCGCGCGCGCAGCCCGGCCGAAACCCAAGACCGCCGCCAAGCAGCCACCCGAACCCGTGGGCGCGCCGCGACAGCAACCTGCAGCCAAACTCAAGCCCAAGCCCAAGCCTGGCGCCATGACGGCAACGCGAGCCCGAACCCCCCGAGGACGTCTTCTACGACATTCAGTTCTAGGCATCCCAGGCCTGGCGGCAGCAGCGCCCAGCACGGCGCCCCCACAACGTCACCGACGCCGCCGCCACCACCTCGACGGCGGAGCGCGCCGCGGCCGAAGCGCGATGCGCTTCGTTCCGCCACCTCTCAAAGCCCGCATCCCAGGCCCACCGACCACCCCCGACCAGACCAGAACGGCGCCAGGGTCAAACAGCAGCATCCCCGCCCCCCTACCAACCCTGGATGTCAGCCAACATACAGCAAATGCCCCGCTACCGCCGCCACCGCGAGTCCCAACCCAACCCCGAGGCAGAGACTGTACGTGCATACCCGCGAGTCCACATCCGTGCACGCCCCCGCTTCCCACGCACTCGCACGGCACAGGACTACGAGGAATCCCTCAGGCCCGCCACGGCCACCAGTCCCCACGACCCCATCACACCCATCCACGCCCACTCATCCGCCCAAGGCCACGGCCCCGCCCAGGGACAGTGGTGGCGGCGCTGGACCCACACGCAGCTCAGGGACCTGCGAAAGTGGGCCCGGGCAGAGCCCTCCCTCGAGGGCCTGGTCCACCGGCCCCGCAAGGGGTCGGCGGAGAACCGCCGCCTCCAGCCGGCGGGGGGGTGGATGCCACAGGCCGCATGGGAAGCCATGCTGGCCGATGCGCACCACCCCCTGGGAGTCCACCCCCGCAACCTCCCCGCGCCCCCGGACCACCCATATGTCCTCAGGCGCCTGCGAGAGACCCTGCAGGAAACACAACGAGACGACGTACGCCTGTCGGACATCACCGGAAGCCCAACCCCGCACACACACACACCCTCCCCACCCCACAAGCGTCGGCACACCGACACCGGCCGCAACCACAGCACTCCAGGAGCCCTGCGCACCACACCACAGGACGCCCCTGACCCCCCTGCCAGCGGCGCCACAACCTAACCCTATCACCCAGCCAGCCACCGCCGCGGGGCGCCAGGCCAAGCCCCGCCCAGAAGACACCAAGTGAACCGGAAGCCGAAGGACGCCAACGCGCACGCCAACGGGCACCGCTACGCCCAACGGGGCCAAACCCGAGCCCGCAGCCGTTGAAACGGGTAAACCCAGCCAAAGCCCCACCACGATTCAAACCCGAGTCGCACCCCATAACCGCTAACCCTTGACTCCTAACCAGGCCCGCCGAGGGAGCAACGTAGCCACAGCCCACACCCACAGCCCACGCAGCCGCCTAACCAGCCAGCACCAAAAGCAAAGAGGCACTGAGTACTCCCCAGCTCTACCCACGGGCTGGGTGCCGGGTGCGAAGCCCCGAATGACAGGGCCCGGGCACCGCCAGGAGGCGGTGTACTAACAGTGTCGGGTGCGTGCACGTCCCAGTGCCAAGCGCCATCCCCAGAGACCCCGCGGCCCCTAGTACCGGCTGCCTCGGCCCTGGGGACGGTCAGCGAACCCCAATAGAGGACGGCTGACCTAGCCTCCCCCTCCGCTCCTCCCCTACACGCCCGCTCAGGCACCAGCCCACGCAGGAGCCCGGACATGCGCCCCCCCCGCGCTCCAGCCTCAGCCCCCCCCGCTGCAGCCCCTGCGCGCGCCCCAGTGACCCCCCCATGCGCCCCCCCCTATGAGCGCTCCTTGCTGCCTCCCCTGCCCCAACACGCTCCCTGACCCTGCCCATCTCTCAGGCTGGCAGCGCCCGTGCGGCGCGCCTCCAGGGCCCCGCATCGGCGGCCGGCCGCGAGACATCCGGACCAGTGGAGGCCCCCGGACAGGGGCTTCAGCGGAACAGCGGGACCGGGACGGGTGTGCCGGGTGTGTGCGTGGGTGAGGGAGGGGTGAGAGACTGGGGCCCCAGTGGAACGGCCTGCGCCGAGGCCTGAAAGGCCCGTGGCCTGGACATGCGCGGGGGGCCTCAACAAAGACCCCCCGCCCTGCAATATGTGAAAGAATATGTGGAGGAATGGGTGGAAGAAACAGTCCCTGTCCCCGTCCGGCTGGACGCCCCGGTATCGGTATCCAACATCCTTTAGGTACGGTATACGGCCCCCCGGCCACCAGCCCGGCGCCAACACCAGGGAGGGCGTCCGGGAGGGGTAACAGCCCCTGATCCCCCCAAAGGCAGCCCCTAAGGTGAGCGCACCACTGGAGGGGCATGTCTGCGGGGTAAAAAAATGCGCTGAGTAAGACCCTAATGTAATAATTAGTGCCTACTGCCATAAGTAATGCTTAACCTGGTAAAACGGCCCTCTCCTGGTGCCGGTTTAGTGCGCAGCCCCCAGAGCCGGACCCGACCGGCCGTACTGAGGCGAGCCCAGAAATGGGTATGGCAGGCCAGACTTTAAGTGCTGGTAGCCACGCCTCAGTACACTCCGTGGGCTCATAAGGCCCACTGGGGCCCCAAACACCGTTACGTTCGGGAGTTGAGCCCCGGCGGTGTTTGGGGTTGTTTCTGGTTAAGAGGACTCACGTTGAGTCCCAGATACTGTTACCCCGGGATTATGACCCCCGGTACTGCCTGCTTACTTGCCTGCTGCTGCTAAGAGGTAGGAGGGAGTACCCACGGGTCCTGCCGGAGGCTCCGAACACCCCCTGGGCTGGGCTCCCCGTCCCCCCCAGGCCGGTGCGCCTGGTTCTCCGAAGAAGATGGCCCCCCATTGGCCTGGCAGGAGACTCCGAACACCCCCTGGGCAGGACTCCCCGTCCCCCCCGGGCCGGTGCGCCCGGTTCTCTGAAGAGGATGGCCCCCCACTGGCCTTGCAGGAGACTCCGAACACCCCCTGGGCAGGACTCCCCGTCCCCCCCAGGCCGGTGCGCCCGGTTCTCTGAAGAAGATGGCCCCCCATTGGCCCTGGCAGGAGACTCCGAACACCCCCTGGGCAGGACTCCCCGTCCCCCCCAGGCCAGTGCGCCCGGTTCTCTGAAGCAGATGGCCCCCCATTGGCCTGGCAGGAGACTCCGAACAGCCCCTGGGCAGGACTACCCGTCCCCCCCGGGCCGGTGCGCCTGGTTCTCCGAAGAAGATGGCCCCCCACTGGCCTTGTAGGAGACTCCGAACACCCCTTGGGCAGGACTCCCCGTCCCCCCCAGGCCGGTGCGCCCGGTTCTCTGAAGAAGATGGCCCCCCATTGGCCCCCGCATGAGGCCCCGAACACCCCCTGGGCAGGACTCCCCGTCCCCCCCGGGCCGGTGCGCCCGGTTCTCTGAAGAAGATGGCCCCCCGCTGGCCCTGCAGGAGACTCCGAACACCTCCTGGGCAGGACTCCCCGTCCCCCCCAGGCCGGTGCGCCCGGTTCTGTGAAGCAGATGGCCCCCCATTGGCCTGGCAGGAGACTCCGAACACCCCCTGGGCAGGACTTCCCGTCCCCCCCGGGCCGTGGCGCCCGGTTCTCCGAAGAAGATGGCCCCCCACTGGCCTTGCAGGAGACTCCGAACACCCCCTGGGCAGGACTCCCCGTCCCCCCCAGGCCGGTGCGCCCAGTTCTCTGAAGAAGATGGCCCCCCACTGGCCCTGGCATGAGGCTCCGAACACCCCCTGGGCAGGACTCCCCGTCCCCCCCGGGCCGGTGCGCCCGGTTCTCTGAAGAAGATGGCCCCCCACTGGCCTTGCAGGAGACTCCGAACACCCCCTGGGCAGGACTCCCCGTCCCCCCGGGGCCGGTGCGCCCGGTTCTCTGAAGAAGATGGCCCCCCATTGCCCTGGCATGAGGCTCCGAACACCCCGTGGGCAGGACTCCCCGTCCCCCCCAGGCTGGTGCGCCTGGTTCTCTGAAGAAGATGGCCCCCCATTGGCCTGGCAGGAGACTCCGAACACCCCCTGGGCAGGACTCCTCGTCCCCCCCAGGCCGGTGCGCCCGGTTCTCTGAAGCAGATGGCCCCCAATTGGCCTGGCAGGGATGTTATATTTTCTCATGAATGCTTAGCTATCCTAGTGGTGCGCGCCCTAGGGGGCCGTGGCACCTCTTTTTGAGAGGTCCTGGGTTCCATTCCCAGTCAGCCTGGCTAAGTAGGAAGCTCCCATGTGACATGACCGTGACCTCAGCGCCACAAGCCATGCCACCTCAGCACCTATGGGACCCTGCACATCTCTAGATGGCACTAGAAATGAGAGGATGCCCATGTGGGCAGTTTTCCCTTGATTGTAGGACATTTATCAACTATTATTTCTTAAATCTGTAGTTATTGTGAGTTTCCTTTGTTGTTACACTATCTCCTTTGACTGGAGCCCTTCATGTTGTGGATTTGATCCTGTGGCCCTTTGCGTGCGAGTTGGGTACCTATATCTCTGGTTGACACATTTATCTTTAAAACCTGAACTACATCAAGAAGCAGCAGGAGCAAGCAGAGGCACAAACAAAACAACATCATCAAAGCAAGCAACGGTAAAAGCCTGTTCTAACCTTCTGGTAGCAGAGATTTTCAGTCTTTGCGTACCTGCAGCCCCGTGCAGTACAGCCAGTACGTCGAGATTGACTTCACTGAAGGGCGAAGAAATAGAATATGGACACCAAGGACACTGCCGAGACGACAGCGCCCTAACTGGCACCAGCCAAGCCAGTGCCAGCCCCCAAACCTGCTGGTGAACCTGAGCCTGAGGAGCTTGTACCTTCAGTGCCCTTAAGTGGGCCCGGGGATGATTCCCTGGAGGGCTTGAGAGCTGCCTTCAGTGGACTCTCCGTTGGAGGACCTGAAGGCAAAGAGAAAGAGAAGGAGAAGGAAGCAGTGGGCATGGGAATCAAAGAGGTAGAGCCTGGAGATGGACACGGACCATCGGACGAGGTGCCCTTCAATGACAAACCTTTTGAGAGCGCGTCGAGCGCCTCAGATTACCCTGCAGCACCCTTTCCAACAACCACTACACTCCCAGCCACACATCCAGCCACATCCCCACCCGAAACCACTCCACCTATGGCTGAGGGTCTAGGCTTTAGTGGTATGCCTTACTCCACCTACCGTGTGACTCCAGCCGGGACTGTGCCACCTATGGCAACTGCAGTCAGCGAACCAGTGGCATCCAGCCCCACCCACACCGGTATTCCTGAGCCTATGCCGCGCCGCTATGAGGATGGCTATCACAGACCCGCGGCGGCCGTGTACATGACTGGGATACCTGATTGTGCTGCACCGAGCCTGGCTATACTATGCCAGCAGCTGATTTCACTTCTGTGAGTGGCCTACGTGGCCCTGTTCCTTGTGGTGGAAGGAGCAGAGGATCAAGAAGATCCTCAAATAGATTCCTGACGCAGTCGGAGATACGAGAGGCTCTTGGAGGAGCCACTTCTGAAATAGTTGGTGATCTAACTCAAGAAATTCGAGCCAAATTGGAGCCCCTGATTCCTCCCCAAGCGTCACCTACCACCATGCGAGTTTCACCCCATCGTCTACAAGCCAATCATTGGTTGGCGAGACTGGCCAACACCCTGGGAAGCTTGAGGAGCCGACCTATGCCGACGCCTGCTGTGATATCAAGGAGCCCTTTCATACCAAGAACCGCCCAGCCCCCCCACAGCCACGTGGAGAACTCCACGGGAGCTGAGCTGGACCCGTTTGGGTTGACAGCCCTAAGGGCTATGGTTGATGTTGAGCCCTACGGCTCTAGTGACCTTGCTGGATATCCCTCCGGTAATGAGCTGCCATCTATGACGTTTGCTTCACCCTCTGAGGACAATGACCCTGAGAACCCCGAGAGCCCCAGCGGCAAGAAGAAGAAGAAAAAGAGGAAGACCAAGCGCCATGAGGGATGCAGGTGCAGGAGGCTAAGGCTGTAGCAACCTCAAAAATCATGGTGAACTTGCCAGAGTTCACGGGGAAGGACCTCCGCGAGTTCGCTGACAACTTTGGCTGGTTCCTGAGGATGACCCGCCAAACCCGTGCTAGTGGGCGCGTGAAGTGCAATCTGCTCCTGCAGTGCTGCAAGACCAAGTACCTGGAGAAGCAGGTCAAGCGGATCGTGACGAAGTCCGCCACCTTCGCCGACGTGTTGGTTGCCCTGGAGAGGCAGTACCCTACCTACGACACCAACCTCACCATCAGGGCCGAGATCCAGAACCTGGATGTGCTGCCCAACAACCCCAAGCCTGCCAGGATTTCAGAGCTGCTTGCCGACCTGGACCAGCCGGTAGGGTGACTGACGCCGGGTTCCTACGGCAGCGACAAGCTCCTTTTTTGGTTGGTGGCGAAGCTCCCACGAGAACTCTGGGATGAATGCCGGGCAACGGCAGAGCCCAAGGCAAGAGCCCTTAACTAGGGGGACCTGTCTGTGCCACTTTTGGAGCTGGCGCTGAAAAAAGAAAGTGACCAGCACCTGAACGCCTACCGTCCTGGAGGAGGCTGCTCTGGGAGCCAAGGCCGGGGGTACCAAGGACACCGACCTGGACAGGGTACTACCCCCAAAAATGCTCGCTTCATGAGCAATGTCCAGGACGTCTTCTGGTGTGATGCCAGAGATGAGCAGGGCTGCCTGCTTCATGCCCCTGACTGCGACCAGCGGGACTGCTTCGTGGTCCAGGGGAAGAAGCAGGAGACCAACACCGGCGGCAAGGCCAAGCTGCTGGACCACTACAGATGCACAATCACCTGTGCGGTCTGTGGTAAGCAGAAGCACTACGAGGACGAGTGCTACCACAAGCAACGCCTCTTGGCAAAGCTTAAGACCGATAACGCCAGTGGCAAGGGCAGTGGCAAGGGCAACGCCGACAAGGACAGTGGCCAAGGCAAGTCCAAGGGCGATGGCAAAGGCCAAGGGGGCAAAGGCAAAGGTGGACGAGGAGGCTCTGACCGCAAGCCGGACAAGGACAAGAACGCGAACCAGTCCGGAGGGAACTCTGAGCCCTCTCGTGGGCAACCAAACACGGGACCTACGACCCGTTCCCAGATGCAAGCCCCACAAGAACAAGGAACTAAGCGTGCCAACGAAGATGGTGACCAGTCTAACGCCCGCAAACACTCCCATCTCATGCGCATGGCGCGGAAACTGCAGAAGAGGGGGTTTGAAGTGACCTGCCCCGCGGAGTTCTGACAGGGACGCTCCGGGGGACCTACAGATCTGGTGTTCTTTTTTTTCTTCTTCTTTTGGAAGTACAAGTCCACAGTGCACAGACGTTGTCGAAATCAGGAGGGCCAGCCCATTATACATTGGTAACCAAACCCATGCACTCAGGGGGGCCAGAGGTGGACGCCATGCGTCGTGGGTTGGATGCAAAGGGAGGTAAACTTTTACATGTGCACTAACACGCGCATGATCGCCATCTAGCCGCCTCCCAGAGGGGGCGGGTATCACGGATGGGCATGGTCGCATTGCTGATTGACGTGCCGTTATCAGCCATAGGAGGAGGGAGCGGGAAGGGCGATGTGTCCACATCCTTTGGGTGTATGACGGGGTAGAAGGCCAGAGGATGGGCCGACCCAGCCTTTGGTCGGTTAAAAAAAAGGAAAAGAAATTGGGCCACGTACTTGGCATGGACCACTGGGGCAGACAAACACACAACAAACAGTGGGGTAAATCACACTGGGATCAACATCCGCGGGGAGGGTATTGGCGTGGTACACACTGGTGAGGGCCGCCGCCGTGGGGGGGGGGTGCAGTCTATCAGGTGGAATGTGTAGCAGCAACACAGGGCAGAGGAAATGCTGGGTATAAAGCTGGACGGTGTCCCGAGGGTACTGTGTGCCTGGCATGTCATATGTAAAGGGCCCTGATGGCGAGGAACCAGTTACATTAGGGGCTCAAGGTCGAGAGTTCGTGGGAAGGGTTCAGCTCCGACAATCTGTGAGGGGGCAAGTACACAGGGTAGCAGTGGAGGGACATCGGGGCACGCAGGGGGCAGGGTGGGGCAGAGCAGGATGCGTTTTCTTCTGTGGGGCGTGCGGGGGGGGGGGGGAGTTCTCCAGTCGTCTGGATCGAATGGATTGGGCTTTGTAGAGCGACGCAGGACGCAGTCAGCCAAGATGTCGGTGACTGCATCTAGGACTTGCTTCTGGTACTGACCTACGAATTTTCTTGCAGCCCTGAAGCCTCCTAGTGAGTCAAAGAGTACCTTGTACAGTGTCCGCGGAACGGCCAGGCACCCAGCAATGCGTAGGTCACGACAAAGGGCATGGGAGCGCCAGCGTGAGACCACGGCCGGGTCCGACCAGGAGTGTAACCATGCGCGCACTAGGGGGTGGGAGGGGTCGCAGTGCGCCAACACACCTTGTACACTGAGGTTGTGGCGCGTGTGGCACAGCGGGCAGATGTGAGTGGGGGGGTCGTCACGCCAGAATGTTGCATAGTGGCTGTAGCCGTGCCGAGACTGCAGGCCAAGAAGCCACTTATGCCAGGCCAATCAGCGGTACTTCATGGGACACATTCGACGTGCACGCGAGCGACTGACGACGTGAGAAAAGCAGAATCTGTCTGGTTTTCGAGGACTTCCTCTTTTTTCTGTCACTTTGGGTCCGCAAACTTCTGTTTCTGACCTAAACTCTTTTTTTTACGTCCATTGAAACGTTACCCGCATTTTATCGCTCCATTTTCTGTGATGTCTGAACCTACCGCTCGCGACTCATCATCACCCAATTTGGTTCCTACACCTTTGCCCACTACCGCTGCTTCTGACCCCGGCATACGCCCCTCGTCCATTGCATCTCAAAAAAAAGACAAAGAAAAAAAAGGAAAGGCAACAAAGGCCACGGCCGCAACCTTGAAGGCTAAGCCCAAACATCGCCAAAGCATTGACACAATGCTTGCACACGTACAAAGCCACCTTGGCACGGGGACCGCTCCGCATGTTACCCGCTCTTTACCACCTTCCATTGCTCGTCAAGAACATTCCTTTGTTGCCCCGGAGAACATTAAAAAAAAGCGTAGCCCAAGCGGCCTTGCTCCTATCGAAGTTGAAAGGGAAAAAAAAGAAGATGGCAAAAAAAAAAGGACGATGAAGCTGCTCTCTGGGAGGCGGCAGATGAAAAAAACGATACGGAATCTCTCTTGCTCGAAGAGGATAATGAGAGCCCAAACCCACTTGGCGATGCGGCAATGGACCCCCATACTGAACTACCCGCGTTGACCGTCCCGCTTACACCTTCCTCTTTGCCCGTAGATCCACATGATGGCCCACAAGCCCGTGATCTCACCGGAGCCGACGCTGCGAGTGTGGATACATCCAAACAGGTTCTCCGCAGTGCTTTTGTCACACCATCTAAAGTGCCCATGCCTCATGACACCCGGCCCCCCGAATTAGATGCGCTAACCAACATTGCACCTCGTGCACTGCTCCTTTTGCCGACGGACCCGGTCCAAGTCATCACAAACCCGATTTTCCGGCCCCAAGGCATCCTCCCTACAGGCTCTCCGGAGACACGAGACTTAAGTAAGGACGTACAAGCCGGTAAAATCCCGGTTCGCGGGCAGTCACGCTTCTCGAAAGTGGACATTTTTTCCTCATCTCCACTAGTATTCCATGATGCCTCCCCACTACCGCCTCCAAGCCTCCTTGCCTCCCTGAGTCCAGCACCACAAGTGTTAGTCTATGGCGACGGACTCCCTTATAATGGTTTTTTACGGTCATTTTCCATGGCAGACCTTCCATCCATGGAATGGAACAAACTAGCAGGGCTTACTGTTTTCGTTATGCTCCCTTCCTTTTCTCCGTTTGACGATGAGCCCCCATTTTACTCCCACAAAACAATAGTTAAACAACTAGTATCCCTGCTTCGCTTCTCTAAGAAAAATGGAAAGACCACACACATATGGCTAGCTTACATCTCTAGGTCCAACGTCGCCGACAGCAGTTTTGCCACGTTGCTGGACCAAAGGATAGACCTCATACCTACGCTCTCGTTCCTATACCTATCCGTTGTGTGTCCCATACTCCATTTGGCGGTGAGAGATGCCAATACCAACCTCATCGTAGAAAATACCAGCCCTCTAGACCACCCTCTCATCATAATGCACCTCACATCATCCCCTCTACGAAAAAAACATGTGGCGCGCACCGTCGAGTTTTTCCCGCGGGTAGCCCCTAATGAAGCAGTGTCAGACTCCATCTACCACCCACAAGCCACGCTGTTTCACCTGCGCATTGACGTGCCTTCAAAAGTGGTTCTCCATTACGAGGGGTCTGAGGTGACATGGGACATCACCGGGACCCTTCCCCTCATGCTCATGCTAAACGGCCTCAGCCCCGATGACACATCAACCGTGCTACGGGACATCCTTGCACCCAGGATCACAAAAGAGTTTTGGCCTATCCCGGTGAACTCCTGCCCCGACGGGTTTAAGCCTTTTGATTTCCACGTCCCCATGGATGTTCTGTCTCGCTTTTACCAAGAACAGGACGCTTTGGCAGAAATGCAAGTCTCCTTGGGGCTTTTGCATGAATCCGTCAAAGACAACGCGCTGGTTATCACACACCAGCCACGTTTCCAAAAAGGGGGACCCAGGAGGAAGAAAATTCCCTCCCCTGAAATTCGAGATAGGGGGCCGCTTTGACATAAACGTCAAAGTTGAGTACCCAAAACCCAAAAGAATTGTATTTTTGCCAAGCGCAATTTTGGTGCAATTTTGGTTTTTATTGGTGTCTGAGAATCCCCATTTTTTTACCCTTCCCACCGGTGATAGGTTGAGGACACTATGAAGACACATTTTTCTACCTCCCGTCATTGCGGTCTTAAAGGTTCCACACCACCCAGCACCATGGCAATCCCATCTCAACAGCATCCCAGCAGCACTGTGCCTCAGCATTGGGACAAGTGAGTGCAACTTTGGTGTAAGTAACCTCAACTTTGGTGCAACATTGGCAACCTTCAGTGCAACTTTGGCTCAGCAATGCTGAGCATTGCAACTTTGATGCAACATTGGCTCAACTTTGGTTTTCTGCAAAGGAGCACACGATAGGTTTATAATTGCAAAATAAGAACCTTAACTCCAACGGAGCCCGGTTATGGAGATTCAAGGGCAACGAACCTCTCTCTGCGGAGTGGGGAGGGGTGTGAGTCTTCCTGGGATGGTGTTGAGTCACACCATTGACAATCCCACCCAAGCCATTTTTCCCTCACCGCGGTAAGGGAAGTGTAGAGTGGTGACACAGTGGGACCAATTTCTAGCTTACAAGCCTCCCAAGATCCCTCCCATTGGGAGGGTGTGTAAATCCATACTTTTTTTGCCTTCTCTCCGGTCACCACGCCAACCACCGGTTGTACACACCCAGGCCCCTCGCGTCCCAATTCGTAGCGCCCGTTCGCACCGCACTCCAAGCTTGTCTTCCACAAGACTCATCGGACTTTGCTTTTGGGTGGCCATCCGTGAGTCTCTCTTGCGAGCCCCCTTTCGATGTCGCCTATTTCACACCGTTCCGGGACCGTCGTCTCCCGGCAGCGGGGTACCTAAGGACATGTGGCAATGTGTTAAGACAACAAAAAAAAAGACCGTTTTCAAAGGCAAAACACGAATCGCATGGAAATATTTACATGTGCGAGTCGTTCGCTGTCCCACAACCACTCACACGTGGTGTACCTCGTGACCACCTTCTACTTCAACTATCTCATCCAACGGCTCCTCGTTACCATCGTCCGGCGGTGCCTTTTGCGTGGGCACTTCTTCTTGTTGCGTGGGGTTGCTCTATGCTGAGGAGAGTGAGGTGATGAGAGTGCGGGCCATGTTGCATCGATGTTGAGTCGAAGTTGAGGCATGTGGATGTGCCATGCATCGTAAACAATGCAAATTATTCAAAATTGAAAGAAAGTTGCACTACGTCGTATCGTTGCCCATACCTTCTTGCTCTTCTCCTTGTGTGCGGTGCGTTCCTCCGTGCGGTGCTTTCAGTCTTGGCGCTCTTGCTCTTTTTTCTTCTTGGCTTCATTCGCGCGCTTTTGCTCCTCCGCTCTTCTCTTTTCCTTGTCCCGCTCTTTTTCATCCCTTTTTTCTTGCTTTGCCTTCTCGTTGGCCTTGTCTTGGGCCATCATGTCCGCAATCATCTTCTTCGTCTCCGCTACACCGGCGTCCTCTTCCGCGGGGCGTCGGGCCCTTGTGTCCACTCCATGGGACCGGGCCTTCTCCTTTTCTTTCCCGGGGTGGCTTGGCTTTTCCTTATGCCGGGCTTGGATCCATGCCACGGCCTCCTTGGTGGGCTTCGTTAGGGCCGGCCACGTTGGCTACCGACGCTTGGAGGTTTTGAGCATGTGCGTTGGTTTGGGGTTGGACTTGGTTGCTTTGGGGTTGGACTTGAAGTTGCGGGTCTTGGGGGAAAGGCATTTCTTGGGCATGAGGTGGCTGAGTAAATTGTTGGAGTAGTTGAGAGGTTTGGAGTTGTCAGAGTAGGGCAAGTTGTTGCAGTGAGCCTTGAAGCGGCGTGAATGTGAGGCCGATGAGGCGGGAGGATTGCACGAGGGCGCCCACCACGGAACTTGCTTGGGTCGCGGACCATTGGGCCCATGCCACGGGTTCTTGAGCGCCCATACACCGCTCTTGGTCACCACCACTACGTCCTGCAAATTACGATGGAAGCAAAGTTGAAGCGAAGTTGCATGCAACATTGTTATCACACTCATGCACTACACAAAGTTGCACTCAACATTGGCTACACATTGTCTGAGTAAGGCGATGTGACCCCAAGGAACCCCAAATGGCACATTGTGGTACTACCTCGTCAAAGAAGGGCCTCCTTTGCTCGGTCGGTTGGGCCACTTCATGTTCCTCAACCTCTCGATTGATCTCCTCCTCTTTCACCCTTGGTTCCTTTCTCTTGGCTTTTTTGTGCTTCTTGTCCTTCTCCTTCTTCTCCCTCTTCTCCTTCTTCTCTTTCCTGGGTTGGGGTTGCTTGGGTTCGGGGAAGAGTGTGCGGCCCATGGTCATACACCCCCCTACTGCCTCGATGCTTGGGTACGTGCTTTCATACCCCCCGGCGTCGGCAACTTCCTGGTCCCACCATCCCCGCGGAAACGCCTCCGAAGCTGGGTCATAGAAGTAGAATTTGGCTTGTGGAGCGCGTCCCCCTTTACCACCGCGCGCACCGGCCATGCACACTTTGCCTAATCCGTACCCCTCGAATGCTCTCAAAATGTAGGCCCAGTCCATTGGGCTGGGCGGATAGACTTGTTGGCATTGTGATGCTTCGGGGCTGGGCTTGAGCTTCCGCCATGTGGACGGGTTGGAGGCCGTCACCGCCCCGGATGTGTACGGTGGAAGTGTTGCCCCATTCATGTCTGTTTTCATGTTGAGCCTTTTCCACTTATACAAGATCCTTTGGAACAATGCCCTGTGGGTGATGTCCGCCAACCAGCGGTAGCCCGAGGCTTTGGCGCGGCCACTACCAATAATGGGGGTGCCTGCGTCGGGATGGTGCCCTGCTAGAAGCTTCTCACTAAGGGGGAAGCAAGAGGAGAGCTTGGAGGGCTGGGACGGCTCGGTGAAAATATTGGAATCGTGATCGTTGTCGTCTTTGGGGACGATTTGCTCCTTTTGAATCTACAGTACCACAAGGGAGCAATGTGGCGCTGCACTGATCTGCCACGCACGCGCCATTCCCAGTCGCCACAGTACAGATACAAAATTGCACGCAACATTCAAAATCGATGCGAAATTGCACGTTACACCTTATAAATTGCAGATGCCATCGACGCGTAAATGAAAATTGCAGCACCGAAATTCAAAATCACAGAAACGGAAAACAAATGCATTCACAGTGCATACATGGGCTGTTGCAGTGTGAGTCTGCTGGAGTAAGCTTCTTAGCTTGCTAAGCTCCTCTGCCGATAGGTCATACGTCCCAGCCATGGTGGATAACCCTGTCCCCGAACACCAGTGGAGTACGCCCAGGAAAGGGTGTTTTTTTGCAACGAGAATCCGTGCCATTTACTAGTTACGTTTGTTTTCCCACTCGGCAAATAACTTTGAGACACACCGACGCGCTTTACTCCCCATCCGCGTGCGCTCAGGAATGGGGATCTCAGTGACGGCAATGTTGAATGAAAGTTGGCAATGTTGAATGAAAATCGAACGGCAAGATTGACTAAGTCCAAAAACCTCGAAACAGGTGTTGTTATGTCGTTCATGCTTGAAAAACCGGAACGTGTTGAGTGCCTTTAACAGCTCCTGGTCGTGCAAACTACAGGCAACCCCAAGATCACACAAATGAACATCGGAGCAGCCTGCCGTGAGGTTTTGGTCAAACCCAACGCATTGTTCAGCCAAGATTGAGCCGAAGTTGCACCAAAGTTGCACGGAAGTTGCAGCGCACGCCGCCGAAGCAACGACGCAGCCCAAGGAACGCCGAACAAACGCCGAAGCAACGGCGAAGCAACACGAAGGCAACGCCGAAGCAACGCAGAAGCAACGCCGAAGCAACGCCGAAGCAACAAAGCAACGCCGAAGCACCGCGGAAGTAATACCAAACAAATGAAGTAATGGGTAAGAGGGAGGAGTGAATTTGAGGCTTTTGGTGCTAAGTGGAATGCAACATAGGAAAAAGAATCAAAACAAAGTTGCACAACTCCTCCAGAAAATTGCGGTTCCGTTTTCCAATGTTCGGTGCTACTTTGTATTCGTGGGTTTCGGAGTACAGCGACACAATTGAGGAGTACAGCGACACCATTGAGGTCAGCGGGTAACATGTAAGACAGATATTTGGTAGTGGTCTTGCTGCCTGCCTGCGAGTGTGTGTTGGGTAGTGTCTACTTTTGTTTTCAGAAGTAAGAAATTTTGTTTTATTTTTTTTTTTCGCAGAGGTTTTTGAAGAAATGAACAAAAACAAAAACCAGCCACAAAGGAAGCAAGACAACAACCCCAGGCACCAACCAGCGCCAAAAAGGCAGAGGAGCAAGACGCAGGGCAACACAATGCAGGCACACCGGCACAGCAAACCACAGCACCGCAAAAGACGGGCAAGAAAAAACACAACACAAGGCACAAAGAACCACAGGCAGCTCGACAGAGCAACGCAGCACCAGACCCAAGCGCACCAGGCCACAATGGTCGACACGGCTACGAGCGATCAGGCCCAGCACTGCAACAAAACACCGCACACAGGGCACAGCACGCAGCCAAAAGAAAGAGCACAGGGCATCGCACACAGGCAAAATAAACAGCACAACAAACAACAACACAGCAACAACCACCAAAACCACCGGTACCTAATAGAGCATATAGCAGAGTTGCAACAAAGTTGCAATCAGCCACATTAGGGGGTAGCAGAACCACCACAAAGTTTACCAAGTTGTAATGCAACTTTGATGCAAGTTAGAGATTCTCAACAGGAATGCAACTTTGGGTGAAATGCAATTTTGGATGCAATTTTGAAATTGCGTGCTCTGGTGCACGGCACACCTTTTTTTTGGAATTTGAAGGTCCAAAACCAGTTCCACCACACGTTGAGGGGATATTTGGAAAGGGCGCCGCCTACGCGGGGCATGGAGCAGTGTAGCAGCGGGGATAACTCGGTTCACCGCACGTTTAAGTAGGTTTTTGGCCCGGGGACTACTTCCCAAAAAAACCACAAGTTCCTTGGTGAGAGCCCGGTCTTCCAATCTGGATTAGTAGATTTTGAGGCATTTTGGGCCCCGGCTAGGCATCAAAATCCTGGAAAGCACAAACATGCAACAACTGGGTGCCATTTGAAAACAACTCTTTTCCACCTCATACAATTTTGAATGGTTAGCTAAATTGAGGATGCTTTTCACTAAGTTGAGCTCAACATTGGTTTTTGCACTTTATGTCAAAACGGGCCCCTAGGGAAACTCTTTTGATTTACGTCCATCGAAACGTTACCCGCATTTTATCGCTCCATTTTCTGTGATGTCTGAACCTACGGCTCGCGACTCATCAGCACCCAATTTCGTTCCTACACCTTTGCCCGTTACCGCTGCTTCTGACCCCGGCATACGCCCCTCGTCCATTGCATCTCAAAAAAAAGACAAAGAAAAAAAAGGAAAGGCAACAAAGGCCACGGCCGCAACCTTGAAGGCTAAGCCCAAACATCGCCAAAGCATTGACACAATGCTTGCACACGTACAAAGCCACCTTGGCACAGGGACCGCTCCGCACGTTACCCGCTCTTTACCACTCTCCATTGCTCGTCAAGAACAATCCTTTGTTGCCCTGGAGAACAGTAAAAAAAAGCGTAGCCCAAGCGGCCTTGCTCCTATGGAAGTTGAAAGGGAAACGAAAAGATGATGGCAAAAAAAAAGGACGATGAAGCTGCTCTCTCGGAGGCGGCGGATGCAAAAAACGATACGGAATCTCTCTTGCTCGAAGAGGATAATGAGAGCCCAAACCCACTTGGCGATGCGGCAATGGACGCCCATACCGAACTATCCGCGTTGACTGTCCCGCTTACACCTTCCTCTTTGCCCGGAGATCCACATGATGGCCCACAAGCCCGTGATCTCACCGGAGCCGACGCTGCGAGTGTGGATACATCCAAACAGGTTCTCCGCAGTGCTTTTGTCACACCATCTAAAGCGCCCATGCCTCATGACACCCGGCCCCCCGAATTAGATGCGCTAAACAACATTGCACCTCGTGCACTGCTCCTTTTGCCGACGGACCCGGTCCAAGTCACCACAAACCCGATTTTCCGGCCCCAAGGCATCCTCCCTACAGGCTCTCCGGAGACACGAGACTTAAGTAAGGACGTACAAGCCGGTAAAATCCCGGTTCGCGGGCAGTCACGCTTCTCGAAAGTGGACATTTTTTCCTCATCTCCACTAGTATACCATGATGCCTCCCCACTACCGCCTCCAAGCCTCCTTGCCTCCCTGACTCCGGCACCACAAGTGTTAGTCTATGGCGACGGACTCCCTTATAATGGTTTTTTACGGTCATTTTCCATTGCAGACCTTCCGTCCATGGAATGGAACAAACTAGCAGGGCTTACTGTTTTCGTTATGCTCCCTTCCTTTTCTCCGTTTGACGATGAGCCCCCATTTTACTCGCACAAAAAAAAGTTCAACAACTCGTATCCCTGCTTCGCTTCTCTAAGAAAAATGGAAAGACCACACACATATGGCTAGCTTACATCTCTAGGTCCAACGTCGCCGACAGCAGTTTTGCCACGTTGCTGGACCAAGGGATAGACCTCATACCTACGCTCTCGTTCCTATACCTATCCGTTGTGTGTCCCATACTCCATTTGGCGGTGAGAGATGCCAATACCAACCTCATCGTAGAAAATACCAGCCCTCTAGACGGCCCTCTCATCATAATGCACCTCACATCATCCCCTCTATGAAAAAAACATGTGGCGCGCACCGTCGAGTTTTTCCCGCGGGTAACCCCTAATCAAGCAGTGTCAGACTCCATCTACCACCCACAAGCCACGCTGTTTCACCTGCGCATTGACGTGCCTTCAAAAGTGGTCCTCGATTACGAGGGGTCTGAGGTGACATGGGACATCACCGGGACCCTTCCCCTCATGCTCATGCTAAACGGCCTCAGCCCCGATGACACATCAACCGTGC
This sequence comes from Eutreptiella sp. 'Long Island Sound 2002', assembly GCA_964036045.1. NCBI lineage: Eukaryota > Euglenozoa > Euglenophyceae > Eutreptiales > Eutreptiaceae > Eutreptiella > Eutreptiella sp. 'Long Island Sound 2002'. The sequence goes on along the minus strand of OZ038383.1, from coordinate 67,923,809 downwards.
TACGGGACATCCTTGCACCCAGGATCACAAAACAGATTTGGCCTATCCCGGTGAACTCCTGCCCCGACGGGTTTAAGCTTTTTGATTTCCACGTCCCCATGGATGTTCTGTCTCGCTTTTACCAAGAACAGGACGCTTTGGCAGAAATGCAAGTTTCCTTGGGGCTTTTGCATGAATCCGTCAAAGACAACGTGCTGGTTATCACACACCAGCCACGTTTCAAAAAAGGAGGACCCAAGAGGAAGAAAATCCCCCCCCCTCAAATTCGAGATGCGATTGAAATGAATTCATCGCTCCGGAAAGAATTTGCGTTTGTCATACTCCTCAACAAGTATTACGTCTTTGCCATGGTGCGTGAGAGGGTCCTCATCCAGCCTGCAGTGCAGGAAATAGAGAACCTCGGCGAGATGATTGTAGTATGCGCCACCACACAGCAGCGACTCAGCGCCAAGGATGTTACCCGCACTGTTGCAGCCCTCTATACACTCAGACGGTTTCCCCGACATATGCTGTCACTGAGATCCTCCGTTCCGCCGCCACTTTTCGGCCTGTACAAAGCCATCAGCTTCTTCAACATTCGGGCATCCCGCTGATTAAATATCAGGCCGTTTCATCTGCCCGAGCCTCCTACGGAGCCACCCTCCCGGGCCCTGTCTACTACACTTCGGGCAGCCCAGACAACGACACCTTAGAAAGCCTTGATCAGCGTTTGCCTACGGTTGCCCTCTCCGACCTACCTGCACCAGCACTTAACGAGGTCAACCTGGCTGTAGCCGGCAACACAGCGCCTCTGGTGCCTTTCAGTGTTCCTGACTTCAACACGCAAGACCGACCTTCCCCAGTGCCATGAGTTCTTCCAGAGGCTTCTGCCCCCGTCAGCCCAGGCTCTGACACCGTGCGCAGTGAAGGATCCTTTCTCCAACCTCTCCACCAACCCCACTGATCTCTCTACCCTACCCCCACCACTGTCCGCAGATGCTCACGATGATGCCTCACGCCCGTTGAATGGCTATCTTCTACCAGTACCTCTGCACGCCCTGCTCGACAACACACGCCAGCGTGTCTCTTCCCACCATGGTCTTCTACGTATGCTGCGCCAGCTGCGCCTTGGTGATTGGGACTACTCTCATCTAGTTGCACTCTGTATCCTCACTAGACACGTTTGCGTCGGAGGACATACTGTTACGGCCGCTGCTCACAGAGTCATTGCTACCCTGCTACATGCTGCCCATATCCTTGCGCTTTGCTTTTGCGCCGCCACCCGCCCACCGATATATGCAACCTCAGTGTCCAGAGAACTGACGCCACAAAATACTGTGGACCGCCCCGCCGCTGGGCGTGAATCCTCCCGTCATCAAACCAGTCTGGCCGTCTCTTGCCTGGTGCAGCGCGCACCGCTCTTCGACGATCCAGACCGATGCTCGATGGCGTTTGCAAGTGCCTACGTGCTCTCCTTCCTTGGTCTTTATAAACGCTACTGTGCGATTGCGAGTTTCCACTGTGTTATGGTCCTCCAGTCGTTTGGGTGTTTACTGTCATTGCAACCCATGCCCCTGCATGCAATCAATCCGTCACTCGCCGCCCCCCCCCTCACCTCTCCACCCGCCACGCATCTGTGTAGCGAGGCTGCAGCTCAGACCAATGCAATGGACTCACACACAGCAAATCGTACGCCACATGCTGATACTGCTACCCCTGAAGGTAACAACCCTTGCCGACGTGCCCAAGCAAGTGGCCCCCAGCAGTTTTCTGTTTCCCCCACAGGCGACTCGCTGTCACATGCCTCCCTCAAAGTTGGCGGCCCTGAAATCACGCCCAATAGGCTGTCCCACCTCCTCTCTTGATTTCCCACTCTACCACACACCCTATGCCTACGAGAATTCAAACCGACATCCGCGCACCACTCCAAAGACTATGAACTACAGATCTGGTGTTCTGGGTACGTATCCGTCTTGGGGGGTGAGAATACCTGGGGGTACTGGATACTGGGGCCACTATATCTATTGTGGCCAAGCAAGGTTTACCTCGTGGGGACCTGAATAACATCATGCCTACCGCAGCCATCCGCATGGGAGATGGGCATGTGGTGCACAGTTGTGGGGACTGTGAGGTCGAAGTGCCTATGGGATCCAGAGGCATTGCCCATCAGTTCTACGTGATGGACACCGAAGCCTTCAACTTTGTACTTGGGGCCGACTTCTTTGTCGAGCACCCGCAGATTCTATCTCTCACCCTGCAAGGACCCTACGTCCGCCAAGTGGACCCTGGTGACGGATGGGAATCTGTACCTCTGGAGCAGTCTGAGCACACCTCCAGCTACCTGAGGGTATGCAAGAAGGAGCCCTCCACAATGATGGTCGCTTCCAAAACTGAGGACTATCAGCTCCTTGGGGATGTCTTGGATCAAGGTCTAAAGGAGTTCAGATACTCCCGGGAAGACCTGAACGTGGAGCTATTTGCCAGCGACAAGCAACATGTCTTGGACCTCTACTGCAGCAAAGGGAAAAATTGCTGCTATAAATTTTACTGGCCCTCTTTCGGGATGGCCTACGGGAATCCAAGATTCAGTGAACTGGGGAAGGTCCTGACCAAGGTGGCCCTGGAACCTTCCCGTATGGTCCTGTGCTCCCCCGATCGGGGAGCCCATGGGGGAAATGAGTACTGGCGTACTCTACTGGACAAGCTGACGCCCACCTCCATCCAGCTGCCGGATGACGCCATCTACGTGCCTGTGGGCCGTAAAACTCCCATCGGAAAACCCGGATCGGGGAGCATGCTGAGCGTGGTGGATGGGAGCTTAGCCCAAGTGCCATGGGAAGATCTGGACGCTGCTATGGTCAAGGAAATTAAACGCGAGAGCAGCGGCCACACTCGGGATGTCCTGAAAAAATCAACTACGACCTCGAGACGCCGTAGAGACTACTCCTGCGGGAGACGAGTACGTCGTGTCTGACACTGTTGCCCCCAACTTCCCCTGACGTGTATCTAGTCCTGATGTAGTCTCAGAGTGTTGGCTATCCGAGCTACCCCGCTCTATACACTCTGCTGACGAGACTGAGCATGACGCTCTCTTCGTGCAGACGTGCGTGGAGGAAGTGGAAAACGCCGAGTACGCTGCCCCACAGAAAGCCCTACTCTCCATGAGGGGAGAGGAGCCCCTGGACGGGGAGCTGGATCCCTGATCCAGGCTGAGAGAGTACGTGGACTCCAAGAAGAGTTTGGTTGCGAAAAAGCTATGCTACGCTGGGCCTACCCGCCGCTCCTGGCCGTTGAAGCAAGGGTCTATGGGAAATACCTCCCAACTGAAGGAGGACCTCGAACAGAAGATTACCACCCGGCAACGAGAGGAGGATCTGAAGCTCAGGAAGAGCGTACCGGGTGCCCATCTGAGGACCCCAGAGGACCTTGAACTCTCAGAGGAATGCGTATGCGAACGCCCTCGAGTGTGCCTATGTTGTCACCGACCAACTGAGACTTGGGAGCGGGATCTTCTCTACCCCTACGGAGGGCTGAAGGAGACGACCAAGAACACTGAGCCGATTGAGGACAACCTTCCTGCTTCTACTCAACAAGGGGCAAGCAATCCCCACTGTGACGAGGACATGGCGGACAAGATCAAACTCTTGGACTCTAGAGTACAGAAGCTGATCAGGACCTACCTGGAGGTATTCGGAGAACTACCTGCTCCAGCCTCCTGTGAAAAGCTGGTACAGGCGGACCTCAAGCTGAAGCCCAAGTTCGTTGGTCACAAGATACGTGGGAGACCCTACCCGGCTCCTAAAGAGCAGGCCGATGAGATAGAGCGACAGATACAAGAATGTATCGACCCTGGCCTGGTCCTGGAGTACAAGGATGGGGACTACCCCCAACCCTGGGGCCCCTGTTTCCTGCTGGCCAAGCCTTGGTCGACAGCCAAACGGCTGGTAGTGGACTATGGAGAGCTGAACAAGAAGACGCTGAACCACTCAGGGTCCATTCCTAACATGGAGTCAACCCTCGAGAAGATAGCCTCCTGCCGCTACAAGGCGAAGATGGACAAGCGGAGTGGATTCTGGCAAGTGGACCTGACAACCAATGCCCAAGAACTCCTAGCCTTCATCACCCCTCAGGGGAGGGTGTTCAATTGGAAGGTCATGCCCTTTGGCGTGGCTAACGCACCCGCTCTTTTTCAAGAGCTAATGAACAAGATCCTATCCATCCTATATCGGAGACCTGTGGTGCAAGAACTCATATCCCGGGGCGCCCAGATGGAAGCACACATCGACGACATATGCCTGGGAACGAATACCCAAGAGGACCACCTCATCCTCTTGGGCAAGTTCTTTGCAGTCTGCCAGGAGAACCACACCAGACTCAAGCTGGAGAAGTGTGAGTTCATGCCGCAGAATATGCAGTACCTGGGGTTCGACATTGGCTATGGGTGGTGGACTGCAGCCGCCTCTAAGGCCAGACCCCTGATGGATGCCAAGGTACGACATGAAGACCCCAGGAAAGGACTCCATGATGTACGCAGTTTCATTGGGGCTTGCAACTTCTACCGCCGCCACATCAAGAATTTCACCTACACCAGCGCCATGCTGACAGACCTCACTAAGAAGAGTACTACCTGGCGCTGCGGCCCTCAAGAACAACAAGCGTTTGACAAGCTCACGGACAAATTGGCCAACGCTAAGTGCTTGGGCGTGCGGAGCACAAGGGGAAATTATCCTGGTGACTGACGCCAGCAATTTGGGCGGAGATGGAACGCTGTTCCAGTGGCAGGCACTAGAGAAGGAGGAGTTTGACTCGGCCATTTCTCAATGGTGTACTGATGGACTCAACGGAGACGGTACCCTGAAGCACAGCTACCCTGACGACAAATGGGTCCTGGTTTCCCTGGGGCATTGGAACTTGAAATGGAACCAGGCCCCGGGTAACTACTCTACCTATGAGCAGAAACTGCTCGCGGGTATGCTAGTGCTATCCTCTCAGTCCCGATTGTTGGGGAGTAACCCAGTGGTTTGGCTGTGTGACCAAGAACCGGTCCTCACCTTCCAGAAGGGACCCCCACCTGAGAAGGCTAAGCTCAGACGCTGGTGGACCTACCTGAGCCAGCTACAGCTCTTAGTACAACATCCCCAGGGCGTCAAGAACGAGTGTGCGGACTACATCAGCCGCAACAACTTTGACGACATCATTGGTGCCAGGTCTGAGGAGCTAGCCAAGGAGGCGTTCAGCCGTATGGATGTACACCTGGACCTCAAAATGATCATGATAAGACCTCTAGATGGACTCCAACAAATGGAGTACCTGAAAGAGTTTGGGGACATCTACAAACGCCTGGAGAAGTGTCTGGAACCCGCCCTGGTCAACCAGGACTAGTGGAAGCGTGACAAGACCTACCTCTGGCATGAGGACCGGATAGTCGTGCCTAGGGACCGTATCCCGGCACTCCTCAAGTGAACCCATGAGTCTAGTGGTCATGTGGGAGCTAACCGTACCCTGAGGCTGTTCAAGCAGTGGTTCCACTCTACGTGGACGGACGACCAGCTGCGGAAAACCCTCCAGCCCTTCGTGGACAAGTGCCCGTGTTGGTCCTGCAAACCTGGGGATATCAGGGACAGGGGTCTCCATTCGACTCTCCCTATCCCCCAATGCGCCAACAGTGTTGTCTACGTGGACTACACGGAGATGCCTAAGTTCGCAGGCTATGACTTTGCCCTAGTGGTAACCTGTGGGCTGACCAAGTTTACCAGGGTGTTCCCATGCACTAAACACATCACCGGCGAGGAAACCATCAAAATGCTCCTCGAAGAGTGCTTCTGTGTCTATCGGGCACACAAAGAGATTAACTCTGACGAGGACAACCGAGTACGCTCCGAAACTGGCTGATACAAGAGAGTCCTGAGGTCCCTCAACGTCCAGGTGTCAACGAGGATTCCCTATACTCATACGAGTAACCCCCTATGTGAGCGACAGATTCGAGTTCTCAAGAAAGAAGGTGAGGATACGGTGCAAGACTGAGCACATCAAAGACTGGGTGAGACTACTCCCCGTCATGTCTTTGATGATGAACTCCCAAGAGAGTTCGGCAACTGGCTTTTTGCCCCATGAGCTCTTCATGGGACGCCCAGCGAGGTTCGTACACGCTCCCCATCCTGAGGAATCCCACTCCACTGTGGGTAAGTGGGTGAAGGAGCAACAAGACAAGGTGGACAAGGCCAAGGCTATGCTCCAGAGAGTGAGGGAGCGCCAGTCGAACAAGAAGAACAAGCATCGGGTGCCTGCCTCCTACGAAGAGGGAGACTGGGTGCTGGTGCACCACAGTCTGCTACACGCCTGGCCACGCTCCACCAGTGATGACCCCTACTTTGGGCCCTACAAGATCCTATATGTGGATGGTCACCGCATCACCATGCGGTGTTCTCCCCGACTAGGGGGGACCCTGGTGTGCGCTGCTCAAAAGCTCAAGCGCTACTACGACCCGGAGGACCTCTGTGAGGAAGAATGGAAACTAAACAACGAGGAGATCGCCGCTCTGGACCCACAGGGCGCTGCCAGCCCAATGGAAGTCGAAGGATAACTCCCAGACATGAATGCCGAGGAGATGGCTAAGGAAGGCTTCTACCTGGTGAAGTCGGTTATTCGACACCGCTATCGCCAAGGGTGGCGTTTCGTCACCCTCTGGGAACGGTTTGGAGTTGAAGAAGCTACCTGGGAACCCTTTTCTGCTTTTTTGCTTCCTGAGGGACGCCTGAATTCTGTTCTGGTAGACTACTTGTCCCAGAACAACCTAGGAGAGTTGCTGAGGCTCGCTGAAAGGCTTGCCTCTCAGAAGAAGCCTAGGGAGTGAATGCATCCCATACCTGCCTATGTGTGTGTGAGTGTGCTGATCCTGAGGATCTATGAGCAAGCTGCAGAAATCGTGTCCGAATGATACCCAAGTCTGCACCCTTGCTGAACCAGGCGGATGTCTCTACATGGTGCCACGGGTACGCCCCGGGTCTCTGCGCCCCTAGGTGCCCAATTTCTGTGCCGGCACCAGACTTCCTTGGGGGAATACCCAGCGTTAACGCCAGGGTATTGGTTTTCCTACCTGCCTGCCTACTACAGGGGAGGGGCTGCCAAAAGCTAAGAGGCATTAAAACGCCTGTTTGCTACGCGGCCAAAACCCAGACTACCACTGCCACTGCCCACCAAAATCCTGATAAAAATTCCGGAACCAGGCGGGACAGTGACACACACACTACACACTACAGGTCGTACACTCACTACAGTGGCACCAGCCTTCGACGGATGAGCGAGCTCTGGGCTCAAGCCCTCATCCAGGCCTACCACTCCTACACACACACGCTACTTGGCGTTGTTGAAGAACGTGTCACAGGCCCTTGTTGCCCACCTGTGAAAGGGCAAGAGAACACAGCGCTGCTAAGCGACTGTGGCCCAACAGGGGCGCCACTACGTGTTTCCCTGTCAGGGTTTGGAGGGAAGGGGTGCTCTGTTTGCGTGCACAGCGTGTATGTCAAAGATGTCCGACTGCCCTTGCCACTCACGGCTGAGGTACAGTTTGTTGATTGTGTGATCAGCGCCCGTTTCAGCGTGGGCAGAAAAATCCAAAGTCGCCGAAGGCAACTGCTGCTGCACCAATTCGCCCTTACCTGCCCATCTGTAAAGCAGAGGCTGATGAACTGGGCTTGAGACTGAGGAACCAAGCCAGCCTCAACGTATTATACGCTTCTTAGGCTGACCTAAAATACGCTGTTCCCAGACCCAGTTGCCAGCAAGCAAGCTTAGGAAACTCCACCTGTTCTCTTATAGAACGTGGGGTGGAGCCCCCCGGCAACCTAAGCAAGGGTTGTACGGTGCGCAACACGCGTGGCCTACCCTTTAATTGGCCATATGCATGCATGGGTATGCACGAATCTTGCAATTGTCTATTTTAACCTTTCTTTTCCCACAATCCATGACACTCTCAATCACAAACTCCACCAGGGAATGGCCCCTCCTGGGCTTACTCACCTTACCTACCGCTAGAGAGCGAGAGGAAGTGAGCAAAGAAAACGAAACACAAGCGAAGCAAGCGCGTGTATGTCCTAATCTCACCTCTAATCATCGTGCAAACTTCTATACAATCCCTCTACTCTACGTTTGCAGGGCAACACGGCGAAATCTCGGAAACACGAGACAAGCGATGTGCATGCTGCATACAAAGCAAACACAACCTGTATGTTTATACCTCTTTCTTTGAATTCATAGTGAATTTTTCGAATTCTTCATTCTTGATTGCTCCTAGAAGCATGCGTGGAATCTCTACGTTTATTATTCATTGTGTGTCTCGTCATTTCCTCATTATTACGTGACAGACTGTTATAATCTTCTTCTTTCTGTCTTTTCCGGCGCCCAATCAGAATGGGCTCCGGCGTGCCGCTGTTCTCTGCGTGTAAATCCAGTAATTTGAAAATTCCTGTGATGAAATAAAATTTCGTAAAAATGTGCATTTAATGCACATGGAGATTCCGGACAGGTGTGTGCACTCTGAAAAAATTCTAGGCTGTCATTTGACGGATTTTGGTGTTTGCGTGGATCGTTGCGTGTTTGTCAGTCCCTCAACCCTTCGTCTCTTTTCTGCAGATATCCTGGAGCGCAAACAGTTGAGTAGGCTGTGTTCTGGCCGAAAAACTGACTCCTGGACCACTGTCCAGAATCCAAGACCCCCATGAGGGCACAGAAATTTTCAACGCCACCCCCTCGCCCCAAAGACAGACCAGGTCAGCCAGCAGGTTCAACGAGACCCCATACAGCGTGCCCTGGTCGTATCCCGCATTGGGCTTTGTGTATTGCACTGCGTTTTGGTATTTGGAGGGAGATGTGTATGTTCAAATGAACTGGCATGCCCATTCTAACCCCCTACCAAGCCACAGCTGCCCCAGCAACGCCAATGAGCGCAGTGGAAGCTGTAGGTGTCTGTTATGACTAAGCAAAAACTGGCGACTGCCCTGACACAGCGTCTTCTTTCCAATGTTAGGGATGTTATAGAAAAATTTAAAAAGATGTTGAAGCCATGGGTAGGGCAAGAAAAATTTCCTTTTTTCCTTTAAAATGTGACAGTGGTGGCCACCACAGCACAAGGGGGGAGTAATAAAAAGTGTATCCCCCTGCCAAAAGGTTAGCTTTAGTTGTTATGGAGAGGCCTAAAGGCATAAAACATTTTTATCTTAATATTGGCCTAACCGAAAAGGGGTGACAAGACATTTTGACCTATAAAACCAAGCATTGAACCTTTGATGTTGTGTGGACTCCTGACCCCCAAACTGATTCGACTTAGTCACTTTTTTCTGGACTGACTGAGGCGCTGACATTGATCTAGAGCCTATACATTTTTCTATATTTTCTCATGAATGCTTAGCTATCGTAGTGGTGCGCACCCTAGGGGGCTGTGGCACCTCTTTTTGAGAGGTCCTGGGTTCCATTCCCAGTCAGCCTGGCTAAGTAGGAAGCTCCCCTGTGACATGGCAGTGACCTCAGCGCCACAAGCCATGCCACCTCAGCACCTAGGGGACCCAAAACAAAGCCTGCACATCTCTAGTTGGCACTATAAATGAGAGGATGCCCATGTGGGCAGTTATCCCTTGATTGTAGGATATTTTCTAACTATCTTTTCTTAAATCTGTGGTTATTGTGAGTTTCCTTTGTTGTTACACTATCTCCTTTGACTTCAGCCCTTCATGTTGTGGGTTTGATCCTGTGGCCCCTTGCCTGCACTGTGGGTACTTATATCTCTGGTTGATTTCATCAAAACACATTTTTTTGGAAAACCTCAACTACATCGAGAAGCAGCAGGAGCAAGCAGAGGCACAATAAAACGATATCATCAAAGCAATCAACAGTGAAGGCCTGTTCTAACCTTGTGCGGGGAAGGAGGGTAAGAATCGCAAGCGCGGCCGGAATCATTCGCCGGACTCTGGCCGGCACAGCCTGTCTAGTGGGGCAGCTGTCGCCTCGGCCGCTTCTGGCCATTCAGACCCTCCCACTGTGTAGTTAATCCCTCCAATGATACCGGTGATTGTAACCTCGCATTCCTTGGCATGATTCATTTCATGCATTATTGATCCACCTATCGGTTCACATGCAAGTCGGGGCATGTCTTTGTCTGAACAGATGCATTTGCATATTGGAGCTTTCCATGCCCGTCACTCATGCACATAGTTTATATGGCCCCACTAGCCATACAGGATGTGTCACACACGGTTTTGGATACTGCACGTTGAAGACAAATTTTTTCCCCGCACCTACTCATACCGCGTGACGTTCTGCCGGCTTGCCTTTTGGCAGGTGCCTCCTTTGCACAATGCATCTTCCTTTTGCGGCAAGGTTACAATTGTGGTTCATATGTGATCCGTTGTGGACATTCCCTTTAATCCATGCTACAAGGTGGCAGTTCCATGGTTCCCCAACAGGCAGCACTTCTCAGCTTTCAGTTTGTGCCCTTCTTAGCTTTTGTGCCCGTGTGCAGCCATACCTCCCAACTCTCATACTTGCATATGCCCCAATCTCCTGCTTTGGTACCTGCCTGTGGTCTACCAAGGGGGGCAGGGCGTCATTAGAGGGCCATGCAAAGGGGAAAAAGGTTGTCTTGGAGGTGAGGACCTTTTGGGGTTTGGCGCTGCTGAGGCCAACGAGTCGCACGGGGGGCGGGTTGGCGCTGACGAGGCGCACGGGAGGAGGGGGTGGGTTGAGCGCTAATGAGGCGCACGGGGGGGGCGTCAAGTCGCGCGTTCCTTAACAGTGTAATTGCCAGAGAAAGAAAATCAACGCCCATTTTCCACCATTTCACGTCATTTGAAAAAATAATGAATTCCGCTTCCATCGCAGACCATTTGAAACATTTGGATCACAACATTTCCCAGTCCCTGCAGATTTTCGGAAACCTCGCAGAATCCAATCGCCAGATTTCATACACGTTAGCACACCCTCTAACAGACCATCTGCAACACAATAAAACCCGACCTTTCGACTCAAAAACGGAATCACAAACAAAACCGGCGGCCCCGCTGTTCGACCAAGAAACACCACACAACAACTTTTCGTCCTCGCCTCCAACCGTCAAAGCTCTAACCGGCGGCTATGCCGCAGCTAGTCCAGGAGAAGGTATTCGTCTACCAACTGCTCTGCCCTGTAACGCAGGTCCCCACAATGCTGCAGCAAGCCCCTGTGCCGCCGAAAACGTTGGAAAGGTCGGATCTTTCCTGGAATGCCGTTCAGCTCTACTGCGAGCCAACGGATATCCTACAAGACCTGAGGGTTGCCACTGCCTCAAACGCAAGAGGGATCACTGGTAGGTTGTCTCAGACAAGTAGAAGTAGTAAATCTCTGTAAAATGCTATCGTAGTTAAAGTGTGTTCTGGACCTTACCGGACGACCAATTATGGCGAGCCTCTTGCCCAGTAGATGGTTGTCAGAAGCCATCTGTGCGGGGGCCTTTCTTCCTACATGAAGAGTAAATTCCGCTCAGCTTAATGCAAGGATTCTGGCTATCTCCTTGGAGCTTAAAACCGTTATCTACCTCTACCGCAAGGGAACGGGTCTATCCAACTGCATGAAAAGTACTTATCTACCCGGGCGAGCATAGAAGCCCATTGCTGTAGGCACTCGATATCTTTCGACAATCCTTTTCAATGAGCCTAGTGTAGTGCACCGCTGGTCTCGGTGGCTACCGGTGCAGTACTATTTACTAACATACCGCCTAATGCATTAGCCAAGTCACAGGCTAAGTGACCAAGCTTAAACCTGTTCACTTGTGTTACACAATCAGGCGGGCTGAGACCAATGCCTGCTCGTGTACACGGACACTGACTATCTACACGAAGGAAATGACTTACAAATCGGCTCATGGGTAAAAGTCTTATTGATGTGGTAGTACAGCAGTTCCTCAGACTGTGATATCCAAATGAATAAATGAAGTAATCAAATGGCTCATGATATGTGTTTGGTCATGTGTTGTATGTGTAGTGTGATCAGGGAGGGAACAATTTAAGAAATTCCAATTAGGTTTGTCATGCAATTGTTGGTCTCTTCGGGGGGGAGAGAGAATGTAATGCAGTAGACTGTGTACACTCAATTGAGCACTCTCCAACCCAGTACCTGAGTCGGAACGTAACCACAGTGGTTCAGTAGCAAATTTGAGGATAAACTAGCGCTTCAGACCAAATGACCTGGGTCAATGATCGCGAGCGTTGAAAAAGAGATACATTCCTCACAACTTGCGGATAATCAACAAAGGTTGAGTGGTTAAAAAATTTATTGTTCGTCCCTGCGATCCAAACCTTGGTGCTCATAGAACTATGTAGGGCAGATCAATTACGGACAATATAGCACGTTGAGTGTTATGGCCAAGCCCTTGCAATAGGGAAGTAATGTAATAAGTATGAAATGTAAGATTTGCAAAGTGAAATGCAATGAATGAGTGACCTCACCGAGCAAAATCAGTGAAATGCAATCCGAATGGAGAGTAGAATACATCGCTAGTCAAACGCTTGCCTTGACGGCCATGCAATGAAGGATGAGATTCATGGCAGAGTGAAGTGCGGACGAATTACTTCCTAGCTCAAATGCAATTATGCTCAAATGAAGTACCTTGGCAAATCCATGTGCATCCCCAACGCTGTCGCGCACACTGGCGCCTGGCGCCAGAACGAAAGAAAAAAGAAAAGTAAAACACGACGAAAAAAGTTTATAAATAGGTGAAATTAAAGCCAATTAGTATAAAAACGCTTAGGCCCAAACCCCTGGTGAAAAACGTACAAAGACGACAGAAAATGTTTTCATCTTATACAGACGACTAAATAGCGCCATAAGCGCAGTAACGTTAAGAGAAACATAACGCCCTGCCCCTCGTTGTCCAACACGCCGTATACGGAAAGAAAGCCGCATCCGGAGCAACACTTAAAGGTGGAGAAAACCTTCTGACACGCCACACGCCTGCACTCGTTCCCTCTCGCCCTCTTTCGATCTCCATGTCCCTCCCCCTCCCACTCGTGCCCCACCCTCGACGCTTCTGCCTCCCCTTCGCTAGAGGCGGAAATTAGGTGGCGTCAAGTCCAAGACTCAACAACCACGAGAACAAGAACGAACAGCAACATCAACAACGTGGCCAGTGCTGCCATCACCAACGCCAAAATGCTGGACAGTGGACACTGATGAGGACGCGGGGTCACACAGGGGTAAAATTTGAATAACAAGACAGTGTGGTATTGTGCATGCCAGCAGGGAGGAAAGGAGCACCACAGCGCACAGACCACACGGCATATGACCACCAAACAGCACAGAGCACAGAAAGCAAGCAACACAAGATGGCAAAGCACAGCACCACACGACAGAACACAGGAGAGCAGGGTCGCACAGCTAGAAACATCTTCTTGTTTGTCAAAAATATTTTCAAAGGTAGAAAGAAACAGCAGTGGCTTTTGAAGGTAAAAGGAAAAAGAACCACACCCAGCAGAGGTAAAAGCACGGCAAAGCCCGACAGCACAGCACCAGAAGGGAGCACAGCACCACAGGACAGCACGAGGCAGCAAGACACCACAACACAACGCGGCACATAACAGGGCAGCACCACCGCACCACAGAACGCTCGAGGACACAGCACAGCACACAGCAACACACCACAGCACGACGCACGCGCACCAGGACAGCGCAGTAGAGCACCACAAACACAGCAGAACACAGCACAACAGGACAGGGCGCAGGGGACAGTCAGACAACAAGGGCAGCAGCAGGGGGGGGGGGGTGGAGCAGGACGACCCAACACAAGCAAGAAAGCGCAGCGCTGTGCGCAATGCAGGCAACGAATGCCTTCGTGCTTGTGTCCGTCGGCCAGTCACCTTGGTTCAGCCCACGGGGTGCCGGGCCCGCCGTGTGCGGTATCGTGCCGTGCCTTGCGGCTCCAGTGGTGTGCGCGTCGGTGCCTCAGTGCGGTTGCCGGAGGTTAGGGTGGCCTTGCTTGTGCTCTGGTGTCGGGGCGTCCCGTACGGCGCGGCAGTCTGGGCTCGGCGTAACACTCCCGGTTTCGCCGGCAGGAGCCGGCGGGCTCGTGGGTCCCGTGCGTTGAGCCCTTGGCCCACTTCGTGTTCTGGGGAGTGGGTCAGGAGGAAATAAAGGAATATGGGTCAGTGTTGAGGCCCCTTTCTCGCTCCTTGACGCTGATAGCTTTTGGGGGTTGCGGGGAACGTGTCCCTCGCAACATTCTCGCAGGTTACATGTGCTGAAGCCGCCCCAGTGGTGCCGTTGTGGGTGCCCTGTGACCTGGTGCCTTCGTGTTTAACGGTCTCGGAGGAGATGCGTGTCGGCTCGGGTGGCGCACCCTTGACCCCCTGCCCTTGGGAGTAACATTCTCGATTTTGTGTTCCGACGCCGGGAGATCGCGGATGACACGGCGGGCTGGGCTCGACGTAACATTCCCGTGGTCACCGGCGGGCGTGTTGGGCTGCCTTCTGCGTCCGGTCCACCTTGTGCCCGGCTTGTGGGAGAGGAAGGTTAGGCGGAAGGACAGCTCTGTGTCTGATTGCGGGGGCCCGGAGAGCGTGGCCCTCGCCCGGGGTACGTGGGAGGAATTCGTTGGGGTTCGGCGGGTTCGTCGGGTTAGTGCTCGTGCTCAACAGCACGGGTTGTAGGGCCGCCAAGGCTAGCCCGCATTTCTTGGGTGCCCGCTGCATAAGTGGGCGGAGTGTGTTGCGCGGTCGCGCGTCATCGGGTTGTGCGGGGGGGCTCTCCCGGGCAAGGTCGGCTTGCCTGGGGTTGTCGCGGTTTATGGCCGGTTGCTTTGCTGCTGTATTGACGCCCATCTTCGGGGCCTCTCGTGAGGTGAGGCGGTCCCAGGGGTGCCGTGTCGTCCCCCCATCAGCGGGTGGCCGGTGTGGGGCTCGCGTCGCGCGTGCGCGGCGGTGTGTCGTCGCATATCGGCCGCAGTGCCCCTCTGGTTCCTGGAGGGTGCTTCGGTCGGTATGGTGCCCTTCCACTGCCGGCGACAGGCCGCGGTGGGCAGGGCACGCGTGTGCCGGGGCGTCAGGCGCGTCGTGTTGTGTGGTGCGCAGGGCTCCTGGGGTGCTGTGGGTGCCGCCGGTGTCGGTGCGGCAACGCTTGTGGGGTGGTGAGGGGGTGTGTGTGTGCAGGGCTGGGCTTTGGGTGATGTCCCACGGGCGGATGCCGTCTCGCTGTGTCTCCTGGAGGGTCTCCCGCAGGCGCCCGAGGACGTACAGGTGGTCCTGGGGCGTGGGGAGGTTGCGGGAGGGGACTCCCAGGGGGTGGAGCGCATCGGCCAGCATGGCTTCCCATGCGGCCTGCGGCATCCACCTTCCTGCCGGCCGGAGGCGGCAGTTCTCCACCGACCCCTTGCGGGGCCGGTGGACCAGGCCCTCGAGGGAGGGCTCTCCCCGGGCCCCCTTTTGCAGCTCCCAGAGCTGCGTGTGGGTCCAGCGCTGCGACCACTGTCCCCGGGCGAGGCCGCGGTCTTCAGCGGAGGAGTGGGCGTGGGTGGGTGTGATCGGGTCGTGGGGACCGGTGGCGGTGGCGGGCCTGGGGGATTCCTCGTAGTCCCGTTCCGTGGGGGTGCACGGGGAATGGGGGCGCGCGCGGATGTGGACCCGCGGGTGTGCGCGCACGGTCTCCGCCTCGGGGTTGGGCGGGGACTCGCGGCGGCGGCGGTAGCGGGGCATGCGCTGTATGTGGGCTGTCATCGAGGGTTGGTAGGGGGGCGGGGACGCTTCTGGTGGACCCTGCCGTTGTTCTGGCCTGGTCAGAGGCGGTCTGTGGGCCTGGGGTGCGGGCTTTGAGAGGTGGCGGGACGAGGTGCGTCGTGCTTCGGCCGCGGCGCGCTCCGCTATGAAGGTGGTGGCGGCGGCGTCGGTGACGCTGGGGGGGCGCCGTGCTGGGTGCTGCTGCCTCCAGGCCTGGGACGACTTGGGCCGAATGTCATAGAGGACGTCCTCGGGGGGTCGGGCTCGCGCTGCCGTCGTGGCGCCGGGTTTGGGCTCCGGTTTGGGCTTGGCTGCAGGTTGCGGTCGTGGCGTGCTGATGGGTTTGGGTGGCTGTTTGGCGGCGGTCTTGGGTTTCGGCTGGGTCGCGGGTGCGGGCCTCATCAGGGCGTGGGCCTTGGCGGCGGCGGGGTTGCTCGCGGTGGGGACGGGTTTGGGGGCCCGTTTCGGAGGTGTCCCCCCCGGCCTGGGGAGTGGAGTGTTGAATGAGGACGTGATGGTGGTGGTGGATGAGGTATTCGTGGTGGTGGAGGTTGTGGAAGTCGGAGGCGGAGGAGAGGGCTGTAGGAGACGGCGGAGGGCCTTTGGCTTCGGGGGCGGGTGTAGGATGCTGTGTCCTGCAAGTAGCGAGAACGAGGGTGCGGGTTCGGGCACCGGGCGAGTGCGCGTGTTTTCCCTGGTGACCCGTGCGTGCTGGTGCTTCTGTGGCGGCGTTGTCTCGGCTGTGCGGGCACGTGGGTTACCCGGGGGGTGGCCATATCTGCTCCAGGGCGTGCGGATGTGTTTGCTGGAGGTAGTCGAGGGTGCGAAAGAAGCATTGCTGGATGCCGGGCATGTCCTCTTCTGTGAGGTGGGGGTAGTTTTCGGTGGGGGTGTCTGGGCCCGGCCACAGCAGCGCCATGAGGCGGGCTGCCACCATGTATGGGCAGAGCTGTAGGGTGGCCGGGCGTGGGGGGGTGGGTCCCCTGTGGTTTGGGGGGGCTTCCCTTCTGCTGGGGGCGCAGCCCGACCCTTCACCGCCACCGGTCCGTGGGGATCTTCCAGGTCCGTTGGGCCCACTTGGCGAGGCAATACATCGCCCTACCAAGGCCCTGGCTGCCGCTGCGGATGGAGAGCAGCGTGTCCAAGGATTTGCGCTCCCAGGTGCCCCAGATGTGGGGGTCGTCCGGCTCGTCCCCCCTGGCGTACGTGTCGAGGCCTGGGTTGTGTGGGGGGGGGGCGTAGTCGGCCAGGAGGAGGGAGTCGGTGCCGTGCACCACCCAATGGTCAGTTGGTGCGTGGTAGTGGGTGGTGGAGAGGGTGTAGTGCAGATTGTACATGAGAGTCATGTACGTGGAGGGGGCTGGCTGCCGGTTGTCGGGGGTGGGGATGTCCCCCGGGATGTGGTGCCGGAAGTTGCTCAGGGAGGCCATCCGGGCTACCCATGTTTCCCGCTCCCACTCTTTTGTGTTGTCGGGGGTGGCGCTGGATGGGGGGTGGGCCATGTTGGGCTCGCAGTAGCGGGTGCGGCCCTGGGTGCTGTCCCGCTCCGGCACGGGGTGTCCGACTAGGTGTCGTCCTCAGTCAAGGGGGGGCACCCAGATCCGGCTCCCCGCGGGGGGCGGGCTCTCGCCGTCTGGGGTGGCGCGTGGGGAGCGGTCCTGTCGGGCGACGTGGAGGAAGGCGTCGAAGAGGAAGTCTCGGACGCCCTCCCCCAGGGTGGCCGCCTGTACCAGGGTGGTCGCCCGGATGCGCTGGGTGGTGCCGGAGGGGCGGAAGCACAGCACGTCCTGGTCCCCGAGTCCCCGGAGGTGATGCCCTACCGCTGCGGGGTTGTGTAGGGCTTAGCGTTCGGCGGGTGCGGCGGCTGGTGGTGCGGGGTGTGATCGGGGGGGTGGTGTGGGTTGGGGGGGGTGGTCATCGTTGTCGCGTGTGGGGTCCGGTGATGGGGTTTCTTGTGGCGGTCGCGGGAGGGGGGATTCGCGGTGGCGTGTGTCGGCGGGGGCATCGACGTCAATTGGCTGGTGCTGGCAGCCGCGTGTTGCGTCCGTGGCCTGGTCTCGGGGGGGGGTTGGGGGGGTGGTGTGGGGGTGGCACTGTTGGTGTTGGGGGGGGCGGGGGTGGGTGTTGTGCTTGCTCGGGGTCTGGGCGTCGCTGTGGGTCGTGTAGGTGTTGCGTGTGTGCGCCGTGCGGTCCGTGCGGTTCTTGACTGGTTGTGGTGCCGAGGTGTGGGTGGGAGGCGGCCGCATGGGCGTCCGGGTGGGGCTGTGGTCCGTATGTAATGGGTGGCTGCTGGTGGATGGTGCTCGCTGGTATGGGCTGTGGGTGGGGGCGCTGCTGGTGGTGGTGGGGCGCTCCTACTAGGCCCTGGTGTTGCTGATGTGCGTGCGCTGCTCCCCGCGGGTCCATGGGGGTGTACCGTGGCTCGTGTGTCGTGGGTCTGTGTAGGGGGGGCGGCGGGTGGTGCTGGACCGCGTTGTGGTGGTGTTGAGGGTCCCCTGGTTGTGTGTGGTACCCCGGCGTTGGTGGGTGTGGTGGTAGGGGCTGGTGGTGGTGGAATACGTGATGGTGTGGTGCGGTGATGTGTGCCATGTGGAGTGGGTGGTTCGTGGGGCCTGGTTGTGCTGGGGCGTGGTGGGGATGTAGCTGGTGGCAGTCGCTGTAGCATGGGGGCATCAGGGGGTAGGGGTAGGGAGGGACTGTGGCGTGGTGGTGGTGTTGGTGGTGCCATGTCCCCTGGCTCTGCGCGTATGGTGGTCCTGGCATGGTGTGGACGTGTGCGGGCGGTGGTGGCTGACTGGGCTGCAGGGTTTGGGTGCTGCGGTACGGTGGTGGTGGTGGGCGCTGGCGGGGGCGGTGCTGTTGGTGCGCCCCTGGGGTCTGGGCGTGGGGTGGTGCAGTGTGGCTGGACCCGGGCCCTGGTCGGGGCGTCGCGCCCTGCTGACGGGCGCGCTGGCGGGCCCCCTGACCTGTCTTGGTCTTCTTGGCCTGGTTGGTGTCGGGGGCGGGTGAGCCCCCCTGTCCCCGTGGGGGCGACGGGGAGCGGGCTTGCCAGCGGTCTGCCTCTCGGAGGCGCATCTCGAGGCCTCTGACATAGGTGCGCTGGTCCGTGAGGCCCATCCGTGTGGCGGTGGCCCCGTCAGGGGCGGCCAGGTGGGCGTCCCGAAAGGAAGCCCAGCCGTCCGGGGGCTTCAGTTCTGCGGTATGGGGGTGGTGTCCCGGGTAGAGGAGTGCGCTGAGTGGGTAAGGTGTTCCTTTCAGTCGGCCGAGGGCTGTGTTGAACTGGCTGCAAGTGATTCGGAGGTAGGCTGCTATCTCCTCGGGTGCCGTGTCCGCCCACGCTTCTGGCGTCAGGGCTGCTGCTTTGGGGGGCCGAGAGTTGTGGGTCTGGGAGGTGTAGGTCACGGTGGTGGAGGTATAGGGCGGGGAGGATGTGGCAGGCCGCCACGTTCAAGCCGCCCCCGCTGTGGCGTAAGGTTGGGCTGTTGGGGGGGCAGGGGTGTGCTGCCCGTGGCCACGGCTATGTTCCATGCGTGGTCCGCCGCGTCCGCCAGTTAGTACCCTCCCAGGTGGTCCCGGAGGCTCTCGATGAGTGGCCCGAAGAAGCTGGGGTGGGTGGCGGGGGGGGGTGCGGCGGGCGCCGCGGGCCGCTCGCGCTGGTGGGGGTTGAGGTCCCCGCAGTGGGGGCCCTGGGTGAGGCGGGGCGCGGCTGCCAGGCAGACCCAGTGGTCTGGGTTGCAGGGCCGGGCCGTCTGTGGTAGCCGCTGGCGTACGCAGGGGGAACATGCGGTGGCTGGCGGTTGGTGGTACATGAGGACAGACGGTGGCGTGGGGGGATGGGGGCTGGTGGCGCGCGCATGTTGGTGGGCGTGTGTGCGGTGCCTGTGGTGCCAGTGTGTGCCGTGCCAGCGTTGTGCTCGGTGGATGGTGCGTAGGCGTGGTGGGGGTTCCGTGTTGGTATGTCACGGGGTAGGTTCTCATGGTTGGTAGAACAGGAGTTTGAGGAGGTGGGCTTGGTCTGTTGGGGGCAGGGTTGCTGCATGCTGCAGGTATTTGTGGGTGCGGTATGTGAGCTGCTCGGCTGTCTTGGCAACGACCGTCTGCTGCATGTGCGCCGCCGTGGCCTGGGGATCCTCCGCGTGGGTGCGTAGCAAGGTGTAGACGGCAGTGGGGACGTACAGTGGTGGCGTGGCCGGGCGCGGGCGCGCGTGTGGGTGTGTTCATGGCGTGGGCTGATGGGGTGGTGGGCAGTGTGGGCGTGGCTGGTTTGTGTGGGTGTCGGGTATGTGTGCGCCGAAGGCGCGGTGGGTTGGGCTGGGGCACTGTGGGCGATGCAATGGGTGGAGGAGATGTTGGTGACGCCTACGGGGGGGGTGCTGTAGGTGTCGAAACGGGTTGGTGTTGTTGGCGCGGGTGCTTCAGGTGTTGCGCCGGGCGGCGACGGGGTTGGTGACGCTGATGGTGTCATAGGTGACGGGGCGGGCGCTGGGGGGGGGCCTGCAGCTCCGGTGGTCGCTGGAGGTGGTGCACTGGGTGGTGGCGTAAGTGGTGATGTCGGCGGTGAGGGTGCTGCAGGTGACGTCGATGGTGAGGGCGCTGCGGATGATGTCATGGGTGGTGGCAATGTTGATGTGGGTGTTGCAGATGGTGTGCCGGCTGGTGGCGCCGCTGGTACTGTCCTTGCGTAGGGTGGCGCTGGGGGTGCTGTGGGCGGTGGTGTCGTCGGTGGTGCCGATGGTGAGGGTGACGCAGGCGATGCACCGGGTGACGGTGGGGCCGGTGTGTCCTGGCCCAACAGCCGAGCAGACCTGTGGCAACTTGAGAAGTCCCAGGCAGACCCAGCAACCAGCTACCCTATTACACCCTCTCCAGGTACTGTTTTTCCGGCAGTGAAATTACCATCAAACGGTCCAGGAGTTAGAGAGAATGAAGAAGAAAACAACCACTGACCCGTTCCGCTACTCTCCTCCAGTGCCGACCAAAGTGCACGAAGGGGAATAGCTCTCCGAAATCCGACCGTTCATCAAGATGAATACGACAACGGACCACCGCCTCTGATCTCCTCCAGTGATGAAGACAGCGAAAGGCCAGCACGCAACCCGGGAGACAGGCAGGCGATCCCCGGCAAAAAAGATCCACCTCTGCCGCCGCTTCCAATTAACTGGCCGAACTTGCTCGAATTCACCAGTGAACTGCAGCCGTACTTTCAAGTGCCCTTTCCAGTTACTCCAGTCCACAAATGGCACCGGCCGACGCCCAGAACGCAAGAATAGTAAGAAAGCAGCCCAGCAGCTGCTGAAAGACATCGACCTTCAAGATGAGCTGCTCCCCGAAGAATCTGTGCGCCGAAACACGATCATAGCCGAAGCTAAGTGCTGTCACATACCTCCATCACCCACTACCGACAAAACATTCAACCAGAAGGCTGGACCCTGTCATGGGCAGAAGCTCAGAAAGCAGAGAAGAGCTTTTGGAATACCAGAACCAACCAGTACATAACCATGGCATGGCAGTTGCTCCTTGATATAGACGCACATACTTCTGAGTCAACCTTCTATTCTTGTCAGGGTCCCGCTTCCATGGACACCCCCGTTAGTGCAGTCTGTTTTGCCGCCAACGTGTTGGCTGAGCAGTTGACACGGTATAAACTTGCGGTTGAAGAGTTGCGCTTTTGCGCGCAATTGCTGCAGGCCAATGACACTGAGATTTGCGCGAGACACCTTTTATCGTTGATCACAAATACCATCGACTACGACAAACAGAGATGGCAACTTTTTGAAAGCTTTTTTGCTTCCTAACCGAGTTTTTCAGCAACTTCATTCTGCTTGTACTGTGTCCACCCTGAGGTCTTTCTACCTCACCCCCTCAATATATATCGGTGTTGTGGCACCTTTCTAGCCCTGTTCTTCGAACTACTGCTTCCAGAATCTTCAGTCTTCTCTAAGGTTTCTTTCTTCAGCTTGCATCTACGTCTATATACACCATATCGATGTACTATAAATCTCTTCGGAACTGCAGACAGAAGGAAGTCACACCGACCAGACATTGCTCCGTGCTTTGTCCACTGTCCTGCCAACCAGGGTATATTAGACAGTGTGTTGGGAGTCCTCTGTCCTGCCCCCCTGGGGCATGAAAGCAGTTCCAGGGATACTGAAATTCAACAACACATTCCAAATTTTCATTTTTCCTGTTTAGGAAATTAGAATCCACAAACAACCAAGTCATACACTTTCACGTTTCCTGTTTTGGAAATTAAATACTGCTGAACCAAGCATCACCCATCGAACGACCCAATGGAACATTTTTCTTTTTGCTGTTTTGGAACTTAAAACCTGCTGAACCAACCAGCACCCATCAAAGCAACAATTTAACTCAGTTTGTTGGTTAACAATTGTTTCGAAGGTTCAATTGTACTTCACTCCTCAGCCTCAAGCTACCACCCTGAGACCCACCCAATGCAACCACCAACCCCTCACTCCATGTCATATGAGTACATACCTTCAGGTTGCATCATCTTCCTTGCACCCTCATTTTGAACTGTCGTAGCATGTCAGCGCTTACGTGACCCGGGAGACTGCACCTGGATAGCTGGGAGCCACAGAGCAAAAAGGCGCCCGGGGTCGGTTTGTTGCATGGGGGTTTTGCGCCGATGAGGCGCACAGGGGGGATGTTTGGCGCTAAGGAGGCGCACAGGGGGGGGGGTGTTTGGCGCTAACGAGGCGCACGGGGGGCCTTGGCACTAAGGAGGCAAACGAGGAAGAGCGGGATTGGCGCTAACGAGGCGCAGGGGGGGGGGGGCTGGGCGCTAACGAGGCGCACGGGGGGGTTTCGGCGCTAACGAGGCGCATGCCGAGGCCGAGCTGCGCCTCGTATAACGAAGCGCGCAGTTTCAGCCGAACACTCCATGCTTAAGAGTTGAAAGCGGTCTCCTGTGGGGGTAGGGAATTCACCTTGTGGGGCTAATCCCATGGCATGGATTTCTGTTTTTTCTAACTTCAGGTCAAGTCCCCACCTTCGGCCTATTGTTTCAAAGACATCGACAACAGATTGTATGTGTTGAGCGCTGGTGGACGGGAACACAAATTGGTCTATGAATGAATGGCCGGGGTGCACCGCAGGGGCTGAGGGAAGGGGGGCGTGGTGTGTGACGGGAACCAATAACACATATAGGTACAGTAAAGACAGCTCGGGGGACAGTGGGCAGTCTTGCCGGACTGAAGGCGTGAGGTGTAGGTTTGGCCTTCCACTAAGGGAGAGTTTTCTGAATGGCTGTAAAGGCTCCGTAGGAGGGTGATTAGCTATGTGGGGAAGCGCATTTACGCCAGGACTTTCCAGAGTGTGCGTTAGGGGGGACTGTAAAATGCTTTATGAAAATCTATGTATGGACTATATGAGGCTGGGACATGCTGAAATTTGGAAAGCAGGTAAAAATGTGATCGAATGTGCGGCGGTTGCGGAGGCCTCCAAATTGGGATTGGTGTATAAGGGAGTTGGTGAGGGCGATTTGGGAGAGATGCTTCGTGGCATGAGTCGAAATAATTTTGTAAATAGTCTTGAGCAGAGCTATAGCCCTCTAATTGGTGGGAAGCTCTGGGTCACCCTCTTTGCAGAATAGCACTATGTTACCTTTCAGCCAGTGGCCGTGGAGCAGCGAGGTGAGGTGTCAGTTGCTTACTGCCCAACTGAATCGTTGGATGGGCTGAGGGGTGCAAGAGAAAACATAAGCATTGGACCCATCGCACCCTCCCGCTTTGGTGGGTTTTGCATGTCGGAGGTAGCATTTGATCTGGTCTCAACAGACCTCGGGGATGCGGGAGCCGGTGACGTTATTAGGGCAGCGGGGCGTGTGCGTGAGGAGGCTGTCCACGAGGTTGTCATTGTGGCCATAGCCGACGGGGCCCGAGAGGTCAAGAGGAATGTGAGCAAATATGGTGGACATTTTGTTGGTCGGTTGAGCGCATGTCACCGGACGCAGGGTCTTTCATTGCCCGTGTGTGTGGTTCAACCGACCCGAAGCTTCGCCTTATATCTTTTCCACGCGCAAACATCGTACAAGGCAACGATGAACCCTGGTTTGTTGAGCCTTTTTGGAGTTTGTCTGGCACGCGGAGGGCAACCGAATATCCTCGACCATTTTTACCTTGAAGGAAGGGCTCGCCGGGGTGGCAAGGTCAGAGAGCGCTCGGTGAAGGGCCCCGGCATACTTGGGTGTAGTGTTACCTTAGATTGCCGTGGTGCCATAAAGGGAACCTGTGACCTCCGAGATAACGTTGTCCTACCAGGGTTGGAGCTCGAACAGTGGGAGGTGGAGAAGTGCCGTAGGTGACGCGCTGGGAACGGGTGGTGGCGGGCTGGAGGGGGGGTTGCCGTTGGTGCAACGGGCGATCGTTGCGTTGGTGCCGCAGGTGGTGGGTCAGGTGCTGGTGTTGTTGGTGATGCCGACGGCGGGGGAGGGTGTTGCGGGTGACGGGCGTTTGCGAGGCTGATGGTGCCGGTGGCGAGGGTGTTGCATGTGGTGCAACAGGCAATGGGGACGCCGGTGGCGCCGACGGTGGGGAGTGCTGTGGGTGGTGGCGTCGCTGGTGATGCGGATGGCGATGGGTGTTGTAGGCGTTGTCACGGGTGATGGTGACGTAAGCGGCGTCCATGACGGGGGGGGGGTGTTGTGGGTGATGCTACGGGTAGTGGCGACGCTGGTGAGTCTGATGACGGTGGGGGCGGCTGTGGTGGGTTCTCTGACGTGTGTGGCCGGCTGGTGGCGGGTGTGGTCAGGCCGGTGTGGGCTCGGTGGTGGTGGTCGTTGTGGCTGGCCTGCTCGGTGGTCGTGGTGTCGGTGGGCGGCCCTGATGATGGGCCTGCGGTGTGTGGTGGCGGCTGGGCGTGTATGGTGGTGGTGCTGGTGTGTCATTGCGGGTGGTGTTGGGTGTGGTACCGTTGGGCGTGTGGTTTGCGATAATTGAGCACTCACCCCTCCGGGTGGCGCGGGCCCGGTGGTCCGGTAGCCCGTCCGGCAGGCAGTGCGTGCCCGCCGGGTGCTCACACGTCCCTCCGGACGGCGGCTGTTTCGTAGCCGGCAGGGGCTGGGTTCACTGCCGGGCGCGCACACGTCTGTCCGGACAGCGGCTGTCTCGTAGCCAGCAGGGGCTGGGTTCACTGCCGGGCGCACACACGTCCATCTGGACAGCGGCTCTTTTGTAGCCGGCAGGGGCTGGGCTCACTGCCGGGCGCACACACGTCCATCCGGACGGCGGCTGTTTCGTAGCCGGCAGGGGCTGGGTTCACTGCCGGGCGCACACACGTCCATCCGGACGGCGGCTGGTTCGTAGCCGGCAGGGGCTGGGTTCACTGCCGGGCGCACACACGTCCGTCCGGAAGGCGGCTGTTTCGTACCCGGCAGGGGACGCTGCGCTGTGGGGACTGCGGGGCTTGGACTTGTTCTTGGCGGCTCGTTCGTCGTCGGGCGTGGGTGTTTGCCTTGGTGGTGTCGTGTTTTGTGCCGTGGTGCGTGCTGGCGTGCGGTGCTGCGTGTGTGCCCTGCTTGGCCTGCGTGTGGTGCGCGCTCCTTGCCCAGGCGTGCTGTTGCGCAGGCGCGGGGACACACCCTCTGTCTGGCGGGCCCGTTTGGCTCCATGGCGGGCCCTGTTGGCGCCCGGCTGCGGCCCGGTGCGCGACAGTGGGGTGTGTGTACGTTGGGGGGGGGGGTTGGTTCCTCTCCCCTCGCCTTCCCTGCCTTGTCCCTCTGTCCCTTTTCGCCGGCCTGCCCTGCCTGCCTACCCTCTTCGTACCCGCTGGGGTGGTCTTTGCTGGACGATTGGTCTTGGTGGTCTGACATGGTGTTTCTTTCCTGCAGGGCGGCGTGGGCTGGGTTCGTTTTGGGGGCGGGTTGCTCGTGTGGTGTGCCGTGCCGCGTGTACGGTGTCCTGGGCCTCCTCGCTCCTGTTCACCAACGTGCATGCCCTGTGTGTGGTGTTGCGTGTGCGGTGTCCTGGGCCTCCTGGCTGCTGTTCACCGGTGTGCACGCCCTGTGTGTGGTGCTGTTGTGTACGGTGTCCTGGGCCCCCTGGCTCCTGTTCACCGGTGTGCACGCTCTGTGTGTGGTGTTGCGTGTACGGTCTCCTGGGCCTCCTGGCTCCTGTTCACCGGTGTGCACGCTCTGTGTGTGGTGTTGTGTGTACGGTGTCCTGGGCCTCCTGGCTCCTGTTCACGGGTGTGCACGCTCCGTGTGTGGTGTTGCGTGTACGGTGTCCTGGGCCTCCTGGCTCCTGTTCACCGGTGTGCACGCTCTGTGTGTGGTGTTGCGTGTACGGTGTCCTGGGCCCCCTGGCTCCTGTTCACCGGTGTGCACGCTCTGTGTGTGGTGTTGCCTGTACGGCGTCCTCGGCCTCCTGGCTCCTGTTCACCGGTGTGCACGCTCTGTGTGTGGTGTTGTGTGTACGGTGTCCTGGGCCTCCTGGCTTCTGTTCACCGGTGTGCACGCTCTGTGTGTGGTGTTGCGTGTACGGCGTCCTGGGCCTCCTGGCTCCTGTTCACCGGTGTGCACGCTCTGTGCGTGGCGTTGCGTGTACGGTGTCCTGGGCCTCCTGGCTCCTGTTCACTGGTGTGCACGCTCTGTGTGTGGTGTTGCGTGTACGGCGTCCTGGGCCTCCGGGCTCCTGTTCACCGGTGTGCACGCTCTGTGTGTGGTGTTGCGTGTACGGTGTCCTGGGCCTCCTGGCTCCTGTTCACCGGTGTGCACGCTCTGTGTGTGGTGTTGCGTGTACGGCGTCCTGGGCCTCCTGGCTCCTATTCACCGGTGTGCACGCTCTGTGTGTGGTGTTGTGTGCACGGAGTCTTGGGCCTCCTGGCTCCTGTTCACCGGTGTGCACGCTCGGTGCGTGGTGTTGCGTGTACGGTGTCCTGGGCTTCCTGGCTCCTGTTCACCGGTGTGCACGCTCTGTGTGTGGTGTTGCTTGTACGGCGTCCTGGGCCTCCTGGCTCCTGTTCACCGGTGTGCACGCTCTGTGCGTGGTGTTGCGTGTACCGCTTCCTGGGCCTCCTGGCTCCTGTTCCCCGGTTTGCACGCTCTGTGCGTGGTGTTGTGTGTACGGTGTCCTGGGCCTCCTGGCTCCTGTTCACCGGTGTGCACGCTCTGTGTGTGGTGTTGCATGTACGGCGTCCTGGGCCTCCTGGCTCCTGGTCACCGGTGTGCACGCTCTGTGCGTGGTGTTGCGTGTACGGTGTCCTGGGCCTCCTGGCTCCCGTTCACCGGTGTGCACGCTCTGTGTGCGGTGTTGCGTATACGGCGTCCTGGGCCTCCTGGCTCCTGTTCACCGGTGTGCACGCTCTGTGTGTGGTGTTGCGTGTACGGCGTCCTGGGCCTCCTGGCTCTTGTTCACCCGTGTGCACGCTCTGTGTGTGGTGTTGCGTGTATGGCGTCCTGGGCCTCCTGGCTCCTGTTCACCGGTGTGCACGCTCTGTGTGTGGTGTTGCGTGTACGGTGTCCTGGGCCTCCTGGCTCCTGTTCACCGGTGTGCACGCTCTGTGATTGGTGTTGCGTGTACGGCGTCCTGGGCCTCCTGGCTCCTGTTCACCGGTATGCGCGCTCTGCGTGTGGTGTTGCGTGTACGGTGTCCTGGGCCTGATGGCTCCTGTTCACCGGTGCGCACGCTCTGTGTGTGGTGTTGCGTGTACGGTGTCCTGGGCCGCTTGGCTCCTGCTCACCTGTGTGCCTGCTCCGGTGTGTTGTGTCGTGTGTAAGGCGTCTTGGGCCCCTTGCTTCTGGTTCACCGGTGTGCACGCTTTGTGTGCGGTGTTGTGTATGCGGTGTCCTGGGCCTCTTGGCTCCTGTTCTCTGGTGCGCGAGCTCGTTGTGTTGTGTCGTTTGTGCCGTGGTCTGGGCTTCTTGGCTCCTGTCCTCCGGCGTCTCCGCTCTGTGTGCAGTGTCGTGTGTGTGGTCTCCTGGGCCTTTTGGCCCTTTTATGCTGGTGTGCTCGTGTGGCGTGTGTTGTGTTGTGTGTGTGGTGTCCTCGGACACTTGGTTCGTGTTCTCCGGTGTCGCGGTGTGTTGCGGTGTGTGTGGTGTCTGGTGTGCGGTGTTGCGTGTGCGGTGTCCTGGGCCTCCCGGCCCCTGTTCACCGGTGCGCACGCCCGGTTTGTGGTGTTGTGTGGGCAATGTCCTGGGCCGCCTGGCTCCGGTGGCTTGTTCGGTGTGTTGTGTGTTGTGTGTGGTGTCCTGGGCCCCGTGGCTCCTGTTCACCGGTGTGCGTGCTCGGTGTGTTGTGTGGTGTGTGGGGTGGGGGTGTGGGCGCGTGCTCGCGTGCGCCATACCGTTGCAGCGACGTTGCGGCCTGTTTGTTTTTGTTTACACATGGCTAGACACCGCGGGGAACGCCGCTGCGAACTCGCCACTGGCTTCCCGGCCACCACGGCGTCCGGCTTCCTATGGTGTCTTACTTATTCTTCCCGTCCTGGACTCTTTGGTTTTGGCGACGCCCAAGAGTAAGCGTGTCTTAATGCATGCATGGCGGTGTATGCTATTTACTCGTTGGTTTGTGGACTCTTTGCATTTTACGACGCCCAGAAGTAGGCGTGTTTGTTTAATGCATTCATGACATGCTACTTATTCTTTATGTCTTGGACTCTTTGTGTTCTGCGACGCCCAAGAGTAAGCGTGTCTTAATGCTTGCATGGCGGCATATGCTACTTAATCGTTGGTTTGCGGACTCTTTGTATTTTGCGACGCCCAAGAGTAGGCGTGTTTGTTTAATGCATTCATGACATGCTACTTATTCTTTGTGTCTTGGACTGTTTGTTTTTTGCAACGCCCGAGAGTAAGCGTGTCTCCATGCATGTGTGGCGGCATATGCTACTCACTCTTTGGGTTGTGGACTGTTTGTTTTTTGCGACGCCGGAGAGTAAGCGTGTCTTAATCGGCACAAAGGTGGGTGGGGAGGTACATGGAGAAGGACAAAGGAAGAGAAAGAGTGCGAGACGGAGGGCGTGGCGTGTTAGTAATCTATTTTTCGGTTTTTACGCGCCGCTCGCGAAACGTTTTTCTTTACCTATACGGCGTGTTAGAGGGCGAGAGGCACGGTGTTATACTTCTAAGCTCGGTACCGTGCTTAAGGCGTTAACTATTCCCCTAATCAAGCCCGAAAAATTTTCGGTCGCATTTTTCGTGGCTAAGAACCTGCACAAGGGGGGCAACCGGCGAAGCTGGAAGCCCCTTCAGCAGGGTTGGAAGAAGAGAAGAAAGAAGGAGCCCCGCCGAGTGGGCGTTCCGCAACTATCCTTTGGAGAGTTCATTGGAGCTCATCCTCAGGGCTGCTTCGTCCGCTACCGGCGGAGCTCCCTCTTCCAACACGATCACCGGACGTGCGCGATCCGAAAGCCCGACAGGCGTACAAGAAGGCACACGGGACCAAAAAGCGTATGTCAGCCAACATTCGGGAAGCCAAAGTGGGGGTGTCCAACGACGAGCCTTCCAAGGTCATGATGGTTGGCATCGAACTCGCGAAGGAGATTCAGGAGATCAAGAGAGCTTTGAGACCTAAGCCGGACATGGACATGGACAAGGACAAGGACAAGAAGGGCAAGGGCCGGTTGATGAAAAAAGGAGATGCAGTGGCGGAGGTTGCCGCGGGAGAGGAAACCCCCAACACCGACGCACCTAGTGGAGCCCCTGCAGCCAAGGCCCCCCGCCAAGGCGGTCGGTGGATGGTGCTGCGGTCAACACCGCCCCATCCACTTGGGGAATCGTCGATGCCCCCGGACGTATACCCAGCGGAATGCCGGGAGCAAGACTGGAGGTGGAAATCAGTTGCAATGGCTGGGCCAGAGCGAATGCCGGAGGAATAACCGCCCTAGGCAGACCCACATGTCTGGCCAAGGTCCCCGGTGAAGGCACCAACCCTGGCACCCAGTCATCCTTCGCGACTAAGAACGTGTTCGACGTACTACAACATCTTTCCGAGAATATCCGGGGATCACCTGGACCGCAGCTGGAAGCTGCAGACGGGCTGTTAGAGCCCATTACCGACGACCTGCACCAGTCGGTGATTGAGGATCTGGAAAGGCCAAAGATTCTCAGCTTGCATGCCGTGCGCCGGGTTGGCCGCGAGCGGCAGCTTCACCTGAAGATCTGTGCCCTGTACGGGGAAGTGGAACGGGTTCACCAACGTGCTGGTTGACACAGTTGCCCACCTCAGGCTGGCCTACTTCCGCCAGAGTGTCTAACCGCAAGTCGGAGACCCGTCATGCTGAAGGTAGCCAATGGCCAGTACATGGTGGGAGGTACGAAGGAAGCCGAGATTGAGCTGCAACTTGTGAATCATCGTGAAACGAGCTGCCCGGACCTCGGCAAGGAAATTCTCCTCAAGGGATAGTTCTACGAGGCCCAGATGAACCGGGACATGATCGCCGGGTACAACTTCATGATGGAGACGGACTCCTGCGTTCTCCCGGCCCAAGCCTGTATGACCCTGTACCAGGACGACCAATGTTTGTGGCTATCGTCATCGGAACACCACGTGGAGTGCCAATGGATGCACCCTGAAAGCCATCAACTCGAAGTAGCCGCACTGGGGACCGAGCCCGTAGGGCCGACGTGCCAGGAGTACGGCTTCAAGCCAGAAGTGGCAAACTCAGTGGCAGCTGATCTAGGAGCATCAGATCTGGACCTGGATGCGTTGTCCTCAGGAACCTTTCCCCATCTTCAGGTGGGCGAGAAGTACTGGGGCGCCCAGGACTCTGCGTGGAAGAAGCACTGGGGTCCGCATCAAGGTCTGATGTGGATCCACTGTCCCAGAGAGGACATTCCAAGGGGGGTTGCCGAGATCCCTAAGGACCGTTCCAAGGCAGTGCTCGTCGTCCCTATGGGCTGTACCGAGGAGAAAAGTACCCAAGATTGGGTTGCCTCGCTGGACCACATGACATTGAGCAAGGTTTTCCTACCGGCTGGTGAGAGTGTCTATCAGGATGGTAAAGGACAGGCAATACCCCCCAGGAGTTGGCCAACGGAATTCCACTATGTGGATGGGGGCCTGGAACAGGCCGATGCCACGACTTCGTGTGCGTCAAGCTTTTAATTGAGCAGCCCTGGGGGCAATGCTTCTGCTAAACATTTGTGAAGCGATGGATTGTTTGTCAATCCAATCGTGCAAACCCACTCGTAGCTTTACTCCTTGAAATGAGAAACCTTGTTTTCATGAAGCGGTACCGAGGGGCCTCGCGGAGCGTGAGGCCTTCGACTCTTGAGACCCACCGGACACTGCGCTGAACTTGTTTCTTTGATCTCTGCCTTGCACTTATTTTTTCCTTTTCTTGCACCACTGTTTTGTCTGCCATTTTGCTATCACAGCTTGTCTTGGCCTTGCTTTGCTTTGACGTGAGAAAAACAAGCCTTGCTTTGCTTTGACGTGAGAATAACAAAATGCTGATCCCTTGGTATTTCTGCATACTTTGCCGCCGCACTCTTGGTCCTGCTTTGCTTTCACGTGAGAAAAGCTGAACACCTTACGAGCTTTTTGAACCACAGGCTGATTTCGATAATAAAATATCCTGCTGCCCGTTGCATGCAAACACACAGAACCCCTTGATCGTCCAAGCCTTGCTGGTACCCAATGGCAAACGCAGCGCACCAAATCCACAGGAGGTGTAACCTGTATCGAGGGTTTCTTTCAGTGAATCCATCATAGGCTGAGACCCCCCAATTCTCAGCTTCCACGATGCTGAGCGCCATGGGCCAGTAGCCGTAGGCCCTCAGCAAGGGCGCTCTTGCCACGATGCTAAGCGCCGCTGGTGTATTTCACGACCTTTGGCCCTCAACGAGGGCGTTGCTTGCGTCCACGATGCCCTGGCATGCTGCCCCAGGACGAGGGATGCGGCGTTCAGGCCAGTGTCGGCCTACAAAAAATTGTGAGAACCTTGGACGGTCCTCCCATATGACACAAACTTGAACGTCAACGACAAACAGATTCTGTAACAAACAGAGTTAACATGCACGACGCAAATGGCATATATTATGCTACAGAATTTAACTATATAAAAATGAATGCCAAAAAAAAACACGTAACGGCAGCTATTGGCTGCCTTCAGTCACTCTCCTGACGCAAAATTGCGTCATTTGCATGGACTTCGCGCTATGCGCCAGAAGCCTTCGCGACGCTAAGCTCTGCTACGAAAATGCAAACGCGGGGATCGTTACCGATTCCTCTTCATTCACACCGGATTTACGCCAACTACAAAATCACAGACCTCAATGATGACCAAAGCAGGATCACAACATCAAGACCACGAATATCCATTTATTGTCATTGTTGCATCGTGAAACAGGACCCTGAAAAGTGACAGTGAACCGACCTTCAATAGCGGTCATGATGAAATAATTATACCATCTGATTGCTACAATTATTGATCAACAAAGCGTACTGAATAGAAGCGTCGTCAATTTATTACACAGAAATTTGCACACAACGATCTGAGGCATAAGCTTTGCAGCGAATCCTTTTCATCACAGCCGATTCTAACTGCCTGCAGCCAAGCCAAGAGGCCGAGAAGCACTGCCACTTAAATCCCCTTCCTAAGACAGCACACGCCCGTGTGTTGTCTGACCCCGGAAGTCCAAAGCTACAGTGGCAGTTAGGCGGGACGAAGAAGAGGCAGCAAAAATCAAAACACATGTAGCTGGGCCCTGGCAGTGACCCCCCCCCTGCAGCTGATGAAGCAGCAGAAGTGATAAAATAAAAAAAATCCAGACAGCGGCCATCACAGGCCCAATCATCCAACAGGGTCACACAATGCTGACAGTAAAATAACAAGGGATGAGCAAGCCCAGTTACAGACACCACCCCTAAAGCTCACATTCTTCACGGCTTGGTCTGGATGATTTGGTGGCTCTGATCTGGACTCTGGGACTCAACACGAACCTGCAAGTACAGAGAGAAACAACAACATAAAACAGAGCAAGTCACAAACATGCAGAAGTACATAAAAAACAAAAGGCTCTGTCCTCTGGGGACCCAGTAGTCCCTTCGCGGGGACGTTGCAATGAAAAAATTGTCGTCCTACACCGCTTATCCGGCTTTTCTTGGTAAATGCCTCAACCGGGACACAAACGCTGCGGGGCTGACCTCCGAGACAGAGAATGAATGCACAGTGAGAAAAAAAATCAGGCACCAGGAGGTAGATGAAAAGCCAAACATCACGAGGTCTACTTCAACCATTTTTTCAGAGCATGGCGCGTGCAACAACGCTCAACCCTATCATTTCCCCTCCTAATGAACGTTCGCGCGTCCTCCCACGTCTTGTCCTCATGATCTTTCCAAGCCACATACAACTGAAGATAAGGCGAGGCTCCTCGGGGCCTCTTGACTGCATGATCCAACACATCCTCGACCATTGGCGTGTCATCGTTGGGCGTTAACTGCCTATTGCTATAATACGAAAAAGGGGCCATCACTTTTTCAAATATGAATCTGTAAAATATCAGACGATCTGAGGCAACTACTTTCTGGGTTTCTCCAACCTGAATCACATAGCGATCGGCCCCCTCGGACCATACTACCTCATACGGGCCCTGCCATATCCGCTTCAACTTGTTGTAGTGGGGCTGATCCCACTTCTGCGATCTCCCAACCACACACGATCACCTCCTCCGAATGGTTGCACCTTAAACGTTTTGCGCAATGCGCCGTACTCCCTGTCGTGCAGGCGCTTCAAAGCAGTTTTGACCTGTTGACGCTCAGTCACAAGTCTTGAAAAACATTGCTGCGCATCCTCCGCCCCATCTCCTGGCACTGTGGGGGGTACCTCCGCACACCCAACTCAGTCTGTGGGGGGTGTAGGGGGCAACCAAACCTGGCAGGTCATTCAACCCCCACATGGCAAACGGGAGGGCATGATACCAAGAACGCGGTCGCTGAGTTCAAAAATGCCTAAGCGCCATGACCACACTCTTTACCGCCATTTCCGCCCTGCCGTTTATGGCTGGTTTATAGGGGACGCTACTGTGTTGTTCAATACCGCTCAGGGAAAACAGTGTCCAGAAGCTGGCTGATCAGCACTGAAGCATTATCGGAATACACTTCCTTCGGTAACCCCATAAAAAGAGAACTCTCTCTAAAGAAAACTTCTGCTAATTTTCTGGCTATCGAGATCCAATCTTTTGGGTTGCAATTGCGAAAATGTAGCCTGTTAACCGGCACAAAATGACCACCAGGTAGTTGTAACTCTCAACATTGACAACAGTTTTTGGGAGACTTACAAAATCTATGGCCAAACTGGTGAAAGGGTCGTCAGAACGGAATAACATGCGGGCTCCCCATGTTGCTTCCCAGTTCGGGGCTTAGTCTGCTGACACACCTCACATGCCCCACAGACCTGTCGGACCACCGGGCGCAAATCTGTGTCAGGGAA
This sequence comes from Eutreptiella sp. 'Long Island Sound 2002', assembly GCA_964036045.1. Taxonomy (NCBI): domain Eukaryota; phylum Euglenozoa; class Euglenophyceae; order Eutreptiales; family Eutreptiaceae; genus Eutreptiella; species Eutreptiella sp. 'Long Island Sound 2002'. The sequence continues at coordinate 67,889,709 of OZ038383.1, read as the reverse complement.
ATAAAATTTTCTATCTCAGAGTAAAAATGTCTTGTCCACTCCACCATGGAAATACGTGTGGCAGGCCTGAACAACCTTCTGACTGATGGCCTGTGGCACCACATGGTTGCCACGGTAGCACAATTGTAAACAAAAAGGCCTGGGAGTATAAAACGCATAACCTGGCGCGCGAAGAGACGCCTGCTCCTGCCGCAAAGAAGCCAGGACTCACATGAGATGAGGGTCCTGCTAAAAAAAAACAGTCCAGTCGTCAGAAAAAATGAAAACCTGAGGGGGAACCACCCTTCTTGCGCGGACTGTCGCCCATGGCTCATCAGAATCCCAGTTTGGAACACAGGCAGCAGGAGCACATTGCAGTGCAGCCCCCAGGGCACGAGCAGACCAATTCTGACTGCGTCTCTGCGTAATCGCGATGCGTTGTGCCTTTCAACGTGCCTTGCGTGGCAGGCCTTCAACAGAAAACAAGTTTCTGACATGACTGCAATACCTAGCAAACCCGTCCTCAAACTCAGCAGAAATTTCTGCATCGTCCTGGAACACATCGACTTCCTGATCTGAAGGCGTCAGCCCTGATGCAGACAAAGAGGAATGCCATGCCACAAAGTTACGTAAAAATTGCGTCTCACCCTGACCCTCAGTCCTCTCCAGGAGCTGATTGGCATGGGCTCGTTGCTCCCTCTCATCTGCTGCCAGGCCCTGAGCGCCGTCCTCAGTACCGTGTATGTTAGTTCAAGGACTATACAAATACGCGGGGTAAAACCAGCGTGAGAGGGTGTCAGCAATTTCCTGATTCTGCCCGGGCAAATACACTACATCTAACAAAAACTGCAACAGGCGCTGGTGCCAGGGGCCCCGTCTGCCGACTGGACCAGACATCATGACCAAGTCCTCCTTCGTCATATACTCCAGGCTGTGGTGATCCGTTGCGACCCATGCCGACTTCGACAAAGGTCTAGACTGCTGTAGCCATGCGTGAAATTTGTGGAGAGTCGCAACCATTGCATAGGTTTCCTTGTCCCTCACTGCCCAGGCACATTGGCCATGCGACTTATCACCCTGCAACTTCCTCAAAAAGACCTCCACGGGAAATAGGGGACATTCGCAGCCCTGGGTAGGATCATCAGGCTCAGGACATTTGCAGCTGCGCTGCTCCAGCACACCCCCGACCGCAAAGTCACTGGCGTCGGTACAAATCCAGAACTGGCTCTCAGTATCCGGAATGTACAGCTGCACGGGATTTAATAATGTTTCTTTCCGCTGTCCAAAATGCTAGATTATCTCCGGTGTCCAGTGAATCCTGTTCTCTAACGACAGATTTCTTATTTTGCTTCTCCGACACTGAAAAACTGCTGAAAAACAGCTTTGCGTTTTGGTGCGCTCAGGGGTAGGTGTGTAGACTTGAATTTTCATTCTTTCGTCAAATCCAGACCCCGGAGGGGGTCTGTCAGCGGCGCTGCGTGGTCTGCAAATTTAGCAATGTAAAATGCATACCACTGCGCTAACCCCAAAAATGCTTTCAGGTGGGTTGGGGTCGGGATGTCCCGCCAATTCCACCTGGAGACTGCAGCGACCTTCCCAGGATCCGCTGATCTCCTTCCTCGCTCTAAAATCTGCCCACAAATACGCACATGTCTCAGAAACAGAAAAAATTTGGACGGTCTAATAGACAGCTGCCAATCCCGCAAACATGTTAAAATATGGCACAAATCTTCATGGTGCTGACGAATACAACCATCAGTCACTGGGGCGTCCAGATCTGGGTTGTCCTCTGTGTCTGGTGTACCCCTCAGCAAACAGAGCTGGACCATCCTCTGATAGGCCTGTGGGGCCGTTTTCAGCCCCATGGGCAGCACAGCCCATTGAAAAAGACCCCACAGCGTCACAAACGCCGTGAGGGGCCTGGACTCAGGCTCCAAAACCATTTGGTGAAACCCATCTTCCAAGTCGAAGATGGACCGAATGGCGTTTTTGGACTGCCCCAAAAAAGGGTCTTCAATCACCGGGAGCGGACAAGCCTCATCCGAAAGTTGCGAATTGAGGTAACGGTAGTCGATGAATAACCGCCATTTGCCTCCCGGCTTGGGCACACAAAAGGGCCTTGCTGCCCAACTGGAAAACGATTTTTCAAGCATGCTGCGCTCAAAAGGTTTGGAAATCAATTCATGAAAAGCGGCATCGCGGACTCCCACAGTTCTGTAGGGACCGAGCTGCTGAGGAACGGTTCGTTGTTCCATTTTTATTCGCACGATGCCAGCCTCACCACGCTTAGAATGGTCCACGTCCGTCAGGATATTTTTCGCAAACTCAAAAAAAGTTGAAAATTTCTCCTCCAACATCTTCCGATGCGGCACACGACGTGGATCAATACAATCGCCCTCCACAACAGCCTGCATACTGCGTTCTGAAAGCAGGTAATGTGCAGCAGTGTCCTGCCGCAGCACACGCAAAGAAAGTTTTATAGTGTTTTCAGCACTGTGTTTTTGATGTGCCTCTCCTGCTGCTTGCTGCTGGTGTAGGGTTCCTGCTGCGTGTTTTTGATGATGAAAATGTTTTATTGTTGAAATACAACCGATCCAGGATAACCCAAGCCAGAGATAAGCAAGTAGAAGATAAACAGGATCAAAGCACGAAGGGCTGCAATCACAAAGAGTTAGATAAAGAGAGCTATCAACAATAGACCACAGCAATTAACGTTCAATGCAACTCAAGACGAAATACTTTACATGTTTGAGAAAGACTGATTGAAAAGGTGCCCCAAGGGATCACATTCCTCCATAGTGCCATCTTGAGATGTGCAGTCTTTGTTTTTGGGTCCAATAGGTGCTGAGGTGGCATGGCTTGTGGCGCTGAGGTCACTGCCATGTCACATGGGATAGTCCTACTTAGCCAGGCTGACTGGGAATTGAACCCAGGACCTCTCAAAAAGAGGTGCTCCAGCCCCCTAGGGTGCATACCACTAGGATAGCTAGGAATTCATCAGAAGCAATAGATAAGTTCATAGGCTCTGGCTCAGTATATCAGTGCCTCAGTCACTCAGGAAAAGTTGTTTTAGTGCACATTGCTTGGGGATGAAGGGGCCCACACAACATCCTGATTTAGTGTTTGGTTCTATAGGTCAAAATGTGTTTTACCGTTTTTGGTTAAGCCAATACTAAGATAAAAATTCAAGAGTGCTTAGAGCACCTCTGGTACAACTAAAGTATACCCTAAAGCATTGGAAAAGCACTTTTTCCTACTCCTTTCCTGTGCTGTGGTGGCCAGCACTGTCGCATTTTCAGGAAAAAGGGATTTTTTCTTGGCCTTTCCTTGGTTTCCACACCTACTTTAAAATACCTATCGCTTCCCTCACACAGGAGAAGAGCGCTTTATCATGGCGAGCGACTCTTGCTGCATTGTTAATGACAGTTTCCAACAGAAAGCTCAGCGCTCTAGCGCTGCAGGGGTTCCTGTGGCTTGGTGGGGTTGGAATAGGGCATGCTAAGACCGTATGCATATGCATCCCTCCCTCCACGCTGCAGCGTAACACAAGCCAACATCAGACTCTCATAGGATGCTCGATCTAAGTCTCATAGAACGTGATGCACACACCTGTCCTGGTACTGGGGCGAGGGTGCGACAATTTAATTTAAATTGCCCCTTGGAGGGGTCTTGAGTTCTGGTCCAGTCTCCGGCTGCTGCTCTTTGGCCCGAACAGCGGCCTACTCAGCGACGCTTTGCGAAGATATCTGTCCAACAGAGGAATGGCAGGATGAGACGCGAATCCACGCAAACACGAAGCGACAACACCTAAATCCGTCAAATGCCGGCCTGGAAGTTTTCTGAAAGCACATACCTGACCAGAATTAAATTGTGCATCAGATGCACATTTTTATAAAGCTTGTGGTCATCTCCTGTCTTTTTAAATCAGGAAATTCCCACGCAGAAAAAGACGGCGCGCAGGAGCGGGTCTTAGCAAAGAGCCGGAAAACAAAGAATTAATAAGATTATAAATGTATGTTACATCTAATGACAAAAATGACGAGACACACATGAATAAATAAACAGAAAGATTCCACCCACACTGACAGAAAGGATCGAAAAACCAAGAATTCAAAAATCAAAGAAAAGACGTCAATGAATCCGGTATAGACAACAGGTGTGCTCGTCTCGTATGCACCATGCACATTGCTCGTCCCGTGTCTCCGTGAACGAGTCTTTTAGCAGCGCTAACAAACAATAGAGGGATAGATTAGAAGATTGCAGATAATTAGAGGTAAGTTCAGGGTGATTAGACATACACACATATGCATAGCGTGGTGTTTTTGCTTTCTAGCGGTGAGTAAGGTAGGTAAGCCCAGGTGGGGCCACCCCCTGGTAGAGTTCGTGATTGTGGGGTAAGATTAGTACGAAAAAGAGAGATTCGACCAGGTTGTTGGAAAACTCGTGCATGCTCATGCATTCAGACACGCGGTAAAGGGTAGGCCACACGTGGTGCGCACGGTATAACCCTTGTTTAGGTTACCGAGGGGCTCCACCCCACATTCTATAGGAGAACGAGTGGAATTCCTTAAGCTTGCTTGCTTGTACTTGGGTTTGAGGACAGTGTATTATAGGGCTACCTGAGAAGCGTATAATACGTGGAGGTAGTCTTGGTTCCTCATCCACAAACCAAAGTCATCTGCTTTTGCTTTGCAGGTGGGAAGGTCAGGGTGAATTCCTGCAGTCTCGAGCTGTCCTCAACTATGCGACGCTGATCACACAAACAACAAACTGCGACTCAGCCAGGAGTGGCGAGCGCAGTCCGACATTTGCAACATTCACGCTGTGCACGCAGCCTGAGCACTCCTTCCCTCTAAGCGCTCGCAGGGAAACGCGTCGTGGCGTCCCTATTAGGCCACAGATGTTTAGTAGCTCTGTTCCCTCTTGCCATCTTACAGGTGAGCCATTAGGGCTCGTGACCTCGTCCTCAACAACACCAAGTAGAGCTTGTGTGTAGGAGTGGTAGTCCTGAGTGGGGGCTTGAGCCCGTTGAGGAAGCGCTCGCCCACCAGGATGGTGCCACTGTAGGGTGTGTGGGACCTGAAGTGCGCGTGTCACTGTCCCACCCATTTCCTGCAATTTTAGCGGGGTTGGTGGGCAGTGGCAGTGGTTACGCTAGATTTTGGCCATCGTAGCAAACAGGCGCTTTCATGCCTTCATAGCTTTTGGCCACCCCTCCCCTGTAGTAGGCAGGTAGGTAGGAAAAACAATACCTGGATTAGTATGCCGGGTATTCTCCCAAGGTTTTGCGCCAGCACAGAAACTGCGTGCTTAGGGGCGGAGAGACCCGGGGTGTACCCCGTGGCACCGGTAAGACATCCGCCAGGTTTAGCAAGCGTGCAGACTTGGGTATAATTAGGATACCATTTCTGCGGCTTGCCTCAGGACCTTAGGAATAGCACACTCACACATACGCTTAGGCAGGTAAGGGTAAGGTTCAGTCCCTAGCTTTAGTCTTGGAGGCAAGCGTCTCAGCGAGCCTCAGCAACTCACCAAGGTTGTTCTGGGACAGGTAGTCTACCAGAACTGAGTTTAGGGGTCCCCCAGGTAGAACAAACACTGAGAAGGGCTCCCAGGTGGCCTCTTTGACTCCAAACCCTTCCCAGAGGGTGAGGAAGCGGCAACCCTGGCGATAGCGGTGGCGTAGGACAGACTTCACCAGGTAGAAGCCCTCCTTATCCATCTCCTTGGCGTTCATGTCGGGGAGGTCCCCTTCAACTTCCATAGGGCTGGCAGCCCCTTGTAGGTCTAGGACGGTGATTTCCTCGTCATTCAGCTCCCACTCCCCCCCACATAGGTCCTCAGGATAATAATAGCGCTTCAGGTGCTGAGCAGCGCACACCGGGGTCCCCCCTAGACGGGGAGAACACCGCACTGTGATACGGTGTCCATCCACAATTAGAATCTTGTAGGGCCCGAAGTAGGGGTCATCGCTGCTATAGCGTGGCCAGGCGGGTAGTCGGCTGTGGTGCACCAGCACGCAATCCCCCTCTTGGTAGGTAGCAGGCACCCGGTGCTTGTTCTTCTTGTTCCACTGACGCTCCCTCACTCTCTGGAGCATAGCCTTGGCCTTGTCCACCTTCGCTTGTTGCTCCCCGACCCACTCACTTTTCACATTTGAACAACCCTTTCCGTTTCTTCTGGAACCAGAGAGGAATGGGTATTCTCTGGATCGGGAGCATGTAGGAACCACGCCGGGCGCCCTAGGAATACCTCATGGGGCGAGTAGCCAGTCGCTAAACTCTCTTGGGAGTTCATCATCAAGAAAAGGACGGGGAGTAGTGTCACCCAGTCTCTGGTGCGTTCAGTTTTGCACCATATCCTTACATTCTCCTTGAGGACACGAATCTGTTGCTCACATAGAGGGTTGCTCGTGTGAGAGTAGGGAATCCCCGTAGACACCTGGACATTGAGGGATCTCAGGATCCTCTTGTACCATCCGGTATCTGAGCGTATCTGTACGTCCTCATCAGAGTTGATCTCCTTGGGCGCCCCATAGACACAAAACCACTCCTCCAGGAGTATCTTGATAGTCTCCTCTCCGGTGAAGCCGGTTCGGACCCCCGTGGCCATCTTGGGGTCACTTGGGGTGTGTATCTATGTGCCGGCAAGCCGCCATTGGCTGATATCATACTCTCCCATCCACCTGACCTAACCCGATGTGATAGTGTGATAGGTTTGGTCATTGCGGCTATGAGCGGCCATATTCAGAACCGAGGCACCGCCAGCGGAGATTTATATATCGGAATATCAGGAATCAACAGGGTTTTATTATCATAATGTTTCCGTAATTTTTCAGCCTTCCGTTCTGATAGTCAATGTATCGGCGACTGTCAGTTGGTTCGCGATTTTGCGTTAGCCGATTGGTTAACTGTTATTTCCAGATATTTTGGCGGATATTCCGTTGAAGGGTCAGATTTCATCAGCGAAGGGTTCGTTGCTTCCGCAATTCTCTAAATAAGCACTCGAAATTTTAATCAGAATTTTTCGCGATGTCGAAATCGGATTTTCGACTTCGACATCGCCGCACTTGATTTGGACTTCTTCGATTGGTCATACTCCTTTCCCTATGCCCGAATCAGGTTTCCCTTATACTTGCCGCCCATTTGACTTGGAGATATAAGGGAAACAAAATCGAATCGTGGGACCACTTTGAAGAGCCATATCTACGAGTGAGTGGGAGGAAAGAGAATAATGAAGGTTGGGTTGGAACTGCCTTGGTCTCAACTTAATTTAGGAAGCATCAAACGCCTTTGGTGCGCACACATGCCCGGTGTAGCAAGGGAAAGAGGTCAAGAGGGTATAAAGTAATATATAACTCTTGGACCGAGCAACCGAATATTTTAATGCGACTTTCGATTGTGCCGCATGAGTGTTGGGGTTGCATAGCAACTTTCTTTGGGTTCCTACGTATTTTTAACGTGAAGTTATGTCAATGGAGGGACATGGCATATCATGGTGGGAGCCACATTTTGAGGGTATTTGTTGTATGCATGGTATATGTTTGATATGCTCACGCCCATGTTATATATCTTCGTGTGGCCGAAGAGATGGGGAGCCATACGTGACAAGGGTCTTGCCCATGTCCCAATTGTGGAATTCAAAGCGCTAGACCAAGTCTACCGCGTATGTATTGCTCATGGTATGTTTGACAAAGAGATCCATGGGTGCACTCCCATTTTCATGGGGCATGTAGATATTAGTGGCGAAGGTATCTCCATGCGCCCGATTGGGGATACAAGTCGGGGAATTGTTCGCAAATGGTCTCAATCATTTGTGTATTGAATCATGAGCGAATATCATGGGTGAGCATAGAGATATACTATCATGACAACCTTGTGTTTGGTCATATTTTCATGTTTTTGACCTCAATTTTTGCTCATTTTTGCGTTTTGTGTACTCACCTGGTCAGCTTACAGCGAGAAGCCTATGGAGAGTCGAACCATGGTATGTTGTTCATATGTTGGCATATGCTTCGGAGTTGAACATCACCATATGCCAGATCGTGTACTCCATTTGGCTTGGCGCATGAGAGATTACAAGAATTGGTCTCAAAATCATGGGCTGACTTGGGCAGTGCGTGGCGCCCATATCCGAAGGGTTTTCGAGGGTAAAATGGGGATGTACATGGGCAGTGGCCTTTGGTCTCTATCCTCCATGAATACTAGACTTTGATTTCATGCATGCTTTGAGCCTTCGGATAAGTAGTAACTTCAATTTTGAGCATATTTTTGATATATGGCCAATATGGTGTGAATTGGTAGTTTTTTGGCAGGTTATGAGTTCAAACTCATAGGTCATTTCTCTAACCCCATTCGATTCCAAGTCCAACTAAGGATATGTCAGGGTAGGGCATGGTCCTGAGTGCCACTCTAGGCCATGACATGCCACCTTCCCCATTGGGCTAGGATTTAGAGGCTTTGGAGTGAACACATTTTTGGGGTTTGTGTATTGACTTGTGACACATGGCATTCAGCCATATCATTTGACCTGGTTCAGGGTAATATATTGATGAGTCAAGGGAAGGTCTTGAGTCCAGGGAATGATGGGTTTATGGCTGTGAATGTGTATGTTTACCTCTTTCCCCAACTTTGCTTTATTTGTGTTCATATGCCAATTTCAGGGCTTTCTTCCTTGGTGCAATTCTTGTACATGCCCGCCACCGTGGGAATACCGGTGTGCTGAACGAAAGCCCGCAGCCTGATTTGGTGTGTGAATTGGGTTATTGCTGTACTTGTGGGATCTGGTTGCCATTCAGGGTTGAAGGAGGATTTTATTTTCTATATTTTTGGATTTGGACCCTGGAAATTGAGGAATGCAATCGTTGATCCGGAGTAAATCAGCAGGGGTTACTGGCGGAAGGGGCACAGCGGGGGCCGGTCCTGGTAGGGACCTTCTTTATGGTAGCAGAGGCTTACCTGCTGCCCCTACCAACCGCCGACCTGGGGACTTGGGCCCTTATGAGCCCTGCCCAAGTACACCCCGGGTGCGTATTGTGGACTCGGTGGAGACCACGCCGGAGATTGGAGCCATAGAAGGACCGAGACGTTCAAGAGCATGGCGAACTCCGGAAGTTGAAGCCCGAAGAGAAGAACAACACTCGGAAAGAGGAGGACGTGACATGGAGGACCTGGTCTCCATGTGTGAGCGTCGCTGCCGAAAGGCATGCAACCTCCGCTCCGCCGCGGAGGACTCGGATGAGGCCTGCCATTCAGGCAGCAGTGGAGGACGGGCCCGGCGCTACCGGAAGCGCGGGTCACCCAAGTCCGCGGCAAGGGACGCCGGGGCTATGGACACGGACCCCAGCCCGGTCAGGCTGTGGGAATCCGAGGGGCACTCCGAGGGCTATCGGACAGCCCACGAGCCACCTTCGGAGCCGGAGATGTCCGCGCCGATCGCCAGGTCGAACACGGCCCCAGAGCCCGCCCTGCAGCACGACGCCGAGGGCTTGGAGAGGCCAGCCAGGGCCCGGACGGCACCTGTGCCCCGGCATACGGGACCTGAGACGGACGCCATAGGCGATACGCCCATGGGCGATGAGTCCGAGGCGCCGGGAACCGCGGGATGCGCTGGATCAGGCGGACAGCACGCCGCGTGCCACTGTGAGCACGTGTCCTTCCTCATGGGCAAGTACCCGAAGATGGGGATGGACGCCATCGTGCGTCACCTTGACCGCCTGGACAACGCCAAGGACGCGCTAGAGGAGGACGTCGCGGGGATCCTGGACGACCAGTCGGCCGCGGAGAACCACATGGAGGAGCTGCGAGCGGATCAGGCCCGGTACCGGGAGAATCTGGAGCTGGCCCTGCAGAAGCAGCAGCAAGTGGTGGACAGCCTCCTCCACTTAGTGGAGGACATGTCGGGACGCCTGAGAAGGCTAGAGGAGCGACAGCCCCTCGCCTCGGGTCCGGAGCACCCGGCAAAGCCGGCCGCGGTAGAGCTGGTGGAGCGGGTTAAGACCCTCAGGAGCGCCATGGAGAAACCCATGGGCGGCCCTGCAGAGGCACCCTACGCGCCTCCGCGTGTTGACCCGGGTGCGCTGCCGTTTGTTCCCCTGTTCAGCGAGTCAACAATGCTCGGGGAACACACGGCACCGGCTGGGTCCAGGCGGGAAGGGCACGTGGCCACGGACCCGAGGAGCCTGACAGTGCAGATGTCCCATGCCGCCCAGGATCTACCGCCAAGTACGACTACCTATGCAGTCTATGCGGAAGAGGAGATCCAGAACCAGACCATGCAGGGGCGAACCATGGGAAGCGCCGGCGGACATGGTCGAGGCCATCCAAGCGGAAACCTGTGGGCGAAGGACCCCAATACAGGGATATGGACGGCCGATGGAGCAAGTCCTTCCCGCATTCCAAACCCCATGGGTTCGGGCCCAACTGGACCGCACTCCATGGAGGAGAGGGATGTACGGGGAGTGTACTCAAACCCCCCGGCCACAGGTGGTATCCGTCTCGGTGGAGTGGTGGCTGGAGACGTCGGAGACGCCATCAGGATTGACGACCTCAGGGGAATCAAAATCCCCTACTACGATGGCAACCCCTCCAATCTGGATGATTTCATCCTGGATTGGGAGGATTTCGCCGAGGAGGTCGTCGGCGAGATGAGGGGAGCGCCGCGGGATAAGTGGGTATGCCGGACATTCCCACACCGGCTGGCGCAGGACCTCAAGGAGGAGCTGCGGGATCAGATCCGGGAAGGATTGATCCGGACGGAGCAGGCCTGCCTCCAGTGGTTGGAGGACGCGGAGCGGGTGGACGCTCCAAACCAGAAGCTGGAGGACCGGTGGTCCATTCCACTGCCGCTGGACCGCGGTGAGTTGCGGGTCCGGGAGTGGAACCGGTATCTGCGGAAGTACCGCAGATGCCTCAAGCTGGTGGAGGATTGGAACGAGGCCAGCGAGATCCGCCACCTCCTGAAGGACGTCCTCCCCGGCAGCTGGAAGAGGAGAGTGGAGGACGAGGAGAAGAAGCGCGCCAAGAGACGGGTGGCGGTGAGGATCATGGCGGCGGAGGATACCCATGCGGGTATCATGGAGTTCTTCAGGAGGAACCTGGGCGAACCCGACCGGATGTTGGGACTGAAGAACGCCGTGTATGTGGAGGTGTTTGGAGACTCCATGGGGCAAAGGTTGCTGCGCCTCAACAACGTGGAGTGGAGGCGCGGAGAGCCGCTGAAGATGCAGGTCATCTTCGCGCGCATGAGCCTTGACGAGATCGTGAAGTACATCACGGTGGAGTTGAAGCTCAATGCGAAGAACGAGGCCCACGTGCAGGATCGACATGGTCATGGACAACGAGGACACCGAGACGACCGCCATCATTGGGAGATCCAGGAGGACACGGCCAACTCCGCGGAGGATGGAAGTGGAAGTGGCCAAGACCACTGGTCCCGGGAGGATCACGAGGAGGCCCATTTCTTCGCGTTTGTGGCGCACAACGTGAAGAACAATGGGCAGGATCGGTCCAGATGGAGCCAGGTGGGACCCAAGAAGGGCAAAGAGCCAAGGAGGATCGGGAACCCACCGCTCTCGTTCAGAGAGTACAGGTCTCAGCACGACGGGTGCTGGGTCTGTTATGGCAAGGGAAACAACCATGCACACGACCACCGTCAGTGCAAGGTGTATGAGGCGGACAAGAAGGCCTACTTCGCCGCTCACCCCGAGAAGAAGCCCAAGGAACAGCGGATTTCCGACTGGAAGGCGAAGGGCGGAGACGGGGGCAAAGGCCAAGGCAAAGGCCAAGGAAAAGGCGGAGGAAGAGGCTATGGTGGTGGACCTGGCCAAGACCGACGAGTGAGGTCGATCGAGGAAGTTGCTGAGGACATGTTGAGGACGTTGGAGGGACTCAAAGCCCAGCAGCGTGGTGGACAAAGTCCTGGCGGATCGCAGCCGGAAGGGGCTGCGGGAAGCCAAGTCTAGAGGAGCCCCCACGGGAGTGGGACCTCGGAGGTCTCTCCTCCGAAAATCAGTGGAATCCCAGAGACAGCGAAGGCACATCGGGTGCCGAAGAAGGCTCCGGAAGAGCCAAAACCACTGAGTTTCGCCACTCCCAACCCCTGGAGCGCCCTGCCAAGGGAAGTACATGTGGGTACGGGACATGGCAAGAAGGAAGGAGCGACCACGGAGAGCCCCGTGGACGGGCAGGACCAACCCAAGATCTACACCATGCGCGACCATACCTTTGAAGTCCTGATGCACCTGGACGTGCTAGAGTTGCATGCCGTGGGAGTCGTCCATACACCGCATGGCGACGAGCGGCAGTTGCACTTGAAGTGCGAGTACGGTGCGGACGAGAGGAGAAGGTGGTGGATGTGCTGGTGGATACGGGTGCCCAGGTGAGCCTGGTCCGGAGAGGGTTGTTCAAGGAGGAATTCCTGCAGCCCAACCGGAGACCGGTCCGCCTGAAGGTCGCCAATGGAGAGATCACCGGTGGGGGCACCCATGAGGCCACCATCAGTATGGAATTCTGGGAACATGAGCGCTTGAACCGCCTTGATCAGGCGAAGAGAAGCACTCTATCCGGGAACTTCTATGTGGCCGACATTACTGATTGGGATATGATCATGGGGTACGACTTCATGGTGGCCAACGCCATTGGAGCCCTTCCCCATCGTGCAACGCTGGTCCGGGAGGACGATGAATGCCTCACATGGCTGTCTACGGATTATGCGTGCGGGTCATCCCAATGGAACGCTGAGGAAGAGGATCGGATCGTCCGAGCGGTGCAAGCTGTGGGTGCCAAGTCCAGAGGAGACCGTGGAGTTCAGCTCACAGAGTATGGAATGGCGCCGCAAGTATACACCAGGATGATTCAGACGCTGGGAGCCGAAGCGCCCGAGACAGACGTCTTCGCTTCCCGGGATGCCCCACTTCTGCGGAAGTGTAGGAGGCATTGGCATCGAGGAGACTCAGCCTGGCATAGGCATTGGGGTTTGAAGGAGTGGGGACCCATGTATTGGCATGGCTCCCTGGATATCACCAGACGTACGGTGGAGAAGATCATCGCGGATAGGGCGAAGGGGATCCTGGTCATAACCGGCATAGGATCCACCCCATGTCCGCTGGAGGGTCTCAAGTCGACGCTGGACTCCATCACCCTGAACGAGATGTCATTCGGGCCAGGGGAGGAGTTGTTCATCGACGCCAAGGGTGTATCAATGCCCTCCCCGGGTCAAGCGTGGGGTACCAAAGCTTTCCTGGTGGATGGGGCGCAAGCCCAGCCCACGGGTGATGAAGCATTCATCCGTAGGGTGGAGGCGGTGCCCATGAAGGTCATGTTTGAGCCCAAGGAGGGGACAGATCAGCCAATTGATGGCATTGACGTCCTGTCCCACGCCGAGATCGATGACGTCGTCAACTACATGCGAATGGGGATGCACGACCGTGTGGCAGCCAAGAAGAGGCGGGCCATGGTCACATCTCCGCATTGGTGGGATGACAAGATGTTGGTCACCGGCAAGTACGAGAAGGAGGAGTTCGTGGCGAGGGTCATGGACCACATCGCGGACCATTACGACGGTCCGGTTGGGTCGGACCCACCAACGTGGGGTTTTCCAAGAGTGGGAACCGGTAGCGACGAGCACCAGCCCGAGGCCGCAAATTTTCAAAGAGTATCGGTGGGAGTCGAGACCCACGACGATGAAGACGGCATATCGGACGAGGAGAAGTCGGACTCGGACCCAGAAGAGGCCTATACCGCAGTGCGGTCGGTTGTATCGATACCGAAGCAAGCGGCTGAAGAGGCCCAGGAGAACCCAAAGGTCGCCGAGCTGAAGGAGAGGCTGATCAAGGCCTATCCGCGGCTATTCAGTGGCGTCGCCAACAAGAACCCTCCAGATCGTGGGAGGTTTGGTACAGCAAAGATCAAGCTGAAGCCGAACCCGAAGATCTATCGTCATCGGGAGTACCAACTTCAGGGCGATCGGGCCGAGGCCATGAAGAAGTTGTTGGCCGAGTTCATTGAGCGGGGATGGATCGAACCCTCCGACAGTGAGTGGGCCAGCCCAGCCTTCATCGTGCCCAAGAAGGAGAAGGGCGAGTGGAGGTTGGTGGTTGATTACAGAGGTTTGAACGAGCAGACCGAGCACGACTCGTACTCGCTCCCCTCGATCGACTCCATCCTCCAAAAGCAACAGAAAAAGCGAATTTTCACGGTGTTGGACCTGAAACACGGTTACCACCAGATGCCGCTACACCCGGACTCCAGGCCCTGCACAGCGATGTCGACGCCGCTTGGGCCCATGCAGTGGAAAGTGGTGCCTATGGGTGCCAAGAATGGCAACGCCGTTTTCCAGCGCATGATGGAGGACCTACTCGGTCCTGTCCGGGACTGTGCCGATCCCTTCGTGGATGACATCATCATCGGGTCCGGCACAGAGAACATGACTGAGGACGAGCTCATCGACGCGCATGAGAAGGATCTGCGCCGAGTGCTCAGCGAGTTGGACAAACACAACATGGTGTGCAAGCCCACCAAAGCCTCACTATTCGTGAAGGAAGTGGAGTTCGCGGGTCACGTGGTTGGTCACGGCCAACGCCGTCCCATGCCTGGGAAGCTGGCGTCCCTGCACCACTGGGAGAAGCCCCAGACCATCAGCGAACTCCGGTCCTTCATGGGGTTCTGCAACTACTATTCGGGCTATGTCCGGATGTATGCAGAACTGTCGGGGCCGCTGCACAAGATGCTGCAAGTGGGCAAGTTCGATGGCCGGAAGGGGAGCAAGAAGAAGCTTGCCTGGACCCCTGAGGCTGAGGATGCGTTCAACCGCCTGAAGGAGCGACTCCTGGGGCAGTTGGGGTTGTTCCTGGTGGACCCGGACAAGGGATTCGTGCTACGGACAGACGCCTCGGACTATGCCGTGGGGGCAGTCCTCGAGCAAGTCCGGGACGACGGGACTCATGTTCCCGTGGCGTTTTGGCGCAGGATCCTGGCCGAGGGCCAACGCCGAACATGGACCGCGAGGGAGAAGGAGACATACGCCATTGTATGTGCGCTCAGGAAGTGGTCTGGCCACATCGGACTGCAGCCGGTGGTGGTTTGCACGGACCACCAGTCCCTACAGAGCTGGCACAAGGAGCATGTCGACACCCCCTCAGGACCAGCGGCTAGGAGGGCCCGATGGCACGAGACGTTCGCCAAGTTCGACCTCAGCGTCGTGTATATCCCGGGGAAGGACAACACTGTGGCAGATTGCCTCAGTCGCTGGGCCTACCCCGCGGGCAAGGCGTCGATGGACATATCCAGCCACGGCGACGCCGAGGAGACCGAGGAGGCCAAGCGCATCATCGAGATGGAGAAGGTCATGGAGCAAGAAGGGGTCAAGTGCTTTGTGGTGATGGCAAATCGTACGGACCTGGCCAAGTTCCGGGGTGCCCGCGTCCAAGCTATTCGAGAGGAAACCCTCGAGCAATGGATGGTGGCCCCTGTAGAGCTAGTCAGGTCGGTGCTCACAGAGGACTGGTCGGATGACTACGCGGCATCCGAGCACTGGAGCAAGTACTGGAATGCCGTGAGCGCCCCGTCGGACGACGAATGGCCCGAGGGCTTGACCGAGGATGGCGACAAGTTGTTCCTCAAGGACAAGCTGCTGGTGCCCGAGAACCGAGTGGAGGAGCTCATTGACCATTGGCACAACGCCCAGCTCATGCATCCTGGCCGAGACAAGATGCAGCAGGACCTGGAGTGGCGTTTCAAGTTCCCTCCGGGGTACTACGCCATCCTGGATAGGTACTGCAGCGACTGTGCCGTGTGTCGGGCCACGAAGAGCCCTAACCACTCCACAGCGGGCAACCCGGTGTATACGGCTATACCGGAGGCCCCTATGCGGTCCGTGGCCATGGATGTATTCGCCATGCCTGAGGTCACCGTGGACGGAGAGACCTACGACTGTGTCATCCTGGCGGTGGACAGGCACAGCGGATATATCGTGGCAGTCCCGGGCAAGAAGTCCAAGAAGAAGGATAAGAAGGACAAGCATGGAGTGGGGCTGCAGGCCAAGACCGTCGCTAATGCCATGATCAGGCATTGGCTGACGATTTTCAATATCCCAGCTGTCATCTGCAGCGATAGGGGCAGTCAATTCGTGGGGACGTGGTTCAAGACGATGTGTAAGCACATGGGGATTCGGCACGCCAAGACCGTGGCTTACCACAGCCGGTCGAATGGCCGTGCTGAAGTGGCCGGGCGACAGATGTTCGAGAAGTTCCGCCAGCTGCACATTGACGAACCGGGCCGGAACTGGTATAACTCGCTGTGGAGAGTGCTCCAGGCGTATCACGACCTTCCGGGACCCACTGGACTGTCGCCCCATCGCATCCTGTTCCTACGGGATCGAGTGTCACGCACTCTCCCGTGGATGAACCACGGCAAGGTGGCCAGGGAGGCGAACGCAATGATGGCTGAGGCGGACGACACGGCGGCCAAGGTGTGCAAGGCACTTCAGGACGAGCATGACAAGAGGGCCAAGTACTTCAAGCAGGGAAAAGTCCAGAAGTATGCTCTCCAAGACACCGTGTGGGTGGAGCGGCACCACAAGGATGTCCTGTCCAGGCATCGGCAGGCATCTTGGTATGTGCCGGGGGTAATCGTGCGGAAGGTCGGGCAGGATGTGTATGCGGTTCGTGTGGGGGATAACAAGATCCTGGACCGTGACCATACCCAGCTTCGTCCCCGAGCACCAGACCCCAGCGGACGTCCCGTCACCTTCGAGTTCACGGCCGGCGATCTGGACTCTGATGATGAGGGTGAGGACGACGATTTCACCGCGGAGAAGATCCTGGCGGACAAGCCGGACCCGGGGACGCCTGGGGGGAGGCTTTACAAAGTCCGTTGGAAGGGATTCGCCGCATCCAGGGACTCGTGGGAGCCTCCGAGCAGCTTCGTGCCGAGGTATACCACGGTCTGGATGGACTACCTAAAGAAAAAGGGTATTTCTTTGGATGTCAAGGACGTATTGGTCCATTTGGTTGCTGCTGTAGCACCGTAATGGATCCCCCCTTGGCATTTTGTTTGTTTCTGTGAATGGGGAGACAAGTGAGGGCGTTCATCCGGGGATTTTTCGGCCTTGAGTGGCCATATACCCCCTTCACCCGATCTCCACATATATATTACATTGTGGTATACTTATTTAGGTCGACCGACGACGTTTTTCTATCTTTGATCCCCTTGGTCCATGTTGTAGATCAAGAGGAGACCGGATATGGCGTAGGGCGCTGATTATCAGTGTCCTCAGCCCTCTCTTGGGGCATGGGGGACGCCTACCACGTGTGTGGGGCCTCCATGTGTCCTTGGGACATGGAGGGGGGGGTTGGAGCCCATTGGGGTCCTCCCGTCCTCTCTTCATTTGTTTCCGAGCGGATACAACGCTCTGAGAAGGGGGGTGAAGCCGGTTCGGACCCCCATGGCCATCTTGGGGTCACTTGGGGTGTGTATCTATGTGCCGGCAAGCCGCCATTGGCTGATATCATACTCTCCCATCCACCTGACCTAACCCGATGTGATAGTGTGATAGGTTTGGTCATTGCGGCTATGAGCGGCCATATTCAGAACCGAGGCACCGCCAGCGGAGATTTATATATCGGAATATCAGGAATCAACAGGGTTTTATTATCATAATGTTTCCGTAATTTTTCAGCCTTCCGTTCTGATAGTCAATGTATCGGCGACTGTCAGTTGGCTCGCGATTTTGCGTTAACCGATTGGTTAACTGTTATTTCCAGATATTTTGGCGGATATTCCGTTGAAGGGTCAGATTTCATCAGCGAATGGTTCGTTGCTTCCGCAATTCTCTAAATAAGCACTCGAAATTTTAATCAGAATTTTTCGCGATGTCCAAATCGGATTTTCGACTTCGACATCGCCGCACTTGATTTGGACTTCTTCGATTGGTCATACTCCCTTCCCTATGCCCGAATCAGGTTTCCCTTATACTTGCCGCCCATTTGACTTGGAGATATAAGGGAAACAAAATCGAATCGTGGGACCACTTTGAAGAGCCATATCTACGAGTGAGTGGGAGGAAAGAGAATAAGGAAGGTTGGGTTGGAACTGCCTTGGTCTCAACTTAATTTAGGAAGCATCAACCTTCTTTGGTGCGCACACATGCCAGGTGTAGCAAGGGAAAAGGGTCAAGAGGGTATAAAGTGATATATAACTCTTGGACCGAGCAACCGAATATTTTAATGCGACTTTCGAGTGTGCCGCATGAGTGTTGGGGTTGCATAGCAATTTTCATTGGGTTCCTACGTATTTTTAACGTGAAGTTATGTCAATGGAGGGACATGGCATATCATGGTGGGAGCCACATTTTGAGGGTATTTGTTGTATGCATGGTATATGTTTGATATGCTCACGCCCGTGTTATATATCTTCGTGTGGCCGAAGAGATGGGGAGCCATACGTGACAAGGGCTTTGCCCATGTCCCAATTGTGGAATTCAAAGCGCTAGACCAAGTCTACCGCGTATGTATTGCTCATGGTATGTTTGACAAAGAGATCCATGGGTGCACTCCCATTTTCATGGGGCATGTAGATATTAGTGGCGAAGGTATCTCCATGCGCCCGATTGGGGATCCAAGTGGGGGAATTGTTCGCAAATGGTCTCAATCATTTGTGTATTGAATCATGAGCGAATATCATGGGTGAGCATAGAGATATACTATCATGACAACTTTGGGTTTGGTCATATTTTCATGTTTTTGACCTCAATTTTTGCTCATTTTTGCGTTTTGTGTACTCACCTGGTCAGCTTACAGCGAGGAGCCTATGGAGAGTCGAACCATGGTATGTTGTTCATATGTTGGCATACGCTTTGGAGTTGAACATCACCATATGCCAGATCGTGTACTCCATTTGGCTTGGCGCATGAGAGATTACAAGAATTGGTCTCAAAATCATGGGCTGACTTGGGCAGTGCGTGGCGCCCATATTCGAAGGGTTTTCGAGGGTGGAATGGGGATGTACATGGGCAGTGGCCTTTGGTCTCCATCCTCCATGAATACTAGACTTCGATTCCATGCATGCTTTGAGCCTTCGGATAAGTAGTAACTTCAATTTTGAGCATATTTTTGATATATGGCCAATATGGTGTGAATTGGTAGTTTTTTGGCAGGTTATGAGTTCAAACTCATAGGTCATTTCTCTAACCCCATTCGACTCCAAGTCCAACCAAGGTTATGTCAGGGTAGGGCATGGTCCTGAGTGCCACTCTAGGCCATGACATGCCACCTTCCCTATTGGGCTAGGATTTAGAGGCTTGGGAGTGAACACATTCTTGGGGTTTGTGTATTGACTTGTGACACATGGCATTCAGCCATATCATTTGACCTGGTTCAGGGTAATATATTGATGAGTCAAGGGAAGGTCTTGAGTCCAGGGAATGATGGGTTTATGGCTGTGAATGTGTATGTTTACCTCTTTCCCGTAATTTGCTTTATTTGTGTTCATATGCCAATTTCAGGGCTTTCTTCCTTGGTGCAATTCTTGTACATGCCCGCCACCGTGGGAATACCGGTGAGCTGAACGAAAGCCCGCAGCCTGATTTGGATTGTGAATTGGGTTATTGCTGTACTTGTGGGATCTGATTGCCATTCAGGGTTGAAGGAGGATTTTTGTTTCTATATTTTTGGATTTGGACCCTGGAAATTGAGGAATGCAATCGTTGATCCGGAGTAAATCAGCAGGGGTTACTGGCGGAAGGGGCACAGCGGGGGCCGGTCCTGGTAGGGACCTTCTTTACCGGTAATGTGCTTGGTACATGGGAACACCCTGGTAAACCTGGTAAACCCACAGGTCACCACGAGGGCAAAGTGGTAGCCCCCAAACTTGGGCATCTCCGTGTAGTCCACGTAGAGAACACTGTCAGCACAGTGAGGGATGGGCAGGGTCGAGTAGAGACCTCTGTCCCTGATATCCCCAGGTTTGCAGGACCTACATGGGCACTTGTTCCCGATAGGCTGGAGGGTCTTCCGCAGTTGGTCATCAGTCCACGTAGTGTGCAACCACTGCTTGAATAGCCTCAGGGTATGGTCAGCACCCACATGACCGTGGGACTCATGGGTCGACTTCAGCAGCGCTGGGACTCTGTCACTTGGTACCACGATGCGGTCTTCGCGCCAGAGAGAGCTCTTGTCCCTCTTCCACTGCTCTTGGCTCACCAGGAGGGCTTCAAGGCGTTTCTCCAGGCGCTTGTAGATATCCCCAAACTACTTCAGGTATTCCACTTGTTGGAGTCCTTCTAGGGGTTGTATCATAGTCATGTTAAGGTCCAAGTGCACGTCCATACGGCTGAACACTTCTTTAGCCAGCGCTTCAGACCGGGCACCAATCAGGGCGTCGAAGTTGTTGCGGCTGATGTAGTCTGCACACTCGTTCTTCACTCCCTGGATATGGTGTACCGTCAGCCGTAGTTGGCTGAGGTAGGTCCACCAGCGCCGTAGCTTGGCCTTTTCAGGTGGGGGACCCTTCTGGAAAGTGCGAACCGGCTCTTGGTTGCACAGCCACACCACAGGATTACTCTGCAACAGTCGTGCCTGAGAGGATAGAACCAGCATACCCGCGAGCAACTCCTGCTCATAGGTAGAGTAGTTCCCCCTGGCCTGGTTCCATTTCCAGTTCCAGTGGCCCAGGGGTACTAGGACCCACTTGTCGTCAGGGTAGCTGTGCTTGGAAGTTCCATCTCGGTTGAGACCTTCACTCCCCCATTGTGAAATAGCCCAGTCGAACTCCTCCTTCTCTAGTGCTTGCCATTGGAACAACGTTCCACCACCGCGCACATTGCTGGCGTCGGTCACTAGTAGAATTCTACCTTGTGCTCTAGGCACGCCCAAGCACTTAGCGTTGGCCACCTTGTCTTTGAGCTCGTCAAACGCTTGTTGCTCTTGTGGCGCCAAGTAGTACTCTTCTTGATCAAGTCCGTAACAATGGCGCTAGTATAGGTGAAGTTCTTGATATGGCGGCGGTAGAAGTTGCACGCCCCCATGAAACTGCGTACATCATGGAGGCCTTTCTTGGGGTCTTCATGTCGTACTTTAGCGTCCATCAGGGTTTGGCCTTAGAGGCCGCTGGGGTCCACCACCCATAGCCAACGTCAAACCTCAGGTACTGCATGGTCTCTTGCATGAACTCACACTTCTCGAGCTTGAGTCGTGTGTGGTTCTCCTGGCAGACCGCAAAGAACTCAACCAAGAGGATTAGGTGATCCTCTCGGGTATTGGTCCCGAGGCATACATCGTCGATGTGCGCCTCCATCTGGGCCCCATGGGATATGAGTTCTTGCACGTTGTGTCTTCGTCTTTGGATGGACAGGATCTTGTTCATCAGCTCTTGGAATAGAGCGGGTGCGTTGGCCACGCGTAATGGGCATTACCTTCCACGTGAACAACCTCCGCTAAGGGGTGATGAGGGCGAGTAGTTCCTTGGAATTGGGCAGCAAGTCCACCTGCCAAAATCCACTTCTGTTGTCCATCTTCGTCTTGTAGCGACAGGAGGCTATCTTCTCAAGGGTAGACTCCATATTAGGAATGGACCCTGAGTGATTCAGCATTTTCTTGTTCAGCTCTCCATGCTCCACTACCAGCCGTTTGGCTGTAGACCCAGGTTTAGCCACCAGGAAACAGGGGCTGCAGTGTTGGGGGTAGTCCCCATCCCTGTAATCCAGGACTAGGCCAGCGTCGATACACTCTTGTATCTGTCGCTCCATCTCGTCGGCCTGCTCTTTAGGAGCGGGGTAGGGTCTCTCCCGGATCTTATGGCCCAAAAACTCGGGTTTCAGCTTGAGGTCCATCTGTACCAGCTTGCCACATGAGGCTGGGGGTGGTAGTTCCCCGAACACCTCCGGATAGGTCCTTATAAGCTTCTGCACCTGCGGGTCCAATAGCTTGATCTTGTCTCCCATGTCCTCGTCAGAGTGTAAGTTGCTTGTTCCCTCAGTAATAGACGCCGGGAGGTGATCCTCCACCGACTCTTCGCCCTTGGTAGTATCCTTCAACCGTCGGTAGGCATATAGTAGGTCTCGTTCAACGAACTCCGGTGGACGATGGCAACATAGGCACGCTCGAGGGAGTTCACATACACATTCCTCCGAGAGGTCGTCCTCCTCTGGGGTCCTCACATGGGCGCCCCACACGTTCTTCATGAGCTTAAGATCTACCTCCCTTTGCCAGGTGGTGATCTTCTGTTCGAGGTCCTCCTTCAATTGGGATAGATCTCCCATACGTCCTTGCTTCAGTAGCCATGAGCTGCGGGTCGGCTTACCGTAGCATAGCTCCTTTGCTACCAACTTCCTTTTGGAGTCCACGTACTCCCTTAGCCTCGATCGGGGGTCCAGCTCCTTGTCCACGGGGTCGTCCACGCTCATGGAGAGTAGGGGTTTCAGTGGGGCGGCGTACTTGGCGTTCTCCACTCCCTCCACGCATGTCTGCACGAAGAAGGCGTCATGCTCCGTTTCATAATCAGAGTGGATAGAGCTGGGGTGCTCAGATAGTCCACACTCAGAGACTCCATCAGGAACAGGTACATGGCAGGGAGAGTTGGGGGCATTGGTGTTAGTCACGACGTATTCATCTCCCCCCGGTATAGTCTCAATAGCATTTTGAGGTCGGGGTCGATCTTCCAACTCGCCCAGGGTGAGTCCATCGCTTTCTCGTTGTATAGTCTGGACCAGAGTTGACTCCAGGTCCTCCCAGGAGATGGCGGTAAGACCTCCGTCCACCACGCTGAGCATACTTCCCCATGCGGGTTTCTCGATGGGCGTCTTCCGCCCCAGAGGCACCTAGATGGCCTCATCAGGTAACCGAACAGAGCTGATAGTCAGCCTGTCCAGGAGGGTTCGCCAGTACTCGTTGCCCCCATGGGCTCCCCAATCGGTGGAACACAGGACCATACGGGAACGTTCCAAGGCCACCTTGGTCAAGACCTTCCCCAGTTCACTGCACCCGGGGCTCCCGTAGGCCATCCCGTAACAGGGCCAGTAAAATTTGTACCAGCAGTTTTTCCCCTTGCCGCAGTAAAGGTCCAAGACATGTTGCTTGTCGCTGGCGAACAACTCCACGCTCAGGTCTTCTCTGGAGTAACCCAACTCCTTCAGACCTGGGTCTAGGACGTTTCCCAATAGTTGATAGTCCTCAGTTCCCGGGGCCGCCATCATGTTCCAGTGCTCCTTCTTCGATACCCTCACGTAGCTGGAGGTGTACTCCGACAGCTCCAGTGGCACGGACACTCTGCCATTGCCGTGGTCCACGTAGAGGAGGTAGGGCGCTTGCAGCGTCAGGGATTGTATCTGGCAGTGCTGCACGAAGAAGTCAATCCCCAATACAAAGTCGAAGGCCTCAGTATCCATCACATAGAACCGATGGGCGATACCTCGGGAGCCCATTGGTACCTCCACTTCACAGTCCCCGCACCTGAGCACCACATGTCGATCCCCCATTCGTATAGCCGCGGTACCAATGGTGTTCGTCAGGCTCCCACGAGGTAAAGCATTCTTGGCCACTATAGATATAGTGGCTCAAGTATCCAGTACCTCCAGGTATTCACGTCCCCCTAGTCGGATATGTACCCAGAGCACCAGGTCCAGGGCTCCACCGGAGCGTCCCAGTCAGAACCTTGCGGGACAGGTCAACTGGAACCCCTTGTTCCGCAATTTGCGGGCCATCCTCATGAAACGGCTTCTCCTCTTGGCGTTGCCGTCATCACCACCTTCATGCTCACACTTGGCCCCTTGCTCTCGCTGGGTCTGAGTCCCCGAGCGTGTGGTTGGACCAGACTGCCCTCCAGAGGGCTCGGAGTTCCCCCCTGGATTAGGGTTCGGGTTGCTTCCGTTCTTGTCCTGGTTCTTGTTGTCTTTGTCGGTCCGGCAATTAGCGCCTCCTCCTCGTCCACCTCGGCTCTTGTCTTGTCCTTTCCCACGACCTTTCGACTTGCCCTTGCCGGAGTCGGTGCCGTTGCCCTTGTCACTGCCCTTGCCAGAGCCTTTGCCAGGATCCTCGCCCTTCAGCTTCGCCGACAGGCGCTGCTTGAGATAGCACTCATCCTCGTAGTGCTTCCTCTTCCCCCGGAAGGCACAGATGATAGTACACCTGTAGTGATTCGGCATCCTAGCCTTGGCGCCGGTGTTGATCTCCTGTTTCTTTACCTGGACCACAAAGCAGGCGCGCTGCGCGCAGTCGGGGGCGTGCTGCAGGTGACCATGCTCGTCTCGGGCGTCACAACAGAAGAGCTCCTGGACATTGCCCATGATACGGGCGTGCTTGGGGGTAGTCCCCTGACCAGGTCTTGGTCCCTAATACCCTTTGCCATGGCTCCCAGAGCCTCCTCCTCCAGGACGATAGGCGTTCAGGTGCTGGTCGCATTCTTTCTCCAGCGCCAGCTCCAAGAGTAGCACAGACAAATCCTCTTCGTTGAGGGCTCTTGCCTTGCGCTCTGCCGTTGACCGGCACTCGTCCCACAGCTCCCGAGGTTGCTTAGCCACCAACCAGAAGAGCAGTTCGTCGCTGCTGTAAGAACCAGGCGTCAGTCGTCCCGCCCAGTGGTCCAGGTCAGCCAGTAGCTCGGAGACCCTAGCTGGTTTGGGGTTGTTGGGTAGCACGACCAGGTTCTGGATCTCGGCCCTGATGGAAAGGTCGGTTTCGTAGGTAGGGTACTGCCTTTCCAAGGCAACCAACACGTCGGCGATGGTGGCGGACTTCCTCAGGATCTGCTTGACCTGCTTCTCAGGGTACTTGTTCTTGCAGCACTGCAGGAGCAGATCGCACTTTACCCGCCCACTAGCACTTGTTTGGCTGGTCATTCGGAGGAACCGGCCAAAGTTCTCAGCAAACTCAGTGCGATCCTTGTCTGTGAAATCAGGCAAGTTCACAACAATTTCTGAGGTTGCTATAGCCTTAGGCTCCTGAGACCTGCGTCCCTCAGGGCGCTTGGTCTTCCTCTTCTTCTTCTTCGTCCGCCTGCTCGGAATCTCGGGGTCCTCAGGGTCGTCATCCTCCGAGGGCAAAGCAGAAGTCATGGACGGCGGCTCATCGTCAGAGTGGTCTCCGCCCAGGTCACTAGAGCCGTAGGGCTCCACGTCAACCATTGTCCTCAGGGCTGTCAGCCCCAGCCGGTCCAGCTTGGCTCTAGTGGAATTCTCCATGTGGCTGTAGGGAGGCTGGGCCATTCTTGGTATGAAAGGGCTTCTCAGTATCACAGCAGGGGTCGGCATCAGTCGGCTCCTCAGGCTCCCCAGGGTGTTTGTCAACCCCGTCACCAGATGATTGGCTTGTACTCGGTGGGGTGAAACTCCCACGATGGTAGGTGACGCTTGGGGAGGAATCAGGGGCTCCAGTTTAGCCCGAATCTCGTGAGTGAGATCACCAACAAGTTTAGAGGTGGCTCCTCGAAGTGCCTCAGTGATCTCCGACCGCGCCAGGGACCTGTTGGAGGATATCCCAGATCCTCTACTCCTGATCCCGCATGACTCAGGGCCTCTCCTCAGCCCACTCAGGGCTGCATACCCAGGAACATCCACATAGGCGCCCGGAGCGGGTAGAGGATGATGATAGTCTGCCGCCGCGGCACAAAACCGGAGGCGACTGGCTTACTGGCAGTAGTTTCCTCTGGAAACGCAGTGGTGGATGGGTCCACACCATAGGCAGGGTAAGTAGGCATACCAGTAAAGCCTGTGCCCTCAGCCATAGGCGGGGTGGGTATGGGTGTGGATGTTGCAGCAGCTGGGTCTCGAGTTGGGAGTGCCGTGGTTGTAGGAGAGGGTGATGCGTGGAGGCCAGAGGCGCTTGGTGCGCCCTCGAAGATTGACTCTATTGCTGGGTCGTGCCCATGGTCCACTCCTTCGTCTGCCATGCTTTCTCCTGCATCCTTCTCTCTCTCCTTCTTTCTCTTCACAGGGTTGGTGTTCACCTCCTCGACTGAGAGTGCCCTGAAGGCCAACTGAAGTCCCTCCAGCGAGTCGTCAACCACATCCACTGGCCAGTGTAAGGGCACCGAAGGTACAGCGCTAGGTCCAGGTCCAGGCTCACCAGGCGCTGGCATTGCTGGTGCCTCAGGCGCCATCTTCGCGTCGGTGTCCTCCTTCTTCGTGTCCATATTCACCCTCCCTGCCCGCGGTGACTAGAATGCCGGACGCGACACCCAGAACACATCTGGTGGCAGCCATCCGTCTCTCCCGCGGCAGACTCATCTGTACACCCCCATTCCTTACCCGCAGGGGGCTGACGCAGATGCATGCCCTGCGGATCAAACAGCACAACCCTGGTCGTGGAGCGGGGAGATTGCTGCAAAGGTAGCCCATCAGTATTCCTATATAGGGGCACTGATGGGACGAGGTCCCAGCAATGCAGCGCCACTTCTCCGGTGTCCAAAACCATGGACACTGCTTACGTACCGGTACCAGCAGGATTCCTCTGCGCTGGTCCAGCACCATTTTGGTGATAGCGTCTTGCAGCAAGTGGTGTGACGGATGCAACCATAGAATCATTTGCTCTGGTCGCCCTTTGGAGTCCGAAAAACTCCCATTATGGGACAACCCATTCTCCCCTTTATCCCAATACTCCGGAAACAAGTGTGCCTGCTTGAAAGCAAGTAAGAAAAAGTGCTTTTCCATTGCTTTAGAGTAGACTTTAGTTGTATTCGAGATGCTCTTAGTTATCCTGCATTTTCATCTTAGTATTGGCCTGACCAAAATGGGTGATAGCACATTTTGACCTATAGAACCAAACACTAAACCAGGATGTAGTGTGGACCCCTTAATCCCCAAGCAATGTGAACTGAAACATCATTTCCTGACTGACTGAGGCACTGACATACTGAGGCAGAGCCCATAGATTTATCAATGTTTTCTCATGAATGCTTAGCTATCCTAGTGGTCTGCACCCTAGGGGGCTGGGGCACCTCTTTCTGAGAGGTCCTGGGTTCAATTCCCAGTCAGCCTAGCTAAGTAGGAATATCCCATGTGACATGGCAGTGACCTCAGCGCCACAAGCCATGCCACCTCAGCACCTATGGGACCCCAAACTAAGAGTGCTCATCTCATCACCATAAGGAGTGTGAGTCCTTGGGGCAGTTTTCCAATCAGTCTTTCTCAATCATGTAAAATATTTTGGTCCAAGTTGCATTGATTGTCTATTGCTGTAGTCTATTGTTGACCTCTTTATTATCTAACTCTTTTCTGACTGCAGCCCTTCATGATTTGATCCTGTTTGACTTCTACGTGCTCGTCTCTGGCTTGGGTTCTCCTGTATTGGTTTTATTTCATCAACAAAACATTTTCTTCATCAAGAAACAAGCAGCAGGAACCCTACACCAGCAGCAAGCAGCAGAAGAGGCACAACAAGAGCTGAAAGACTCGTAAAAACGCTCTGGTAGCAGAAACAGACAGCCTCTGCGTGCCGGCAGCAAGCCCGTGCCGTACACCCAGCGCGCCGAGGACTGTCCTGAGCAAGAAAGGCGAAGAGAAGTATGGACACGAAGGAGGACACCAACGTGACGACGGCGCCTGAGGCACCAGCAATGCCAGCGCCTGTAGTGCCTGGACCTGGAGAACCTGGCGCTGTACCTTCCGTGCCCTTACATGGGCCAGTGGACCAGGCTGACGATTCGCTGGAGGGATTTCAGTCGGCCTTCAGAGGCCACTCAGTCGAGGAGGTGGACACTGACCCTGTGAAGAGAAAGAGGGAGAGAGAGAGGGATGCAGGAGAAGGCATGACAGATGAAGGAGTGGACCAAGGGCACGACCCAACAAGCGGGCCAACCTTCGGGGGCGCACCAAGCGCCTCTGGCCTCCACGCATCACCCTCTCCTACAACCACCACACTCCCAACTTCAGACCCAGCTGCTGCAACATCCTAACCCAAACCCACCCGCCTATGGCTGAGGGCACAGGCTTTACTGGCATGCCTACTTACCCTGCTTATGGTGTGGACCCATCCACCACTGCATTTCCAGAGGCAACTACTGCCAGTGAGCCAGTG
This sequence comes from Eutreptiella sp. 'Long Island Sound 2002', assembly GCA_964036045.1. Lineage (NCBI taxonomy): Eukaryota > Euglenozoa > Euglenophyceae > Eutreptiales > Eutreptiaceae > Eutreptiella > Eutreptiella sp. 'Long Island Sound 2002'. Next base: position 67,861,727 of record OZ038383.1, on the reverse strand, counting down.
GCCTCCAGTTCTGCGCCGCGCTGGTACGCGGCGGACTATCCCCATCACCATCCTCTACCCGCTACGGGAGCCTATATGGCTGTTCCTGGGTATGCAGTGTATGAGCCTGGCTATGCTATGCCGGAACCTGGGTATGCAACCCTGAGTGGGCTAAGGAGAGGCCCTGAGTCGTGCGGAAGCAAGAGTAGGGGATCGAGGGGATCGTCCAATTGTTCCCTGACCAGGTCTGAACTGAGAGAACCCCTACGTGGAGTGACTGCAAACCTGGTTGGAGACATTACCCAAGAGATCAGGGAGAAGCTAGAGCCCCTGATCCCGCCCAAAGGATCACCTACGACCCTGGGAGCCTCTCCCCATCGCCTGAGCCAGACTCTTGAAGGAGTGAGGAGCCGGCCTATGCCTACACCTGCAGTGGTGCCCAGGAGCCCCTTTGTACCGAGGACCTCCCAGCCACCATACAGCCACGTGGCTAACTCCACCAGAGCAGAGCTGGACCAGCTTGGACTTACAGCCTTGAGGGCTATGGTCAACGTTGAGCCTTATGGCTCCAGTGACCTAGGCTGCGACCCCTCTGACGATGAGCCGACTTCCCTTACATCAGCCTCCCCGTCAGACGACACCGACTATCCGAGGGAAAAGAAGAAGAAGAAGAAGAAGAAGAGCCGACGTCATCAGTCTCAAGATGCCAAAGCGGTTGACACTTCGAAACTCGTGGTAAACCTACCGGAGTTCACCGGGAAGGACCTATCCGGGTTTTCCGAGAATTTTGGGCGCTTCCTGAGGATGACCGGCCAGACCCATGCCAGTGGCAGGGTCAAATGCGATCTACTCTTGCAATGTTGCAAGACAAAATACCTGGAAAAGCAGGTAAAACTGATAGTGACAAAGTCTGCCACCTTTGCTGAGGTTCTGGTGGCCCTGGAGAGGCAGTGCCCCTCCTACGAGACAGACCTCTCCATCAGGACGGAGATACAGAAACTGGGAATGCTACCCAACAACCCCAAGGCGGCGCGCATCACAGAGTTGCTCGCGGACTTGGACAACTGGGTGGGGCGGCTGACCCCAGTGTCTGACGGCAGCGACGAGCTGCTGTTTCGGCTCGTGGCCAAGATCCCTACCTCCATGTGGGATGACTGCCGAGCCACGGCTGAGAGGAAGGCAAGGCCTCTCACCTACGCGGACTTGTCTGTCCAGCTCCTGGAGCTGGCGCTGGAGAAGGAGAGCAACCAGCATCTGGGCGCCTACCGTCCTGGAGGAGGAGGCTCAGGGAGCCTTGGCAAAGGGTACCAGGGACCCAGACCTGGACAGGGGACTACCTCCAAGCACGCCCGTATCATGGGCAATGTGCTGGAGCTCTTCTGGTGTGACGCCAGACACGAGCATGGTCACCTGCAGCACGCCCCTGACTGCGATCAGCGCGATTGCTTCGTGGTTCAGGGGAAGAAGCAGGAGACAAACACCGGCAGCAAGCCCAAGATGCCGGATCATTACAGGTGTACTATCACCTGTGTCTTTTATGGGAAGCGCAAGCACTATGAGGATGAGTGCCACCACAAGCAACGCCTGTCGGCGAAGCTCAAGGGTGAGGATCCTGGCAAGGGCTCTGGCAAGGGCGGCGGCAAGGACAAGAACAACTCTGGCAAAGGCAAGTCGAAAGGCCGTGGGAAAGGCAAAGACAAGAGCCAAGGTGGAAGAGGAGGAGGCGCTGACCGCCATCAAGATAAGGATAACAAGAACCAGGACAAGTCCGGAGGCAACCCCAACCCTAATCCAGGGGGCAACTCCGAGCCCTCTGTAGGGCAGTCTGGTTCGGGGCCGACGACACGCTCGCAGACCCAGGCCCAACAAGAGCAAGGGGCAAAGCGAGGACCTGAGGGTGGTGATGATGGCGAAGCTAAGAAGAGGACCCGCTTCATGCGGATAGCCCGCTAATTGCGGACCAAGGGGTTCGAGGTGACATGTCCCGCGGAGTTCTGATGGGGACGCTCCAGTGGGGCCCTGGACTTGGTGTTCTGCGTACGTATTGGACTCCGGGGACGTGAATACCTGGGGGTACTGGATACCGGAGCCACTATATCTATAGTGGCTAGGAAGGTTTTACCTCGTGGGAGCCTGACCAACACCATGGGTACCGCGGCTATCCGAATGGGGGATTGACATGTGGTGCACAGCTGCGGGGACTGTGAAGTGGAGGTGCCTATGGGGTCCCGAAATATAGCTCATTGGTTTTATGTGATGGACACCGAGGACTTCGACTTTGTACTGGGTACCGACTTGTTCGTACAGCAGACCCAGATACAATCCCTAACGCTGTAAGCCCCCTACCTCCTCTACGTGGACCATGGTGATGGCAGGGAGTCCCTGCCACCACAGAAGTCTGAATACACCTCGAGCTACCTGAGGGTATCGAAGGAGGAGCCTTTAAACATTATGGCGGCCTCCAAAACTGAGGACTTTCAACTGCTGGGGGAAGTCCTGGACCAGGTCCTGAAGGAGTTGGGTTACTCCAGAGAAGACCTGAGCGCCGAGTTGTTCACCAGTGACAAGCAACATGTCTTGGACCTCTACTGCAGCAAGGGGGAAAACTGCTGCTACAAATTTTACTGGCGCCCTTTCAGAGTGGCCTACAGGAACCCTAGGTTCAGTGAACTGGGGAAGTTCCTGACCAAGGTGGCCCTGGAACGTTCCCGTATGGTCCTGTGTTCCCCCGATTGGGGAACCCATGGGGGAAATGAGTACTGGCGAACCCTCCTGGACAGGCTGACTCTCACCTCTGTCCAGTTACCTGATGAGGCTATCTACGTGCCTCTGGGCCGCAAGACATGAATCAGAAAACCTTGATGCGGAAGTATGCTCAGGGTGGTGGACAGTAGTCTGACCTCCATCCCTTCGGAGGACCTGGACTCAACCTTGGTCCAGACTATCCAACGCGAGAGCAATGGACTCGCCCTGGGGGACCTGAATCGACTACGACCTCAAGAGGCTACAGAGTCTATTCCAGGAGGAGGCGAGTAGGTCTTGACTACCAAACTTCCCCCAACTCTCCCGGCCATGTATTTATTCCTGATGGAGTCACAGATTGTGGACTATCCGAGCTACCCAGCTCTGTTCACTCTGATGACGAAACTGAGCATGACACCTTCTTCGTGCAGACCTGTGTGGAGGAAGTGGAGAACGCCGAGTACATCGCCCCACTGAAGCCCCTACTCTCCATGAGGGGAGAAGAGCCCTTGGACGAGGAGTTGGACCCCCGATCCATGGCTGAGGGAGTACGTGGACTCCGAGAGGAGATTGGTGGCGAAAAATCTATACTACGATAAGCCGACCCGCAGCTCATGGCCACTGAAGCAAGGGTGTATGGGAGACCTCTCCCAACTGGAGGAGGACCTCAAACAAAAGATCACCACCTGGCAAAGGGTGGTGGATCTCAAGCTCATGAAGAGCGTGTGGGGTGCCCATGTGAGGACCCCACAGGAGGATGAACTCTCAGAGGATTGTGTATCTGAACCTCTCGAGCGTGCCTATGTTGCCATCGTCCGCCAGAGATGGTTGAACGAGACCTTCTATATGCCTGGCAAGGGTTGAAGGATACTACCAAGGACAAAGAGCCAGTGGAGGATCACATCCGGGCGCTTATTATCCAGGGGGCAAGCAACTTACACTCTGACGAGGACATGGAGGACAAAAACAAACTATTAGACTCGCGGGTACGAGAGCTGTTAAGGACCTATCTGGAGGTGTTCGGGGACCTACGACCCCCAGCCTGATATGACAAGCTGGTACAGATGGACCTCAAACTGAAACCCGAGTTCGTGGGTCATAAGATCCGGAGGAGACCCTACCCGGCTCCTAAAGAGCAGGCCGATGAGATTGAGCGACAAACACAAGAGGCCATCGACGCTGGCATAGTCCTGGAGTACAGGGACGGAGACTACCCCCAACATTGCAGCCCCTGTTTCCTGGTGGCTAAAACTAGGTCTACAGCCAAACGGCTGGTGTTGGACTATGGAGGCTGAACAAGAAGACATTGAACCACTCAGGGTCCATTCCTAGCATGGAGTCTACCCTTGAGAAGATTGCCTCCTGTCGCTACAAGACCAAGATGGACAAAAGAAGCGGATTCTGGCAGGTGGACTTGACGCCCAACGCCCAGGAGCTACTCGCCTTCATCACCCCTCAGGGGAGGGTGTTCAAGTGGGTGGTCATGCCCTTCCGCGTCGCCAACGCACCCGCTCTATTCCGAGAGCTGATGAAAAAGTTCTTGTCCATCCTACGGCGAAGACCCAAGGTGCAAGAAGTGATATCCCGTGGGGCCCAGATGGAGGCGCACATCGACGATGTATGCCTAGGAACCGATGCCCAGGAGGATCACCTAATCCTCTTGGGTGAGTTCTTTGCGGTCTGCCAGGAGAACCACACACGACTCAAGCTGGAGAAGTGTGAGTTCATGCAGGAGACCATGCAGTACCTGGGGTTTGACGTTGGCTATGGGTGTTGGACTCCCGCGGCCTCGAAGGCCAAACACCTGATGGATGCTAAGGTACGGCATGAAGACCCCAAGAAAGGACTCCATGATGTACGTAGTTTCATTGGGGCCTGCAACTTCTACCGCCGCCATATCAAGAACTTCACCTACACCAGCGCCATCCTAATGGACTTGATCAAGAGGAGTACCACCTGGCACTGGGGTTCACAAGAGCAACAAGCGTTTGACGAGCTGAAAAACAAGGTGGCCAACGCTAAGTGCTTGGGCTTGCCTAGAGCACAAGGGGAGATGATCCTGGTGACCAACGCCAGCAATGTGCGCGGTGGGCCGAACGTTGTTCCAATGGCAAGCACTAGAGAAGGAGGAGTTCGACTCAGCCATTACCCAACCGGGGACAGATGGGCTGTAACGAGATGGTACCCTCAAGCACAGCTACCCTGAAGACAAGTGGGTCCTAGTACCCCTGGGTCACTGGAACGTGGAATGGAACCAGGCCCGGGGTAACTACTCCACTTATGAGCAGGAATTGCTCGCGGGTATGCTGGTGCTATGCTCTCAAGCACGCCTGCTGGAGAGTAACCCTGTGGTCTGGTTGTGCGACCAAGAGCCGGTCTGCACTTTCCAGAAGGGTCCCCCGGTGAGAAGGCCAAGCTACGGCGCTGGTGGACCTACCTCAGCCAAATACGGCTGACAGTGCACCATATCCAGGGAGTCAAAAACGAGTGTGCTGACAAGAGCAGTGGAAGAGGGACAAGAGCTACCTCTGGCACGAGGACCGAATTGTGGTACCCAGTGACAGAGTCCCAGCGCTCCTTAAGTGGACCCATGAGTCCAGTGGTCATGTGGGTGCTGACCGTACCCTGAGGCTATTCAAGCAGTGGTTCCACACTACGTGGAGTGACGACCAACTGCGTAAGACCCTCCAGCCTTTCGTGGACAAGTGCCCGTGTAGGGCCTGCAAACCTGGGGCTATCAGGGACAGGGGTCTCTACTCGACCCTGCCCATCCACCACTGTGCTAACGGTGTGTTCTATGTGGACTACACAGAGATGCCCAAGTTAGGGGGCTACGATTTTGCCCTCGCGGTAACCTGTGGGTTGACCAGGTTTGGCCCGGTGTTCCCGTGTACCAAGCACATTACCGGAGAGGAGATTCGTGTCCTCAAGGAAAGTGTAAGGATATGGTGCAAGACGGAGCGCACCAGAGACTGGGTGAGACTACTCCCCGTCATATCCTTGATGAACAACTCCCAAGAGAGTTCGGCGACTGGCTACTCGCCCCATGAGCTATTCCTAGGGTGCCCGGCCTGGTTCCTATATGCTCCCTATCCAGAGGATACCCATTCTACTGTGGGCACCTGAGTCGAGGAGCAATAAGCAAAGGTGGACAAGGCAAAGGCTATGCTCCAGAGAGTGAGGGAGCGTCAGTGGAACGAGAAGAACAAGCACCAGGTGCCCGCCTCCGACCAAGAGGGGGACTGGGTGTTGGTGCACCACAGTCGGCTACCCGCCCGGCCACGCTGTACGAGCGATGACCCCTACTTCGGGCCCTACAAGATTCTCTCAGTGGATGGACACCGTATCACGGTGAGGTGTTTTCCCCCGGCCAGGGGGGACCCTGGTGTGCGCTGCTCAGCATCTAAAGCACTACTACGATCCTGAGGACCTGTGTGGGGGAGGGTGGCAGCTGTACGCCGGAGAGATCGCCGCTCTGGACCTACAGGGCGCTGCTACCCCTATGGAAGTTGAAGGAGAACTCCCCGACATGGACGCCGAGGAGATGGCTAAGGAGGGCTTCTATCTTGTGAAGTCTATACTACGCCACCGCTACCGCCAGGGTTGGCGCTTCCCCACCCTCCGGGAAGGGTTTCGGGTTGCAGAGGCCACCTGGGAGCCCTTCTCTGCGTTTGTACTACATGAGGGACGCCTAAACTCAGTTCTGGTAGACTACTTGGCCCAGAACAACCTTGGAGAGTTGCTGAGGCTCGCAGAGACGCTTGCTTCCGTGACGAAAACTAGGAACTGAAACCTACCCTTACCGGCCGAAGTGTGTGTGTGAGTGTGCTATTCCTGAGGTCCTACAAACAAGCTGCAGAAATGGTGTCCTAATTATACCGAAGTCTGCACCCTTGCTAAACCCGGCAGATGTCTTACCGGCGCCACGGGGTACGCCCCGGGTCTCTCCGCCCCTAAGCGCCCGGTTTATCCGATGGCGCAAAACCTTTGGAGAAAACCCAGCACGTGAGTCCAGGTATTGTTTTCCTACCTACCTTCCTACTACAGGGGAGGGGTGGCCAAAAGCTATGAGGCATGAAAACGCCTGTTTGCTACGATGGCCAAAACCTGGACTAACCACTGCCACTGCCCACCAAAACCCTGATAAAATTTCAGGAAACGGGCGGGACAGTGACACACACACTACAGGTCCTACGCTCACTATAGTGGCACCAGCCATCGAAGGATGAGCGGGCTCTGAAGCCCAAGCCCTTACCCTGGCTTGCCACTCCTACACCCACACGCTACTTGGGGTTGTTGACGAAGATGTCAAAGGGCCTAGAGGCCTGCCTGTGGAAGGGACGAGAGAACACAGCGCTACTAAGCGACTGTGTCCTAACAGGGATGCCGAAACGCGTTTCCCTGTTAGGGCTTGGTGGGAAGGAGTGCTCAGGTTGCGTGCACAGCGTGGATGTTGAAGAGGTAGCACTGCCCTCGCCACTCCTGGCTGAGGGGCAGTTTGTTGATTGTGTGATCAGCGACCGTTTTAGGTCGGGCGAAAAATTCAAAAGTCGCCGAAGGCAACCGCAGCTGAGCCAATTCACCCTGACCTTCCCACCTGTATAGCAAAGGCAAATGACTGGACGGAGGAACCAAGACAGCCTCCACGTATTATACGGTTCTCAGGCTGCCCTATAATACGCTGTTTCTGAACCCCAGTACAAGCAAGAAAGCTTAAGGAACTCAACCCGTTCTCTTAAAGAACGTGGGGTGGAGCCCCTGGGTAACCTAACCAAGGGTTTTACCGTGCGCACCACGTGTGGCCTACTCTCTAATGCGTCATATGCATGCACGGTCATGCACGAGGTTCTCAATCACCTTTCTCAATCTCTTTTTTCCTACCAATATATACCACAATCACGAAATCTACCAGGGGATGGCCCCTCCTGGGCTTACTTACCTTACCTACCGCTGGAGAGCAAAGCAAGGAAGAGGGGAAAGCGAGACACAAGCAAGGCAAGCGTTTATCCACTCATGTGTATGTTCTAATCATCCGATCCCACCTCTAATCATCTGCAATCTCTCTAATCTAGCCCTCTATCGTTTGTTAGCGCTGCTACAAGGCTCGTTCACGAGGGCACGAGTCAAGCAATGTGCGTGCTGCATACGAGACGAGGACAAAGCTGCATGTTTATACCTATTTTTTTGTAGTCATTTTGAATTCTTGAATTCTTGAATTTTGATTTTGCCTTTGAGCATGGGTGGAACGCCTATGTTTACTTGTTTATGTGTGTCTCGTCATTTCCGTCATTGTACGTGACATACGTTGAAAATCTTATTATTTCTTGTTATCTTTCTGGCGCTTTGTTAGGACTCGCTCCGGCGCGCCGCCTTTTTCAATGTGGAAATTGCTGAGTTCAAAAATTCAGGAGATGACCCCAGTTCCTATAAAAATGTGCATCTGATGCACAATTGGATTCTGGTCAGGTTTGTGCCCTTAGAAAAATTCTAGGCCGTCATTTGACGGATTTTGGTGTTGCGCTTCGCGTTGTGCGTGGATTCGTCCCGCATCCTCTCATCTTCTGTTGTACAGATATCCTCGAGAAGCGTCGCTGAGTAGGCCGCTGTTCGGGCCGAAAAGCAGCATCAGGAGACTGAACCAGAACCCAAGTCCCCAGCAAGAGGGAAATTAATTTTTTGTCGTCGCCCCCTCGCCTCAAGACCAGGACAGGTGCCGCCAGCAGGTTCCAAGAGACTGAGAGCAAACGCCCTGTGAGAGTCGAGCGTTGGGTTGTGTCGCGCTGCAGCTTGGAGAGAGGGATGCAAATGCATATGGTCTTTGCATACCTAAATCTAACCCCACCAAGTCTCAGAAACCCCTGCAGCGCCAAGATCGCTGAGTTTTCTGTAGGTAATTGTCACGACAAGTGCAGCAAAAGGCGCTGGCCATGGTAAAGCGCTCTTTTCCAGTTCAAGAAAGCTATAGGTATTTTAGAGTAAATGTGGAAACCAAGGAAAGGCCAAGAAAAATTCCCTTTTTCCTGAAATGCGACAGTGGTGGCCACCACAGCACAAGGGAGGAGTAAGAAAAAGTGCTTTTCCATTGCTTTAGAGTAGACGTTAGTTGTATGGGAGATTCTCTTAGTTATCGTGCATTTTTATCCTAGTGTTGGCCTGACCAAAATGGGTGATAACTCATTTTGACCTATGAAACCAAACACTAAACCAGGATGTAGTGTGGACCCCTTAATCTTCAAGCAATGTGAACTAAAACATCATTTCCTGACTGACTGAGGCACTGACATACTGAGGCAGAGCCTATAGATTTATCAATGTTTTCTCATGAATGCTTAGCTATCCTAGTGGTCTGCACCCTAGGGGGCTCTGGCACCTCTTTTTGAGAGGTCCTGGGTTCAATTCCCAGTCAGCCTAGCTAAGTAGGAATATCCCATGTGACATGGCAGTGACCTCAGTGCCACAAGCCATGCCACCTCAGCACCTATGGGACCCAAAACTAAGAGTGCACATCTGACGATGGCACTATATGGAGTGTGAGCCCTTGGGGCAGTTTTCGAATCAGTTTTTCTCAATCATTTGAAATGTTTTGATCCAAGTTGCATTCATTGTGTATTGCTGTAGTCTCTTGTTGATATCTTTATTCTCTAACTGTTTTCTGACTGCAGCCCTTCATGCTTTGATCCTGTCTGAGTTCTACGTGCTCATCCCTGGCTCCGGTTATCCTGTATTGGTTGTATTTCATCAACAAAACATTTTCTCCATCAGAAACAAGCAGCAGGAACCCTATACCAGCAGCAAGCAGCAGGAGAGGCACAACAAGAGCTGAAAGTTTCACAAAAACATTCTAAGCAAAAACATCAACAAACTGATCACCCTTCAGCCCAGGCCATTTCAGTATCATGTCTTGCACTGACGATAAAAGAATATGATTGCCCTGCGAGTACAAAAATTTGTGGATCGTCTCATCTTCCTGCGCACGGCCTGATGGCATTTATCGGGGGTCTGAAGTGCCATTTTTTGAAACAATTTTGAGTACTGGGCACGCACCCGTCATGATGTGACTGGTGTGGATCCGATCTGGGCCATCTTCAGTGGGTTCTCCCTCCTGTTGGTCATCAGCCAAATCATCAAGGGGGATATCCCTCGGCAAACACATGGCGCACAACTCATCCACTTCACACTTACAATGACGACACCAAACTGGGGCACGTGGGTGTGTCTTTGTGCCCCCCCCATCCCGAAACTTTGCCTGGGCCTCTGTGGTCACGACGGAGCCCAAAACCACCCGCAAAAGAATCAGGGGGCGGAGCTGTATATACAAAATGAGGATCAGGCACGTCCTCCATGTCAGACTGGAGCTCATCTGTGCCATATGCCTCAGAATTTGCGTCAGATCTCACATCTATGGCACATTGGCATTGTGGAGGCTCTGACTCGTCATTCAAAACGAGGGCTGCACGTGGACGGAGGTAGGTAGGTAGGTAGGCAGGTAGGTGCACTCGGTCGTGAAGAGGGGCCCCATGGTTCCCCCTGGCGTTGCCGCTTTGACGAACAGGAAGAGGCTCCGCACTTGAAGAGGGGAGGCGACTTACATCCCGCTAGACCTGACTGTTGGCCCCCAACAAAGCGGCGCCGGGCAACACCGGGAGAGCTGATCGCCGCCAGCGTGACGTGCCTGTCTCGCCAGGAGGGTGTGCCCCCATGCTTGCTCACGTCCCCTTCTTTGGGCGGAACCCTAGAGGTTCACCGGACTTCCTGGCGTATCCTGTTCCCAAGGCATGCATGCATGTTCTTGGTACTGGGGTTCCGAGGCGCTTGGGTGTCGCACGCTCAGCCTCGAGTCCCAAAGCAGTGCAGGCCTTAGGATGCAGCCTTACCCCCGGTCTCCGGATCTCGTTTTGTCGGGTCACCTGCATGGCACGGGCTGCCTCAGTGCCCGGGCTATGGACACCGGGCTTCCTACTGTTGTGTGGCGTATGTGCCATGGTCCGGGTTGTGCTTGTGTTCGGGTTTCAGTAACCTCGCCAGCCCTGGCTGGGGTCTTGGGTGGGTGTGTTTGGGTACGGTTTGTGGTTTCGCGCCTCCTTTGCCTCGCCCGGGTTTGCGGTGTTTGCAATTGGGCTTTGGTTTCAGTATGCTCTTCACCCGTCTTGGTTAGGGTTTTCGGACATGCGTGGCTGTGTACGCGCTCCGCCTGCACCCCACCGTTCCCGGTTGTGGTGTGCGGTGTGGGCGTGCGTGCTGCGGTCCGGGTTTCGGCTGCGCCCCGCCTCTCCTTGAGGAGGTGTTGGGGTGTGTGTGTGCTTGTGTGCCCGTCCCGCGTGGTCTTCTGCACCTCCTGGTTGGGGGTGCGGTGCGGGGGTGTGTGGTTGGGCCTGGGCTGCTGCCGCGCCCCGCCACTCCTGGCTGGGGTCGTGGGGGGTGTGTGCGTTCGTGTGCGCGCCCCGCTTGTACCCCGCCTTTCCTGGCTGGGGTGTTCTGTGTTGGCGTGTGTGCTCGGCTTGGGTTTCGGCTGTGCCCGGCCCCTCTTGGCTGGGTGGTTTGGGTGTGTGTGCGGTCGTGTGTGTGCCCCGCTTGCCCCAGCTTTTCTTGGGGGGCCGCCTGTGGCGCGGGGGTGTGCGGGTGTTGCCGTTCGTTGGGTTTGCCCCCCTCCCACCTCCCCTTTGGGTTTTGTGTCGGGGCTTTGTGGTGTCGGTCGCTGGTTGCCCCGGTCTTGGGTGTCGTGGTCTCTGTCCCCCCATCCCTTCTCGTCCGGGCTGCGTTGTGTGTGTCTGCGTGTTTTGGGCTTCCCTTCTCCCGATGGGCCGCTGCCCCCGGCTTGGTGTTGCCGGTGTTGGCAGGGTGGTCCCCTGGTCCCCCCTTCGGGGGTCCTGTCTTCGGCTGCCATCTGGGTGGGGGGTTTGGTCGCCTCTTGTGGTGTTGGTGGGCGATGTGGTGGCTGTGGGCCGTTCTCGCCCCCCCCCCCTGTTTTCATTTCTTGGGGGGGGGGTCTGCCTGTTCCTCCCTCTACCTTCCCTGGGCTGGCGCACGCACTGGTCGGCATTCAGTGTGGTCTCCCGGGTTGCTGTTGGTGGTTGCTTTTCTCCAGGCCGTGCCCCGGCTTCATGGGTCGGGTGGGTTATGTACACGTTGCGCTCCGCGCCCCTTCCTGCCGGGTTAGGTTCTGGCTCTGCCGGCTGGGCGGTTGCGCCAGGCGGCTTCGTATGGCCTGGGGTTAGCCGTGTCCTTTCGCCTCCGCGGTGCCGGTTTTAACTTTCTGGCGGCGGCTTGTGTGGGTGGACCGCCACCGTTGTTGCCAGGCGTGCGGCGGCCCCTTGGCGGTGTGTGGCGGGCTGGTGCGGCTCCTTCCAAGGTGTGCGGTGGCTTGATTTGGTTAGACCCTTGGTTAGCGTCCCTTGCTTAGGTGTTGTGGTGTGCTCTGGTGCGCCGTGCTGCGTCCTGCCGTGTTTCGCCGTGCTGCGTCGTGTTGGTCCGCGCTGCGTTGCGGTGCGCCCTGCTGGGCCGCGCCAAGTTGCGGCGTGCCGCGCCGTGGTGTGCCGCTCTGTGCCACGTCGCGTCGCGTCGTGCTGTGGCGTGTTGTGCTTTGAGGTGCCTTGTCGTGGTGCGTTGCACTGTGGCGCGCTACGATGCGGTGTGCCGTGCCGCCTCGTGTTGTGCCATGGTGGGTCCGTGGAGATTAGTCTAGCCCTTTTTCGTGGTGCGGAGTGCGGGTCAGAGTGTGGCTGGCTGGTGGCTGGGGGGTGCGGTCAGGTGTGGGTGGCCCGCTGGGTCCGTGAGGTGGGGGTCTGGGTGTGCCTCTCGGGCTGATGGGTCGGGTAGGTGTCCGTGGGGTTGCCCTCCCTGGCGGCCTGTGCCATGGTCCCATGTCCTCTGGGGGTCCCGGTCCCTAGCCCCGGGTTGCTGTGGCCGTGCCTCCGTCTTTTTCCGGTGCTTGTGAGGTTGCCCTGTGAGAACGCCCTGTGAGAGTCAAGCGTTGGGTTGTGTCGCGCTGCAGCTTGTAGGGAGGGATGCAAATGCATATGGTCTTTGCATACCCAAATCTAACCCCACCAAGTCTCAGAAACCCCTGCAGCGCCAAGATCGCTGAGTTTTCTGTAGGTAATTGTCACGACAAATGCAGCAAAAGGCGCTGGCCATGGTAAAGCGCTCTTTTCCAGTTCAAAGGAGGCTATAGGTAAGTGGATGTGGAAACCAAGCAAAGGCCAAGAACGATTCCCTTTTTCCTGAAATGTAACAGTCGTGGCCACCACAGCACAAGGGGGGGGTAAGAAAAAGTGCTTTTCCATTGCTCTAGAGTAGACGTTGGTTGTATTAGAGATGCTCTTAGTTATCCTGCATTTTTATCTTACTATTGGCCTGACCAAAATGGGTGATAACTCATTTTGACCTATAGAACCAAACACTAAATCAGGATGTAGTGTGGACCCCTTAATCCCCAAGCAATGTGAACTAAAACATCATTTCCTGACTTACTGAGGCACTCACATACTCAGGCAGAGCCTATGAATTTATCTATGTTTTCTCATGAATGCTTAGCTATGCTAGTGGTCTGCACCCTAGGGGGCTGTGGCACCTCTTTTTGAGAGGTCCTGGGCTCAATTCCCAGTCAGCCTAGCTAAGTAGGAATATCCCATGTGACATGGCAGTGACCTGAGTGCCACAAGCCATGCCACCTCAGAACCTATGGGACCCAAAACTAAGAGTGCACATCTCACGATGGCACTATATGGAGTGAGAGCCCTTTGGGCAGTTTTTCAATCAGTTTTTCTCAATGATGTAAAATATTTTGATTTAAGTTGCATTGATTGTCTATTGGTGTAGACTATTGTTCATATCTGTATTGTCCAACTCTTTTCTGACTGCAACCCCTCATGCTTGGATCCTGTTTGACTTCTACTTGCTCATCTCTGGCTTGGGTTATCCTGTATTGGTTGTATTTCATCAACAAAAAACTTTCTCCATCAAAAAACAGCACCAGGAACCCTACACCAGCAGCAAGCAGCAGGAGAGGCACAAGAAGAGCTGAAGGATTGATAAAAACATCAACGAACTGCTGACCTTTCAGCCCAGCCCATTTCAGTATCATGTCTCGCACTGACGATAAACGAGTATGATTGCCCTGCGAGTACAACAATTTGTGGATCGTCTCATCTTCCTGCGCACGGCCTGACGGCATTTACCGGGGGTCTGAAGTGCCATTTTCTGAAACAATTTTGAGTACTGGGCCCGCACTCGTCATGATGTGACTGGTGTGGATCCGATCTGGGCCATCTTCAGTGGGTTTGCCCTCCTGTTTGTCATCAGCCAAATCATCCCGGGGGATATCTCCCGGCAAACACATGGCGCACACCTCATCCACTTCACACTTACAATGGCGACACGAAACTGGGGCCCGTGGGTGTGTCTGTGTGCCCCCCCCTCTCAAAACGTTGTTTGGGCCCCTGTAGTCACGACGGAGCCTAAACCCACCCGCAAAGGAATCAGAGGGCGGAGCTGTATATACAGATTGAGGATCAGGCACGTCCTCCATGTCAGATTGGAGCTCATCCCCGCCATATGCCTCAGATCTTGCATCAGATCCCACATCTATGGCACATGGGCATTGCGGAGGCTCTGACTCGTCATTCAAAACGAGGGCTGCAGGTGGACGCAACCCCTCACTCATGCACTGTCTGACACAAAAACAGTGAATTGCACACATAGAAAACCGGCGAAGATTCTTGCACGACGTCCTTGTCTCCCGATCTCCCTTTTCCCGGCGTACGAGAACTAAAAGTTGTCGTTCATGCTGACTTCGGCGTCTTGTGGAAGAAAACCAAGAAATACAAGCAGCAGTGACAAAAGCTACTGTGGCAGCTGTGATGGCTGGGACTAAATGCGTGTGAGTCAGGGTCAAAAGCGCCAACGAAGATAAAACTCGTCGCAGTACCTCAGTGGCACAGCACTGTGAGCCCCGCTCATCCCTGTCAGGTGTCGTAGGCCCCTGAGTTACCAGGTGTTTCTGGCAGCAACGCCCAACCTCCCAAGACCATGAATAACGTTCAGAACAGTGCCGACACATGGGGACTGTCATCCCTGCCTAGCTGTCCCCGCTGGTCGCCGAGTCCTGCTGTGGCTCTCCAAGCGGAGCCCTCAACTCAGACACCTCGTGACTCATCTGGAACACAGAAATTGATGCCGAAATATCCATCAGACAGTCGCGGACTGGATCAATTGTCAGTCCATACGACTTACAAAAAAGATACTCTAAGATGACATGTTCAACCACATTGCCCTTGTTAACAAACACATCCTCACAAAGAATCTCAGTCATGCGCGCGTGATGTTCCACAGGCAACGCTATGGTCACTGTGGCACCATGTGTACCACCAGCGATACAACTGCCATCTGCCACTGTGATCTGCATTGGGCGGGCAGCGAGTGTCAACTCTTTATTCTCAAAAAATGAACTAGGTGCCAGTGCAAACACCTGAGAGACGGCGTCGATCAATACTGTGTACTGCATCCCTTCCAGGACTCCAGATACAACCAATTTTATGGCACCATCGCCCGGAGTCGGTGCCGGCTTGCGCGTAAATCTGCCCACTTTTTTTCTGGTCATGCCACAGGTCAGTTAATAGCGTCGTACAGTCCCAGGACGCATTGCACATCACCGGATGCAGACCTCCAGCATAGGCAACGGAAGAGACTCAGAAGGCTGATTTACATAAGCAGCGGCCTGCAGAGCCGAAATTCAGGACGCCATCATGTGACTGCACGCCACACCCCACAGTGGTGGTCGGGGTCTGTCCCTCGTTGACAGTGGTCAGTGGGGCACTGACTGCGTTAACAGTGGTTGTGTCACGCAGGCGTTCCTGTTTCTGTTTTTTTTTCGCTAAGCTCCGACAGCTTTAGCTTTGAGTCTCTCGTCCAGCAGCTGGCTTAGCCGAAGCACCTGAGGATCCTGGTTGCGCAGGCAGTTTGGCTTGGTTGCCCTGCTTGTCAGTCCCCTTGCCTTTCTGGCTTTTGCCCGCGTCCTGGTCGCCGGGCGGCACCCAAGACCTCTCAGCGCCCACCTGGCGGTACTGGCCCTTTCTGCGGCCACGTCCTTTACCCTGCTGCTGGCTGGAACCATTCTGGGGACAATCCCTGGTCCAATGATCAGGCGAGGCACAGTGCAGACAGAGTTTTTCCGGCAAGCGATGTTCAGTTTCAGCGTCCGCTTGCTGCAGGATCGGACGGCCCTTTCCACGGTTACCTTTGGCCTTGCCACTTTTTTGCCAATGAAATCCAGCAGTTTGCCCGTCTTTGCCACAATTTGTGCAGGATAGTTCCTGGCCTTTACCCTGTCTCTCTCCACTCTGTCCTTGACCACCCCTTCCACCTCATCCACGGCCACATTGGTTCTGGTCGCGGAAATCCTGACCACGTCCCCAAGGACAGCCCTTACCGCGGCCCTTGCCTTGGTCCTGTGGACCTCCACCGCCGTGCAATTTTCCTGACCTTGGCTGCATCCTCATGCTGGGCCCGATAGCGGTCTTCACGCCACCCAATCTCGTACACCAGGATCTCATGGACTCCTTCCACCGTCAATTCCTGCCCATGGATCCGTTCCCATTTGTACACCTCATTCAACTCCTCACCATATTCACCTGCCGCACCAAGGCATCCATAAAAACTTCCTTCGCCCTATCAGCTACAACCGGCATGGTCTTTCGGAGCAAAAAACCCCATTTCAGCACCCATATTCCATACTTCTCCAACAAATTTGCAGGCGGAGGCTGCGAGGCTGTTCATACCCGTCGCAATGAACGCCGGCTTTGTAGGCCCCGGCCCCGCCCCGCCAAATCCAACCAAGTTTGTCGGTAGGTCCATCCCATAGTCATGTGAAGCTCCGTATAGAGAGCCCATTTGGCCTCTGGGAGCGTGGTAATAGGAATTTGTGCCATGAGGTTGGCTCCACATCTCCTAGACCAGTGATCATGAAAGTGCCTCCAGAGCAACTCCAAAACAAGCCACTGCTTGTAGTCACCATTCCATTTAGGACACTTTAACATTTTCCGGGCCCCTTTCCTGGTGTCGTGGTCCAGAGCTTCCAAATTAAGCTCCGACGATCTCGTAAGCCCAAATAAGCGGCGAACGTTCCGCTGGATTCCTTCAGGTCCTGCATCGGGCTCCCGGAGATTTTTTGTTTCGTCAAATCACTCTAAATTTTCAAAAACCATGTCACCTCCAAAGGACACATTTCCTTGATACTCGTCAACAAAATCCCCATACTCACCCTGAAATTTGTCGTCATCATTCCCACGCCATGGGGAAACATTGTCCCCAACATTCCTTGCTCACCACTCTTCACATACCAGCAAACTCCGCTCACCGACGATTTTGGCACATTCAAGGTGCGTATCTTGCCTTGTGTGATGTTACGATGAAGCGTGTGTGGGCGAGTAAGAATGGAAGGGGTGTATCGTTCACCATCACCCCAATGGAAATTATCACCAACAAAGCTAGGGATATTTTTTTTCGCTACACACGGGGCGGAGGTGGAACGCTTGGAGGCATTATCTTGTCCCCGTCCATAAAAAGCTGAGGACAGGGACTTAACCGATCTAGTTCTACAATTGGCATGCCCCTCGGAGCGCCCAGAAGAGCATACCTGAAATGATTCATCGTCGCTGAATTCCTTTGCCTCATCCACTCCTTCATGTTCCCATCCTCAATGGCGAGGCGGACCGCTGCCACCTCTGGTGGAAGATTGGAAACGTCAACAGTGAGCGCTGCAATGGAAGAAGGCGACGGGGAGTTAATTGGCTCATGTTTAATAGTGTGTTCATCACTCAAACCCGCGAGATCATCACGTAACTCTTGAATAGACGTGCGCAACTGCCTGAATTAGGAGCAGTTTCCACCGTTGACATTGGTGAATCGGAGGACCTCCTCTCAGATGAGAGCTGGATCTGGTTCAGGGGTACATGGATCGACCCTCTCACGACTGGGTAACCCAGCGAGAGAGGAAAGGCCAGGACAAAGCCTGGTGGGAAGTGGACGCCATCGTCTCTGGTTCCTATGATGATAATACCTTCGTAAGGAGGATGCTGGACCACATGTCAAGTCAGGACGAGCCGATTGGCGGGAACCCACCCACTTATGGTCATCTGTTCCGTGGCAAGGCCCAAGATGGGCCGATGGGCCACTTCGGGAGACACCGAGAGCCAAAAATGAGTGGGAGCGCTACCGCTCAAGTAAGCTCAGTGGTCCAAGTGCCCGGCAAAGCCAAGGCGGAGTCCCATGAATGCCCCTAGATCCAGGCATTGAGGGCGAGGCTGAAGCAGAAGTATGCTGACACCTTCTTCAGTGGAAATCCTATGTTCCCGCCGCCAGTTTGTGGACCGTACAGTGAGGCCAAGATACGACTGGAGCCAGACCCCCGTGTGTATCAGCACAAGGAGTTCGTCCTCGGGGGCTACAGAAAGGAGGCCATGGAGAAGATTCTCAGGGAGTTCATCGACCGAGGATGTTGGAGCCCTGTTATTCGGAGCGGGCCTCCCTCTGCTTCGTCGTCCCCAATAAGGTGGCCGGGAAATGGCGGCTGGTGGTCGACTACCGCAGCCTGAATGCTCAGACGCAGCATGACAACTATACGCTGCCCCTCATTGAGGACATGCTGCAGAAACAATTCCAGCGGAGGATCTTCACGGTGATTAACCTGAAACATGGTTATCACCAGATGCCTCTCGCCGAAGAGTCCCGTGCCTGCACAGCCATGAGCACCCCACTTGGACCAGTCCAGTGGAAGGTGATGCCGATGGGCGATACCAACAGCAATGCGGCTTTCCAGAGGATGCTGGTGAACCAGCTGGAGCCGGTGCGTGACTGTGCTGACCCCTTTATTGACCATGTGATCATTGCGTCAGGGGACCCCAGCATGACCTACGATGAGCTGCTGGTGGCACCTGAGAGGGACGTCACCTGAGTGCTGAACTTGCTGGTCCGGCACAAACTGACGGGCAGCAGTGACAAGGCCAGTATCGCGGTAAGTGAGGTGGTCTTGGCCGACCACGTAATTGGTAACAGGCAGCGGAAGCCCATACCTGGAAGGGTAGCGGCAATGGATCACTGGGAGAAGCCAAAGATCGTGTCCGAGTTGCGGGCATACCTGGGGTTCTGCAACTACTACTCGGGGTGTATCAAGATGTATGCCGAGTATGCAGCCCCCATGACCGCCATGGTCAAGGGCAACTGGGAGGAGACAAACGAGGGGTCCAAGAAGGCTCCTATCTGGAATGAGGAGTCCGACCGTGCCTTTGAGGGAACGAAGCAGGTACTGCTATCCGCAGTGGGTCTGCAATTCGTGGATCCGGATCGAGGGTTCGTCCTGCGCACAGATGCCTCCAACTGCGTCATAGGCGCCGTGTCGGAGCAAGTGCTGGAGAATGGGAGGCACGTGCCCATAGCCTTCTGAAGCCGAGTCCTGGCGGAAGGCCAGAGGCGGACATGAACGCCCCGTGAGAAGCAGGCGTACGGAATTGTCATGGCTCTAAGGAAGTGGGCCTGAAACATAGTCCTGCATCCTGTCACGGTCTGCACGGGTCATCAGAGTCTGCAGTCGTGGCACAAGGAGCACGTGGACACCCCCTCGGGTGGAGCCTCTGGCAGAGCAAGATGGCCCGAGACCTTGGCGAAGTTCGATCTCACGGTGGTCTACCTTCCTGGAAAGAACAACACTGTGGCGGACTGTCTCAGCAGGCGGGCCTATCCCGCCAGCAAGGGCATGATGGACGTTTCTGCCCATGGCAATGACGCTGAGATCGGTGAGGCCAAGAGAATCATTGGTATGGAGCGCATGATGGAGGAGGAGGGTGTCAAGTCTCCCGTTCTCATGGCAGCAGAGGCTCCCCTTGGAGGAAGGATGAGCAGAGCGGCCTGAGTACTCGCCCCAGATAGTGATGAGTCCAACAAGCACCTCTTCCCTGAGTCGTGCCTCCAAGATGACTGGACCGACGACTATGCAAAGTTTGAGGCTTTTGAGTCCAAGTACCGGGCTCTTACTAAGCCTGACGACAAGCAGAAGTGGCCGCAGGGGCTCATCGAGGAAGATGATAAGCTCTACTGGAATGGTAGGTTGCTATTTCCAGAGTCCTGGGTGCTCGAGCTATGCGAAGCTTGGCACCACCACATGATGCACCCAGGAGATAAGAAGAAAGCCCTCGACACGCAGCGCCGGTTCGAGATCGATGAGATCCGCCTCTACAATGCCATCAAGAAGGTCAAGAAGTGTTGTTCGGTCTGTGAGGCCTGCAATCCTGACAATCGGAATGTCCGAGGGGGAAGCCCGATGGACGCCGATTCCTGACCAGCCCATGGAGAGTGTGGCCATGGACGTCTTTTCCATGTCCGAAGTACATATCGGAAAAGAGGTTTCCGATTGTGTGGTCCTGTGTGTGGAGCGACACAGCGGCTGTATTCTGGAAGTCCTGGCGCGCAAAAGGGGGTTGCTAGCCAAGGAAGTGGCAGTCATGATGATTTATCATTGGCTTACCTTCTTCGGCGTCCCCCGCACCATTTGCAGCGACCGTGGACCCCAGTTCACTGGCGACTGGTTCAAGGCGCGTGTTCCCTCATGGGAATACGGCATTCCAAGAGCGTCGCCTATCTCAGCCGGTCCAATGGCCAAACTGAAGTGGCTGGATAGCAGGTGTTTGAGGAGCTGCTGAGGATCCGCGTAACCAACAAGCGCCGCAACTGGTTTGAGGAGATGTGGCCGGCTCTTGAATCCCTTCATGACACCCCCACATCGGGTGGGTTGTCACCTCACCAGATTCTTTTTGGCAGGGGCGCCCTGGGTCGGGGACTCCCCTTGTCAGGTGAAGGCATGGCAATGGATGCCAAGGAGTTCTTCGAGCTGGGGGAGACCACAGCGCGGGAGATTTGCAAGCAGCTCGAGAAGGAGCACGCCCTGCGAGCCAAGACTGGCCCGAAGTCTGCACCGCACAAGTTCAGGGTTGGTGACCCGGTGTGGGTACTGAGACCCTGGCCCATAGGCACTCACCGCACCAAAACCTGGTTCACACCCGGAGGGCTGGTCTGCAGGATTGGTGAGGACACCCACCACATCAAGGTGGGCCTCAAACAGTTCAGGGAACGACATGAAAGTCCACTCTGTTCCCGTGAGCCTGATGTCAAAGGGAAACATGTCTCCCTGGACTACGCCGCCCATGAGGCCAACTTGGACAACGATTATGCTGAGCAGGCCGACTACACCGTCCAGAAGATCCTGGCTCCGTGTCCGATTGCCTGGAGACCTGGAGGACTGGAGTTCAAGTTGCGCTGGAGAGGCAATGAGGCCTACCAAGACACCTGGGTATCCGTTTTCGCCTTTGTGCCGCGGATTAACACCCCCCTCATGGGTGACGCCCGCAAGCACAGGACAAAGCTCCAGGTCTCTGACTTGGAGGCTTTGACCAGGACGATAGAAGCTAGGGGCCACTGATCCCCGCCCTGACCTCTCCCCTGAGTGGGCAGATTGAGCACAGGTTTGTCAGGTCATCAGTACGTCACTTGCTTGCCTGCTCTCTCCCAGCTCTGGTGCAATGTCGTTCCGGTGGAGTGGTGGAAATGCTGCGCAAGTCGAGCAGCCTCCTAATTGGGTGGTTTGATACAGCTGTTGCGTGTCGCTCAGACCTCTGCGTGATGCCGATCTCCCAAAGCCGAGTTCCGTGGACCCAGTTCTGCTCCCTCACATAGGATTTTATGACGTCTGAAAATCCGCAAGAACCTGCAGCATCAAAAAAAAACCCTTTTAAGTAGTTAGCATGCTGTAAATTGTGTTTGGGCGATCTGTGTCCCCGTACAACATGCTTTTCTGCATACAGCACCCTCAAAATATGGGTGGGGAGGTCTTGAACTGCTTTGCTGAGGCCAAAAAACACAATTTTTCACCAAAAAGCGGCCATTTTTTGCCGTTTGTTCCATGAAAAATGGCAAATTTTGGTGCATACGCATGCTGTAAATTGCAATTTTGTGATCTCTGTGCCCCTACACCCAGCTTGTTAGCATCCAGCACCCTCAAAATAGGGAAGGGGGTTTTCAACTGCTTATCTGAAGCTAAAAAAACTCAATTTTTGGCGAGAAAATAACCATTTTTGGCCGTTTTTTTTCATGGAAAATGGCACATTTTGGTGCATACGCATGCTGTAAATTGTGTTTTTGTGATCTGTGTCTGCTCGGAACCTGCTTCTTCGCATCCTGCACCCTCGAAATCGGAGAGAGGTCCCCAAATGCTTGCCTGAGGCCAAAGAAATCAATTTTCGACCAAAAACGGCCATTCTTGGCCGTTTTTCATGAAAAATGTATGCTGTAAATTTTTTTTTCGTGATCTGTGTCTCTCTAGGACCTGCTTTTTTGCATCCAACACCCTCAAAATAGGGCGAGGGGTTTTCATTTGCTTGTCTGAAGCCAAAAAACTCAATTGTTGACCAAAAAGCGGCCATTTTTTGGCGTTTTTTCATGAAAAATGGGAAATTTTGGTGCAGGTGGATGCTGTAAATTTTGTTCTCCTGATCTGTGTGTGCCTACAACCTTTTTTTTCGCATCTAGCACCCTCAAGATAGGGGGGGAGTCTTCAACTGCTCGGCTGAAGGCAAAAAGAATCAAATTTTTGACCAAAAAACTCCCTTTTTTGGCCAATTTTCGAACGAAAATGGTCTTCAACCGCTTGTCTGAGGCCAAAAAACTCAACTTTTGACCAAAAAACCGCCATAAATCTACAAATACCAGACTTACTCGTTAGAAGGGGCAAATATGGCTGTATGGAGGCAATTTTGGCACCGACCGTTCATTCATCATGAGCCAAGAGCATTTAGGGTCACATATGGTGGTTTGCCAAGGCCGAACTAACCTTAGGAACAAGGTTGAGCAATTTGAAATCTCATGATACCTCCCCTAAAGCTACTTACACGAGAATTACATGTTAAATAGGGCAAATATGGCTGTTTTGAGGCAACTTTGGCTCCCGCCGTTCATTCATCTTGAGCCAAGAGGATTTAGGGTCACAAATGGTGGTTTGCCAAGGCCCAACTAACCTAGGGAACAAGGTTGAGCAAGTTCAAATCTCATGACACTGCCCCTAAATCTACTTATACTAGAATTGGACGTCAAACAGGGCAAATAAGGCTGTTTTGGGGCAATTTTGGCACCCAAACTAACCTTAGCAACAAGGTTGAGCAATTTCAAATCTCATGATACCTCCCCTAAAGCTACTTATGCGAGATTTACAAGTTAAAAAGGGCAAATATGGCTGTTTTGGGGCAATTTTGGCACCCGGCACTCAACTATCTTGTTATACCACCATTTAGCGTCAAATATGGTGGTTTGCTAAGGCCAAACCAACCTTAGGGAGAACCTTGACCCATTTGAAATCTCATGAGACCTCCCCGAAATCCACTTATGTCACTTCCTTCATGAAAAAGTGCCAAAGAAGGCCCAAAAAAGGCGGTATTTCAGAAATATCTCCACAAAGGTTGATGAGATGACCGTCATTTGATCACAGGAGCAGGATATGGTTGTCATTGGCAGATTGCGCTTCTTGAATCTGCTTAACTGCGCACAGAATTGGCACAAATCTTGCAAAATGAGCCTAAAATGCTTGCGGCGGCGGCATAAATCGCGACCGCGGCGGTTTCTGCGATAGTCCGGCAATTGAATTTTGGGATCTGGCGACATCGTAAAATCATATGTGTCTGTCTCTCTCATGGTTGTGTCATAGTGGTTGACCCCCCCCTGCTGAATCCATGGAGAACCAGGTGGGACCACTTTCCATGCGGAGACCAGAGACCCGAGCAGAGGGCCACCCCCCCGCACGCTGAATCTGTTGGGAACCAAGCGGATGGGTGGCCTACCTCCACCATCCCGACTGTCACCAGTTCTTTGTCACTGCCCCTCCTGATGCATCTGTCGGAAACCAGGTGGGGCGACTGACCCCTTTGTTTTTCTGAGCTCAGGGGGCTTTGAAGCCCATACGACGTTGCGCAACTGGTGTCGCCGCCATCGACACTCGGAATGTGTGAGTGATGTGGTCCCATGGCATACCAAGGGATCCAGATCGTGGGTCAGTGTGAAAGTTGCTGGCCCACGGGCACTTTTCTCCCCCACTCCCCCTGGCGACGCCTTATCCTGACCAGGGCTTGGTTTGCTGCTCCTTGCGGACTGTGTTTACATGCCTTTTGACCTGTGTTATCGGATTTACCCGAATAGGTGAGGAGGAAAGAAGAGATGGCGAAGGAATAGCACTACACAAGAGTTGGCCCATATATGGGGATTGTGTAGTGCTAGCTGAGCCAGCCGTCTATGCCCTGCCCTCCAGGATGCATGTCACCCCCTGCTATTTTAGCGCTGTATCACTGTTTTGGCCCGCTTTGTTATACATCACACCGCAGCGACCCCAGAGACTGTGAATCACTCTGAGGATCGCCATGTACATGCCTACACGGTCCCGCTGGACCACTACGGAGCCACAGATCGTCCCCACAAGGGACCGGAATCGACATACGGCGGCGACCACTATCACCGTGTACCTTCCACTACATATGGTCCAGTTTGACCAGCACTTAACTACAGATTGTACGGTGTGTCCGTCTCTGTGCTTGTGGCTGAGATCCTGAAGGTGCCAGGCTCAAAGCCCAGTTGCCTGAAGCAAAATTCCAGCGGTCTGCCACTGTCAGTCCCAGGGTCAGCCCACCGACTTGCCTCCGCAGTCCGGTGGTGACCTTCAGTTTCCTGAAATCGGTCAGTCTGCCTGGGAAACTGGTGGTTTGAGGAGTTGAAGCCTCCGCCAAAACTGCATGGGGACACCCCCATTGATGGCCCCACTGGTAATGGGGCAAGGGTGAAGACGGCCTTGATACCCGATCTCTTATGGAGGAGCTCATGCGGCTTTATGTTGTAGCAGGCCACTGGCGAGGCAAACGGGCACTACAAAGCGAATCACACTGATTTCGCTGTAGGACCCTTCATAGTGCCTACAGACAAAATGAAATGTATTTTGAAGCATTAAACATACAAAAAATTCATGGATCAATCAACAATCTGAGTA
Organism: Eutreptiella sp. 'Long Island Sound 2002'; assembly: GCA_964036045.1. Lineage (NCBI taxonomy): Eukaryota > Euglenozoa > Euglenophyceae > Eutreptiales > Eutreptiaceae > Eutreptiella > Eutreptiella sp. 'Long Island Sound 2002'. The sequence continues at coordinate 67,836,940 of OZ038383.1, read as the reverse complement.
TCTCTACATTCAGATCTACGTGCACGCGCTAAGCGCCTTGAGGGCGCATGTGACTGCTGCACTCCCCTATCAAGACAGTACATGGGGAGTGGCTGAGACCTGAAATTCTGTATCAGTCACATAGGCTACATACACCAAAACAATTATGTTTCTCGGGCACTGATAAACTGCTTGGCCTTTTGTAATTGATGCCTGGAAAAGGAAAAAAAATTTATGTTTGTTGGGATGCCACTTGTTCCAGTGTTGTGCCTTCTATATGGGGATCCGCTGCTGAAAAATCTCAGAAGTTTATTTTACAAAGTTCAGTGGGGCCACAAGCAAACAGTATCACAGTGCAATGAAATAACAGTGCACCATCAGAATAATGTACACCATCTTGCACAAAGAAAACCCATTAATGCTAATGTACAAAGCCCATTCGCTGAAGTCATATATAACTTAAGTTACTTCTGAGATTCATTCCCTCTTGCAAGGATCCTCGCAATTGAACTCCTGAAAACCAGAAGCCCATGATTGCATTTGCATACAAAGGCTTGGAACTTGTCAAGAAAATGGTGGCATACCATATCAATGTCATTTTGACTCGGATTCTCACCAACTCTGTTTGTTTTCTGACCTTCTTGAGCTTCGACTGCACCTGAAACAGTAGCAAACAGTGAGGAAGGAAAGTTGGTGTAACCTTTATTAGGGCCCTGCCCATTCCTTGGGTGGCCCACCCTCTTTATCTGGTCACCGATACATCACATAATGTAGTGCGGGCGTGTCTGCACATATATACCAGCACACCGCCGTACAGAGCACAAACACACACCCTGACGCAACCCTTGCGCTGTGTGTGTCGTTCACCATTGTTCAAATGAGACCAACGCACCTGATGCTTAGCCCACGCAAACTACACCCCCTTTTTTTCACCTAAGCACCTAGATTTTGTCACTGAAAAAAATAGTTTTTTTTGCCATCTTGAAAATACTGTTTTTCAAAACCTCCCGAAAAATGCATTTTTCATCAGTTTTGCCCATTTTTTGCTGTTTTTAGGGGGGTCAAATAACCATTCTTTAGTCCAAAATCAGAGGGTTTACCGGTCATTTTCCCCGAAAAAATATTTTGTTGGCCAATTTGAAGAATACCAATTTTTGGATCGTCTGGAAAACTATTAAAGATGGGCGCTGTTCACACATCCTGTACATGTCCACATGAAAAAATACTTATTATGGGAGGCTGAGTGCTCGAGGCCTCGCGCACTCAGCCAGCTGGAGTGAGATTTTCAGGCTTCTTTGAGATGAATTTTTGACATCGGAAGTGGCATGAAGCAAGGATGGAGGAAAAGCAAAACTGCAAGATTCAATATGGGTTAAAGACTTGCACAGCGGAACACTCAGTGCGTGAGGGCTCGCGCACTCAACATGCTAGAGGCATGGGTTTTTGAATACCCCTGACTACTTGCATTCTGCCGATAGCCTCCAAAAGGCTTTTTGAGATTCCTCCCTTTTGGAATCCTGTGAAAACAGTGAGCTCAAGAGTAGCGATTAGACTATCCTCCTCTAGAACACTTGCTTCATACGTCCTGTGACCTCGAGCTTCTGACAAACTGTTGTACAGCCCCAAAAGATGGGAGGCTGGGCACCTCATTTGTAGGTAAACTAACTGAAAATCATGTGTTTAGCTAGGACTGAGGGCAACCCGCCTTTTTATATCTATTACACCTTACATAGTGCATGGCGTGTACAAAACGTCCATTGATTGACCACTCTTGCTGCTGACATGACCCGAACGGTACACCATGAGGCACCCATGAAGACATCAGAGCCTCATTTGGCATGGAATACTGTTTATTCAGGACCATTGGGAAATACACATTCTGCATATTTGAGTGCGCGAGGCCTCGCGCATTCAACATGCGAAAAAAAAAGTTTTTTTCATACCTCTGACTGCTTGCATTCCGCTGATAGCCTAAAAAAATATATTTGAGATTCCTCCGTTTGTTCATTCTCAGTTTTCAGGTGGAAACATGCGGAAACTGCGCGTCTTTTTTTTGCACACAAATGCCGCCCTTGAGGTGAAAAACAGGGTGCAGTTTGCGTGGGCTAAGTGATGTAAAGGATCAGTCACAACTCCACTTCCAAGATTCCCAATACACTGGTACACACACACACACCAGAGCGCACGCACTCAAACACCGTGGATGTGCATACTCACGCGTGAGCGCAAGCACTCGAACGCTAGGAGCGCAAGCACTCCAGTACACCTATGCCAAAAAAATTCAAATGTCCAGTCAGACTCATCAAAAGCGCCAAAAACAAGGCAAAGGTGCATATTCTAGCAAGCTTTGAATCACAAAACAGTGCTCTTCGGACCAAAACTGGTCGCTGACACAAAAGTGATTTTGATATTCAGCTCATTTCAGTGAGATACAGGCCCAAAACTGGCCAAAGTTGAAAAAGAAGCGCGCACCAACACACGCAAACGCCCACGCGTAACCTTTGGAAAACTTTCAACTTCAGCGTTGACGCGTTTGGGGCCTCTGCTATCCCAAATGCAGCACGCTCGGCGCCTTCTGTTCTCCTCTCAACCTTGTTCTCGTCGGCTCATTCGTCGGCTTTCCTCTTTCTGTGGCCCCTGATACGTTCGCCGCGTTGCCGGCGGTGTTGAGGTTCGTCCCTCCCCACTTTGTTGACTTTCGGCGCCAACATTGCGTCCTGTTCTCCCTGAAATTTCGCAGCGTTCTCCACTGTCGCTTCGGCAGCAGTTCTCTTTGGCAGCGCCACCCCAACCTTGTCGCTTTCACTGCCCTCGTGTCGCTGACCACTGACGCACAGCGCATTGAGCGCAGCAACACGCACAGCGTCAACTCTTTGTTGTTCCTGCCGTGCTCGGTACTGTTTTGTCGAAGCAAGCCCGCCCAAACATTGCGGCAGTCCTGCATCCGCCTAAGGCTCGTATTTTGTGTCCTCGTTGACTTGTTGTAGAAGTCTTACAAACGCCTGCTCCGTGTAGCATCTTTCCTGCGCTGCAAGTTGAAAAAAGGCGTCCTCAGCATCCAACTCTTTCAGAAACACCTGTAGCTGCTCTCGCTGCGGCGCATCCATCACTTTTAGCTGGTAATATACCCTGACGGCGAAAACAGTTGAAGGGGGGCAAAAATACCCAAACCTGCATTGAAATGCACATGAAACGCTGCCCGTAAGCTCCGCAAAAATTGTTCTTGTTGTCGTTGATTCTCCTGACCACCCTTGGCAGCGAAATCCACAATGCCCAAAACAGCGAAATTGTAGCAGGCCACTGGCGAAGCAAACGGGCACTACAAAGCGAATCACACTTATTTCGCTGTAGGACCCTTCATAGTGCCTACAGACAAAATGAAATGTATTTTGAAGCATTAAACATACAAAACATTCATGAATCAATCAACAATCTGAGTATCTCTACATTCAGATCTACGTGCACGCGCTAAGCGCCTTGAGCATGCATGTGACTGCTGCACTTTACCACTCAGGACTGGCGTCGTGGATATGCACATGGTGCGCCCTTGGACGGGCCCGTGGGCATTCTCCCCCAGTCTGCGGCCTTGGGCAGCCCGGACCGTCCCGACGGATCTGTGTGGTCGCCTCAACCCATAAGACCCCCTTGGTCGTCGTGTGACGCCTATGTCGGCCTTGTATGCCACTGACACTGTGGTAGTGACCGTAGCAGCCGGCACCCGGTGCGTCTGGTATGGGTTAACGGGTCCTTTGGATGCCAAACAATCGCTGCCAGTCGCTGGAGTCATGTGGAGATGCTGACCCAAGTGTGGGCCTGGGGAGGAAACCCCCCCCCTGCGGTGATCCTGGGTACCGCTACCATGCTTGGGTGTGATCGAGCCCCCCCATGGTTTGCTCTAAGGAGGGGGATGAAGCAGTACCCAGGACCCCACGGCCCAAAGAGCAACTGTCTGTCCTTCCGTGTTACCTATGCCTGTTCTCGCTGCCGCACGGTGTGACCTGACGGGCAGTGCGAGAGCTTTCCTCAACGAGACCGCCCTCCCGGCCGTCCGCGCCCTGAACGGAGCAGGGGCCCCTACGCTGCTCCCGGCGATGCACCGGATCGTGAACGCCGTCCAGCTGGGGCTCATCAGCCCTGAAGCGGCCCTCTACGGGCACTGGATGGAGTGGCGCGAGTCCAACCGGTCGGGCCGGCCCCTGTCCATGGGGGACACCCTGCGGCTGACGGGAGCAGGGTCTGCCATGTCCCTCCGCAGTAGCGCCCCAGCCCTGCTGCACGCCCTCAGGACGCGCTACCCCGGGGACGCCAGGTGCGGGCCACGTACCCGGGGGGAGTGTCCGAGCTGGATGCGGCGCTCCACCTTCTACACCCACCGGACGAGGACCTGGAGGTGGGTGAGATCACGGTGTTCGTGGAAGGCGCGGACGAGGCGTCCGCCCGCCCCCGGCCGACCAACCCGGTGTACGACGGCACCAGGCGCACCCCCCCGTACGCCATCGTATGCGAGGCGTTCCCCAGGGAGCCCACTTGGCACCCTACCCTCCCGCCGGCGACGCACGCGCCCCGCGGCTGGGCTGACCCAGACCTGTCCCCCCCCCTCTCCAGAACCAGGGGTACCCACCACAGGGGGCAGGTCCTCTGGCAAGAGTGCCCTGGCACCCCCCTGCTCCTCCTCGTTGTCGCGACCCGCGGGGACCCGGGGCGGGTTCTGGGGATCACCCCCAGCCACCTCTATGGGGCAGCACCCGTACCCCCCCCCCCCTCCCGGCGCCCGCGGCGCGAGACGGAGTACACACCTTCCTGCGAACACATGAGGTCACCGCCGTTACGGGTGTCCACCTAGTGCGGCTCCCCCCGACACCACCTGACCATTCCCGGGGGCCCAGGGCCCTGCGCCCTGCCCCAGACTCGGAGCTGTGGCGCGACGCGTGGGCCGCGTGGCTCCCCCGCCTCCCCTCCCAATGCTGATGGATGGCCGCCGGCCCCCGGCCGTGCGGGGCTGACGCCACAGCCGGCCCCCGACCCCCTCCCCCCCTCCCCCCCGCAGAGCACCGCACGGCACTGCCCACGGCAGGGCACTGATGCACCAGGAAGTAGTGGGAAGGGCGCGCCTGCCACCACGCATGCCTACCAGGATAACAGTGATGGCAGACTCCGATGGCTCCCCCCAGCGGGACGACCGCCACCACCGCCGGTCCCGCTCCGACTCCCCCGCCTCCCCGGAGTGGACGGGGGAGACCCTCGCGGAGCGCGAGGAGCGGAGGCTGGCGGAGGCGGCAGTGCTGGTCGGGCCGCCGCCACCGGCCCGGGAGCCTGAGCCAGCCGAGGTGACCGCCCCAGCCGCCCAAGCAGCAAGCCCTGCCACCCCGCCCCGGGAGGGGGCCCCAGACGCGCAGGAAGCGGGGACCGCAGCCCCAGCGAGCCACGCCGCGGCCCCGACCGCGGCCCCCGGCGCAGGAACCGGGCGCATCGCCGAGGGCTGCCGTAGCCGCAGAGGAGAGCGAGGAGGACGCGCGAGGGGTTGCGACCGCGGCCCCGGCGGGCGGCGCCACCGCCTCGGCCGGCCACGCCGCGACTCCGAGCACGCTGCGAAAGCGGGGGACGGACCCCGCACCGGCCACAGGCGCCTCGCTGGCGGCCGCCACAGCAGCAGAGGAGAGCGAGGAGGGCGCGCGAGGGGTTGCGACCGCGGCCCCGGCGGGCCGCGCCACCGCCTTGGCCGGCCACGCCGCAACCCCCAGCACGCCGCGAAAGCGGGAGACGGACCCCGCACGGGCCACGGGCGCCTCGCTGGCGGCCGCCACAGCAGCAGGGGAGAGCGAGGAAGGCGCGCGACGGGTTGCAACCGCGGTCCCGGCGGGCCGCGCCACCGCCTTGGCCAGCCACGCCGCGACCCCCAGCACGCCGCGAAAGCGGAGGACGGTCCCCGCACGGGCCACGGGCGCCTCGCCGGCGGCCGCCGCCGCAGCAGCAGTGGGCAGGGAGAGCACGAAGTACTGCGCCCACGCCAACCCCACCCACACCCACACCAGCCCCCCCAAGCAGTTCCCCCCCAAGCCCTTCCCCCCGAGGCGGGGGCGGTACGTCCGTTCCCCGGCGCCCAAGCGCTTGCCGCCGGGCGTCACGCTGCCGCAGCTGCAAAGACAGCGGGACGCCCGGCGCTTGATCCAGGAAGGAGGGGAGGGCGCGCAGGCAGAGCTGCGTGCCAGCCACTAGAGCGCGGAGCGGGGGGGAGGAGGCGACAGGGGAAGTGCCCAGGAGCGCGCGCAAGGAGCAGGCCAGCGCACGCGCGGCAGGGAGCAAGGGCACAGCAGCGGGGGGGGGGCAGAGCGCAGGCAGCGGACGGCGCGACTCAGGGCAGGGGGCCGGGAAGGGACCAGGGCACGGGAAGGGCGCGCAGGGGCGCGGGCAGGGAGCCCAGGTGCAGGGGGCGGGGCGAGGGGCGGTGGACGAGCGGTCGGGCCAGGGCGTGGGGGACGGGGGGCGGGACCCGCGGCACGGGCAGGGGGCAGGAAAGGGGCCCAAGGGCAAGGGCAAGGGCGCCGCGGGCCCCAAGGGACAGGCGGGACGGGGCATGGGAGCCCAGGCAGGAGGGCGGGCCGAAGGGAGGGGGGCGGGGAGCGGGGCGCCCCCGCAGCCGGACGTGCAGCCGGTGAGCTGCATCCCCCCCGGCATCTAACAGATGCCGGCGCACCACACCCACCACCACCACCACCACCACCACCACCACCTCTACAACATCGACCCTGACGCCGGCAAGCTCATCCCCCCCCCAACTCCCACGACCCCAGCACCAGCCAGCCCCCCCCGCGCCGAGAGCGGAGCCGGCGCGGATGGCCTCGGCGGAGGGGGGGGCGGGGCGTGGCATCGGCGCCGCAGGTACAGGGGCAGCAAGGGGAGCCGGCGCGAGGGGCAGAGGGGGCCCGGCCGTGGGACCGGGACTGGGGCACGGTCCCGGACCCTCTGGGGAGGAGGCCCTCCCCCTGGTGGGGGAGGTGTACGGGTGGTTGTGCTGGGCCAACCAGGGGACCACCAGGGGGTTGAGGAACCGGCCCTTCGGCTCGTGCTCCTCCGAAGAGACGGAGGAAACCAAGAGGTACCCCCGGGGGGTCGGGCAGCCCCAGAGGACCATGAGAGGGTCCTCAGGTCAGTGATCAGGGCGGCGTGGCCCGACAGGGAGCCGACGTGGCCGGCCTTCCTGGAAGGGGGAGCGGTGCTCCGCATCACGGATGCGGACGCCAACAACTGGCTCCCCCGGGCCTTGCGCAGCGCCCTCGCCCACTGGCGCTACCACCGGCGCAACCCGCCGCCGCCACAGCCCCAGCCCCCACACAACCGGCAGCGCAGGTGACGGCCCACATGGCGGACGCGAGAAAGTGGGGGGGGGGGGCTGGGCCCCCCGACCCAAGCCCCCCCCATGGTACGGCATGACGCAGGAGAGCGCGCCACCTCCCGCGGGAGGTAGGGCGGAGAGAACGAGCGCGGGGGGGAACCTGTCGCCCCGCAGCCCGCTAACCGCTGACCGCTAACCCTCACGGCCGCCCCTGGCCGGCCAGCGCCACGCGACGACGGCCGGGGGGATGAGGGGCCCCAGCGAGGGCCTGCACGAGGGTGCGGCTCTAGGTAGAGGGGGGCGGGGGAAGGGTGCGACCCCCCAGCCGATGGCTGGCGCCCGGGGGCGGGACCGCCATGCCGCCCCCCCCCCCCTGGCCGTCAGGAGGCATCGCCAGGGGACCAGAGGGCCCCACCCACTCCCCTCCCCCCCTCCCACTCAGGCCCAAGAGCGGACGGAGGCAGACCGAAGAAACGGCGGCCCCACACCCCCCCCGAAGAGGCCGCTGCACCCAGGATGCGGGGGCAGCACAGCCGAGGCAGGCGCCCACACGCCCTGCCTGCTGCCGGCCGACAGCGGACCGGCGACGCCCAGGACGGCGCAAACGGAGCGGCCTTATCAGAGGCCGGCCCGGGGAAGACGGGGGCGCGAACCAGGGCGAGGAGGTTCCCCCCCCCCTCCCCCCCCCCCCCCCCCCCGCCCCACTGACCCGTCGACGGCCGACCGGACCGCGCCCGACGCCCACGGCCGCCCAGCAACCCCCACGGCACGAGTATACCCCAGGGGGGGCACGCCGGGGGCAACAGAAGGCAGGCCGACGCCTGACGGGGCGGGGGGGCGGGGGGGCAGCCCCCCCACCCCCCGCCCCCCCGCACCCCCCCCAAGTTAGGGAGCCACAGGAGCGGCCCTCCGCCCCCCCGGAGCCGAGGGGACGCCCCCCCCCCAGAAGGGACCGCGACGCGGGGGGGGGGGGGGGGGGCGCGGCTGGATCTGCTCCCGCGGGGGTCGCGGCCGCGGGGCGAGCCCACACCAGCGTGTCGGAGCAACGCGCGCAACGGAACAGTATGGGGGCCGCGCCCCACATGACCCTCCCGTGACCACAGCCCACTCAGGGAGAGCAGAGGGGGGGTTCAGGTCTGCGGGGGCCCCCAGGGGAGCGGTCCACGGGCCGCCCCTCACCACCCCCCCAGCCCGGGGCGGCACAGCGACCCCGACCGCACGCGCACGCCGGAAGGGAGTGCGCCGACGACACAAGGGGGGCCAGGATTGAGTACCGCAGGCCGCCACCCAGAAGGGGAGCAGGGAGGCCGCGGCGCGACCCCCCCCCGACCCCCCCACCGGCCCGCAAGCCGCGGGGGCCCCGGCTCCCACCCCCCGAGGCAGGGGGGATGGCGCCCCCCCCCGCCCGAGAGAGGAGCCGGAGCGCGTCCCGCCCCCCCACCCCAGCCGCTGGCTCCCACGGGGGCCGCAGAGAACAAGCGAGCCCGCGCCAACGCGCCGGGACGCCGCACAGATCGCGCCCAGAGAAGGCGGGTGAGCATGAACCGGAGTGGTATGGGGGGCCACGCTTCCCATGGACAGCACGACGCCAGTGACACCCGCTTTGTTGCCTGCCCAGGGAACGCAGAGGGACGGAACGAGGCAGAGCGACCCCCCGCCCTACAAGCCCCCCCCCGGCCGCACAAACGGGGGGTACGGCGCACGCCCCCCCCCCCCCCCCCAGGCCGCCCCCCGGCACACGAGCGCCACGGACCCGCCCCGCGGCGCGCAGCCCCCACAGGGCGTGCAGGCCGAGGGGACAGAGAAGGGCCCCCACACCTGCACGCCCGCGCCCACAACACGTGGATCGCGGACCCCCACAGCCCGCCCAGTGGGCGGGCAGTCGGGGAAGGGGGGGCGCCTGACCCCGGACGCCCCTCGCAACAGTAGAAGGCACTCCCCTTCGGGGACGCCCTACCGCCACCCCCACAACCCCAAGCCAAGTAGGGGGGAACCGGGACCGGACCGCTTTCGCCCAAGCACGCCAGACGGAGCAAGGGACCGGGGCAGGACACGCGGAGGGGCACGGCCCTACCAGCGCCCAGTGCCGGGACCACGCGGGGTGCGCACGCCACACCACCCAGGGGGGGGAGGAGCGAACGCCGCGGGAGCGCCCCCGCACACACACGAAAGGGGCACGCGGAGACTACCAGAAGGGTAACCAGACCGAGCGCGCGGAACGCACAGACCGCGTGGAATGGCGTACCAGCGAGCGAGGGTAAGGGGCTCCCGGACGGGACGGCCTGCCACACGCAGCGTGGAACACGCGGGGCGGGAAGGGGGAAACAAGAGAGACACAACACCAGGTACCGTCCCGAACTCCCCGAACCGGCCGCGAGCGCCGCGCACACACAGACGGGGCACTGCTGCCGCCGCGGCAGTAGTGGCGCACAGCGCCACGCCCCAACCCCTAGGCCAGGCAGCCTCCGCGCCAGCCGAAGGGGGTCCCACTGGCGACAAGCCAGTAGCACGGACCCGGCGGCGCCGGCGCCCCGGGCGACCACGCATTAGGGGGGCAACGCAGTGGATAAGCGCCCGCAGCCACGGCTGCGAATTGATGCACTGACGGGGGAGTGGCGAAACGAGGAAGCCGGGGAAGGACGGGGCTCCGAGCCCTGTGAACCCGGGGAACTCCGCCACCAGGCAGGAGGTGCGTCTTGGAGGGCTCCCCACTAGGACCCAGTGGGGAGGATATCACCTGGCCCGACCAGGTGGCCCCCCGGGGCCGAAAGGCGTCTAGTACCCGCAAAATCAAACCTCAAACCTCAAACCTGTTCTTCGTCCCGCCTGTGGGGACATTTTTCCTCCAGCCCATTCAGAGGCAGATGGGAACGATCCCGTCACTAACCTTCCCAATTGATTAGATCGATCGGGAATCTTTATAATTTCTATTGAATGATGGAATCTTGCGGGAAATTGATTGAAGTCGATTATTCTGACCCGATTTCTCGCTGCCGTGAAAATGTTGCCTGTGGTGGCCTGCGCGCGTGTTGGCGGCGTGTTTCCGTGGCGAGTTTTGTTTTGACTTTTTCTCGTGTACCTTCGAGGTTGGAAAGGAAGTTAAGGGATGGATCTTTGGGGTTTGTTCATGTACCTTCATCTGGTGTACTCACCAGAACTTTCCGCCGTCGCGTCTGGGAGAAAATCGACGCGCAAAGTATTCCGTCAAGCGGCCAAACTCATGGTTATCATAGACCACTAGTTCGGAGTAAACCCTACATCTCCCCCCTTTACCTTGCTTCCATGCCCCTTTCACATGGGCATATCGTGTCCTTTTGGGAAGCGGCTTTTAGGGATTTTTTGGGACACACATGGGTACGAAAATCCTAAGTCAAAATAGTGCCGAAACGCTAACTTTTTGTACTTGCGAGCATGAGCGTAAAAAACGTAACATAATACTCACAAGACCAATAGCCCTAGGTCCTTTTCTATTTTGAAGCCAACTCAACGATAGCTCCACGCAATCCAATGCGTACCAAAACATGGCTTTTTGAAAAGAAGACTTTTCGTCTAGAATGTGGCCAAAATGGCCGTGGCGGCAAGGCTCGTTCTCGGGGCAAAGGGCCATATGAGCCTTAAACCAAGGCAGTATAGAACGTAGAGAGCACGAAAGATATTTGTTCCATTTTTCCAAGCCTATCTACTATTTTCTATAATATTGTCTTGTGGGCACACGCGCGGAACCTGCCTTTTGCACATGTGCCCATATGCATGCATGATTAGATTCGGGCCGCTCCGCTCTTCTGTCGCCATCCTGTCGCCTCCCTGTCGCCTCCCTGTCTCTTTTTCGGCACTTTTAGCCCCCTGTCACTCCCCTGCTGCTTGCCTGTCGCTTCCCTGTCGCACTCCTGCTGCTCCCCTGTCACTCTCGTGTCGCTTCCCTGTCGCTTTCCTGCCGCCCTCCTGTTGCTATCCTGTCGCTTCATGTCGCTTCCTGTCGTTCCCCATCGCCATGCTACTTTTTTCCTGGCGCCTTCCTGTCGCTCTCCTGTCGCTCTCCTGTCGTTCCTTCCTGTCGCTCTCCTGTCGCTTTTTCCTGTTGCCTCCCTCACGCCCTCCTGTTGCTTGCCTGTGCTCTTCCTGCCGCTGCCTTGTCGCCTCCCTGTTGTCTCCCTGTCGCCCAACGTGATAACCTGTCGCTCTCCTGTCGCTTGCCTGTCGCTCTCCTGTCGCTTGCCTGTCGCTTGCCTGTCGCTTGCCTGTTGCCTCCCTGTCGCCTCCCTGTCGCCCAACGTGGTAACCTGTCGCTCTCCTGTCGCTTGCCTGTCGCTCTCCTGTCCCTTGCCTGCCCCTTGCCTGTCGCCCTCCTGTTGCCTCCCTGTCGCCTCCCTGTCGCCTCCCTGTCGCCTCCTTGTCACTGGGGCAGGGGTTCACAGGTGTTGCAGAGTCACCCAATGCGTGCAGGCACGTCGGAAAGAGGGTCAAGGAGGACAAATATGAACACCTGCAAGCCGAGTGAGGAACGACAGAGGATTGCGGTCAGTGGAAGGGCCTGTGGTCCTGCATGTCACCAAATCCGTCGAACTTTCAAACGATTCCGTGCTTGCGGGGTTTTGCGGTCCAGTGTGTCGCACATCGAGTGGTTGCGGGGCGACGGCACTTTCATTGGATTCCAGGGGACCTCTGCATACAGTCACCAGAAGCAATGATCCCAGCTGCATCACATCATAAGCGCAGGGTGGGACCACACCTTCACATAATGGGTGCTCAAGGACAAACTTCGCTACTAAACAATTCGAAAAAGAATACCCAGCAGACTAAATGGACTCAAAATCAGCCGCAAAATCATTGTATACTGATGGTGGCGATGAAACACCCGGGATAAAACAGGGTTGCGTGCGCGCCACTGGTACCCGCTGTAGCGACTGAAAATCCTGTGGACGCATCAAGATAAGAGATGCACCCCTCTTGCCTGAGCGCCTGTCTTTTTCAAGCGCAATCACGTTCGCCCAATCACAGCACACGCCGACACTCCGACACTGAATAGGCACTCACAGCACGCGCCCACACTCAACTGATACTGACAGCACGCGCCGACACGCGAATGACACTCACAGAACGCGCGAACACTCAAATAACATTCAGAGCACGCGCTGACACTCAAATGACATTCACAGCACGCGCCGACACTCAAATGACACTGACAGCACACGCCCCCACTCAAATGACACTCACAGCACGCAGGAGCACTCAAACGACACTCACAGTACGCGCCAACACGCAAATGACACTCAGAGCACGCGGGAACACGCAAGTGACACTCACAGCACGCGGGAACGATCAGCTAACTCAACTAACATTCGGAGCCAGCAGCAGCAGCAGCAGCAGCAGGCTGTAGCACCACCACCAGCACGCAGCAGCAGCACCATGAGCATGCATCAGCAGCACCAGCCGCAGCAGCAAGCTGCAGCAGCACCACCACCTGCAAGCAGCAGCAGCGCTAGCAGCAAGCAGCAGCAGATTCAACACACACGGCGGCAGCGGCAGCTTCAGCAGCAGCAGCGGGAAGCAGACCTTGGACCTCGGCCCTGTCTTCTTTTCTTTTTCTTTTCTTTCTTCTCTTCTCTGCTCCTTCCTCTTGTGCTGCTTCTTCGTCTTCTTCGTCACCTATCTTTCTGTCATCATATTCTTCCCTCCTGTTCTTCTTCTCCCTCTTCTTCACTTGCTTCCTGTGTCGCTTTGCACACACAGAACAGACAGAAAAATTCAACCACTAATCATAATCAAACAGATCAAACACAAAATGAATTTGAACAGTTGTAAATTGCATACCTGTGCACCATTTTCTTCATATCAGGATTGCCAGTGGGGCTAGGGATTACCGGTCGGCTTGCTCGCTGCTAGCTATTCACTTAAACCATCATTATGTCACAAAGGAAAGATATTTTTCAGTGGAAAAGCAATGAAATGTAGTGATTCCAAAAAAGATTAAAATTCACCAAACGCTAAAGATCTATGCCTGAAACAATGAGATGACATCTTACTAAGAATCCACATAAATGTAAAACATTGGTTCGCATTTTCTTCACATATATCAATCTATATAAAAATCCATGTACTATTTTGTCTCCCTTGTCCTCTTCTACACGCCTGTCGCTCTACTGTCGCACCCCTGTCGCCTCCTTGTCGCCTTCCTGTCGCCTTCCTGTCGCAGAAAAACACCCTGCCGCTCTACTGTTGCTCTCCTGTCGCTCTCCTGTCGCTATCCAGTCGCTCTCCCCTGTCGCTTCTCTGTCGCTTCGCTGTCGCCGCTAGCCCTGTTGCCCTCCTGTCGTCTTCCTTTCACTTTCCTGTCGTTTATCCTGTCGCTATGTCTTGTTTCCTGTTGCTTCCCTGTCGCCCCCCTGTCGCCCTCCTGTTGCCCTCCTGTCGCACCTCCCCTGTCGCCTCCCTGTTGCCTGCCTGTCGCCTCGTGTCGCTTTCCTGCCGCTTTCCTGCCGCTTTCCTGTCGTCTTCCTGTTGCCACCCTATCGTCTTCCTGTCGCCACCCTGTCGCCTTCCTGTCGCTCCCTGCCAATTTTCGCCGTCGCCTGCCTTGCGTGGCCCGAATCTATTCAGTTGGGATCACAGGGAAGACTTGATCCAAAGTAAGTATGTTTGGAAACACTTACCATGTGGCCTCCAATTTGGGTAGATGCCATATTAGAAGTCCTCTGGTGTCCCATGGGTATATGTGGCCCAATATTGGCATTTTGGCCATCTATCCCACTTTTCGTGTACTCCAAGGGCGGAAGTGTTAAAAATGGTTTTCTTGTCCTTCGGACCCGAAGTAATGTTGATAAAGGAACTTGAGGCTCTTGATTGCTTCCATGCAAAAGCCTAAAGTCCATCTCCCTCCCTTCCTCCCTCCCGGAGATAAAACTTTTGGAGTAAAGTCCTTTGGGACTACTAACCCTCTTTTTGGCGACAATGGCACCAAACCCCATCTCCCCCTTAATGTTCGCGCCGGGGCTGTGTACGTTTGTTATCCGAGGTTAAAGGCAATTTCGAAAGGGGACATAAACCCGCCTCAAATCATGTGTATCCCCTTATGTCCCCTCTCTGGGATGGGAGAGCCATGGGTGGCTCAATATGGCGTATGCGGCCTCTTGCCATTTTTCGTGTACCTTCTTTCCGCTAATGGAAAAAATGGTTAGAGGCCACTCCGAGGGTTGACATGGGGCATATATTGGGACCTAGTTCCCATGTGTCTATAGCAAATTTGGTCAGATTATTGCTCGCCATGACCGTGGAGATATGGGATCATGAGTGTGGGCCGTTTTCGTTATTTTCGCTTTTTTTTGCAATGTCAGGCCAAGTTTGGGAACACCATGTCTTAATGGAGCAAGGGACCTAGCCACAACCGAGTGGCGATTCTTGTAGCATTCGACTAAGGGTCAATTGCCCTGGAGTTACGTATTTGCTACTGTGGACTAGTGGGAGTTATGCAACTTACGGTGCGTGCCACATTGCCAAATTTTGCCTTCTTTGTTGTTTTTCCGCCCCGTTGCACGACCTTCCCCTTTGGGAACAGCAGGCAGCCAAAGTGACAGCACGCAAAACCCCGATGCATGGGACCAAGGCAAATATCAGGGCCCGGGGATCAAGGCTTGGCTTGACAAGATGTCCACAAAAGTCATCCCTGCTCGGCCACCGAAGATGCCCGATTCTGCCAAATTTGGCATCTTGACCCCACGTGGCGACCCTGTGGCGCTAAGATGCCTGGGAATCCGAGTTGCATAGGGCCTCTAGGGAGAT
Organism: Eutreptiella sp. 'Long Island Sound 2002'; assembly: GCA_964036045.1. Classification (NCBI taxonomy): domain Eukaryota; phylum Euglenozoa; class Euglenophyceae; order Eutreptiales; family Eutreptiaceae; genus Eutreptiella; species Eutreptiella sp. 'Long Island Sound 2002'. The sequence goes on along the minus strand of OZ038383.1, from coordinate 67,821,852 downwards.
CGCACTCCAAGGCTACAGGGATGTTTGCTTCGCCCCTACCCTGGTATCGCCCAGCTGAGGGGTCAATTTTGGACTTTTTTGAGCCATAGTCAGGATGGGCCGAAACAGCCCATGTTCAGCCTCCAACTACCAGGGGATAATGGCGGGGCCATATCTCCGGCTCACAGAGGACTTGGGACCTGCCATCAAGGGGGCATCGGGGATTATTGTTGGCTGACCTTGGAGCTCATTGGTTACTGGGAACGTGGCCGTGGCTGGTCGGGAGACCTCTCCCTTGGCAGGAATAATGGGTCCAGTTTGCGCAGGTCCATGGGTTTTCTTTGAGCCCCCGTACCTGCATGCCGCTGAGGACGTGGGACCTAGAGCTGGAATACTGTTGGGGACTGTGTGTCTATTGTCCTGAGGCGCCCTTACCTCCGTCCATGGCTTATCCCATCTTTGTACATACCCTGGTGTGTCTTTGTATATACTTTTTTTTTGTTTCAGAGTGGCAAGGATCCTAGAACGCTTTCTTCTACGAGGATGCCCTTGTGAGCGCAGTGCTTTGCCTGCCTGCTTGCTTGTGTGTCCGCCGCAGCGTCCCGTGGCCAGCCCCCCCCACGGGAACGCATCGTTGGCTTCAACAACACCGGACACAAATCCTCTTTTTGCTTTTGTTGTCTGATGAGTAAGGAGCGAGGACGAGAGAGGGAGAGGGAGACGGGGGAAAGGGAGGCGCGCGTCATGCAGAGCCGCTAGGTATGGGTTCAGGACCCCAGCCTGTACAAAGGCAATTGACGGTGGGTTCCGCCAGTTGCACTGACCAACTAATATGCTCTGACAGGTTTGCCTGCCTTATCGCAGACTGACGAAATAACTCGGGGCCACCGCACACAATGACCAAGGTGACAATGAAGATGTCAATGACGACAACAAAGATGCAGATGCCACTGATATCCATGCCCCCAGCATGAACATGCTCAAGTAGCAGTGCATGGGGTCACGTCACTCTTACCTCAAGAAGTCTTCACGTCGGGGAACAAATGAACAAAAGAAGAGTCAAATCCTCGAATCTGCACACCCACACAGGTTCCCGGGCAACAGCTGGAGGGTAGGCGCTGAAATGAAAAAACCCAGAGACCCCTCCCAAGAACTCACCCGCACTGCCCACTGGCGCCATCGTCGGACTTCAAAAGGCAATATCGTCCATCCTAAATTTAGCATTTGATAGGCGGGCTAGAGTCGCAGGATTGGCCCCAAAAAGAATATCCTGAATTTGTGCCCTAAAAGGTTTGATGAAATCCTGCAGGTTTTGTGATTGGAAAACAGGACTAGAGCAGCAAGTAGAGCATGAAAACGAGAAGGATCAAATCAATGAACAGTTTTGAAATCCAATGTAGTAGAGAAGGGCTGCGGAAAGACAATGCATGTTTAAGTACAAAGATTCAATCACAAATCGACAAAACAATTGATTTTATAGTGAAAACCGACTTACGTCTGGGCGCAAAGATAGTCCCAAGCACCTCTTGTGCACCTTTTGACATGCAATGGAGTAGCTTATGAGTCTGGAGCATGCAAGCTTGGCCAGACAAAGGATATGGCTTGGGCAGCATGGCCAAGCAACTGAATTCAGAATCAGTTCAAAGGTAGGCCCACAATAAGTAGGAAAAACAATTGAGTATGGGGACCTGAGGTGGGAGACCACTAGGCTTAACCGACAAGGCCCAATGCATCGAATGTCTATTTGTTTTCTGTATTACCTCCATGAAGGAAGAGACCTCTGCTCACCTGAGTTGTAGGGGTGAACTTCATGGGGGAGTATGGTTATAACTCTAGTTACTTTGAAAGGTGTACCTAAACACTGAAAAAGAGTGATTAAAATGATTAAGTGTTGTTCTTCATAACTTCCCAAGGTTTAAGGGGGGACTTGGCCTGGATCAAGTACCCCAAGAAGGACATGGCAGTGAGGCCCTCCTACTCCCCCCTGGAGTACTAGTTGATCAAGCTAGTAGGACCAAGGAAAAAAGGTCAAATAGCCCTGATATTAATTCTGAAAATACTTCAAACCAGCATATGACATTGTCATCACTTCATAGAAGTTTACCACACTGTAGGTACCCTTGAAGAACAGCGTAATGTACCGTGTATGATGTCCCTACGAAGCAGCATTTGTGGAACGCTGCGAGCGTACGGCAAAACCGTTCGGCAAAAGTTTGGGGGTATTGGGGTTTGAACCCAGGACCTCCTCCGTAGAGTAGAAATGCTTGCCCACTAGGGTACAGTCGGGCACTCTAATGCGGACTGCAATCGCTGTAGAATCAGCATTTGAGTAAAAGTCCTGACCAAGGGCGAGGGCGAGGCAATACTCCTGATGGAGCGCACAAAATTCCGGAAGCTGAAGAAATATAGGTAGGTAGGTAGGTATCTTCGGGAGCTGGGGATGCCTCCTTTGACATTGCAGGAAGAAGGTCTTACCAAGGGGACGTCCTGTCCCTCCCACTGCCCTATGTCAGGTGCCTCTTGAGCCGCTCGCGCATGTGCTTGGGAAGGCATTGTCGCGGCCACCCGGTCCATGTGTCCCAGGTGGGAGGGTGTCCCCACATGTGTCCATGGGTAGGGCCACATGCCCCCTCCTAACGGCTGCAGCTCTGGGGGCTGCCCAGCTGTGTGGAGTATCTCTCACCACAAGGGGTATTGCTCCCGCTAGTATACGGTACGACCGCCTCACTCTTGTGGCTTGAGTTGCGGGGCCACTCTGCTTGGCAGGTGACCCCCTCCTGGAATGTGTACCGGCTGGCCTGTCACCGGTTGCTTCCATGGCTCCGTGTGACGTTTGCCATGGTCCCTGATGCAGCCTGGCCGGGCTCGGACCAGTGGCCTTGGAGTACCGCTCCTGCCACTGGCCCGGTGGGTCGGCTGGGTCGCCCCAGTGCGTCCGACCCATGGGGTATTGGTTCCTTTCCTGTCCCTCGGCCGCCCTACGTGTGTGCAGTGTCCTGGGCCGCTTGGCTCCTGTTCACCGGTGTGCCCGCGCAGTTTGCTGTGTTGCGTCTGCGGTGTCCTGGGCTACTTGGCTCCTGTTCACCTCTGTGCTCGCTCGGTGTGTGGTGTTGCATGTGCGGTGTCCTGGGGCACTTGGCTCCCGTTCACCGGTGTGCGCGCTGTTCGCGGTGCGCGTGTGCAATGGGTGGTTGTGTCCCTCTTCCTCCCCCCCTAATTTTTTTTTTTTTGATGAAAAAAAAAGAAGAACAGGGGCGCGCGTACACTGCAGGCACAGGCACGGGCAGCTGGTGCGGCGGTGCAATAGTGTTGTGTCCCCTGGTGTGTGTCGTCGGTGCTGTGGCGGCGGTCGCGCCCCAGGGGTGCGGCTTGCGCGTCCTGATGTACACGGGCTTGGGCCAGGGTTGGTTTGGTGAGGTGTCTCTTTGCTTCTGGAGCTGGCTGGTTAGGCGGCTGTGTGGGCTGTGGGTGTGGGCTGTGGTTACGTTGTTCGCTTGGCGGGCCTGGTTAGGAGTCAAGGGTTGGCGGTTTCGGGGTGTGGCTCGGGTTTGATATGTGTTTGGGTTTTGCCTCGGTTAGGCGGTTGCGACGGTAGCGGGCCTGGGTTCGGTGCCTTTGGGCGTAGTGGTGCCCGTTGTCGTGTGCGTTGGAGTCCTTCGGCGTCCGGTTGGTTTGGTGACTTCTGGGCGGGGCCTGGCGTGGCGCCCTGTGGTGGTGGTCTGCTGGGTAACGGGGTCAGGTGGCGGCGCCGCTGGCCGGGGGGTCAGGCGCGCCGTGTTCTGTGGTGCGCAGGGCTCCAGGGGTGCTGTCGGTGCCGCCAGTGTCGGTGCGCCGACGCTTGTGGGGTGGTGAGGGGGTCTGTTTGTGCGGGGCTGGGCTTTGGATGATGTCCCATAGGCGGATGCCGTCTCGCTTTGTCTCCTGGAGGGTCTCCCGCAGGTGCCTGAGGACATACGGGTGGTCCTGGGGCGCGGGGAGGTTGCGGGGGTGGACTCCCAGGGGGTGGAGCGCATCGGACAGCATGGTTTCCCATGCGGCCTGCAGCATCCAGGCCCCCCCGCCGGCCGGAGGCGGCAGTTCTCCACCGAAGAAATATACAAAATGTAACCAACAGGGTGTGAATCCTGTGGTTGAGCAAAAGGATTAGCGATTGAAAAAGACAAATCGCTAAAAGGTGACCCAAACACGCTAGAAATCGTAATCTTTTGTCTAAAAGTTACAGTCGCAGACAAGCGCAACTGAGCCGCATTCACAAAGAGAGGCGCAGAAGCTCAAAGGGATCTAAAAAAGTAAGGTATGGGCCATTCATTTAAAGCTTTCAAGAGAAAGTGTTGCACAGTTGCATCAAAAACGTTATAAACATTAGGAAAAAGAATGAATCAAGTAGGTACACAAGAGAACAGCCTCACAACCTGCCTCCATGTCATGACGCACATATGCATTGTGTTCGTGTTGTTTGTTTCTTTCAAAAGGTAGGATTGTTAATGTGGTGTTCGTTAGTTGTGTGGGTCCTCACCTTCCTTGCTCTGCACAGATTGAACTGTGAATCAGAGGTATGCGAAACGAATGGAGCACGCAGCGCACACGTAGGGTTGGACTATGCCCTGTGCTTGCGATGCATGTGCCTAACAAGGGTATGCACACGTTGTTGCGCTTTCCCTGTGTTTCAATTCACTCCCTCCTTCTCTTCACATGTGAGAGAGAAAGGGCTTTTGCGTGCTTGCTCTCTCTGTAGCGTTAAAGTTGGGTTGCTGAAAACACTAGGCTTCGTTTTGCGCTGTGCAGTTGCTGTTCAATCCTCTCTCCCTCCTGCAGGTAACAAAGGAAGGGGTGCATGATACACTGGATGCATTAAGCGCTTAGGGCTGTTTACAAATCGATGTAGCGTGTTTAAGCGCTTAGGCTGGTAGCAGCGTTTGGTGTCTCTCGACATTCACATGATGCGTGGTGAGTAAGGTGAGTATGCCCAGGATGAGCCCACCTCCTGGTTGAGTTTGTGTTGGAACGGTTAAATGGTAGGAAAAATTTTACGAAACTTGGTTTGTGTTTGCAATGCCTCCCTTCTCTGCATGCTCACAATGCATTAGAGAACTTAGGCAACGCGCTGTGCTCGCGGTAAAGGCCTTGTTAGGTTACCCAGGGCCCCACCCTACGGTCTATAAGAGAACAGGCGGGGTCCTCAACGCCTGCGTGCTTGATAGGACAGTTCGCGGACAGTGTATTTTTTTCCAATCTAAGACCCGTATAATACGGCGAGGCTGGTTAGGTTTCTCAACCCCAAACTGTTTTGCATGGGTTGTGCTCTCAGGTGGGCAAAAGTACGGGTGCTTGGTGCACAGCAGCGCAAATTGTCCGTCCAGCTAAACAGGGCGCTGATGACAATAATCAAAAATAGGGAAAAGAACGTCTTCTTCATGTACAACGCATTGTGCGCTCAACAAGTGCAACCTTCACTGCAAGCCCTGTCAGAGAAATGCGCGAGGGTGTCCCTGTCAGGCCACAGCAGCCTAGTGGCGCTGTGTTTGCCTGTTCTTTCACAGGGGGGCCATTAGGGCCGGAGACAACTTCGTCAGTGACACCCAGCAGTGTGTGTTGGAGTTAGGGTCAGCAAGCCTGGTAGGGACTGAGTGCGGTTGTGCTCACGCTGCCGTCGAAGGCTGGTGCTGGCATTAGTGAGTGTAGTGTAGTGGTGTCTCCTGCTCCGTGTGCTTTTCCTCGCGGGCAGGGGAGTGTGTTAGCCTTTGGCCTCTGGAAGAACGGGCATTTTGCATGCCCTTAGCACACTTGGCCACCTCCTCCATCTCTAGTATGTAGGGCTTTTACCGTTCACCCAAAGGCTAGGCGCTAGCACAGAAATGGGGCGCCAGAGGAGTGGTACCAGTAGCTGACTACGACCTTTGGTCCGACATCAGTGAAGGCCGATGATGGCAGTCACGATGGGGAGAGAAGTGGGACACACACAGACACAAGTAGCACAATTAGGGGTATGGTAACACCGCCAAGACGGGTGGAACCCCATGGGTCTGGACCAGTTAGGGGTCCTAACTGTGCGCACGCTTGTTCCCAAGGAGGGTGGACACACCTTGCCTTCAATACCTAGCTTGCCATTCCCCTCTGGTTTAGGAAGCCACCGCTGTTCGTTGGCTCCCCCGGGTCGTCACATCAGGGCATATCCCACGCAACACGTGGTCAACAAGGCACCCACTCGCTGGGTGGCTGCAAACCTGATGAGCGGCCATCTGGCTCAGCCTGGTAACCACAGGCATGGGAGTGCAGGGCTCCACCAAGGCAGGAGCAGGGCTCGAAAAGCAGCGGATGTGCAAGTCTTTGGAGTGCCGAACCGGATTGAGGGCGGGAGTTAGTACATTCACTGAAACTGGAGCTGTAGCAGAGTCGTGAACCTGTCCTCATTGGAGGCAGCGTTCTGCAGGTCGGTTTTTTCGACCTCTCTGTCGCTTAGGCGCAACTCATTCCATGACAAGTCGTCGCGGGAATGGTAGTGCCTCAACTGTTTAGGGGCACATAGTAGTTCACCACCTAGACTTGCACCGCACCTGACATGGATCCTAGATCCGTCTGTCCTGATGATACGATAGGGCCCAAAAGAAGCGTCCTGCAGGCAGTTACTAGGCTAGGAGGGTAGTCTCCAGTGGTGAACCAAAACAAGGTCACCAACCTTAAATCTGGCGGGTCGCCGTAGGCGATTTCGTCGGCTCATTTCACGTTCAGGAACGTGTCTCAGGTTAGTTCCTGCCTGGTTAGCCATAGACTGCTTGTGTTCCAGCAAATCTGCAACGAGACTCTTGAAGTCCTCAGGAAAGTGGGTATTGCAGAACCAAGCAGGTTGTCCTCCATGAAACAGTTTGTGGGGGGTGAACCCTGTAGATGAGCTCCTCTGGGAGTCCATGGTTAGCACAGCCCACGGCAGTAGCCGTATCCAATCTTTGGTCCTTCCCTGTTTCATCAGCATTCCCAAGTTGTGTTCTACCACACGGTTCTGTCTCTCCCAAAGAGGGTTAGACGTGTGAGTATAGGGCACATATGTGGTCACCTGAACGTCGACTACGTTCAGTACACGTTTGTACCATCCTGTTTGGCTGCCCATGCGTACATCTTCATCAGAGTGCACCTCTTTAGGTGCTCCGTATGGCTCGAACCATTGTTTGACCAACATTTTCACAGTCTGCTCAACTGCAAATCTCTTACTGCAAGAAAACACACGGGTGAAGCGTGACAGGCCACAGGGTACAACTAGGCAGCCATCATAGCCACCCAAGCGTGGAAAGTAGTGGAATAACTCCGCGTAGAGAAGCGAGTTAGCACAATAGGCTATGGGTAAGCTGCAGATCAGTCCGCTATCCCTACTATCGCTCTGGTCGCTGGGATGACAGCCACAAGCATCAACAATGGTCTGCATACTAGACCTCAGATTCGTTAAGGTTAGACTGCAGTAGAAACACTCAGGGAAGTCCACTGAGCGATTAGCGCCAGTGTGACCTGAGTTGAGATGGGAATACTGCCGGCACCCATCCAGCTGTGTCCCAGGCACAACGATACGATCCTTGTAGAAGAGGTATTGGTTATACCACTGGTGCCCGTCTATGACACGGGATTCGAGATCAGTCCTGAGGTTTCGGGGAATATTTGATATTCTGACTGATAGTTGCTTAGACACCAACCCTCAAGGATTCCAGCCGTACGCATGGACAGGTCGAGCTAGACGTGCATGCGTTGGAAAGCCTCTTTTGCAAGAGCCTCAGAGCTCTCACCAATAAGCGCATCGAAGCTGTCACGCGGTATATAGTCAGACAGTTGGTTTTCTATACCAGGGATATGGTCGACAGTCAGCCTGACCTGGCTGAGGTATGTCCACCATCGTTTTAGTTTCGCTTTCTCTGGTGTAGGTCCTTTCCCAAAAAACGTCACCAGTTCCTGGTTACATAACCAGACAATAGGGTAAGATCCCAACCATCAGGGCTGTGGGGAGAGCAGGAACATACCAGGCACAAGTTCCTGGTCAAAGGTCTGTAGTTGGAACGGGCCTGGTTCCATTTCGAGTTCCAGTGACCAAGTGGCACCAGTCGCCACTCACTGGAGGGATAGTTGTGTTTCACAAAACAATCACTGTTTAAACCTCAGGTGCGATAATGGCTTAGCTCTGCAGGGTTAAGCTCTTATAATTGGTAAATCGTTCCCCCCCCCTACATCACTCGCATTAGTGATTAGGATGATCTCGCCCTTACATCAAGGTACCCCCAGACAGTTTGAGAAGGCGATTTCTTCCTTCTCCACCTGGAAACACTCTTTCTCTCTGGAGGTCCACCTCCAGGGAGTAGGTTTCTTGATTAGGTCGGTGAGAGGCGCAGTGGTCTAAGTAAAATTGTGGATGTGGCGCTGATGGAAGTTACAGGCACCCAGAAAACTCCTCACATGGTGTAGACCCTTCTTAGGGTCATCTGGAATGTGCATGTCCCGTAGAGGCTGCATCTTAGACGCGGCTGGTTTCCACCAGCCATACCCCACATCCAAAACCGCACTCCATCTCCTCTTTCATAAACTGGTATTTCTCGAGTTTGATATGGAGATGACTTTCCTGACAAAAAGTGAAAACCTCACGCAGGAGGAGGACATGGTCTTCTTGGGTATTGGTACCCAAACTCAACTCATCGATGTCAGCCTCCATCTCAGCCCCTCGAGAAGTCAACTCTTGTACAAGAGGCCTGTGCCTCAGTATATACAAAATTGGATTCATCAGTTCCTGGAAGAGTGCCGCGGCGTTGAGGACCCGAAAAGACCTGACCTTCCATTTGAATACACGACACTTAGGGGTTATAAACGCCAGCAGTTCCTGAGCTGCGGCGGTTAGGTTAACCTGCCAGAAACCACTGTGTTTGTCCATTTTCGTCTTGTACCTGCACTTTGCAATAGGGTCCAGGATGTTTCCTGTGTTAGGAATAGTCAATAGTCGCCCAACGGTTCTTTGTTTTCTTATTGACCTCCCCGTAGTCAACCACCTGACGCACGGCAGTAGATCCATGTTTAGCAACCAAGAAACACGGACTGCAGTGATGGGGGTAGTCCCCCTTCTTATATTCCAACACAAGGCCAGCATCAATACATTCCTATATCTGGCGCTGGATTTCCTCAACCTGATCCTGAGGAGCGGGGTAGAGACGACGTCTCACCCGCGTTTTGTGAAACTGAGGTTTGACTTTCAGGTCCATCTGGACCAGTTTTTTGCATGAAAGAGGGGGGGGGGCAAGGCGCCGAACACCTCCTCATAGGTTAGAAGCAGTTTCTTCAGTCGGGGGTCTGGGTTCATACTCTCGATTTTCTGTTGAAAAACCACCTCAGCATGGAGGTTGCTCTTACAAAGCTCATCTTTTCTCTGCCGATCAGCAGTTCTAGCAAGAGCGAGCTATCGTCGCACTCTGGGGGACACTGTTGCCCGTAGTGCAGAGAGTACACCAGGGGTACCTCCGGGTCACGTAGCGTGTAGAGCTCATTATCCTCCTCAGACCAGATGGAGGATTTCCAGGTCTGTCTGAGGTTTTGGAGTCGCTCCTGGCGCTCCATATGTTCGGCTCTCAGGTACAACCATTTTCAGACTTCCTGGGCGTCATACTCTGACAGGGGCATGTTATTAGCCGCAGGCCGCCCTAGACCAACTCCTGAGCATGCATGTTTCACGTGAAGCACAGGCTTCCCAACAGGGGAACGTTGCTCGGGGGTTGAAACCAGCTCTACCTCCTCCGGCAGCAGCTGGGCCAAGAAGGCACCGTCTTTGAGATCACCTAACCTCCACCCAAAGAGAGCACGGCCATGGAGAGTTGGTCTCATCCCGGAGAGCCGGAGAGAGTACATGCATCGCCTGACCATGCCCGAGAAGAGATATTCCCCAACCAAATCCCTTGAGAGAGATTGACCTATTCACCAAGAGAGAAGGCATGCATGGGGAGAGAGTTTTGCCTAGCCTTGACCCAAGAGAGCATGCATATGGAGAGAGTTTTGCCTAGCCTTGACCCAAGGGAGCATGCATGCACTTGGAGAGAGAGTGGCGAAAGCTCGACCAATGCCTATCCTTGAGTGGAATCATAAGACGGCAAAACCGGGGCACGTCTTAATTGGATAACTCCCAAACCACGGGCACTTGAAAAAAAGTGAAAGAGCCCAAGTGTCTCAAAGGATCAAAGACAACGGTCACATGGCATGGAGTGCTCAATTTACCTCTTGAGCAGAATTACGAATTGGGAGAGAGCAGGAGAGTGAGGGAAAGCACCAAATCCACCTTGGGGAGAGGAGACACTATATGTTCACCTTGACCATGGAATTGTGGGCACCACGAAGTTTGAGTCACACCATGAATGAACCATGCATGAATGACAAATGCAATGTCAACTCTTACAATGAATGCATCAGACCTTAAAACCAAATATGCTGTGGCACCTCAATGGAATCCAATTGCAGAGGCAACAACCAATGCATCCCACAACCAGCGGTGTGCCTACCTATGCTTCCCTTGGTGTCACCTCTCATCTCCTTCAGAAGAGGCCCGATGTGACTGGTAGGTTTTGCCGTGACTACTAATACCACCATAGCAGAGAGAAGGACGGTCTTGGTTTCCCCGGAGGTACTCCCTCAACACTGCCCACAGAAGCGATCAACGTACGTACTATGGCTGTCACATAGTCTTCCTCCGGTTGAATAAGTGATTCCAATTTCCACATGATAGATCTAACACTATTAGCACCGTACTGGAAAGGTATTCGATTGGCTGGCCTGCATTATGTGGCGACCAAAGACGGCGAATTGGGAGAGAGCGGGAGAGTGAGGGAAAGCACCAAATCCATCTTGGGGAGAGGAGACACTATATGTTCACCTTGACCATGGAATCGTGGGCACCACCAAGTTTGAGTCACACCATGAATGAACCATGCATGAATGACAAATGCAATGTCAACTCTTAGAATGAATGCATCAGACCTCTAAACCAAATATGCTGTGGCACCTCAATGGAATCCAATTGCAGAGGCAACAACCAATGTATCCCACAACCAGCGGTGTGCCTACCTATGCTTCCCTTGGTCTCACCTCTCATCCCCTTCGGAAGACGCCCGATGTGACTGGTAGGTTTTGCCGTGACTACTAATACCACCATAGCAGAGAGAAGGACGGTCTTGGTTTCCCCGGAGGTACTCCCTCAACACTGCCCACAGAAGCGATCAACGTACGTACTATGGCTGTCACATAGTCTTCCTCCGGTTGAATAAGTGATTCCAATTTCCACATGATAGATCTAACACTATTAGCACCATAATGGAAAGGTATTCGATTGGCTGGCCTGCATTATGTGGCGATCAAAGACGGCGCGCGCGCACACACAGCAGCAGCCAATCGACGAATCGGAAATCTAAATAATGTTAGAAGAAATGCTGGCCAACCGCAGAATTGAAATGAAATCAATGCAACAAGATAAATGCAAAAACAAAACTGAAATCTGCGGTGGGAATTCATTCTTGGATCGATATCTGGGATTGGGATCACATGCTGAGATCGCATAATAATTTACACCCGAAATGGCACACAAGAAGCACCATGAGTGTGCAAAGGAGAAATGTACAACAAACAGGGACTCTGACATGGCTATGCCCTAAGTTTTACACCCTCCTCCCTGACTCAGACCTCCCCGATGCTCCCACACAGCCAAAATCAGAAACCGAGGGTCAGAGCTATGGAAACGAGTACAAACAAACATTATAGGGCAGGTGGTTGGTGCAAAATCCACACGGGTGTGGGCATTGCATAAACACCCCCCTCTCTAGCCCTGAACACCCTGCAAAACTCAAATGCTGGTGTTTAGGCGATAAACTACCTATGCAAAGCCCCCACACGTGCCATTGACACCCCCCTCCCTAGCTGCAAATTCCCGGCGACAAGCCAAGCCGCAGCAAAACAATGCCACCCAATGGCGCGCAGGGGAATCAACGAGCAGAATGAGAGCCATACAATTCTGATATGCACCTTGAGGTCACCAAAGACAATAAATAGAGAAAGTATCGGAAAAAACAATTTTCGAAATAAATAATTCTTTCGAAAAAAAATTTCCTCAAATTTTTTCCCACCAAATATTATCTGATTTGGGACCCAGGTGAAAGCAGTGAGCAAACAGATGCCATGGTTGCATCCAGAATGTTTTTTGGAACTGGGTAGGTACTCACGAAATCTTCCAACTCAACAATATGTCAAAAATATCGCAAAAAAACACGGTTTTTGACCCTAGCTAACCCTACCCTAAAAACTTTTTTAGGAGGGTCTACCGGGGGCCGCTGGTGCAAACCTAATGCAAATGGACCCTGCGGTTCCGTCCCGCATGCCAAAAAATGGTCCATGATCCGTTCGGAACCTCCCCAGGTACCACCAGTTCGGAGATATGAAAAATCAAATTTCTGCTAAAAATAGTAACATTTGTTACTAAAAATAGCCAAGCGGAAAAATTGGGATCTCCGAATAGGGCAGCCCTGGAGGGAAACGAACCTCAGCAATCCGACAAGCGTGCAAAAATATGGTCGCGGACGCTGAGGAAACGCGAAACGGGGCCGGTGGGGAGGAGTTCTAAAAATAGAAATTTTGTTACTAAAAATAGCACCAAAATTCTAAAAATCGAACGTGGTGTTCTAAAAATAGAAACACCAATTTTTGAAAGAATGGGCCCCCCCAAAGCACAATTGGCATCCCGCATCGCGTCCGGCAACCTCAAATTAGGGGCGGGAGCTCAAACAACATAAGCATTCAGCGCGTCGAGGTCAAATCTATCCCAAGTGCCCAAAGTGGTGGGCACACCATGGAATAGGCACTGAAACACCCACAACAATACAAAACAACGGCATGGTTGCATCCGGCAACCCAAAATTAGGGGGGAAATGCAATACAGGGATGAGGAGGACATCACAATGCAAATTGAAGGAGTAGGTCAAACAAGTGGAAGAGACATGTGGGTAAGAGAGACAACCACCATCAATCGATGGCAACGGACAAGGGCAAAGGGATCATATGGCAAAGGGTTCAAAGCATCAATGCAAAATTGCCTGAATAAAGTGTGAAGAGATGGCATTCCACTCCAACGGGGAAAATTCGATGAAGAAAATTGCTGGAGCGCCAACCTGCCAATAGTTGGCAAAAAAATAGAAAATCAACAATAATTCAGCGCAAATCTGACAAAGACACATCAATCTCTTCCGGACGGTTGTACCGAGCCCATGTGTCGATGGTATTACGCAAGAAAGAGCCTGCATAATGCCACTCAGGTTCGGGGAACCCCCAAACTTTGACTCGCCACTGTCGCCTCCCCCTAACGACACGATCCTCCAAAACACGCTCGACCACGTAGGCGTCGGTCTCAATCAACCCTTCCCTATCCGTATATCAGTGAAAAGGCACTTTCTTGTCGTCCTTGTAAGGGACATAGGGCTTCAATCGGCGAGAAGTGAAGATCTCTTCCCTTCCTCGGATATTTACACGGTAGGTGCCCGGTGAGATGCGTCTCAACACTTCACAAGGGCCTTGTCAAATCCTCTCGAGCTTGCCATGCACAGGAGGTTCTACAATACGATTACGTATTCATACACGGTCCCCCGGCTTGAACGATTGCTCCGGATGTTTGGCCAAAGATTTGGCAAACTCCTTGGCATGGAGGTCTTTCAGGCGCTTTCGGCCTTCAGCACGTTCGTCCAACATACAACCAAAACATTGTCCTGCATCCTCAGCCCCATCCTGTAGGGATACGAGCAAACAATTCCCCCAACCTATTGGATCTCTCCCAAAAAGAAGTCGATGTGGGGAATACCCACTGACTGCCCCCGGCAAATCGTTCAAAGTCCAAAGGGCCAATGGCAAGCTTTCCACCCAGGAGTGCTTGCTGGAACCCCCACGCTGCTCAAGGTACTGTCTAAGTGAGTTTACAATACTTTGGACAGCTTGTTCAGCACGTCCGTTGCTCTTTGGTCGGTAGACCACCGAGCTGTGTTGTTCGACTCCACTCATGGCAAACAAATCCTTCAAAAATTCAGAGTTGATAATGGACGCATTGTCACAAATGAACTCTATTAGCAACCCAAACATGTGGACGCATCGATCCAAAAACAGAGAAGCAGCACTCTTGCTGTCCAGTCCCTTTTCTTGACAACGGATTGCCAATACATACCCGGTTTGACGGCAGACGATGACCATGAGATAGTCCACCTTTTTTCCAGTGAACGTCTGCAAACAATCAGGCAATTTACAAAAGTCAATTGCAAGGGATGAGAAGGGATACTGCAGAACAGGAGCAAATTCACATGTGTTGGGTTGCTTGCCACGCCTTGCCTTCGTGGTTTGACACTCATGACATCGCTCAAGAATTTTAGCAATGTCGGGTGACAGATTACGCCCACCCCTTGGCAAGTCGTAAGCAAGGCACCAACATTTTCTGTCAAACAACTCCACAGTTTTCTCCACCCGAGGGTGGCCATAAGAATGTATTGCGGCCACCACATCTGGGAAAAGAGCTGTAGGGCACACAATGTTTCCCTTGAACCGAATCTTTTTTTTGTCATCGTCCCGCCTCATACTGTAATCCCAATAATTCGGGTTGGAGATGACTGGATCAGACTCAAAGTCCCAGTCAGGAAATTCATCCCGATAATGCTCAGTCCAATCCTCATAGGGAATTTTGGTCTGAGGTGGTATGTTCACCTTGGACAGGGCACAAATGAGCCTCTCCGACTCCGGCCAATAGAACAAATAACTCATCCGAGCTTGAAGATGGGCTGCATAGCCAGAAACAATCTCACTGGACCAATTAGCTGCACATCCCTTAACAGAAACAATAGATGCAGCAACCTCATTTATCTTTTCGTCCTGTCTGTCCTGAACGTCCTGAGAACTGTCGTGGAAACACTGAAGAATGGAGGGGCAACGTTGCACCCAAGCTTGATGAGCACTTAGAGCCTGCACCGTGGCATACCCAAGCCATTGGAGAGTTAAGACAGCCCCCACGGCAGTGATGGCATTGAGAAGTCCTGAATCCAAATGGACTTGTGTGTCTCTAGCCCGCTGGGCAAAAAATGTTTCTTCCCTTTCCTTGACTTCACGTTCGTGCTTCATGACCCCCTTTTGATCGGCATCAGTGCCGTGAAAATTGGTGACATCCGCCAATCCGGCCAGATACGCCCACCGGGACAACCCATCGGCGACGGTGTTGTCCTTGCCGGGTTTGTACACCACTTCAATGTGGTACCGGCTTAATAATTCATGCCACCGGCCACGCCTCCCCAATGGCCCTGAGAGGGTACAAAGATCTTCTTTGTACCAACTCTCCAAGGAGTTGTGGTCGGTGTACACGGTGGCTTCTCGTCCCGGAATCCAACTTTTGAATTTTAGCAAGCAAGAGACTAATGCATAAGTCTCTTGCTCGCGGGTGCTCCAAGCTCTTTGTCCCTTCCTATCCTTTCCTTCAAGCTTGCGGCTGAAAAAAGCGCAAGGCTTCCACTCCCCCCCGGGGTTTTTTTGTTCCAGGACAGCACCGACACCATGGTCGCATGCATCCACATGGATGCGATATTCACCGTCGAAAGATGGTATGTACAACTCACACTCAGCACTGAGCGCTTCCTTCAACTGAACAAAAGCAGACTCCATCTCGGGCGTCCACTGGATACAATTACGCTCCCTTGGTACCCTACAACGTCCCTTACGACCATCTACCCTGGGGACACGCTCATACTTACCTTGCAGCGACGTCATCAACGGGGCTGCAATATTGGAAAGTTTTCTTATGTAAATTGAGTACCAATTTACAGCCCCCAAGAATCCCTTCATCTGCTTTGGGGTTTTAGGCTTGGGCCAATTGCGTACCGCATCCACCTTGGAAGGGGCGGGACTACGCATTCCCCCATGCAAAACATGCCCACAATACTTGATTCTCTCCATGAAAGATGACATTTCTCAAAGCGGACTTTGAGATATCATTCCTCTAACTTCTCAAAACGTTTAACCACGTTTTGAAAGTGGTCTTCGAGGTATGCCTTTGAATCAAGTATTTTGCCCTTACCACAAAGCTTGCGTCGTGTCCCCGTGAGTAAATCATCGATGTAAATGTGTGTGTGAAACTGTAGCGCCTTCAAACAATCACTCACCATTCTCTGTAAAGTTTGGAGTCCTACCTTCACCACCATGGGTAGGACCCTCCACTCAAATACCCTAAAAGGAGTACAGAAGGCAGTGTATTGCCTGCTGCACTCACTTAGAGGCATTTGGTGGAACCCATCCTGGAGGTCGAGGAGGGTTCAGAGCTGGTTTCCAGCTTGTTTGACAAACATGTCCTCGATTACCGGCAATGGAAATCGCAACAGCGGAGTTGCGTGTTCATATACCGATAATCAATGACGAGTCGCCATTTGTTTGTGCCGGGCTTTGGCACAAGAAACCCCTGGTTGACCCAATGGGAACGGCAGGGCACAAAGCAGCCCTTTTCTTGAAACTCTTTGATTTTTTCACGCATGGCCTCTTCCCTAAGGCCAACTGCACAAATGTGCCTGTCAGCCTTCGGCTTAGCATCCGTAATTGGCTCCAGGACACAAATCCCATTGGGACCCCGTTTGTCCATGTTCTTTTCAATCTATGACCAATGATTACCTTCTTCCATGAACACGGTATCTTTGAACCGGTTGTAAATCCAATTCCTATAATCTTAGCAATGTGGATGTTCAGCATCCGCCTCAATCACAGAATGCAAACACCTATCCCTTTTCCTGAAAATGGTAACTGGATCACCTGAGATACCTGAAAAAGGCAAAGGGCAATCATTTGCCTTGAGAGACAGAGTTTGAGACTCCTCTGAAGTCAACTCGCTGGGGGAGGCATGTTGTAAACCTTTACTCCAATCAGCGATCCTGTCTTGAAGTGAGAACTTCTTTGTTCTCGGATGCACAAACGAGACCTTTGAAATTCGAGGCTCACACACTTCAGGAAGATCAGAGGAAGGGAGAGGATTACCACAATTCTGTTCAATGCATACTCTTTCAACCAGTCGATCCAGAGATTGCCCTTGTTCCTGATCTCTTAACTCGGTCATGGAATCATTTTCTTGAGACATGACTGGTGAGCAAGGGAGAATGGAATTAAGAATGGAATCATGTTCTTGAGACATGACTGCTGAGCGGGGGAGAATGGAATGTAGAATGGAATCGGGCGGCAAGGGTACAAGCCCTCCAGCCGCAGCTTGAACACTCTGGACCTTCCACTTTTTCCGACTCATCCCTACGGGTCTGCCAGAGGAGATGACACATGGGGGCGCTTGAGATTTGGTTTTCATTGAGGCTTCCCAAAAATGTTTTCGACCAAGCTGTCGAGCGACGACCCGGCCGGTTCCGATGATCTTGAGGAGGGGGATCAACATGTGTATTCTTGAAATCAGTCTGTCCCAGCCCTTCTTGATCACCCCCGAAGGCATCATAAGTAAGAAATGGTGCACCTAATGTCCCAGGAGAACGAGGTGTACCTCCCTCATCACGGAAACACAATGCATCATGCGGCAAATCCCACCAATCAACCGTCACTTCACCGAGTCCCCAAAACCATTCTTTGTTTTTATGGCCGGGAACAATCATGATCCCTCGACTTCCTTCCCATATCGCTTTCTCTGCAACTTGTTGCCGAAATTTATGCGGGCACATATCAAATATGGTGTAATCATGCCAAGGCTTGTTCAAACCTTGCGTGACTGCAGCTCCACCTTTAGGAGTGTTGACCCATACCCCTGCGCGCTTTCCGGGGCGCTTGACTTTGGTAGTCGAGCGCGGATCTGCAAATGGGTAGCGCTGGGGTTGAAATTCATCTCCAGCCGAATCCAAAATGGCTCGAAACCATTGCGGATCCAAAGAGAACCGTCCTTCCTTATACACTTGTGGGTGTATGGACGTCCTCTTGGTTGGCGGCCTCGACGCTTCCGTGAGGGCCGCCACCTTACGCCAATAAAGCTGACGCCTTTCCTTGCGATCCTTTGGATTCTCTCTTGGGCGCAACTCCATGCATTTCCCGGGATCCTGGGAA
Organism: Eutreptiella sp. 'Long Island Sound 2002'; assembly: GCA_964036045.1. Lineage (NCBI taxonomy): Eukaryota > Euglenozoa > Euglenophyceae > Eutreptiales > Eutreptiaceae > Eutreptiella > Eutreptiella sp. 'Long Island Sound 2002'. The sequence goes on along the minus strand of OZ038383.1, from coordinate 67,803,786 downwards.
TCAAAACCTTGTCCTGATGAATTAGAACTCAAAATGGAAGACAATGTTTCAACTTGCTTAGCAAGCATCTGCAGGGTTTCCACTGTCTCCAAACCTTCCTCATCCCTGAGAAAGCCATACCGACCCATAAACTCGTCGGGTGGCACATCAGGGCCAACCGAGCCCTCATCCGATGAGGGGCTCGACTCACATTGTGAGTCCAATTCAGCACAGTCCATGTTGGGGTCAGCAAGTTGCTGAACCCATCTCTCTATCACAGTCTCCGAGATCTCAAGATCCTTGGGACATTCATCGGGAGCCAATATTTCTGGAACTGTCAATATGCGGTCTATTAGGGACCCAATGTTCGTTCCTTGAGTCGCCCTACAACTATGTGACGCACTTAAAGGAGGCGTATCCTGTTCCGGTGATTTAGGCCACTCACCAGGGCCGAACTTCTGAAAATGCGCATGCACCACAATGGCTGACATTCCAGAAATGGCAAATAAGCAAATGGGAGAGAGCAAAGGACCATGCACATGTCCAATGACCTTAAGAGAAAGCCATCAGGAAGAGGCACCTCCACGTGACTTCTTCACTGGGAGGACAACACTGCTGTTCAATGCCGTCAGTCACCCAACCAACATGATTCCTATCAAACCCATAACTTGTGGTATTGAACACTCCACAACGCTTGGGCAAACCTCGGGAGGATTATTCTGTCCTCCTTCAAAAAATTTCATCTCCGCACCTTCACAAGTTGCACATTCATGAGAAGAAACACCCAAAAGTGGGTCATGCAAAGAAGAGGATTGCTGCAACTCTTGTAGTTGCAACAAACTATCCGAAATATTAATGGTCATCAGCTCTTGATGCACCTCAGTGGCGTTCAAGTTCTTGTTCTCCAAGCAGGAAACTTCCAACGCCGAGCCTTGCATCTGCTCCACCTCATTGACATCCCGCTCAGGCTCCATGTTGCCCGCCATGTGCAACGATATCCGTGCCTCCGGAGGAGGACATTTATTATCAAATTTATCCCATGGGCCGCCTTGACAAAGGTACTCCACCAAAGCAAAGCATCCCGGATCCGGTAGGACAAGAAGTCCGGACTGGGCAAAAATAGGCAAACCAGGAATGGCTCGCGGGCCAACCGAGGCCAAATAAACCAAGCAATCGGCGCAGCGCGCCATCACGACCTGGGAACCTCTTTGGACGGGCACACTAATATCGCTCCAGACCACATATTTTCCACCTTCCAACTCCTCCTCACCAACACCGAGTAGTCGGAATGGTTGGGTGGCCACCTTCCCGGAACTGTTCGAGGAAAAATTCCCAACCAGCAACCACAATCACCTCATTGCCGGTCTCCCTAAGCGATAGTGCCTCTTTTTGTTCCGAGGTCCCTTTGTGAGGAATATATATCCCCGGAACGATGACGCCCTTCGGAAGCTTCCCGGCGTGCCCAGGTCAAGGCAACCGCAAAATTTCCTCCTCCGCCCCACTGATTCGCAGAACCGGACGCGTACCCACATAATGGGGCAAACAGTTGCCGGTGAGGGGCCCATATCCCTAGCAGCCTGGTCAACCTTCTTGGATTTACAGCGTTGCCGGCGACTTTCTCAGTTGTGTCGCTTACCGAGCCGCCCCTCGGTCTTGGCCTTCTCCTGCAACTCCGGATGAAGCGTCCAACAATCCTCCGGCGGATGCAGCGTGCTCCCGCAGCCCTTGCAAGGCGGAAACTGCCAACCTTTGTGTGGTCCTTTTCCTTTGCCACCTCCTTGCGCAGCGGGCTTCGCTTGGCCGCCCTTCCCAATTTACTTGGACTTGAGTTTGTCCTGGAGCCACTCGGGTGCTTTGTGAGGATGCAAGACCCAGCAATCCTCACCGCTATGTCTTCCCTTGCCACATGCCGGGCACTTCGGTATGGAGCTTGCACCTGCGCCTGCTCGTCCTGACATAGCCAGCACTTGGGCTTCACAAATCTCTTGAATCTCCAAAATGCTCAACTCCGGGTCCGCTTGTTCTTGATCTTGGTGACCTTCGGAATCCTTGGCTTTGTCCACGTCCTCGACTCCTTCCATGCCTCTCACCCGGCCCGATCGTTACTTGTTCCCTGTCCGTTGAGGAAGCATTTGGGGCTTGGGTTGCGGCGCTTCTGGGATGGTATCCCCAAGCCGCCGCATGATGTGCCCCTTCCTGATCGCCAATTTGTGGCGGGACATGAGGGGGCCCATCACGTAGACGATGGTCTCCAGGTAGTTGATTTCCAACCCAACTTTGGTCCCCTCCTTGATAATTTTAATTGAGCAACCCATCCACCTTCATTGTCGCAATATCATCAAGTAGTCGATCTTTTGCTTGCCGTTGGGTGATTCCGTCGCGAACTCGGCGGCCCAAGGCTGGGAATTGTTCAAAGAAATTGATGAACTCACGTGGCGGTGGAGTTAGTGAAGACGGTGTGACGGTGTGGAAAGCATCCAAGATCACGTCGTTGTTCGCCTCCGTGAAGACTTCCTCCGTCACTTCCCTCAACAAGTCTTGGTACCGAAATTGGTACCGATTCACCATTTCCTTCAGTGGGTTGGACCGGGGGGCGGGAATAAGAGAAAGCAAAACAGCTCTTCTCATGGCATCTGTCAACCCGTACATCCAATCGCGCTCCAAAGCACCAAAGTCCAAAAACCACTTAATGGCCGTGGTCCCACTTCCATCCCACCGTGAAGCGACGGACATTCCTTGAAAGCCAAAGTTCGCGGGTCCATCACCCGGGTTGCCAGCCTTCCATGGACCCCGGGAGGAATGAACCGCGGATCCGTTCCTTCAAGTTGTGGCTCTTCCCAGTCGAACGGGGCGTACAAAAGTCGTTCAGGGCAAACTTCATCAAACGCCATTGCCCGTAGAATTCCTGACGGCTTTTGTTTCAGAAGCCCAATCCCATCCTTGAGAGATTCTTGTCGGTTGAACAATTGAAACACCATCCGCGGCATAACCCTACCATCACCGTCCGCTTCAAAATAGCGGAGGTGCTGCCAATCACCACCAATGCCTGGCGGGCTGTGTCCCTGGTGGGTGCGGGTCGCACTCCGTCCACCTCGTGGGGCTCTACCCCGGAAACTCCGGTGATCCGACCGCATGGATGACCAGTCATCCTCGGCTGGGGGGAATCCAAACCCCGGTAGGCTTCCCGCAACCCGTTCTTCCCGCGCCGGCACTCCAAAAACTCGGACTCGTGGTTCGGGCTTCGGTGTCGGGATCGCAATTGGATTCACCTGCGGTGTACCCGCATGTTTCAACAATGGATATTTGTTCTCCAAAGACTCCAATTTTCTTTGTAATTCACCAATGACATGAGAATCCGACCGCATCCCTTTCGGGTGGACAGCCATGGGGTCGGGTCCGGATCTCCTCCTTGAGCGCATGTACCTCATGCTCACTTTGTTCCAACCGGGTCATGAGCAATCGCACCTGTAACTTCGGGGCCTCAACCTTGGCGGATTCCGACTTGGGCATAGTATCCCAATAGTGCATTCGGCCCGTGAGCGTGGCCACTTGTGCACTGGTGCTCTCCAGGTTCGCCGCTATGCGTCTCAACTCCGTTGCGGGCACTGTCGCCTCTCCAACTTCCGCTGTGGATGTTGACGAAACAGCAGGGTGCTCCAAGTTGTGTACCCTATTGACAAGCTGGGAAATAGAAGCCTTGTGGCTTTTCACCATTGCTTCCACACCATGCACCCGTTTTTCGGCATCCTCAAAGTTGAGAACTATGCGCCGGATTTCCTCGGCCATGTTGTTGGCGACCCGGTCACAATTCAACACCTTGCCTTCCCAACTCTTCGATTCCTCAACCGATTTGTCCAATTGGGCCCGGTGTGTAATCAACCCAGTTACTTCATTCAACACTCCCTCGAGTTGCCGTTTCAACTCATTGGTGGCTTGCTCCCACCCTTGGCGAGAATTGTCCACCTTCGCCTTAAGTGCTTCAGCAACTTGGCGATATTCCAAAGCGGCTGCAGTCGCTTGTTCTAAAGTCGATTGCATTTCCGCTCTCGTTGAGTCCAACTGGGACCTCTGGTCCTGCACCTCGTTGTTTACCTCGTTCAACAATTGTCCCAATGCCTCTACCCGCGCCGTCAAAGCTGACCCATCTACTTGTACTCCCCGCGCATGGAGTTCAAGCTCGCGAGAGAGGGCTTGGATGACCTGGCGAATTTCGGAAATCGCAGAAACTGCCTCGAAATTAAAATTTTTGAGATAGTTCAACGCACCCGTTAGCTCCTTCACCTGCGCCGGCAAGCTTGCTAGATCATGAGTCTCCGGTGCCCACTCATGAATCATATTCCTCTCAGCTGCCTCACCGAATTGATTTACCATCCGAATCCTCTCAAAGGATCGGTATCCCCATGGTGCGGATTCCATGTTGGTGTCTTTCTCAACTGGGTAGGCTGGCTGGCCCTGCCTAAGCCCAACTGCCAAGTCTAACGGAGACCCAACCGTTGATTCATGCCCTGTCGCATAGTCGGAACCCGATTCCTCTGGCCATGCTGTGATCATCCCGATTATGCCCGTAACTTCTCCGAGAGTCATCCCGCTGTCCTCTTCAGAGCCGTAGGCTAAACCCGCGCCCGGGTAAGCCTCTGCTACCAACAATTCGCCCTCAAGGTTACTTGAACCGAGTGAATCTTCCATTTTCCCCAATTTCCAACCAACCAAATTTCCAACCAATAAAACCAGCAGAGATTTCCAAGCTCACAACCCACTCAAGTCCCTCAGAGCACGGCAATGACACCACCAATAACCCCCTGAAAGCCCAATGACAAAATGACCCAAGAATCCAATACGGTCCAACAATGATCGAACCAAGAGTTCACCAATGGTCCACAAAAACCCACAAATGAGCCACGGTCCAACACCGGTCGAACACGGGTCCAAGTGGGGTCCAAATGGTCCACTAGACCACACGGGACGAGCACGAGCAAAGGTCTACCCTTGAGGAAAGAGGAAGAATTCACAAGCGCCCATAAGACTCAACCTACTCTTCTGGTCGGACCACATGCAATGCAAGGACGAGGAATTCATGGGCACGGGCATTATCCTATGGACTTGAGTCATGCATGCAAAAGTGTAAACCACAATTCAGACTGCTTCTACCCGTTGACATGGATGGTCCCAGGGGGGGTGGAGGAGTGGGAAGAAATGAACGACACCACCGTTGGGCCATCCCCAAAGAGCAAATGAGTCACACTTGAGTCTCCGGACATCTTGACTACACCAACATGAGGGAAAGAAGTGCACATGCACATACATGGTCACACGGGGCATGTAAACGCACCAACAAAGGCACCTGGTTAGCTCTTAGGATCAACAACTAATGTAAACCAAATTAGCAAATGAGCAATACACCATTGACAATGAGATCCACCTCTTGGCAAAGAAGCACACAATAGGCCAATGGCCTCCCGGGCTACTCATTGGACCTAACCTCCACCCAAAGAGAGCACGTGCCTGGAGAGATGATCCCACCCAAAGAGAGCACGGCCATGGAGAGTTGGTCTCATCCCGGAGAGCCGGAGAGAGTACATGCATCGCCTGACCATGCCCGAGAAGAGATATTCACCAACCAAATCCCTTGAGAGAGATTGACCTATCCACCATGAGAGAAGGCATGCATGGGGAGAGAGTTTCGCCTAGCCTTGACCCAAGAGAGTATGCATATGGGGGTAGTTTCGCCTAGCCTTGACCCAAGGGAGCTTGCATGCACTTGGAGAGAGAGTGGCGAAAGCTCGACCAATGCCTATCCTTGGGTCAAATCATAAGACGGCAAAACCGGGGCATGTCTTAATTGGATAACTCCCAAACCACGGGCACTTGAAAAAAAGTGAAAGAGCCCAAGAATCGCAAAGGATCAAGGACAACGGTCACATGGCACATGGAATGCTCAATTTACCTCTTGAGGAGAATCACGAATTGGAAGAGAGCGGTAGAGGGAGGGAAAGCACGAAATCCACCTTGGGGAGAGGAGACACTATATGTTTACCTTGACCATGGAATCGTGGGCACCACCAACTTTCAGTCACACCATGAATAAACCATGCATGAATGACAAATGCAATTTCAACTCTTACAATGAATGCATGAGACCTCAAAACCAAATATGGTGTGGCACCTCAATGGAATCCAATTGCAAGGCAACAACCAATGTATCCCACAACCAGCGGTGCGGCTACCTATGCTTCCCTTGGTCTCACCTCTCGACCCCTTCGGAAGACACCCCATGTGACTGGTAGATTTTGCCGTGACTACTAATACCACTATAGCAGAAATAAGGACGGTCTTGGTTTCCCCGGAGGTACTCCCTCAACACTGCCCACAGAAGCGATCAACGTACGTACTATGGCTGTCACATAGTCTTCCTCCGGTTGGATAAGTGATTCCAATTTCCACATGATAGATCTAACACTATTAGCACCAAACTGGAAAGGTATTCGATCTGCTGGCCTGCATTACGGCGAGACCAAAAACGGCGCGTGCACACACACAGCAGCAGCCAATCGACAAATCGGAAATCCAAATAATGTTAGAAGAAATGCTGGCCAACCGCAGTGTTAAAATGAAATCAATGCCACAACATAAATGCAAAAACAAAACTGAAATCTGCGATCGGAAATAATTCTGGGATGGAAACCTGGGATTGGGATCACATGCTGAGATCGCATAATGGTTTACACCTGAAATGGCACACAAGAAGCAACATGAGTGTGCAAAGGAGAAATGGGCAACAAATATGGATTCTGACATGGCTATGCCCTAAGTTTTACAGTTCCTTAAGCTTGCTTGCTTGATAGGGCGGCTTTCAGAAAGCGTATTATTTTTCCTGTCGGAGATCCGTATAATACTAGAAGGCAGGTTAGGTTCCTCGGCTAAAAACTGTCCTGCATTTTCCTCGACCTTCAGGTGGGAAAGGTCAGCGTGATTGGTGCAGTTCCTCGCCCAGCCAAACAGGGCGATGATCCCACAAACAACAAACTGTGCTTCAGCCAGAAGTGGCAGGGACAGTCCGACGCCATCATCATCCACGCTGTGCACGCTGATAGAGCACTCCTTCACTCCAAGCCCTTACAGGGAAACGTGTAGTGACGTCCCTGTTAGGCCACAGTCGCTTAGTAGCGCTGTGTTCTCTTGTACTTTCACAGGTGGGCCACCAGGGCCTGAGGCCTCTTCCTGGACAACACGAAGTAGCGTGTGAGTGTAGGATTGGTAAGCCTCGGTGAGGGCTTGAGGACAGCGCTCGCTCACCCTTCGAAGGCTGCTGCCACCGTAGTGAGTGCAGGACCTGTAGTGAGTGTGTCACTGTCCCAACTGTTTCCCGAAAGTTTATCAGGGTTTTTGGTGGGCAGTGGCCGTGGTAGTCTAGGTTTGGGCCGTCTAGCAAACAGGCGTTTTGGTGCCTCGTAGCTTTTGACCACCCCTCGCCTGTAGTAGGCAAGTAGGTAGGCAAACCAATACCTTGGCGTTAGTGCTGGGTATTCCCCCAAAAAAGTCTGGTGCCAGCACAGAAATTGGGCACCTAGGAGCGGAGGGACCTGGGGCGTAACCCATGGCACCCTGTAAAGACATCCGCCGGGCTTAGCAAGGGTGCAGACTTGGGTATAATTAGGACACCATTTCTGCAGCTTGCTCATAGGTCCTCAGGCTCAGCACACTCACACAAACATAGGCAGGTATGGGAAGGGGTCAGTCCCTAGGTTTCTTCTGCGAGGCAAGTGTTTCAGCGAGCCTCAGCAACTCTCCTAGATTTTTCTGGGACACGTAGTCCACCAGAACAGGATTCAGGCATCCCTCAGGAAGCACAAAGGCAGAAAAGGGTTCCCAGGTACCTTCCTCAACTCCAAACCGTTCCCAGAGGGTCAGGAAGCGCCACCTCGTGTTCACCAGGTAGAAGCCTTGCTTAGCCATCTCCTTGACATTCATGTCGGGGAGTTGTACTTCAACTTCCATAGGGCTCGAAGGGCCCTGTAGGTCCAGAGCAGCGATCTCCTCGTCGTTTAGTTCCCATTCTTCCCCACAGAGATCCTCTGGGTCATAGTAGCGCTTGAGCTGTTGAGCAGCGCACAGCAGGGTCCCCCCTAGTTGGCGAGAACACCGCACTGTGATGTGGTGACCATCCACAGACGGGATCTTGTAGGGCTCAAAGTAGGGGTCATGGCTAGTGGAGCAGGGCTAGGCGGGTAGCCTACTGTGGTGCACCAGCACCGCGTCTCCCTCTTGATAGGAGTCAGGCACCCGCTGCTTGTTCTTCTTGTTCCACTGGCGCTTCCTCACTCTCTGGAGCATACCCTTGGCCTTGTCCTCCTTGTCTTGCTGCTCCTTCACCCACTTACCCACAGTGGAGTAGGAATCTTCAGGATAGGGAGCGTGTAGCAACCATGCGAGGCGTCCCATGAACAGTTCGTGGGGCGAATAGCCAGTAGCCGAACCTTCTTGTGAGTTCATCATCAGGGATATGACGGCGAGTAGTCTCACCCAGTCTTTGGTTTGCTCAGTCTTGCGGCATATCCTCACATTTTCTTTGAGAACTGGAATCTGTCGCTCACATAGGGGGTTACTCGTATGAGTGTAGGGAATCACCGTTGACACCTGGACATTGAGGGACCTCAGGACTCTCTTGTACCAGCCAGTGTCGGAGCGTACTCGGACGTCCTCATCTGAGTTTATTTCTTTGGGTGCCCAATGGACATAGAACCACTCTTTCAGGAGTATCTTGATGGTCTCCTCGCCGGTGATGTGTTCAGCGCATGAGAACTCCCTGGTAAACGTGGTCAGCCCAAAGGTTACCACCAGGGCGAAGTTATAGCCCCCGAACTTAGGCATCTCCGTGTAGTCCACATAGAGTACACTGTTGGCACAGTGTGGGATAGAAAGGGTGGAATGGAGACCTCTGTCCCTGATATCCCAAGGTTTGCAAGACCAACGCGGGCACTTGTCCACAATGGGCTGGAGGTTTTTCCGCAGCTGATTGTCACTCCACGTAGAGTGGAACAACTGCTTGAACAGCTTCAGGGTACGGTCCGCTCCAACATGACCACTAGACTCATGGGTCCACTTGAGGAGTGCCAGGATACGGTCGCTAGGGACAACTATCCGGTCCTCATGCCAAATGTAGGTCTTGTCACTCTTCCATTGTTCCTCGCTGACCAGGATGGGTTCCAGACGCTTCTCCAGGCGTTTGTACATGTCCTCAAACTCCTTCAGGTACTCGACTTATTTGAGTCCATCTAGGGGTCTGATCATGGTCATGTTCAGGTCCAGGTGCACATCCATAGGGCTGAACGCCTCCTTGGCTAGCTCTTCAGACCTGGTACCAATCATGTCGTCAAAGTTGTTGCGGCTGATGTAGTCCGCACACCCGTTCGCGAAGCCCTGGATATGGTGAACTGAGAGCCGTAGCTGGCTCAGGTAGGTCCACCAGCCTTTGAGCTTAGCCTTCTGCAAGGGGGTCCCTTCTGGAAGGTGCGGACCGGTTCTTGGTCACACGGCCAAACCACTGGGTTGCTCCCCAACAATAGCGACTGAGAGAATAGCACCAGCATACCCGGGAGCAATTCCTGCTCATAGGTGGAGTAGTTGCCCCGGGCCTGGTTCCATTTCCAGTTCCAATGGCCCAGGGGAAGCAGGGGCCATTTTCATCAGGGAAGCTGTGCCTGAGGGTACCGTCTCGGTTCAGTCCATCAGTCCCCCATTTGGAAATGGCCGAGTCGGACTCCTCCTTCTCTAGTGTTTGCAAATGGAATAACGTTCCAAGTCCGCCCACATTGCTGGCGTCAGTCACCAGAAAGATTTCTCCTTGTGCTCTACGCACGCCCAAGCACGTAGCGTTTGCCACTTTGTCCCTTAGCTCGTCGAACGCTTGTTGCTCTTGAGGGCCCCAGCGCCAGGTAGTACTCTTCTTGATGAGGTGCGTCAGGATGGCGCTGGTGTAGCTGAAATTCTTCATGGGGCGGCTGTAGAAGTTGCAGGCCCCAATGAAACTACGTACATCATAGAGTCCTTTCTTGGGGTCCTCATGTCGTACCTTAGCATCCATCAGGGGTTTGGCCTTAGAGGCCGCAGGGGTCCACCACCCATAGCCAATCTCGAGCCCCACGTACTGCTTGGTCTCCTGCATGAACTCACACTTCTCCAGCTTGAGTCTCGTGTCGTTCTCCTGGCGGACCGCAAAGAACTCACTCAAGAGGATTAGGTGGTCTTCCTGAGTATTCGTTCCAAGGCATACATCGTTCATGTGTGCTTCCATCTGAGCGCCTCGGGATGTGAGTTCTTGAACGACAGGTCTCCGAAGTAGGATGGACAGGATCTTGTTCGTCAGCTCTTGAAAAAGAGCGGGTGCGTTGGCCACGTCAAAGGGCCTGACCTTCCAACTGAACACCCTCCCCTGAGGTGTGATGACGGCTAGGAGCTCCTGAGCCTTGGACGTCAGGTCCACTTGCCGGAATCCACTCCGCTTGTCCATCTTTGTCTTGTAGCGGCAGGAGACTTTCTTTCTGAGGGTTGATTCCATGTTAGGAATGGACCCTGAGTGGTTCGGCGTCTTCTTGTTCAGCTCTCCGTAGTCCACCACCAGCCGCTTGGCTCTAGACCCAGGATTAGCAACAAGGAAACAGGGGCTGCAATGCTGGGGGGTAGTCCCCATCCTTGTACTCCAGACCCAGGCCAGCGTCGATACACTCTTGTATCTGCGGCTCAATCTCATCGGCCTCCTCTTTAGGAGCCGGGTAGGGTCTCCTACGTATCTGGTGACCCACGAACTCAGGCTTCAGCTTAAGGTCCATCTGTACTAGCTTGTCACAGGAGGCTGGAGGGAGTAGTTCTGCGAACACCTTCAGGTAGGTCCCGATCAGCTTCTGTACTCTAGGGTCCAAGAGATTGATCTTGTCCTCCAGGTCCTCGTCAGAGTGTAGATTGCCTGCCCCTTGGTGTATACAAGCAGGGAGGTGATCCTCAACCGGCTCAGCGTCCTTGGTAGTATCCTCCAACCCTTGATAGGCGTATAGAAGGTACCGTTGCACAATGTCCGCTGGCCGGTGGCAGCATAGGCACGCTCGAGGGGGTTCGCATACGCAGAGAGTTCATCTTCCTCTGGGGTCCTCACATGGGCACACCATACGCTTTTCATGAGCTTGAGATCCACCTCCCGTTGCCAGGTAGTGATCTTCTGTTCTAGGTCCTCCTTCAGTTGATAGATATCACCCATAGACCCTTGCTTCATTGGCCATGAACGACGGGTAGGCTTAGCGTAGCTTCTCTTTTTCGCCACCAATCTCCTCGTGGAGTCCCCGTACTCCCTCAGCCTGGATCGGGGGTCCAACTCCTCGTCCAGAGGCCCCTCTCCGGTCATGGAGAGTAGGGGTTTCTGTGGGGTAGCGTACTCGGCGTTCTCCACTTCCTCCACACATGTCTGCACGAAGAAGACGTCATGCTCAGTTTCGTCATCAGAGTGTATTGCGCTTGGCAGCTTGGATAGCCCACACTCTGAAACTACATCAGGATTAGGTACATGGCAGGGGGAGTTCTGGCAGTGGTGTCAGAGACAACGTATTCGTCTCCCCCTGGCGTAGTCTCCACAGCATCTTGAGACCGTAGTCCGTCCTTCAGGACAATCAGAGTGTAGCCTTTGCTCTCACGTTGAATTTCCGGTCCCATAGCAGGGTCCAGATCTTCCCAGGGCACAGGGGTCAGACCCCCGTCCACCACACTGAGCATACCTCTTCATCCAGGTTTCCCAATGGGCGTCTTACGGCCCGGAGGCACGTAGATGGCGTCATCAGGTAACCGAACAGAGCTGATAGTCAGCTTATCCAACAGAGTACGCCAGTACTCATTTCCCCCATGGGCTCCCTGATCGGGGGAACACGGGACCATACGGGACCGTTCCAGGGCCACCTTGGTCAAGACATTCCGCAGTTCACTGAAACTCAGGTTCCCGTAGGCCATCCCGAAAGAGGGCCCGTAAAATTTGTAGCAGCAATTTTTCCCCTTGCTGCAGTAGAGGTCCGAGACATGATGCTTGTCGCTGGCGAATAGCTCCACGTTCAGGTCTTCCCGGGAACATCCCCACTCCTTCAGGCCTTGGTGTAGGACATCCCCAAAGAGCTGATAGTCCTCAGATTTGGAGGCGACCATCATGGTAGAGGGCTCCTTCTTGCATTTCCTCAGGTAGCATGACGTGTGTTTGGACTACTCCAGTGGTACAGATTCCCCTCCATCACCATGGTCCACTTGGAGGACGTAGGGTGCTTGCAGCGTGAGGGATAGAATCTAGGAGTGCTCGACGAAGAAGCCGGTCCCCAATACAAAGTTGAAGGCTTCGGTATCCATCACGTAGACCCGATGGGCGATGCTCCTTGACCCCATAGGCACGTGGACCTCGCAATCCCCACAACTGTGCACCAGAATGACCATCCCCCATGCAAATGGCTGCGGTAGGGATGATGTTCTGCAGGTCCCCACGAGGTAAAATTTTCTTAGACACAACAGATATAGTGGCCCCAGTATCCAGTACCCCCAGGTAGTCTCGTCCCCCAAGACAGATACGTACCCAGAACACCAGGTCTGTAGATCCCCCAGAGCGTCCCTGTCAGAACTCCGCGGGGCAGGTCACTTCGAACCCCTTCTTCTGCAGTTTTCGCGCCATACGCATGAAGCGGGGACGTTTGCGGGCAGTAGACTGGTCCCCATCTTCGTTGGCACGCTTAGTCCCTTGTTCTTGTTGGACTTGCGTCTGGGAACGGGTCGTAGGCCCGGGATTCGACTGCCCACCAGAGGGCTCAGAGTTCCCCCTTCGTGTAGGATTGGTGTTCCCTCCAGACTTGTCAGCGTTTCTGTCCTTGTCAGGCTTGCGATCAGAGCCTCCTCGTCCACCTCTGCTCTTCTCTTGGCCTTTGCCACGGCCCTTGGACTTGCCCTTGCCACTTTCCTGGTCTGCGTTGCCCTTGCCTCTGCCCTTGCCAGTGCCGTTCTCGCTGTTGAGCTTCGCCGAGGAGTGTTGCTTGTGGTAGCACTCGTCTTCGTAGTGCTTCCTCCTACCACAGAATGCACAGGTGATGGTGCACCTGTAGTGGTCCGGCGCTTGGCTTTGCTGATGGTGTTGGTCTCCTGTTTCTTCCCTTGGACCACGAAACAATTCCGGGGGTCGCAATTAGGGGCATGAAGCAGGCAACCCTGCTCATCTCTGGCATCACACCAGAAGAGCTCCTGGACATTGCTCGTAATGCGAGCAACTTTTGGGGGTAGTCCCCTGTCCCGGTCAAGGTCCCTGGTACCCCCGGCCATGGCTCCCAGAACCGCCTCCTCCCGGGCGGTAGGCATTCAGGTGCTGGTTGCTTCCTCCTCCAACGCCAGCTCCAAAAGCAGCACAGACAAATCCTCATAGGTGAGCGTTCTTGCCTTGCGCTCCGCCGTTGCTCAACATTCATCCCACACGTCTCGTTGGAACGTTCGCGAACAACCAGAGTAGCAGCTCGATGCTGCCATAAGAACCGGGCGTCAGTCGCCCTACCCAGTGGTCCAAGTCGGCCAGCAACTCGGAAATCGGGGCCGCCTTGGGGTTGTTGGGCAACACGGCTAGGTTCTGGATCTCGGTCCGGATGGAGAGGTCGGTCTCATAGGAAGGGTACTGCCTCTCTAAGGCAACCAACACACCGGCGAAGGTAGCAGACTTCGTCACGATCTGCTTGACCTGCTTCTCCAGGTACTTGGTCTTGCAACACTGCAGGAGCAGGTCGCACTTCACCTGACCACTAGCGTGGGAGTGGCCGGTCATCCTCAGGAACCGGCCTAATTTCTCAGCGAACTCGCTAATGTCCTTCCAGGTGAACTCAGGTATGTTCACCACAGTCCTGGAGGTGGTGATGGCCTTAGCCTCCTTGGACCTGCGTCTCTTGTGGCGCTTGGTATTCCTCTTTTTCTTTTTCTTCTTGCCACTCGGGTTCTCGGGGTCCTTAGGGTCATCGTTCTCAGAGGGTGAAGCAGGTGTCAGAGATGGCAGCTCATCATCAGAACGATCACCGCCCAAGTCACTGGAGCCGTAGGGCTCAACATCAACCATAGCCCTTAGGGCTGTCAGTCCCTACTGGTCCAGCTCGGCTCGGGTGGAGTTCCCCACATGGCTGTAGGGCGGCTGGGCCGTTCTTGGTACAAAGGGACTCCTTGGTATTACAGCAGGCGTCGGCATAGGTCGGCTCCTCACGCCTCCCAGGGTGTAAGTCAATCCCGCCACCAGATGGTTGGCTTGTAGACGATGTGGTGAAGCTCCCATGGTTGTAGGTGACCCTTGGGGAGGAATCAGGGGCTCTGATTTGGCCTGAATTTCTTGAGTGAGATGGCCCACTAGGTCTGCAGTGGCTCCTCAAAGAGCTTCTCGTATCTCTGACCGTGTCAGGGAGTTGTTTGAGGATCTTCCTGATCCTCTGCTCCTTCCCCTACACAACTCAGGGCCACGTAGGCCGCTCAGAGAGGTGAAGCCAAGTGCTGGCATGGTATGGCCGGCCTCGGGCGCTGCATGGCTAGGTATACCGGTCATGTACACACCCGTAGCGGGTCTGTGACAGTCATCATCGTAGCGACGCGGCATAGACTCACGAATACCGGTGTAGGTCGAGCTGGATGCCACTGGTTCGCTGACTGCAGTCGCCATGGGTAGCGTAGTTGCGGCTGGAGTCACACCATAGGTGGGGTAAGGCATACCAGTAAAGCCTAGACCCTCAGCCATAGGTGGAGTGGTTGTTCATGAGGATATCGCTGGATGTGTGGCTGGGAGTGTAGCGGTTGTTTGAGAGGATAATGCAGGGTGATCAGAGGCGCTCGGGGTGCTCTCAACAGGTCTGTCATCGAAGGGTACCTCATCGGATGGTCTGTGTGCATCTCCAGGATCTCCCCCTACGACTCCGATATCCACTGCTTCCTTCTCCCTCTCCTTCTCTTTGCCTTCAGGTCCTCCAACGGAAAGTTCACTGAAGGCAACTCCCAAGCCCTCGGGGGGAATCGTCCCCAGCCCACTCAAGGGCACTGAAGGTACAGGCTCCTGAAGTTCAGGTTTACCAGGTACGGGCTTCGGCGCCGGCTTTGCTGCTGCCACTGAGGGCGCTGTCTTCTCGGCAGTGTCCTGGGTGTCCATAAGATTTTCTTCTGCCCTTCAGAAGTTTTGTCAGTCTCGGCGTACTGGTTGTACTGCACGGGGTTGCAGGTACGCAAAGACTGAAATTCTCTGTTACCAGAAAGTTAGAACAGGCTTTCACTGTTGATTGTTTGGATGATATTGTTTTGTTGTAGCTCTGCTTGCTCCTGCTGTTTCTTGAGGTAGCTTAGGTTTTCCAAATATAAAGGTTTTGTTGAAATAAACCAAACCTCCAGGTACCCACAGAGCAAGAGAGGAAACACAGGATCAAATCCACAACATGAAGGGCTGCAGTCAAAAGAGATAGTGTATCAACAAAGGAACTCACAAAAACTACAGATTTAGGAAAAGATAGTTAGAAAATATCCTACAATCATGGGAAAACTATCCACATGGGCACTCTCTCTTCTATAGTGCCATCCAGAGACGTGCACGCTTTGTTTTCGGTCCCATAGGTGCTGAGGTGGCATGGCTTGTGGCTCTGTGGCCACTGCCATGTCACATGAGATCTTCCTACTTAGCTAGCCTGACTGGGAATTGAACCCAGGACCTCTCAAAAAGAGGTGCCCCAGCCCCCTAGGGTGCGAACGACTAGGATAGCTAAGCATTCATGAGAAAATATAGAAAATGTATAGGCTCTTGATCAATGTCGGCGCCTCAGTCAGTCCAGGAAATGGTGGTTAAGTCCAATCAGTTTGGGGGTCAGGGGTCCACACAACATCCGAATTTCAATGCTTGTTTTTACAGGTCAAAATGCTTTGTCACCCCTTTTTGGATAGGCCCTTACTAAGATAAAAATGTAGTTTGCCTTTAGGCATCTCCAAAACAACTAAAACTTACCTTTTGGCATGGAAATACATTTTTTCTTACCAGAGCCCATAGAGAGCGCACCCAAAGCAATGCGGCGTGAGCAAGGTGTGTTATTTGCAATTTTCCCTTTTTCCACGCGCCCACTTGGCGAGCAGCGCATGTAACCTTCCCAAGCGTGCCAAGTAGAGCCCATGCGTGGAATAGTAGGTTATTGGTTTTCAGACAAAGTGTGTAAAAGGAATCGCCGGCTACTCAATTGGAGCCGAAGATGTTGAACTATATTTATGGGGATTTCAGGTCAACTTTTCATGTTTTTTCATGAATTTTACCATTCTCTGGCCGTGAGGATGTCAAGTGGCGATCTTCTATCACCATGTTGACCTTAATTGACATCATGACCCTAGTATATTATGAGGGTATGTACTTCATTGCCCAACATATCTTGGTGCCGGCCAATAGCTCCCCTTGGGCCGGGTACACAAAGGTCATCTTGTGGGCAATTTGGGTCGATCCCCAATCATGGGCTCACTGGGTGACCCCGCCATTCCCAAATCCAGGGGGTTTGGTCGAGGCCCAAAAGGTATGTCGGAAACATAGGACTTGAGTCAAAACCTAGCGCATACGCCGGTCCAAGTCGCACATGTGCCATATTTGCCACCACCATGAGTGTGCGCATTTTCGGCTATTTTTGGCCATTCTCCACATTTTTGGCCGGACGTGCCCTATGTTTAGCCCCCCACCGTAGGCCGGATGCATGGACGGATGGACAAAATATGGTATGTTGTTTTTGCATGTTGGTCCCCATGGCTCACATGCCACGTGAGCAGACCGAGGCACCCAGTCACAGGGGGCTAGCCCAAGGTGAGTGTGGGCAATTTTGCCGTTTTCCCACCCGTGGATTCAACTCAGGCCACCACCATGCTATGGCCCATGCAGATTTTTGGGAGCCAAGTACGGGTAGGCCCCCATTGTACTCCCACCAGGCCCCACACGGAATTATGAGTCCCGTCTCCAAGCCAACATGGAGGGAAAACCTTGGAGATACCCTTGTTTTCTGCAAGATTTTAGGTTCGCCAAATCAAATTTTTATTCGGACCCCAGTTTCAACTTCTATTGCAATTGAAGGAAGCAGATGCAATCAACATAAAAAGAGCAACAAATGTAGGGAACCCTATGTGACAGAGAAACCACAGTAGGTCGACTGGCACATATGGCAGGAGAGGTAAGGATTGGAAACTTGGGTAGGAGGAAGGTTGCTTACGTCCCTGAAACCATTCCCACTCCGAGCCTCAAGCACACTTAAGGGGTAGTGACACCCAGATTTGGGTACAGGAATCCCAAAATAGGCAAAAAAGGGGCAATGTCTATGGGTGGCTTGGTCAGCAAAGACTGAGCTCGTAGCTCGTGGCATGGGAGGTTTTACCTGAGACTAATATCTAAGTGTGAAACTTGAAATTAGGTCCGGGCTCCCTACGGGCTTGGAGATATGAGGCCACCAATACACTACACGGGAGGTCATTATTGCCTTGTACATCCGCCACTGAGTACCTCCCACACACCCAAGTGATCCTCATCGACTCGTTGCAGCTTGCTCGTGTGACTGTCCAACGGTGTGCAGCACCTTCAGGACAGGGCTGTCCTTTTTTGACATAGTGAGAAAAACCCACGGAAGACTCAGCAAATGGCAACAACATGCCTAAGTCCAGCCAAGCAAACGGGGGCATGGCCGACCAGAGACGGATCCATCCAAACTTGCGTCATCTCATCGCTCTTGCGTGGCATCATACACATCGGTTTCCCACACTCACTAAGACTACTACGGGCGCCTACTGTCTACCATTGCAGGCGCTACAAACGCGTAAAGGTGCAAGCAGCCCCCTTCCTTTTGTCTCTTTCCATCTCGCTTGCTTGGCTGATGGCTCATTGATGCTCGATGCACACTTAGAGGGTGAACGAAACGACACTTTGAACAACAACGCAACAGCGCAACTGTGTGATGTTGTCAATGAAGCTGCGGGCTTTTCCTTGTTTGGCAATAACAAAGTATCTGCAGCAACCGTTGTTGCTCAACTTCGCGACAAAATACCAAGGTCATGTACGGTTCGTGCCATCTGCGATGTTACTCATTACACATCGCCTGTACTGCATCATCTTCTTGATGGGGATGACCTCAACGACATTGAGTACTCCTCAAGTGAAGGTGAAAACACTTCGGATTCGGGATCTAATAGTAGTAGCAATAACACTTGTCTATCGGAACTTTTTAGATTAAGCACTGCCACAAGTGAGTGTCAAAGGGTTCTTTCATTTAGCCTCGGCCGGCATAGACCTTTATGCGGCCACCTCTATATGAATACCTGCAGGCGGACAAGTGCTTGTCCCAACTGATCTTGCTTTCACGCTTCCCGATGGTCTTTACATGCAATTGGCTTCCCGATTAAAGTTGGCTGCACACCACCGTATACAAGTAATAGCTAGTGTTATCGACAAGGACTAAAGGGGAAAGGTGAAGATCATTGGGACAACATTGGAGAGTAGTGATGTCTCTGTCAAATGCGGTGACCGCATTGCATAGATGGTAGTACTTCTCACAGCGGACTGTAGTTTAGTGGAAGTGGATACTGTACCATCCACACACAGGTCCACGGCTTAGAAGTAAAAGAATGGCTTCTGCAAAGGCTACAATAAACAATGTTAAAGGGGGACATCGCAGTGGTCAGCTCATCTCCACAATCAAAATTGGGTGTATTGGTGGTCCGAAACCCTTGGAACCCGTTTTGCCCACGTAGATGGCGGCACTAGTGTGCAACCCGTGTGATGAAGTGTGACATAGGCCACTTGCACACCCCTTGCACGCCGAAGTCAAACTTTCATTTCACCCTTTTTTTGGGTGGTTTTAGGGTGCCACTGAATATCCCATGGCATATTCCATTAGTGTACTATGACCGAAACCTCTCACATGCCTCAAAAGTGTGTCCCATACCCATGTAACACCTCCCCCCGAAATTCCCAAATGCGGGGGTTGTGCAACGGCCCCCTTGCACAACCATCCCCTTGGACATGCCATCCTAACCAAAGGGACCTTGCTTGCACGGTTCGCTTGTAATGAAGAGGTTGTAGAGAGAAGAGAACCATGATTTTTACCCTCACACACCACAATATTTCACATTGAAACCGATTTTTGTCTACCCCCATTGGTGTATGCAACCCCCCAATTTCACCAGTTGCACTTGTGCAACCGTGTGCAACCGTGTGCAACCACCATACTACGTACCGTGTGCGCCGTACTACAAAAAAAAAAGAAGAATCCATTCAATGCGAGCACATTTGGACAATGCACTACAAATCACACATAACACAAGCAAAGACGCATCCTCCATCATACGAGTTACATGTCATCACAGCAATGGAACCCCAATTCAAGGAGTCCTTGTCACACCGCGGGCGTCAAGCATGCCCACGATGCACTCGTGTAGCATACAATAGCATAGCGTTCCCCACGCCAATGCGTAGGTCCATGCAAATGATATGCATTGAAGAGGACGCCGGCTCTTGCATCGACCAAGCATCCCCATACGAGTTGCTCCCCCCAATGTGCCCATGAACGGGTCTTGACTTCCCCCCCACCCAAATAACCCGTCCTGAAAAGGTATCCCCCATCGAAATCACCAATGGTGAATTCGCGCCTGAGAGCACAATCGTCGTGGCCATGAGTATGAAGGTTCATGGGGGCTCTGCCCGCGCCATGCACAAGAGCAGGGCTTGTGTAGGACAAATGGGGGAGGTGTCGTCGCACAAAATTTTTTATACATCGCATCATTGGCTCCATTTTGGAGGTCCGTGCGGAAATTGCAATATCCTTGCGAAAGCTTGGAAATGCCTTAACGCCGCGCAGGAGGAGCCTCCAATAGTGGGTGCCATGTCTCTCAATGGTCTCTTAACCACTTGCATGACGTAGCTTTTGAACGAGGGTGTCGGCTAGTCATTGCGGAGGTAGCGAGCTCCATAGCTTTTGCGTTGCGTCCAAACCCTCCTTGTTCGGCGTGTTCGTCTTGAATGCCTTATCGCTCTTCCCCTCCTCCGCCACAGCCACACTTGTGTCACTTGGGGTGGTGGGCCTGTCATTGACATCCTCCGTGAGCTTTGCCTCTCCTCCTTGCCCTTCCTCTTGCATGGGTTCATCCTCTTTCTTGGTGCCTTCTCTTTCGTCGGTACACACCATTTCCTCATCGGCCTTGGGTGGGGACTCCCCTTAGTTCAATTTTTTTGCGTCACCGTCACCGTCACCGTTGGGCTCGATCACGCCTTCGCCGGCCCCACTCAACGCGGCAATGCTGTCCCCATCCCGCTCGTCACCACCACCCTTGGCCTCGGCATATGGGCACCGTCTCTTTTTCTTTGTCCTCGGTGGCTTCCACCACTTTGTCATTGTCCTCATTGGCTTTCGCCACTTCCGCATTGTCCTCCTTGCCAACGCCCTTGTCCTCGTGCCCCTCGTTCATGTTTTTGAGTGCTTGCACCTTGTCATCTTCGTTTGTAAATGAGGTCTTTCCCGGGACAACGCATACGGACCACATGACGTCCGCGGCCACCTCCTCATCATCTTCCAATTGCGGTAGGATTCGGACCAACTCTTGTCCTTTCTTCGGTTTCTTGTCACCTTTTTGAGGTTTGCTTTTGCCACCGCCGGCGAGTCCGTAGCCTCCATTGGGTCCTTCCAACAAGCACCATTGTACACAACAACTGGGCGGAAGGCCAAACTTCTTGCACGCCTCCGCACGCATGTCCGCGGCCTCCTTCCGCCGTTGCCTCGCGACGTCCTACGAAGGTCAGATGTGCAACCGGTGTGCAAGTGTGTGCAACCGCGCGAAAGGGAGTGCTTGCACAAGTTGCACAAGGGTTGCACACTAGTTGCACAAGCAACGTAACATGGGTGTGGTACCCATCACGCCCCTCCAACAGCCACCAAGGCGAGGGTGACACTCTGAGTGGTTAACAGGGAACAGGCAAGCAACAGGCTCCCTCCCCTGCGGAAAGGGTGTCTCTGTGGGCAGTGACCGTGTAGACAGTCACCCTTCCCCGAGAGAGGTGCTTGCACAAGCTACGTAACATGGAAAGCGAGTAAACATGACGGTGTCACACCTCCGCGGCGGATGTGGCCTTTTCGGGTGCGTCCAGCCCATTTGCATGCGGTGTGCCATGGTCACTGGCTTCGTTCGGGCTCTCCTCTTTATTTCATCTTGGTCCAGGCCCTCATTTTCGTGCCGCGCTTGCGGTTGTGGCGGTACGCTCGCCTTTGCAATTTTCTTCTTCTTTGACGCGTTGGGTTGTACGCTCTTGCCTCCGTCTCCCTTCTTTTTCTTTGTGGAGGGCTTCTCCTCGTATGCCTCACTCTCGGCCGTCGTATCGCTATCGGATTTTACCGCAAGTCTCTTCCGTTTGCTCGAGTTTGCCCCACGCCTGTCTTTCTTCTTCCTGGTCTTTATCGTGTCGTTGGCCACACGCGCCTTCAATGCGTGTTCGGCTTTGAGCAACATCATCTTCGGCGACACGTGGGACGCTTTTTGGCTTCCTCCATGCGAAGCGGGCGGTGGCCGGGGGGGTGCGGGCTTTTCTTGCTTCTCCATCTTCATTGGCTTTTGGTCGGTAGGGGATGCCCAATCACTCTCATCCACAATGGGGTTGCCCAACTCACTTTGGCTCTCAAATGTTTCCACTTCTTCCTAAATTCCTCCACCTTTCTGGGATCCATGGTGAGCTGCCATTCGTCAATGGGTATCGGCGGCCACACTCCACTCACAATCACAACGGGGCCACGCTTTTCGCAAACAAACATGGCGGTAGGCACGTCCGTCGCCGTGCGCTGTGAAGGGCGGTTGCACAGGTGCAACGTGTGCAGGTGTGTGGTTGCACAACAACTTCGCGTTCACAAACACTATAGCGAAAATGAACGAAATCATGTGTGGGACCGTGAATGTGGCATCCGATGCATGTCCAACAAACGAATCAATACTAAACATCACCCTAGTTACACCATGGGCCGCTTACCCACCCGTTCTACAATCATCAACACATAGAGTGTGTGCAGAACGGCACTTGCACACCCTTGCACAGCAGTTGCACACCTTCTCAACCGGGGTGTATGTTGGCGCCATCGCATTGAGAGGACTCGGTGTTGTTGGCGGTGCATTGGAGTGTGCCACGGCGTCGACAGCTTTTGCGGTGCGCTGATTGCCTCCCAAAATTGTTGCTCCGCCTCCAAAAATGATGGGGGTGACGCACCATATGCCCCATAGTTGTGAACGTCATATACTTCTTCCGAAATGCCTCCGACATGGTTGAAAAAATTGCAATCGAGGCGGGGTGGTTTGCTCTGTTTATGAGTTGCTCGCTTGTTCATCAACTTGCGGCTCATTCAGCGTTGTGAGACCACTACTAGTTGACGCTTGACTCCCGCTCCCTTGACTCCTGCTCCCACTTGCTTCTACGGGTCTACTTGACGCTCCACTATCACTCCGGCTCCCACTTGCTTGTAGGAGTTGTAATAATTGTTGGGGTTGTTGGAGTTGCGGGTCGATGGTCGCCCATGCGCAACCGCTACAGAAAGAAAGATGGGAACAGAGTGTGCATCTTGCGGTTGCACAATGCAACAACCCACTTGCACACGTTGCACACCAATTGCCCAAGGCGAGAGTGACACTTCGAGTGGTTAACAGGGAACAGGCAAGCAACAGGCTCCCTCCCCCGGGAGAGGGTGTCTCTGTGGGCAGTGACCGTGTAGACCGTCGCCCTTCCCCGAAGGAGGTGCTTGCACAAGCTACGTAACATGGAAAGCGAGTAAACACGACGGTGTCACACCTCCGCGGCGGATGTGGCCTTTTCGGCTGCGGCCGGCCCATTTGCATGCGGTGTGCCATGGTCACTTGCTTCGTTCGGGCTCTCCTCCTCTTTTTATCTTGGTTCAGGCCCTCATTTTCGTGCCGCACTTGCGGTTGTGGCGGTACGCTCGCCTTTGCGATTTTCTTCTTCTTTGGCGCGTTGGGTTGTACGCTCTTGCCTCCGTCTCCCTTCTTTTTCTTTGTGGAGGGCTTCTCCTCGTATGCCTCACTCTCGGCCGTCGCATCGCTATCCGATTTAACCGCAAGTCTCCTCCGTTTGCTCGAGTTTGCCCCACGCCTGTCTTTCTTCTTCCTGGTCTTTATCGTGTCGTTGGCCACACGTGCCTTCAATGCGTGTTCGGCTTTGAGCAACATCATCTTCGGCGACACGTGGGACGCTTTTTGGCTTCCTCCATGCGGAGCGGGCGGTGGCCGGGGGGGTGCGGGCTTTTCTTGCTTCTCCATCTTCATTGGCTTTTGGTCGGTAGGGGATGCCCAATCACTCTCATCCACAATGGGGTTGCCCAACTCACTTTGGCTCTCAAATGTTTCCACTTCTTCCTAAATTCCTCCACCTTTCTGGGATCCATGGTGAGCTGCCATTCGTCAATGGGTATCGGCGGCCACACTCCACTCACAATCACAACGGGGCCACGCTTTTCGCAAACAAACATGGCGGTAGGCACGTCCGTCGCCGTGCGCTGTGAAGGGCGGTTGCACAGGTGCAACTTGTGCAGGTGTGTGGTTGCACAACAACTTCGCGTTCACAAACACTATAGCGAAAATGAACGAAATCATGTGTGGGACCGTGAATGTGGCATCCGATGCATGTCCAACAAACGAATCAATACTAAACATCACCCTAGTTACACCATGGGCCGCTTACCCACCCGTTCTACAATCATCAACACATAGAGTGTGTGCAGAACGGCACTTGCACACCCTTGCACAGCAGTTGCACACCTTCTCAACCGGGGTGTATGTTGGCGCCATCGCATTGAGAGGACTCGGTGTTGTTGGCGGTGCATTGGAGTGTGCCACGGCGTCGACAGCTTTTGCGGTGCGCCGATTGCCTCCCAAAATTGTTGCTCCGCCTCCAAAAATGATGGGGGTGGCGCGCCATATGCCCCATAGTTGTGAACGTCATATACTTCTTCCGAACTGCCTCCGACATGGTTGAAAAAATTGCAATCGAGGCGGGGTGGTTTGCTCTGTTTATGAGTTGCTCGCTTGTTCATCAACTTGCGGCTCCTTCAGCGTTGTGAGACCACTACTAGTTGACGCTTGACTCCCGCTCCCTTGACTCCCGCTCCCACTTGCTTCTACGGGTCTACTTGACGCTCCACTATCACTCCCGCTCCCACTTGCTTGTAGGAGTTGTAGGAATTGTTGGGGTTGTTGGAGTTGCGGGTCGATGGTCGCCCATGCGCAACCGCTACAGAAAGAAAGATGGGAACAGAGTGTGCATCTTGCGGTTGCACAATGCAACAACCCACTTGCACACGTTGCACACCAATTGCACAAGGCGAGAGTGACACTTCGAGTGGTTAACAGGAAACAGGCAAGCAACAGGCTCCCTCCCCCGGGAGAGGGTGTCTCTGTGGGCAGTGACCGTGTAGACCGTCGCCCTTCCCCGAAGGAGGTGCTTGCACAAGCTACGTAACATGAAAAGCGAGTAAACACGACGGTGTCACACCTCCGCGGCGGATGTGGCCTTTTCGGGTGCTGCCAGCCCATTTGCATGCGGTGTGCCATGGTCACCTGCTTCGTTTGGGCTCTCCTCCTCTTTTTATCTTGGTTCAGGCCCTCATTTTCGTGCCGCACTTGCGGTTGTGGCGGTACGCTCGCCTTTGCGATTTTCTTCTTCTTTGGCGCGTTGGGTTGTACGCTCTTGCCTCCGTCTCCCTTCTTTTTCTTTGTGGAGGGCTTCTCCTCGTATGCCTCACTCTCGGCCGTCGTATCGCTATCCGATTTAACCGCAAGTCTCTTCCGTTTGCTCGAGTTTGCCCCACGCCTGTCTTTCTTCTTCCTGGTCTTTATCGTGTCGTTGGCCACACGCGCCTTCAATGCGTGTTCGGCTTTGAGCAACATCATCTTCTGCGACACGTGGGACGCTTTTTGGCTTCCTCCATGCGGAGCGGGCGGTGGCCGGGGGGGTGCGGGCTTTTCTTGCTTCTCCATCTTCATTGGCTTTTGGTCGGTAGGGGATGCCCAATCGCTCTCATCCACAATGGGGTTGCCCAACTCACTTTGGCTCTCAAATGTTTCCACTTCTTCCTAAATTCCTCCACCTTTCTGGGATCCATGGTGAGCTGCCATTCGTCAATTGGTATCGGCGGCCACACTCCACTCACAATCACAACGGGGCCACGCTTTTCGCAAACAAACATGGCGGTAGGCACGTCCGTCGCCGTGCGCTGTGAAGGGCGGTTGCACAGGTGCAACGTGTGCAGGTGTGTGGTTGCACAACAACTTCGCGTTCACAAACACTATAGCGAAAATGAACGAAATCATGTGTGGGACCGTGAATGTGGCATCCGATGCATGTCCAACAAACGAATCAATACTAAACATCACCCTAGTTACACCATGGGCCGCTTACCCACCCGTTCTACAATCATCAACACATAGAGTGTGTGCAGAACGGCACTTGCACACCCTTGCACAGCAGTTGCACACCTTCTCAACCGGGGTGTATGTTGGCGCCATCGCATTGAGAGGACTCGGTGTTGTTGGCGGTGCATTGGAGTGTGCCACGGCGTCGACAGCTTTTGCGGTGCGCCGATTGCCTCCCAAAATTGTTGCTCCGCCTCCACAAATGATGGGGGTGACGCGCCATATGCCCCATAGTTGTGAACGTCATATACTTCTTCCGAAATGCCTCCGACATGGTTGAAAAAATTGCAATCGAGGCGGGGTGGTTTGCTCTGTTTATGAGTTGCTCGCTTGTTCATCAACTTGCGGCTCCTTCAGCGTTGTGAGACCACTACTAGTTGACGCTTGACTCCCGCTCCCTTGACTCCCGCTCCCACTTGCTTCTACGGGTCTACTTGACGCTCCACTATCACTCCGGCTCCCACTTGCTTGTAGGAGTTGTAATAAATGTTGGGGTTGTTGGAGTTGCGGGTCGATGGTCGCCCATGCGCAACCGCTACAGAAAGAAAGATGGAAACAGAGTGTGCATCTTGCGGTTGCACAATGCAACAACCCACTTGCACACGTTGCACACCAATTGCACAAGGCGAGAGTGACACTTCGAGTGGTTAACAGGAAACAGGCAAGCAACAGGCTCCCTCCCCCGGGAGAGGGTGTCTCTGTGTTCCTCCACCTCTCTGGGATCCATGGTGAGCTGCCATTCGTCAATGGGTATCGGCGGCCACACTCCACTCACAATCACAACGGGGCCACGCTTTTCGCAAACAAACATGGCGGTAGGCACGTCCGTCGCCGTGCGCTGTGAAGGGCGGTTGCACAGGTGCAACGTGTGCAGGTGTGTGGTTGCACAACAACTTCGCGTTCACAAACACTATAGCGAAAATGAACGAAATCATGTGTGGGACCGTGAATGTGGCATCCGATGCATGTCCAACAAACGAATCAATACTAAACATCACCCTAGTTACACCATGGGCCGCTTACCTACCCGTTCTACAATCATCAACACATAGAGTGTGTGCAGAACGGCACTTGCACACCCTTGCACAGCAGTTGCACACCTTCTCAACCGGGGTGTATGTTGGCGCCATCGCATTGAGAGGACTCGGTGTTGTTGGCGGTGCATTGGAGTGTGCCACGGCGTCGACAGCTTTTGCGGTGCGCCGATTGCCTCCCAAAATTGTTGCTCCGCCTCCAAAAATGATGGGGGTGACGTGCCATATGCCCCATAGTTGTGAACGTCATATACTTCTTCCGAACTGCCTCCGACATGGTTGAAAAAATTGCAATCGAGGCGGGGTGGTTTGCTCTGTTTATGAGTTGCTCGCTTGTTCATCAACTTGCGGCTCCTTCAGCGTTGTGAGACCACTACTAGTTGACGCTTGACTCCCGCTCCCTTGACTCCCGCTCCCACTTGCTTCTACGGGTCTACTTGACGCTCCACTATCACTCCCGCTCCCACTTGCTTGTAGGAGTTGTAATAATTGTTGGGGTTGTTGGAGTTGCGGGTCGATGGTCGCCCATGCGCAACCGCTACAGAAAGAAAGATGGGAACTGAGTGTGCATCTTGCGGTTGCACAATGCAACAACCCACTTGCACACGTTGCACACCAATTGCACAAGGCGAGAGTGACACTTCGAGTGGTTAACAGGAAACAGGCAAGCAACAGGCTCCCTCCCCCGGGAGAGGGTGTCTCTGTGGGCAGTGACCGTGTAGACCGTCGCCCTTCCCCGAAGGCGGTGCTTGCACAAGCTAGGTAACATGGAAAGCGAGTAAACACGACGGTGTCACACCTCCGCGGCGGATGTGGCCTTTTCGGGTGCGGCCAGCCCATTTGCATGCGGTGTGCCATGGTCACTTGCTTCGTTCGGGCTCTCCTCCTCTTTTTATCTTGGTTCAGGCCCTCATTTTCGTGCCGCACTTGCGGTTGTGGCGGTACGCTCGCCTTTGCGATTTTCTTCTTCTTTGGCGCGTTGGGTTGTACGCTCTTGCCTCCGTCTCCCTTCTTTTTCCTTGTGGAGGGCTTCTCCTCGTATGCCTCACTCTCGGCCGTCGCATCGCTATCCGATTTAACCGCAAGTCTCTTCCGTTTGCTCGAGTTTGCCCCACGCCTGTCTTTCTTCTTCCTGGTCTTTATCGTGTCGTTGGCCACACGCGCCTTCAATGCGTGTTCGGCTTTGAGCAACATCATCTTCGGCGACACGTGGGACGCTTTTTGGCTTCCTCCATGCGGAGCGGGCGGTGGCCGGGGGGGTGCGGGCTTTTCTTGCTTCTCCATCTTCATTGGCTTTTGGTCGGTAGGGGATGCCCAATCGCTCTCATCCACAATGGGGTTGCCCAACTCACTTTGGCTCTCAAATGTTTCCACTTCTTCCTAAATTCCTCCACCTTTCTGGGATCCATGGTGAGCTGCCATTCGTCAATGGGTATCGGCGGCCACACTCCACTCACAATCACAACGGGGCCACGCTTTTCGCAAACAAACATGGCGGTAGGCACGTCCGTCGCCGTGCGCTGTGAAGGGCGGTTGCACAGGTGCAACGTGTGCAGGTGTGTGGTTGCACAACAACTTCGCGTTCACAAACACTATAGCGAAAATGAACGAAATCATGTGTGGGACCGTGAATGTGGCATCCGATGCATGTCAAACAAACGAATCAATACTAAACATCACCCTAGTTACACCATGGGCCGCTTACCCACCCGTTCTACAATCATCAACACATAGAGTGTGTGCAGAACGGCACTTGCACACCCTTGCACAGCAGTTGCACACCTTCTCAACCGGGGTGTATGTTGGCGCCATCGCATTGAGAGGACTCGGTGTTGTTGGCGGTGCATTGGAGTGTGCCACGGCGTCGACAGCTTTTGCGGTGCGCCGATTGCCTCCCAAAATTGTTGCTCCGCCTCCAAAAATGATGGGGGTGACGCGCCATATGCCCCATAGTTGTGAACGTCATATACTTCTTCCGAAATGCCTCCGACATGGTTGAAAAAATTGCAATCGAGGCGGGGTGGTTTGCTCTGTTTATGAGTTGCTCGCTTGTTCATCAACTTGCGGCTCCTTCAGCGTTGTGAGACCACTACTAGTTGACGCTTGACTCCCGCTCCCTTGACTCCCGCTCCCACTTGCTTCTACGGGTCTACTTGACGCTCCACTATCACTCCGGCTCCCACTTGCTTGTAGGAGTTGTAATAATTGTTGGGGTTGTTGGAGTTGCGGGTCGATGGTCGCCCATGCGCAACCGCTACAGAAAGAAAGATGGGAACAGAGTGTGCATCTTGCGGTTGCACAATGCAACAACCCACTATCACACGTTGCACACCAATTGCACAAGGCGAGAGTGACACTTCGAGTGGTTAACAGGAAACAGGCGAGCAACAGGCTCCCTCCCCCGGGAGAGGGTGTCTCTGTGGGCAGTGACCGTGTAGACCGTCGCCCTTCCCCGAAGGAGGTGCTTGCACAAGCTACGTAACATGGAAAGCGAGTAAACACGACGGTGTCACACCTCCGCGGCGGATGTGGCCTTTTCGGGTGCGGCCGGCCCATTTGCATGCGGTGTGCCATGGTCACTTGCCTCGTTCGGGCTCTCCTCCTCTTTTTATCTTGGTTCAGGCCCTCATTTTCGTGCCGCACTTGCGGTTGTGGCGGTACGCTCGCCTTTGCGATTTTCTTCTTCTTTGGCGCGTTGGGTTGTACGCTCTTGCCTCCGTCTCCCTTCCTTTTCTTTGTGGAGGGCTTCTCCTCGTATGCCTCACTCTCGGCCGTCGTATCGCTATCCGATTTAACCGCCACTCTCTTCCGTTTGCTCGAGTTTGCCCCACGCCTGTCTTTCTTCTTCTTGGTCTTCTGGCTGGAAAGGCCCGTCGCGCGCCCTGGGGTGTTGTTCCCGAACGAAATAAAAAGATAGGTAAAACATGACGAAAAAACTTTCTGAGGGGCTGAAAATAAAGCTAATTAGCATAAAAAACGCTTAGGCCAAAAAGCGTGCTGCGAAACGCGTAAAAACGCGACGAAAAACCCTTCGACGTGAAATAGGTGAAAAGTTAACGCCGTAAGCACCGTTACGCTCGTAGGACCCTAACGCCGTCCCTTCCGTTGTCTAACTCGCTATAGGCGCAAAGAAAAACGCGTCGCGAGCAGCGCGTAAACCTCGAAAATTTTTCATAACTCGCCACGACCGCTGACGTCGCGCCCTGCCGCCTTTTTCTTCTTCGTCTCCATGCACCTCCCTCCCCACCCTCGTGCCCATCACTCCCCTTGCCCTGCAGCTCAGGCGGCGGGCCTGGGGGAACGCGGTAAACCCTTAGCAATGGACACGCTCCATGACGCCACGCACAAGTACAAGGCCGAGAACATCAAGAATGACGGGTGGCACGTAAGACACTGCAGCGTACATGGTCTTGTTGCACGCGAGTGTGTTGGGTCGTGTATAACCCTTTTTAATTTTCAAAAGCCAAAAAGAAAGAAAGGAACAAATTTTACGAAATTGCGGCGGTTTATCAAGTAGGTACAAACACACCCACGCAAGAAACAAACCCAACAAGGCGGCAGGACAGGACACCACAGCACCACACGGCAGCACAGCACCACGGGGCACAGCACAGGGGAGCAGGGCACCGAGGGAGAGCGGGCCACACAGCAACACTGCACAGGGCGGAGACGACAGGAAACGCACAACACAACACCCCAGGGCGCACACGGCACAAGGCACAACAGCGAACAACACCACGCAGCGACACGCCACAGCAAAACATACAGAGCGCGAGGGGACAAGACAAAACACGGCGCCAGAGGCTACAGGACCCAAGACGACGGACAGCGCCTCAGGACACAACACAGCGCGCGGCAGCACCAAACGGAGCGAAACGAAACAACACAGCGCACAACAACGCAACGCCAGGCGGCATAACGCGCAGCAACACGGCGCAGCACAGCACCCAAGGACACGCCACAGCACGCCACCGAGACACAACACCAGGAGCCGCCAGGACCCACCAGGAGACAACAGAGGACAGCCAGGCCCAACAGCAAAGACACAAACACAACAGGCAACAACACAAAACACCAGCCAGCCCCGCGAGGGCAAGAGAGCACCGAACAGAGAGCAACGACGCAGGCACACCAGCACTGCACCGCACGGGCAGAGCACAGAAACAGAAACGACCCAGAAGCGGCCCGGAGCCGAGAACCAACGGGGAAAAACAGGAAACCAGCGCCACCAGAAAGGAGAAGAAAAAAAAAAGAAGAAGAAGACAGGGCGCCACAGCATAGCACCACAAGGCAGCAGAGCGCCACAGGACACAGCACAGGGGACCGGGACACCACCGGGAACCGGGAAGACGCCGAGCGACGGCCAGACCAGCCAACCAACCAACCAACCAACCAACACACACCACCAAACGACAACGCCGGGCAACCAGAGCCACCAGCAGACCCCCAACAAAAGGCAGCGACACCAGGAACCGACAACACAAGCCACCGGAAACAGCACAGCACAACGAAAGAGCACCAGCACAGCGCAGCACAGCACCGCACAGGGCGGAGAGGACAGGGAACACACAGCACGACACCCGAGAACACACACAGCAGACGCGCAGCGGCAAGAAACAAACAACGGGCGCAGGCAACGACGCAAAAAAATGGCAGAGCACGACAGCACACGACCACACGACAGCACAGCGCATCAGAACAAAACACAGCGCAGCGGAACACCAAGACACACCACGCCGAACAACAGGGCGGCGAGCCACGTGGCCAGACAAGGACAGCACCGACGAAGCACGACACCAAGACCCACCAAGAGACAGCAGAGGACCGCAAGGCCCAACAGCGAACACCAAGCAACACCAGCCAGCGCACGGTGAGCAACGACAGGGACAGCACCACCGAGGCGCGGGCACGCCCGACGGCCAAAGACACACAAACCCGCCCCGCACCGCAAAACCGGCAAAAAGAAACGGAAAAAGGAAAAACAAGAAACAAAGGGAAAAAAAAAGGGCTGGGGCGCAGAGGCCCCCGGCAACCGGAAAGCGAGAAACGCCAGAGACAACAGGGGGGGGGGGCAGAAAAAAAGGGAAAAAAAGGGAGGGGGGGGGGGCAAGACGCCAGGCCCAAGGCACCCGGGGCTGGAAAACACGCAAAGCAGGACACAACGATGGCGCAACGGGGGGGGGGAGGGGGAAAAGGGAAACAAAAAAAAACCAACAACAACCACAAACAGGGCAACCCCAGCCTGGAGGGGGCCGAACAAGCAAAGAGCGAACCAAGAACGGCCAAAGGAAAGGTGAGGCGCACCAGAACACGCCCAGGAGGCCGGCCCGCCCGGGAGGGACTGCAGGGACAGATATGTCATCTACATACGCAGAGAATACGAGTCGCTGTCATTGCAAAAAAGGGAGGGGAATCTCAAAGACTAGAACAAACAAAAAACAGGACATGGGGGAACCCTGCTTGACTCCGTGTGTAGTGGTGAACTGTGAATCCGGAGAGCCTCGGATGAACGTCGAACCATGCTCCAGTACTTTAGAGATAAGAAACAATAGCAGTAGGCATATACACAATTTTACGTATTCATCAGCCCCCTGACTGACCTTATAAAAAAGACCAACCCTTGGCGGTAGACCGACAAGGAGGAGGCCTGTTTCCAGGAGTTGAAGAAGACGATCTCCTCTACCAGCTGCCTGGGGGTACCCCACCCTAAGGGCGAGATAATGGTTGTCACAGATGCCTGTTATGTAAGGGGGGGTGCCACTCTATACCAGTGGCAGGACCTTATCCACGCTGAGCTGTCTCACTGCCACTTTCAAACTTCAGGTCTGAACCGCGATGGTACCCTGAAGCATGACGACCCTGCCAATGAATTGCGCCTGATGCCCCTTGGGTATTGCAACTGGAAGTGTAATCAAGCACGATCCAACTACAGTGCCTACGACCAGGAACTCCTGGCTGGAATGCCTGTGCTCTCTTCCCAGTCCCGCCTGCTTGGCACTAACCCTATTGTCTGGTTCTGTGACCAAGAGCCTGTGAAAACGTTTCAGAAGGGTCCCCCTCCTGATTTGGCGAAGCTAAAGCGATGCTGGACCTACCTCAGTCAGTTCAGGTTGAGTGTCCAGCATATACAGGGTATAAAGAACGAGATGACTGACTATATATATTGTAACAACTTCGACGCCCTCTTAGGTGAGAGCTCAGAGGCGTTGGCGATGAAGGCGTTCCAGCGCATGGACGTCCAGCTGGACATATCCATGCGCACTGCAGGTGTACTGGAGGGTGAGAGTCTGAGAGACTACCAGGCGGAGTATTAATGCGTACTCAACTCCCTCAGTGATGGCCTAGAGGCATGCCTGATAGACGGCGACCGTTGGTATACAGATAACCAATATCTGTACTATGAGGACCGTATAGCTGTGCCTGAGGCACGACTGGATGGTTGCTTACAGTGAGCTCATCTCAGTTCAGGGCACACAGGGTGCAACTGCTCTGTTCAATTTTTCAGGGAGCGCTTCTACTCCCCATTAACGTGCGCTGAACTACGCGCTCGTATGCAGCCCATAGTGGACTCCTGTGGCGTTCAGGCCAGCGCGACTCACGTGACCGGGGACTGGTCTCCAGTCTGCCCATCCCCTACTGTGATAATTCTCTGTTGTACCTGGATTTCATCCACGGTCTGCCTAAGTTTGGTGGTTATGACAGTTGTCTGGTTGTCACCTGTGGCCTGACCCGTTTCACCCATGCGGTCCCCTGCAACAAACAGATCACAGGGGAACAGACTGTGAAAATGTTGGTTGAATAATGGTTCCACCGCTATGGGACACCTAAGGAGGTGCACTCTAACGAAGGGGTACGTATCCGGACTGACACCAGATGGTACAAGCGGGTTCTGGACGCCCTGAGCTTCCATGTGACCACAGGTATGCCTTACACTCGCACTTCTGACGCTCTGTGCGAGAGACAGAACCGTGTGCTGGAGCAGAAACTGAGGATTGTGATGAAACAGGAGCGTACCAAAGATTGGGTACGCCTGTTACCCTGGCCTGTCCTAACCATGAACCCTCAGGAGAGTTCCTCAACTGGCTATACCCCTGACAAGCTTTTCCATGGGGAGTGTCCTGCGTAGTTCTTGGAAGCCCTTTTTCTTGAGGACTGCAAAAGCCCCGTAGGGGACTGGCTGGAACACTAGATTCGGGCCACGCGAGGCAGGCGACGGCAAAATGCGGCAGGGAGCGACAGGAAGGCGACAGGGTGGCGACGGGAAGACGACAGGGTGGCGACAGGAAGACGACAGGAAAGCGGCAGGAAAGCGGCAGGAAAGCGACAGGAAGTGACAGGCAGGCAACAGGAAGGCGACAGCGGAGCTGCGACAGGAGGGCGACAGGAGGGCGACAGGGCTGCGACAGGGTGGTGACAGGGTTGCGACAGGGTGGCGACAGGAAACAAGACATAGCCACAGGATAAGCGACAGGAAAGCGAAAGGAAGACGACAGGAGGGCAACAGGGCTAGCGGCGACAGGGAAGCGACAGGGAAGCGACAGGAGAAAGCGACAGGAGAAAGCGACAGGGGAGCGACAGGAGAGCGGCAGGGTGTTTTCTTTGCGACCGGAAGGCGACAGAAAGGCGACAGGAAGGCGACAGGGATGTGACAGCAGAGCGACAGGCTTGTGGAGGACAACAAGTGAGACAAAATAGTACATTGTTTATTATATAGGTGGATATATGTAAAGAAAATGAGAACCAATGTTTTAGATTTATTGGGATTCTTATGAACATGTCATTTCATTGTTACATGGGTAAACTTTTACCATTTGGTGAATTTTAATCTTTCATGGAATCACTACATTCAGCAGGTAGATTTCACCTGAAACTGAAAGCCAAATGATAAGAATAAGGATAAGTTTCGACTGCAAACTGTCCCGATCATAAATGGTCCCGACATCCCGAAAACAACAACTCGTCCCGACAGCAAGAACTCACGAGAACTCACTATAAACAATAAACAGAAAATGTGGCAAGAAGAGGACAAAAATAACACGGTCAGAAACAAATAAGAGCAAGAAAGAAAAGGTCCTTGTGTGTGTACAACTTAGCTGCTCAATCAGTGTGCCGCAGTGATAGCCGACCCATTTCCATCCCCAAGATCAGGACCTATTTTTCCTCACAGGTTTCCTTGCACTGATCTATCGCCTATCCGAAGATTTTGGAGGAGCTCGGCAACAACGCGTTCACAGCCCCAGGAACAGGCAACGTCTCTGCCCTGTTTCCCAGGTCTCTCTCTGAGCTCTCCAGCACAGCAGAGCACAGCACCATTCAGCACCGCACGGCACAGCACAGCACCATTCAACACCGCACAGCACAGCACAGCAATGCAAAGGGGAGGGATGGAGGAATCCATGTTGATGTGTGATGCGAGCACGAACCGGCACATTTGCTATCGTCAATGAGCACAATGAGGCAATGATGCAAAGTGGATGGGTTGGAGTCCAAAGACAATGTTCATAAGAGGAAAGGTTTTTGGAACGGTATCAACGCATGAGATCTGATGTTCTGTCACAAATCTCTCTGAGGTTTGCTCAGAACACCAATGTTGAACATATCCGCGACGGGGTACTGCATCTCATTCTTACGATTGGCAGCGGCCACCATCGGAATCCACTTGGATGAACTTATCATTTTTATAACATTGTTACGGGATGGCCAAGCGCAGGGAAGGTATGCATTTTGGCCTCACTAGATTGGTTTTTGAGCTCCTTTGCGTCGCGGCATAAATTCACTATTGTTCGCACGTTGTTACATCAACCACCAAATTTGTAGGGTTGCGTCTAAGTTGGACATTACACGTCGGGCCGTTCGCTCCGCCATCAAGGCCATGTTTGACCGCTTGGACACAACCAATTTGTTTGCCGCGCCATTTGCGTGGCGCTGGGAATATGCAGACGGCGAACACCGATTGATGCGAAACATCTCTGCAATAGTGGACTCAACTCATGTGTTCATCGCCAAACCGCAAGATCGGGTTCTACGGCGGCTTCTTTGGTTCAATGAGGGAGAAAAGAAGGGTCATGCCATTATTTTTAACGTTTTTATCAATCCGGGACGTGAAGTCATCGCTTGTCGTGGTGGTATCCTCCTAGAGTATGGGACACCTCAAGACTGCGAATCGTCGCGTTTAAAGGTGGGGGCCATCCACCTTTGCGTCAAACTGCCTATTTTCGTCTTTTTTAGGCCTACGACGCAGAAATTACGAGAGATATGGAGGCTGCTCTTCCGTGGGTGTGGGATGGGCCTCGCCCTGATATGCGCCTTGGTGACCTTCATTATCGGACATGTCCCTACATGGTTACTCGGCTGCCGAGGCCACGACCGGAGCCCGGTATGCGCCAAGCCGGACGAGGTAGAGGCGAAGGTCGAGGTGGTGGTGGTAGAGGTCAAGCTCAGCGTGGTGGTGGCCGGGGCAATGGTCGAAGACGGGCTGGGCAACATGCACAACAAGTGGTACTCGAAGTTTATGTTCGCCGGTTCAATCGAATGGTGTCCAAGGTATTTATGCTAGTACGCAAAAGCCCCAAGCCAAAAAAATGTAGGTTTGATTCGTGTAGCACGTTGCTCTTTCATTATTGCACCTCAGAACCGCATTGCTATTGAAAACGCATTCTCCAACATCAAGAAGTTTGGCCTTTTTCATCGAGTTAAGAGCCGAGGTGGATCGTACGAATATAATGAGTTGACCTACTTCTTCTTGGCGGCGTGTGTACTACATAATTGTGAGATTCAGTTTGATTTGCAAAATGGTTGCGAGCCTACAGCTGAGCGGCCATGCAAATGTGCATAGTAGATCACCAAGAGTGTTAGGAATTTAGGATTGTCAAACAATGGAAATGATTGAACCATCGATCTACGATTTGCATCATTGCTTTGCACACATTTGGGGAGGTTTGCTAAGGTGAGATCTCACAATTTGGCATGAACAGAGAACATTTTTAGTACTATTGAACTGCCTGTCTGAGGTATCTATGGCTTTCCATCGATGAGGTAACACATTGGGCGACAGGGAGGCGACAGGGAGGCGACAGGGAGGCGACAGGAAGGCGACAGGCAAGCGACAGGCAAGCGACAGGCGAGCGACAGGAGAGCGACAGGTTACCACGTTGGCCGGCAGGGAGGCGACAGGGAGGCGACAGGGAGGCGACAGGGAGGCGGCAGGAAGACGACAGGCAAGCGACAGGCAAGCGACAGGCAAGCGACAGGAGAGCGACAGGTTACCACGTTGGGCGACAGGGAGGCGACAGGAAGGCGACAGGGATGCGACAGGGAGGCGGCAGGAAGACGACAGGCAAGCGACAGGAGGGTGACAGGGAGGCAACAGGAAATAGCGACAGGAGACCGACAGGAGGGAACGACAGGAGAGCGACAGGAGAGCGACAGGAAGGCGCCAGGCAAAAAGTAGCATGGCGACAGGAAACGACAGGAAGCGACAGGAAGCGACAGAATAGCGACAGGAGGGCGGCAGGAAAGCAACAGGAAAGCGACAGGGGAGCGACAGGGGAGCAACAGGACAGCGACAGGGAAGCGACAGGCAAGCAACAGGGGAGCGACAGAGGGCTGAAAGTGCCAGAAAAGCGACAGGGGGGCGACAGGGAGGCGACAGGATGGCGACAGGAGGGCGAGGTGGCCCGAATCTACTGGCAGGACCTGGCTAACCTGGCTGGAGCTAACCTGAAACACGTTTGAGAACGTGAGTTAACTAGGCGTAACCGCACGAGACATCCCCCAAATTTCAAGGTAGGAGACCTGGTGCTGGTACACCACTCAGGATTGAAAACGTGGCCCCGCAACTGTTTGCAGGACCCTTTCTTTGGGCCTTACCGCATTATAAAGATAGATGAATCCAGGATCCATGTGAGGTGCAGTCCCCGCCTAGGTGGACAGCTGCTGTGTGCACCTAAACAGCTGATACATTACCACTCGCTTGACGAACTGTCCTGGGATGAGTGGTGTCCGTCTGACATAGAGGTTGAGCGTATCGGCCTAGAGAACGCTGCCAACCCTGAGGAGGCAGACGAACTAGAAGAAATGACTGCCGATGAGATGGCAGTCGATGGGTACTACGTGGTTGCAGGTATTGCACGTCATGCCTATAAACAGGGCTGGAAGTTCCTTACCCTGTGGGACGGATATGGGCTATCTGAGGCAACCTTGGAGCCCATCTCAGCTTTAATACAGCCGGATGGGAGTATCAACCCCATTTTTTGTTCGTACCTCGGAGAGAAAAACGAGGGATAGCTACTAACCCGTGCTGAAACCCTGTCCCAGGGTAAGAGGAAAAGCTAATCTCCTTGTGCCTTTTTTTTTTTGTGCCTAACCGAACTGAGGAGGTTGCAGGCTTGAGGAAGCGGTGGTATAGCCAAGACATCCCTTCCTCCCGTTGGGAGTCTCTTTCGGGCCACTCCTGCAAGAGTATCGGCTCCCTCCGGTGGTACACTTCCCCCTCATGGAGGGAAGCAACACTGGGGATCATCCGAATACCACCAGGACGCTTATCTCCTTTGCATCCCGATGGTCGGTGAGTCCTATTGCCCCAGCCTACCACCATACATTAGTCCTTACAGTTCAGGACCAATGACGCGCCCATGCGCTGAACTAGGTACCCGTGGCGTCGGTTCAGTCCGGGGTGCCCACCTCCATACGACCACCTCAACTGCGGGTCAACTGATCACGGCGGCCAGGAACAGATTCCCTCCCATTGGAACTCACAGTTGAGGCCCTTTACTCGCAACCCCCTCTGTTTTCTAACCTCCCAGGGGCGGTGAGCACTCTTGTGCTGACAACTAGACCTAATCAGTGTGTACCAAGAAAGGTTCAGGCTTCCGGTAGAGCTCCAGTTTCAGTGAGCGTACTAACACCCTCCCTCAATCGGGATCTGTTTTCCAAACACCTGCACATCCGCTGCTTTTTGAGTCCTGCCCCTGCCTGGGTTGTGCCCTGCATTCCCATGCTTGTGGTTCCCAGCGTGAGTGAGTGCCTTGTTGACCACGTGTTGCAAGGGACATGCCCCAATGCAATGACCTTCGGGGAGCCAACGATGAACGGTGGTTGGCTATGACCAGGGGGGAATGACAAGCAAGGTGCTGTGAAGCAAGGTGTGTTCACCCTCCTTGGGGGCAGGTGTGCCCACAGTTAATACACCTAGCTGGTCCAGATCCATGGGATTCTACCCTCTTTGGCGGTGTTACCATACCCCCAAGTGTGCTAAGTATGTCTGTGTGTGTCTCACTGCTCTCCCCGGCGTGGCTGCCATGGATGACCTTCGTTGATGTTGGACCAAAGGTCCTAGTGAGGTACCCGTACCATTCCTATGGCGCCCAATTTCTGTGCTGGCGCGTAACCTTTGGGGAAACGGCAAAAGCCCTACCTACTAGAGGGGGGGGGTGGCCAAGTGTGCTAAGGGCATACAAAACGCCCATTTGTCTAGAGGGCAAAAGCTAACACACTCCCCTGCCCGCGAGGAAAGGCACACAGAGCAGGAGACACCACTACACTACACTCACTAATGCCAGCAGCAGCCTTCAAAGGCAGAGTGAGCACAACCGCACTCAGTCCCTACCAGGCCTTCTGGCCTAACCCTTACACACGCTATTGGGTGGCCATGTCAGAGATATCTGGTGCCATATTGGCTCCCCTGTGAAATAGCAAACGACCACAGCGCCTCTGGGCAACTGTGGCCTGACAGGGACGCCTCCACACGTTTTTCTGACAGGGCTTGGAGGGACAGGTGGACTGTTTGAGCGCACAGCGTGTAGTAAGGGTTGTACTGGATGAAGTCGTCCATTGACCCCTTTTGATTGTGTGATCAGCGCCCTTTTTAGCTTGGGCAAAAAAAGGGAAATTGCCAAAGGCAATGCTGCTGCACCACTTCACACCCTTCCTTGCCCGCCTGAGAACAAAGGCGGATGCAGGACAGTTTGAGGCGGAGGAACCTAACCAACCTCGCAGTATTATACGGGTCTTAAGTTTGAAAAAAATATGCTGTCCTCA
Source organism: Eutreptiella sp. 'Long Island Sound 2002' (assembly GCA_964036045.1). Lineage (NCBI taxonomy): Eukaryota > Euglenozoa > Euglenophyceae > Eutreptiales > Eutreptiaceae > Eutreptiella > Eutreptiella sp. 'Long Island Sound 2002'. Next base: position 67,764,262 of record OZ038383.1, on the reverse strand, counting down.
AACTGTCCTGGCAAGCAAGCAAGCTCTAAGGACTCCGCCGGTTCTCTTACAGAACTTAGGGTGGAGCCTTGGGTAACCGAAACAAGAGTTTTGCCGCGTACACAGCGCATGGCCTACAGCCCCTTAATGCATCATGCAATATACAGGGAAGGGAGGCGAGTGACAGCAGTCTTTCTCCTACAATTAACCCTACAATTTAACCAAACACAAAGAACCTCAACCAGGAGGTGAGCTCCTCCTGGGCTTACTACCTTACTCACCACGCATCATGTGTATGCCAAGGGACAACGAACGCAAGAGCAACCCTAAGCGTCTAAGCAACCCCCCAGCGATTTATAAGCAACCCTAAGCGATTAATGCATCGTGTGTATCATGCGCTTCTTCCCTTGTTCCCTGCAGGGGAAAGAGAGTGAAATGACGAAAAACTGCGCAGCGCAAGACGAGGCCTAGCGTTTTAAAGAACCCTATGGTCACGCTACGGCGAGACAGGCACGAGCAAGCACTTCTTTTTTGACCTGTGGAGAAAGGGAGGGAGGGGGTGGATGCAGAGAAAAAGCGCCACGACGTGTGGATGCCTAGATGAGGCACATGCATGACGAGCACAGCGCAGACTCTAACCCTACGTGCGCGCTGCGTGCTCCATTCGACTAACATACCTTTGAGTCCTGTTCTTACCTATGCAGAGGGAGAGAGGTAAACACCCAAACCCCCAACGCACGCAGCGGTGACAACTCTAGCCCTTTGACAAAACTAACGACACGAACACAATGCATGCGTGTGACATAACAGTAACATACCTGAAAGGCGGGTTGCCTGCCTGCTCTGTTGTGTGGTTGGCAGTTAAGTTCCTTTTCTGAAGGTTTATAACATTTTTGATGCAACCATGCCAAAATTTCTTTTGAAAGCTTTAAAAACCACGGCTCATACCTTCTTTTTGAGGTGTTGTTTGCCTTCCTAGCATTCTTTTTCTGAGCACGGCTCCGATGCGCTTGTCTACAACCATACGTTTTGGACTATAAATGACCATTTCTAACGTCTTTTCGTCAATCTTTAGCGATTCGACTTCTTGAATGGCTAACTCTTTCGCCAAACCACGGTATTCACTGCCTGTTGGTTTCATTTTCTATTTTTTTCAGCTCCTGGAGTTTTCTGCACTCCATCAGGAGTATTGCTCCGCCCTGGCCCTTGGTCAGGATGCTTACTAAAACGCTGTTTATACAGCGATCACCGTCCGCATTAGAGCGTTGGACTGTACCTTAGTGGGCAAGCATATACACTCTAGGGAAGAGGTCCTGGGGTCAAGCCCACTACCTCCACTCTTTTACCAAAGGGCTTTGCCGCACGCTGGCAACTTTTGAAGAATGCCCCGCAGGGACATCCTTCACGGCACATTACACTTTTTTTCAAGGGTACCTACTGTGTGGTAAGCTTCTATGTACTGACAACTGGCATGGTTCAGATCCGCAGGATAGTTCGAAGCACTTCAGGTGCACTCGTTTGGATGCAATGGAGTTGGTTAGGAATCTTCTGCATAGGAGTTGGGCCAGACGCAGGATATGGCTTTGCCAGCATGGCCAAGCAACTGAATTCAGAATCAGTTAAACAGTAGAACCACAATAAGTGATAGAAACAATTGAGTATAGGGCTCCTGAGGTGGGAGACCTCTAGGCTTAACCTGCAAGGCCGAAGGCAAGAAGTGCCTACTTCCTTTCGGTATTACCTCCATGAAGGAAGATACCTCCGCTCACTTAGGTTGTTGTTGCGAACTTCATCGGGGGGGCTAGGGTTATAATCCTAGTTACCTGGAAAAGTGTACCTGAAGCCTCAAAAGAGTGATAAAAATGCTTAAGTTTTAGTCTCAACACCTTCGCAGGGATTAGGGGGGGCTTGGCCTGGATCAAGTACCCCAAGAAAGACATGGTAGTGACCTTTTCTTACTCCCCCGGGAGTACTAGTTGATCAAGCTAGTAGGACCAAAGAAAAAGGCTCAAATGGTTACCAAAGGTACCTCAGAAAATGCTTCACACCAGCCAATGACACTTTCATCAGTACATAGAAGCTTACCACACAGTAGGTACCCTTGAAAAACAGTGTAATGTGCCGTGAAGGATGTCCCTGCGGGGCATTCTTCAAAAGTTGCCAGCGTGCGGCAAAGCCCTTTGGTAAAAGAGTGGAGGTAGTGGGGTTGACCCCAGGACCTCTTCCCTCGAGTGTATATGCTTGCCCACTAAGGTACAGTCCAACGCTCTAATGCGGACGGTGATAGTAAGCATCCTGAACAAGGGCCAAGGCGGAGCAATACTCCTGATGGAGTGCAGAAAACTCCAGGAGCTGAAAAAAATAGAAAATGAAACCAACAGGCAGTGAATACCGTGGTTTGGCGAAAGAGTTAGCCATTCAAGAAGTCGAATCGCTAAAGATTGACGAAAAGACGTTAGAAATGGTCATTTATAGTCCAAAACGTATGGTTGTAGACAAGCGCATCGGAGCCGTGCTCAGAAAAGGATGCTAGGAAGGCAAACAACACCTCAAAAAGAAGGTATGAGCCGTGGTTTTTAAAGCTTTCAAAAGAAATTTTGGCATGGTTGCATCAAAAATGTTATAAACCTTCAGAAAAAGAACTTAACTGCCAACCACACAACAGAGCAGGCAGGCAACCCTCCTTTCAGGTATGTTACTGTTATGTCACACGCATGCATTGTGTTCGTGTCGTTAGTTTTGTCAAAGGGCTACGGTGGTCACCGCTGCGTGCGTTGGGGGTTTGGGTGTTCACCTCTCTCCCTCTGCATAGGTAAGAACAGGACTCAAAGGTATGTTAGTCGAATGGAGCACGCAGCGCGCACGTAGGGTTAGAGTATGCGCTGTGCTCGTCATGCATGTGCCTCATCTAGGCATCCACACGTCGTGGCGCTTTTTCTCTGCATCCACCCCCTCCCTCCTTTTCTCCACAGGTCAAAAAAGAAGTGCTTGCTCGTGCCTGCCTCGCCGTAGCGTGACCATAGGGTTCTTTAAAACGCTAGGCCTCGTTTTGCGCTGCGCAGTTTTTCGTCATTTCACTCTCTTTCTCCTGCAGGGAACAAGGGAAGAAGCGCATGATACACACGATGCATTAATCGCTTAGGGTTGCTTATAAATCGCTGGGGGGTTGTTTAGACGCTTAGGGTTGCTCTTGCGTTCGTTGTCCCTTGGCATACACATGATGCGTGGTGAGTAAGGTAGTAAGCCCAGGAGGAGCTCACCTCCTGGTTGAGGTTCTTTGTGTTTGGTTAAATTGTAGGGTTAATGGTAGGAGAAAGACTGCTGTCACTCGCCTCCCTTCCCTGTATATTGCATGATGCATTAAAGGGCTGTAGGCCATGCGCTGTGTACGCGGCAAAACTCTTGTTTCGGTTACCCAAGGCTCCACCCTAAGTTCTGTAAGAGAACCGGCGGAGTCCTTAGAGCTTGCTTGCTTGCCAGGACAGTTTGAGGACAGCATATTTTCTTCAAACTTAAGACCCGTATAATACTGCGAGGTTGGTTAGGTTCCTCCGCCTCAAACTGTCCTGCATCTGCCTTTGTTCTCAGGCGGGCAAGGAAGGGTGTGAAGTGGTGCAGCAGCATTGCCTTTGGCAATTTCCCTTTTTTTGCCCAAACTAAAAAGGGCGCTGATCACACAATCAAAAGGGGTCAATGGACGACTTCATCCAGTACAACCCTTACTACACGCTGTGCGCTCAAACAGTCCACCTGTCCCTCCAAGCCCTGTCAGAAAAACGTGTGGAGGCGTCCCTGTCAGGCCACAGTTGCCCAGAGGCGCTGTGGTCGTTTGCTATTTCACAGGGGAGCCAATAGGGCTCCAGATATCTCTGACATGGTGTAAAGGGAAGCTCAGGACAGGACAGAACAAGGTTGGTTTCTTCTGTGGACCTCTGCATTTGGCAGGGTCAGGATTACAGCAACTATGTCTAATTTTTGTTTGTTGTGCATGACATAGCCCCATATAAGTTATTTGCTGTGGTGCGTCGCAGATGCCGCTATTTGGGCACTGCAGGGCACGCGTGCGCACTGATTTGTGCATTGTTTTCTTTCTGAGAAGCACTGATTTTTATTATAAAAAGATCTGATTTTGTTGGATTATAGCATGTTTACAGTGTATGTATTGTGCTGAGCGTCCATTATTGTTTAGGCCATGAAACGGCTTATCTGTTGAATCACTCCGTATCACCAAGTCAAGATTGATCAACTCATTTGATTTATTGCGTGCGGCAATTACAAGAAGGGCGTCGTTTCAAGGTTTTCAAAATGGGACTGCAGGAGATTCAAAATGAGAGGTTTGGAGAGCCTTTTGGGTGCTTGCGTTTTACACATGGCCACCCAATAGCGTGTGTAAGGGTTAGGCCAGAAGGCCTGGTAGGGACTGAGTGCGGTTGTGCTCACTCTGCCTTCGAAGGCTGCTGCTGGCATTAGTGAGTGTAGTGTAGTGGTGTCTTCTGCTCTGTGTGCCTTTCCTCGCGGGCAGGGGAGTGTGTTAGCTTTTGCCCTCTAGACAAATGGGCGTTTTGTATGCCCTTAGCACACTTGGCCACCCCCCCCCTCTAGTAGGTAGGGCTTTTGCCGTTTCCCCAAAGGTTACGCGCCAGCACAGAAATTGGGCGCCATAGGAATGGTACGGGTACCTCACTAGGACCTTTGGTCCAACATCAACGAAGGTCATCCATGGCAGCCACGCCGGGGAGAGCAGTGAGACACACACAGACATACTTAGCACACTCGGGGGTATGGTAACACCGCCAAAGAGGGTAGAATCCCATGGGTCTGGACCAGCTAGGTGTATGAACTGTGCATGACATAGCCCCATATAAGTTATTTGCTGTGGTGCGTCGCAGATGCCGCTATTTGGGCACTGCAGGGCACGCGTGCGCACTGATTTGTGCATTGTTTTCTTTCTGAGAAGCACTGATTTTTATTATAAAAAGATCTGATTTTGTAGGATTCTAGCATGTTTACAGTGTATGTATTGTGCTGAGCGTCCATTATTGTTTAGGCCATGAAACGGCTTATCTGTTGAATCACTCCGTATCACCAAGTCAAGATTGATCAACTCATTTGATTTATTGTGTGCGGCAATTACAAGAAGGGCGTCGTTTCAAGGTTTTCAAAATGGGACTGCAGGAGATTCAAAATGAGAGGTTTGGAGAGCCTTTTGGGTGCTTGCGTTTTACACATGGCCACCCAATAGCGTGTGTAAGTGTTAGGCCAGAAGGCCTGGTAGGGACTGAGTGCGGTTGTGCTCACTCTGCCTTCGAAGGCTGCTGCTGGCATTAGTGAGTGTAGTGTAGTGGTGTCTTCTGCTCTGTGTGCCTTTCCTCGCGGGCAGGGGAGTGTGTTAGCTTTTGCCCTCTGGACAAATGGGCGTTTTGTATGCCCTTAGCACACTTGGCCACCCCCCCCCTCTAGTAGGTAGGGCTTTTGCCGTTTCCCCAAAGGTTACGCGCCAGCACAGAAATTGGGCGCCATAGGAATGGTACGGGTACCTCACTAGGACCTTTGGTCCAACATCAACGAAGGTCATCCATGGCAGCCACGCCAGGGAGAGCAGTGAGACACACACAGACATACTTAGCACACTTGGGGGTATGGTAACACCGCCAAAGAGGGTAGAATCCCATGGGTCTGGACCAGCTAGGTGTATGAACTGTGGGCACACCTGCCCCCAAGGAGGGTGAACACACCTTGCTTCACAGCACCTTGCTTGTCTTTCCCCCCTGGTCATAGCCAACCACCGTTCATCGTTGGCTCCCCGAAGGTCATTGCATTGGGGCATGTCCCTTGCAACACGTGGTCAACAAGGCACTCACTCACGCTGGGAACCACAAGCATGGGAATGCAGGGCACAACCCAGGCAGGGGCAGGACTCAAAAAGCAGCGGATGTGCAGGTGTTTGGAAAACGGATCCCGATTGAGGGAGGGTGTTAGTACGCTCACTGAAACTGGAGCTCTACCGGAAGCCTGAACCTTTCTTGGTACAGACTGATTAGGTCTAGTTGTCAGCACAAGAGTGCTCACCGCCCCTGGGAGGTTAGAAAACAGAGGGGGTTGCGAGTAAAGGGCCTCAACTGTGAGTTCCAATGGGAGGGAATCTGTTCCTGGCCGCCGTGATCAGTTGACCCGCAGTTGAGGTGGTCGTATGGAGGTGGGCACCCCGGACTGAACCGACGCCACGGGTACCTAGTTCAGCGCATGGGCGCGTCATTGGTCCTGAACTGTAAGGACTAATGTATGGTGGTAGGCTGGGGCAATAGGACTCACCGACCATCGGGATGCAAAGGAGATAAGCGTCCTGGTGGTATTCGGATGATCCCCAGTGTTGCTTCCCTCCATGAGGGGGAAGTGTACCACCGGAGGGAGCCGATACTCTTGCAGGAGTGGCCCGAAAGAGACTCCCAACGGGAGGAAGGGATGTCTTGGCTATACCACCGCTTCCTCAAGCCTGCAACCTCCTCAGTTCGGTTAGGCACAATAAATAGCTAGGCACAAGGAGATTAGCTTTTCCTCTTACCCTGGGACAGGGTTTCAGCACGGGTTAGTAGCTATCCCTCGTTTTTCTCTCCGAGGTACGAACAAAAAATGGGGTTGATACTCCCATCCGGCTGTATTAAAGCTGAGATGGGCTCCAAGGTTGCCTCAGATAGCCCATATCCGTCCCACAGGGTAAGGAATTTCCAGCCCTGTTTCTAGGCATGACGTGCAATACCTGCAACCACGTAGTACCCATCGACTGCCATCTCATCGGCAGTCATTTCTTCTAGTTCGTCTGCCTCCTCAGGGTTGGCAGCGTTCTCTAGGCCGATACGCTCAACCTCTATGTCAGACAGACACCACTCATCCCAGGACAGTTCGTCAAGCGAGTGGTAATGTATCAGCTGTTTAGGTGCACACAGCAGCTGTCCACCTGGGCGGGGACTGCACCTCACATGGATCCTGGATTCATCTATCTTTATAATGCGGTAAGGCCCAAAGAAAGGGTCCTGCAAACAGTTGCGGGGCCACGTTTTCAATCCCGAGTGGTGTACCAGCACCAGGTCTCCTACCTTGAAATTTGGGGGATGTCTCGTGCGGTTACGCCCAGTTAACTCACGTTCTCGAACGTGTTTCAGGTTAGCTCCAGCCAGGTTAGCCAGGTCCTGCCAGTAGACTCGGGCCACCTCGCCCTCCTGTCGCCATCCTGTCGCCTCCCTGTCGCCCCCCTGTCGCTTTTCTGGCACTTTCAGCCTTCTGTCACTCCCCTGTCGCTTGCCTGTTGCTTCCCTGTCGCTGTCCTGTTGCTCCCCTGTCGCTCCCCTGTCGCTTTCCTGTTGCTTTCCTGCCGCCCTCCTGTCGCTATTCTGTCGCTTCCTGTCGCTTCCTGTCGTCTCCTGTCGCCATGCTACTTTTTGCCTGGCGCCTTCCTGTCGCTCTCCTGTCGCTCTCCTGTCGTTCCCTCCTGTCGCTCTCCTGTCGCTATTTCCTGTTGCCTCCCTGTCACCCTCCTGTCGCTTGCCTGTCGTCTTCCTGCCGCCTCCCTGTCGCATCCCTGTCGCCTTCCTGTCGCCTCCGTGTCGCCCAACGTGGTAACCTGTCGCTCTCCTGTCGCTTGCCTGTCGCTTGCCTGTCGCTTGCCTGTCGTCTTCCTGCCGCCTCCCTGTCGCCTCCCTGTCGCCTCCCTGTCGCCTCCCTGCCGGACAACGTGGTAACCTGTCGCTCTCCTGTCGCTCGCCTGTCGCTTGCCTGTCGCTTGCCTGTCGCCTTCCTGTCGCCTCCCTGTCGCCTCCCTGTTGCCTCCATGTCGCCCAATGTGTTACCTCATCGATGGAAAGCCATAGATACCTCAGACAGGCAGTTCGATAGTACTAAAAATGTTCTCTGTTCATGCCAAATTGTGAGATCTCACCTTAGCAAACCTCCCCAAATGTGTGCAAAGCAATGATGCAAATCGTAGATCGATTTCTATGCAACACCAACACTCATGCGGTACACTTGCAACCCATATTGAAATATTCGGTATCATGGTCCAAGAGTTGTAAAGCACTTTCTACCCTCTTGACCATGATCCTTTGATACCACAGGCAGATGTGCATACCAAGGGCGTTTGACGCTTTCTCAATTAAGTTGAGACCAAGGCAATTCAAGCCCATATCTCAAAATTGGAATTCCTGGCAGTGAGCTGGAGATATGATTCTTCAAAGTGGCATAATGAATCAATTTTGTTTCGACCATATCTCCAAGAAAAATGAAGGAGACAACAAAAGGAAGGTTGATTCGTGATCAGGGAGAAATGTAGGACCACCCAAAATTCATCATATCCAGTGCGGCGACCTCGAAATCGAAAATCAGAGTCTGAATGTCTGAAAAATTCAGATTATATTTGCGAGTGTATAACATGAAAATTGCGGAAGCAACGAACCCTTTTCTGATGAAATCTGACCCTTCATCGGGGTGTCCGCTAAAATATCTGGAAATAACAGTTAACCAATCGGTTACCGCAAAATCGCGAGCCAACTGACAGTCGCCGATACATTGACAATGAGAACGGATGGCTGAAAAAATACAGAAACATTATGATAAAAGAACCCTGTTGATTCCTGATATTTTGATATAAAAATCTCGGCCGGCGGCGCCTCGGTATTGAATATGGCCGCTCATAGCTGGAATGGCCAAGCCTATCACACTATCACATCAGGTTAGGTCAGGTGGATGGGAGAGTATGATATCAGCCAATGGCGGCTTGCCGGCCCATAGATACACACCCCAAGTGACCCAAAGATGGCCAGGGGGGTCCGAACCGGCTTCAGTTGCCTGAGACAAGGATTGTGGAGTTCCGGAGAGACCCCTTGGCAGATTGAATAAACATGATTGCGAACCAGAATTCAGCGCTGCCTGAGGATTGGAAGGCGGAGGGGAGGCAGAGCACTAAGACTTCCCCATTTGGGAGGTACATGTTAGCCGCCAAGCCGTATCTGCCTCGGCCGGCTGAGCCATCCAAGGGGATTCAAGCGTTGGAAGGTGTTTCTGTGCGCGGGAGCTTCTATGCCTGATGGCAGCCCCAGGCTATCAGATCATGTTTACGGGGAGAGTGGAGAGCGGCAGGGATGCGGTAGAAGAGCCCTTCCGGAGCTGAGGAAACAAGGATTCCGCGGTGAGGGGGTGGGGGAAGGGTCTTCTCCAGGGTAGGTAGAAAGTAGGTGGGGGCGCGGCTAAGTCGGGCAGCTGCGAGGGCCTCGAAGGACTTTTGTCGAGCTCAGGGTGGGGGGCAAAAATGGGGGGCGGGCGATGCACTCCACGTGGATTCTTGTAGAGTGAATTCCTCAACTCCCTGAAAAGAGTGGAATTCTGCTGTCGCCGAGTGAGACCCTGTGTCCTTGATCACCCACTCGTAGCCTGGGCAATTGCGCTGAGGGACGCCGTCAAATCTGACCCATATTGGTTTACTGGGAGGAGGTGCTGGGGGAGCGCAGGGCTGCATGGACCCAAGGTGTTGAACCCCAGACCAAATCCCTGTTCAGCGTCTACAACCGTGTCCTGCAGTGCAGAGCGAGTCGTGTCGATAAGGACACTTCGCACCGCTTGGCAAACATGTTGAGGCCCGTCGCCTTAAGGTAGCGGATAGGCGATTTGACCGTGTCTTGTAGTACTACATACATGAAGTGTTGGCTGGCCAGACCACCCGCAGCGCGGGGGGTGTACTTTACTCGGGGAATGAGTTTCGGGGCGAGGTGAGGAGAGTTGTCGGGTGTCCGTATGTATTTCCAGATGACACTGTGGACGGAGCCTAGTTGCTTGAGGGTGAGGGGCTGCGCCATTAGAAATGATTTCTGGTTTGCCCACACTTCTGCTTGTTCCTTGTATTTGTTTTAGCAAAACTTGCTCATTTTCCACAAGTCAACATGAGGACCACACGAAGGTAGGTAGGTAGGTAGGTGCACTCGGTTGTGGAGAGGCGCCCCATGGTTCCCCCTGGCTTTGCCCCTGTGACGAACAGGAAGGGGTTCCGCGCGTGAAGAGGGGGGGCAGCTTACATCCCGCTAGACCTGACTGGTGGCTCCCATCAAAGCGGCCCCCAGCAACACCGGGAGGGCTGATCGCCGGCAGCGTGACTGCTTGTCATGCCGGGACGGTGGGCCCCCATGCTTGCGCACGTCCCCTCCTTTGGGCGGAACCCTAGGGGTTCACCGGACTTCGTGGCGTATCCCGATCCCAAGGCATGCATGCATGTTCTTGGTACTGGGGTTCCGAGGTGCCTGGCTGTCGCACGCGCCGCCTCGAGTCCCAAAGCAGCGCAGGCCTTAGGATGCAGCCTCACCCCCGGTCTCCGGATCTCGTTTGGCCGGGTCACCTGCATGGCATGGGCTGCCTCAGTGCCCGGGCTATGGACACTGGGTTTCCTACTGTTGCGTGGCGCTTGTGTTTGGGTCTGGGTTGTGGTTGGGTTCGGGTTTCGGCTGCGCCCCGCCACTCCTGGCTGGGGTGTTCGGGTGTGTGTGCGCTTGTGTGTGCGTTCCGCTTGTACCCTGCCACTCGTGGCTGGGGTGTGCGATGTGGGTGTGTGTGGTTGGGTTCGGGTTCCGGCTGCGCCCCGCCACTCCTGGCTGGGGTGTCGGGGTTTGTGTCTGCTTGTGTGCGCGCTCCGCTTGCACTCCGCCACTCCTGGCTGGGGTGTGCGGCGTAGGTGTGTGTGCTTCGGCTCGGGTTTTGGCTGCGCCCCGCCACTCCTGGCTTGGGTGATGGGGTGTGTGTGTGCTTGTGTGCGTGCTCCGCTTGTATGCCGCCCCTCCTGGCTGGGGCGTGCGGCGTGGGTGTGTGTGCACGGGTCCGGGTTACGGCTGCGCCCCGCCACTCCTGGATGGGGTTTTGGGGTGTGTTTGTGTTTGTCGGCGCGCTCTACTTGTACCCCGCCACTCCTGGCTGAGGTGTGCGGTGGGTGTGTGTGTGTTTGCGCTCCGGTTTCAGCTGCACCCCGCCACTCCTGGCTGGGGTGTTGGGGTTTGTGTGTGCTGTTGTGGGCGCTCCGCTTGCACTCCACCACTCCTGGCTGGGGTGCGCGGTGTGTGTGTGTGTGTTTGGGCTCGGGTTTCGGCTGCGCCCCGCCACTCCTTGCTGGGGTGTTGGGCTGTGTGTGTGCTGGTGTGGGCGCTCCGCTTGCACCCCGCCACTCCTGGCTGGGGTGCGCGTCGTGGGTGTGTGTGTTTGGGCTCGGGCTTTGGCTGCACCCCGCGACTCCTGGCTGGGGTGTTGGGGTGTGTGTGTGCTGGTGTGGCCGCTCCGCTTGCACCCCGCCACTCCTGGCTGGGTCGCGCGCCGTGGGTGTGTGTGTCTGGGCTCGGGTTTCGGCTGCGCCCCGCCACTCCCGGCTGGGGTGTTGTGGTGTGCGTGTTTGTGTGCCTGCTCCCCCTGTACCCCGCCACTCTTGGCCAGGGTGCGCGCCCTGGGTGTGTGTGTTTTGGCTTTGGTTTCAGCTGCGCCCCGCCACTCCTGGATGGGGTGTTGGGGTGTGTGTGTGCTCGTGTGCGTGCTCCCCTTGTACCCCGCCACTCCTGGCTAGGGTGTGCGGTGTGGGTGTGTGTGTTTGGGCTCGGGTTTCGGCTGCACCCCGCCACTCCTGGCTGGGGTGTTGGGGTGTGTGTGTGCTGGTGTGCGTGCTCCTCTTGTACCCCGCCTCCCCTGGCTGGGGTGTGCGGCTTGGGTGTGTGTGCTTGGGCTAGGGTTTCGGCTGCACCCCGCCACTCCTGGCTGGGCTGTTGGGCTGTGTGTGTGCTTGTGTGCGCGCTCCGCTTGCACCCTGCCACTCCTGGCTGGGGTGCGCGGTGTGTGTGTGTGTGTTTGGGCTCGGGTTTCGGCTGCGCCCCGCCACTTCTGGCCGGGATGCTGGGCTGTGTGTGTGCTGGTGTGGGCGCTCCGCTTGCACCCCGCCACTCCTGGCTGGGGTGAGCGCCGTGGGTGTGTGTGTTTGGGCTCGGGTTTCGGCTGCGCTCCGCCACTCCTGGCTGGGGTGTTGGGGTGTGTGTGTGCTCGTGTGCGTGCCCCCCTTGTACCCTGCCACTCCTGGCTGGGGTGCGCGGTGTGTCTGGGCTCGGGTTTCGGCTGCGCCCCGCCACTCCTGGCTGGGATGTTGGGGTGTGTGTGTGCTTGTATGCGTGCTCCTCCTGTACCCCGCCTCTCCTGGCTGAGGTGTGCGGCTTGGGTGTGTGTGCTTGGCCTCGGTGTTCGGCTGCGCCCCGCCACTCCTGGCTGGACTGTTGGGCTGTGTGTGTGCTCCTGTGCGCGCTCCGCTTGCACCCTGCGACTCCTGGCTGGGGTGCGCGGCGTGGGTGTGTGTGTTTGGGCTCCGGTTTCGGCTGCGCCCCGCCACTTCTGGCTGGGGTGTTGGGCTGTTTGTGTGCTCGTGTGCGCGCCCCGCTTGCACCCCGCCACTCCTGGCTGGGGTTTGCGATGTGGGTGTTTGTGTTTTGGCTCGGGTTTCAGCTGCGCCCCGCCACTCCTGGCTGGGGTGTTGTGGTGTGCGTGTTTGTGTGCCTGCTCCCCCTGTACCCGGCCACTCTTGGCCAGGGTGCACGCCGTGGGTGTGTGTGTTTTGGCTTGGATTTCAGCTGCGCCCCGCCACTCCTGGCTGGGGTGTTGCGGTGTGTGTGTGCTCGTGTGCGTGCTCCCCTTGTACCCCGCCACTCCTGGCTGGGGTGTGCGGTGTGGGTGTGTGTGTTTGGGCTCGGGTTTCGGCTGTGCCCAGCCACTTCCGGCTTGGGTGCTGGGCTGTTTGTGTGCTCCTCCTGTACCCCGCCTCTCCTGGCTGGCGTGTGCGGCTTGGGTGCGTGTGCTTGGGCTAGGGTTTCGGCTGCACCCCGCCACTCCTGGCTCGGCTGTTGGGCTGTGTGTGTGCTCGTGACCGCGCTCCGCTTGCACCCTGCCACTCCTGGCTGGGGTGCGCGGTGTGGGTGTGTGTGTTTGGGCTCGGGTTTCGGCTGCGCCCCGCCACTTCTGGCTGGGGTGCTGGGCTGTTTGTGTGCTCCTGTGCGCGCTCCGCTTGCACCCCGCCACTCCTGGCTGGGGTGCGCGGTATGGGTGTGTGTGCTTGGGCTCGGGTTTCGGCTGCGCCCCGCCACTCCTGGCTGGGGTGTTGGGGTGTGCCTGTTTGTGTGCCTGCTCCCCCTGTACCCCGCCACTCTTGGCCGGGGTGCGCGACGTCGGTGTGTGTGCTTGGGCTCGGGTTTCGGCTGCGCCCCACCACTCCTGGCTGGGGTGTGGGGGTGTGCGTGCTTGTGTGCATGCCCCCCTTGTACCCAGCCACTCCTGGCTGGGGTGTGCGGGCGGGGTGTGTGTGTTTGGCCACGGGTTTCGGCTGCACCCCGCCACTCCTGGCTCGGTTGTTGGGCTGTGTGTGTGCTGGGGTGGGCGCTCCGCTTGCACCCCGCCACTCCTGGCTGGGCTGCGAGCCGTGGGTGTGTGTGTTTGGGCTCGGGTTTCCACTGCGCCCCGCCACTCCTGGCTGGGGTGTTGGGCTGTGTGGGTGCTCGTGTGTGCGCTCTGCTTGCACCCTGCCACTCCTGGCTGGGGTGCGCGGTGTGGGTGTGTGTGTTTGGGCTCGGGTTTCGGCTGCGCCCCGCCACTTCTGGCTGGGGTGTTGGGCTGTGTGTGTGCTCGTGTGCGCGCTCCGCTTGCACCCCGCCACTCCTGGCTGGGGTGCGCGGTGTGGGTGTGTGTGCTTGGGCTCGGGGTTCGGCTGCGCCCCGCCACTCCTGGCTGGGTTGTTGGGGTGTGTGTGTGCTCGTGTGCGTGCCGCCCTTGTACCCCGCCACTCCTGGCTGGGGTGTTGGGCTGTGTGTGTGCTCGTGTGCGTGCTCCGCTTGCACCCTGCCACTCCTGGCTGGGGTGCGCGGTGTGGGTGTGTGTGTTTGGGCTCGGGTTTCGGCTGCGCCCTGCCACTTCTGGCTGGGGTGTTGGGCTGTGTGCGTGCTCGTGTGCGCGCTCCGCTTGCACCCCGCCACTCCTGGCTGGGGTGCGCGGTGTGGGTGTTTGTGTTTGGGCTCGGGTTTCAGCTGCGCCCCGCCACTCCTGGCTGGGGTGTTGTGGTGTGCGTGTTTGTGTGCCTGCTCCTCCTGTACCCCGCCACTCTTGGCCAGGGTGCGCGCTGTGGGTCTGTATGTTTGGGCTCGGGTTTCGGCTGCGCTGGGGTTTTGGGGTGTGTGTGTGCTCGTGTGCGTGCCTCCCTATGTACCCCGCCACTCCTGGCTGGGCTGTGCGATGTGGGTGTGTGTGTTTGGGCTCGGGTTTCAGCTGCGCCCCGCCACTCCTGGCTGGGGTGTTGGGGTGTGTGTGTGCTGGTGTGCGTGCTCCTCCTGTACCCCTCCTCTCCTGGCTGGGGTGTGCGGCTTGGGTGTGTGTGCTTGGGCTCGGGTTTCGGCTGCACCCGGCCACTCCTGGCTGGGCTGTTGGGCTGTGTGTGTGCTCGTGTGCGCGCTCCGCTTGCACGCTGCCACTCCTGGCTGGGGTGCGCGGTGTGGGTGTGTGTGTTTGGGCCCAGGTTTCGGCGGCGCCCCGCTACCTCTGGCTGGGGTGTTGGGCTGTGTGTGTGCTCGTGTGCGTGCTCCGCTTGCACCCCGCCACTCCTGGCTCGGGTGCGCGCTGTGGATGTGTGTGCTTTGGCTCAGGTTTCGGCTGCGCCCCGCCACTCCTGGCTGGGTGTTGGGCTGTGCGTGTTTGTGTGCCTGCTCCCCCTGTACCCCGCCACTCTTGGCCGAGGTGCGCGACGTGGGTGTGTGTGCTTGGGTTCGGGTTTCGGCTGCGCCCCGCCACTCCTGGCTCGGGTGTGGGGGTGTGCGTGTTGGTGTGCGTGCCCCCCTTGTACCCCGCCACTCCTGGCTGGGGTGTGCGGTGGGGGTGTGTGTGTTTGGGCTCGGGTTTCGGCTGCACCCCGCCACTCCTGGCTGGGGTGTTGGGCTGTGTGTGTGCTGGTGTCGGTGCTCCGCTTGCACCCCGCCACTCCTGGCTGGGGTGCGCGCCGTGGGTGTGTGTGTTTGGGCTCGGGTTTCGGCGGCGCCCCGCCACTCCTGGCTGGGGTGTTGGGCTGTGTGGGTGCTGGTGTGGGCGCTCCGTTTGCACCCCGCAACTCCTGGCTGGGGTGCGCGCCGTGGGTGTGTGTGTTTGGGCTCGGGTTTCGGCTGCGCCCCGCCACTCATGGCTGGGGTGTTGGGCTGTGTGTGTGCTGGTGTGGGCGCTCCGCTTGCACCCCGCCAATCTTGGCTGGGGTGCGCGCTGTGGGTGTGTTTGTTTGGGCTTGGGTTTCGGCTGCGACCCGCCACTCCTGGCTGGGGTGTGCGGTGTGGGTGTGTGTGTTTGGGCTCGGGTTTCAGCTGCGCCCCGCCACTCCTGGCTGGGGTGTTGGGGTGTGTGTGTGCTGGTGTGCGTGCTCCTCCTGTACCCCGCCTCTCCTGGCTGGGGTGTGCGGCTTGGGTGTGTGTGCTTGGGCTCGGGTCTCGGCTGCACCGCGCCACTCCTGGCTGGGCTGTTGGGCTGTGTGTGTGCTCGTGTGCGCGCTCCGCTTGCACGCTGCCACTCCTGGCTGGGGTGCGCGGTGTGGGTGTGTGTGTTTGGGCCCAGGTTTCGGCAGCGCCCCGCTACCTCTGGCTGGGGTGTTGGGCTGTGTGTGTGCTCGTGTGCGTGCTCCGCTTGCACCCCGCCACTCCTGGCTCGGGTGCGCGCTGTGGATGTGTGTGCTTTGGCTCAGGTTTCGGCTGCGCCCCGCCACTCCTGGCTGGGTGTTGGGCTGTGCGTGTTTGTGTCCCTGCTCCCCCTGTACCCCGCCACTCTTGGCCGAGGTGCGCGACGTGGGTGTGTGTGCTTGGGTTCGGGTTTCGGCTGCGCCCCGCCACTCCTGGCTCGGGTGTGGGGGTGTGCGTGTTCGTGTGCGTGCCCCCCTTGTACCCCGCCACTCCTGGCTGGGGTGTGCGGTGGGGGTGTGTGTGTTTGGGCTCGGGTTTCGGCTGCACCCCAGCACCCCAGCACACACACAGCCCAACAACCCAGCCATGAGTGGCGGGGTGCAGCCGAAACCCGTGGCCAAACACACACAACCCCCCCGCACACCCCAGCCAGGAGTGGCTGGGTACAAGGGGGGCATGCACACAAGCACGCACACCCCCACACCCCAGCCAGGAGTGGTGGGGCGCAGCCGAAACCCGAGCCCAAGCACACACACCGACGTCGCGCACCCCGGCCAAGAGTGGCGGAGTACAGGGGGAGCAGGCACACAAACAGGCACACCCCAACACCCCAGCCAGGAGTGGCGGGGCGCAGCCGAAACCCGAGCCCAAGCACACACACCCATACCGCGCACCCCAGCCAGGAGTGGCGGGGTGCAAGCGGAGCGCGCACAGGAGCACACAAACAGCCCAGCACCCCAGCCAGAAGTGGCGGGGCGCAGCCGAAACCCGAGCCCAAACACACACACCCACACCGCGCACCCGAGCCAGGAGTGGCAGGGTGCAAGCAGAGCGCGGTCACGAGCACACACACAGCCCAACAGCCGAGCCAGGAGTGGCGGGGTGCAGCCGAAACCCTAGCCCAAGCACACACACCCAAGCCGCACACCCCAGCCAGGAGAGGCGGGGTACAGGAGGAGCACACAAACAGCCCAGCACCCAAGCCAGAAGTGGCGGGGCACAGCCGAAACCGGAGCCCAAACACACACACCCACGCCGCGCACCCCAGCCAGGAGTGGCAGGGTGCAAGCGGAGCGCGCACACGAGCACACACACAGCCCAACAGCCCAGCCAGGAGTGGCGGGGCGCAGCCGAAACCCGAGGCCAAGCACACACACCCAAGCCGCACACCTCAGCCAGGAGAGGCGGGGTACAGGAGGAGCACGCACACCAGCACACACACACCCCAACATCCCAGCCGGGAGTGGCGGGGCGCAGCCGAAACCCGAGCCGAGACACACCGCGCACCCCAGCCAGGAGTGGCGGGGTACAAGGGGGGCATGCACACGAGCACACACACACCCCAACACCCAAGCCAGGAGTGGCGGAGCGCAGCCGAGACCGGAGCCAAAACACACACACCCACGGCGCGCGACCCAGCCAGGAGTGGCGGGGTGCAAGCGGAGCGCCCACACCAGCACACACACACCCCAACACCCCAGGCAGGAGTCGCGGGCTGCAGCCAAAGCCCGAGCCCAAACACACACACCCACGGCGCGCACCCCAGCCAGGAGTGGCGGGGTGCAAGCGGAGCGCCCACACCAGCACACACACAGCCCAACACCCCAGCAAGGAGTGGCGGGGCGCAGCCGAAACCCGAGCACAAACACACACACACACACACCGCGCACCCCAGCCAGGAGTGGTGGAGTGCAAGCGGAGCGCCCACACCAGCACACACAAACCCCAACACCCCAGCCAGGAGTGGCGGGGTGCAGCTGGAACCCGAGCCCAAACACACACACACCCACCGCACACCTCAGCCAGGAGTGGCGGGGTACAAGTAGAGCGCGCCGACAAACACAAACGCACCCCAAAACCCCATCCAGGAGTGGCGGGGCGCAGCCGAGACCCGGACCCGTGCACACACACCCACGCCGCACGCCCCAGCCAGGAGGGGCGGCATACAAGCGGAGCACGCACACAAGCACACACACACCCCATCACCCAAGCCAGGAGTGGCGGGGCGCAGCCAAAACCCGAGCCGAAGCACACACACCTACACCTCACACCCCAGCCAGGAGTGGCGGAGTGCAAGCGGAGCGCGCACACAAGCAGACACAAACCCCGACACTCCAGCCAGGAGTGGCGGGGCGCAGCCGGAACCCGAACTCAACCACACACACCCACATCGCACACCCCAGCCACGAGTGGCAGGGTACAAGCGGAGCGCACACACAAGCGCACACACACCCGAACACCCGGGCCAGGAGTGGCGGGGCGCAGCCGAAACCCGAACCCAACCACAACCCAGACCCAAACACAAGCGCCACGCAACAGTAGGAAACCCAGTGTCCATAGCCCGGGCACTGAGGCAGCCCATGCCATGCAGGTGACCCGGCCAAACGAGATCCGGAGACCGGGGGTAAGGCTGCATCCTAAGGCCTGCGCTGCTTTGGGACTCGAGGCGGAGCGTGCGACAGCCAGGCACCCCGGAACCCCAGTACCAAGAACATGCATGCATGCCTTGGGATCGGGATACGCCACGAAGTCCGGAGAACCCCTAGGGTTCCGCCCAAAGGAGGGGACGTGCGCAAGCATGGGGGCCCACCGTCCCGGCATGACAAGCAGTCACGCTGCCGGCGATCAGCCCTCCCGGTGTTGCTGGGGGCCGCTTTGATGGGAGCCACCAGTCAGGTCTAGCGGGATGTAAGCTGCCTCCCCTCTTCACGCGCGGAACCCCTTCCTGTTCGTCACAGGGGCGAAGCCAGGGGGAACCATGGGGCGCCTCTCCACAACCGAGTGCACCTACCTACCTACCTACCTTTGTGTGGACCTCATGTTGACTTGTGGAAAATCAGCAAGGTTTGCTAAAACAAATACAAGGAACAAGCAGAAGTGCGGGCAAACCAGAAATCTTTTCTAATGGCGCAGCCCCTCACCCTCAAGCAACTAGGCTCCGTCCACAGTGTCATCTGGAAATACATACGGACACCCGACAACTCTCCTCACCTCGCCCCGAAACTCATTCCCCGAGTAAAGTACACTCCCCGCGCTGCGGGTGGTCTGGCCAGCCAACACCTCATGTATGTAGTACTACAAGACACGGTCAAATCGCCTATCCGCTACCTTAAGGCGACAGGCCTCAACATGTTTGCCAAGCGGTGCGAAGTGTCCGTATCGACACGACTCGCTCTGCACTGCAGGACACGGTTGTAGACGCTGAACAGGGATTTGGTCTGGGGTTCAACACCTTGGGTCCATGCAGCCCTGCGCTCCCCCAGCACCTCCTCCCAGGCGAACCAATATGGGTCAGATTTGACGGCGTCCCTCAGCGCAATTGCCCAGGCTACAAGTGGGTGATCAAGGACACAGGGTCTCAATCGGCGACAGCAGAATTCCACTCTTTTCAGGGAGTTGAGGAATTCACTCTACAAGAATCCACGTGGTGTGCATCACCCGCCCCCCATTTTTGCCCCCCACCCTGAGCTCGACAAAAGTCCTTCGAGGCCCTCGCAGCTGCCCGACTTAGCCGCGCCCCCACCTACTTTCTACCTACCCTGGAGAAGACCCTTCCCCCACCCCCTCACCGCGGAATCCTTGTTTCCTCAGCTCCGGAAAGGCTCTTCTACCGCATCCCTGCCGCTCTCCACTCTCTCCGTAAACATGATCTGATAGCCTGGGGCTGCCATCAGGCATAGAAGCTCCGGCGCACAGAAACACCTTCCAACGCTTGAATCCCCTTGGATGGCTCAGCCGGCCGAGGCAGATACGGCTTGGCGGCTAACATGTACCTCCCAAATGGGGAAGTCTTAGTGCTCTGCCTCCCCTCCCCCTTCCAATCCTCAGGCAGCGCTGAATTCTGGTTCGCAATCATGTTTATTCAATCTGCCAAGGGGTCTCTCCGGAACTCCACAATCCTTGTCTCAGGCAACTGAAGCCGGTTCGGACCCCCGTGGCCATCTTTGGGTCACTTGGGGTGTGTATCTATGGGCCGGCAAGCCGCCATTGGCTGATATCATACTCTCCCATCCACCTGACCTAACCTGATGTGATGGTGTGATAGGCTTGGCCATTCCAGCTATGAGGGGCCATATTCAATACCGAGGCGCCGCCGGCCGAGATTTATATATCAAAATATCAGGAATTAACAGGGTTCTTTTATCATAATGTTTCTGTATTTTTTCAGCCATCCGTTCTGATTGTCAATGTATCGGCGACTGTCAGTTGGCTCGCGATTTTGCTGTAACCGATTGGTTAACTGTTATTTCCAGATATTTTAGCGGACACCCCGATGAAGGGTCAGATTTCATCAGAAAAGGGTTCGTTGCTTCCGCAATTTTCATGTTATACACTCGCAAATATAATCTGATTTTTTCAGACATTCAGAATCTGATTTTCGATTTCGAGGTCGCCGCACTGGATATGATGAATTTTGAGTGGTCCTACATTTCTCCCTGATCACGAATCAACCTTCCTTTTGTTGTCTCCTTCATTTTTCTTGGAGATATGGTCGAAACAAAATTGATTCGTGAGGCCACTTTGAAGAATCATATCTCCAGCTCACTGCGAGGAATTCCAATTTGGCTTGAATCGCCTTGGTCTCAACTTAATTGAGAAAGCGTCAAAAGCCCTTGGTATGCACATCTGCCTGTGGTATCAAAGGATCATTGTCAAGAGGGTAGAAAGTGCTTTACAACTCTTGGACCATGATACCGAATATTTCAATATGGGTTGCAAGTGTACTGCATGAGTGTTGGTGTTGCATAGAAACTTTCCTTGGGTTCCTACGTATGTTTAACGTGAAGTTATGTCCATGGAGGGGCATGGCATACCATGGTGGGAGCCACTTCTGAGGGTATGTGTTATATGGATGGTATGTGCTTCGCTATGCTCATGCCCATGTTATATATCTCCGTTTGTAGGAAGATGTGTGGAGTCATACGTGGCAAGGGCTTTGCCCATGTCCTAATGGTGTGCTCCATAGCGCTAGACTAAGTCTACCGCACATATAGTGCATGTGGGAAGGCTTACAGAGCAACCCACAAGCGCCACTATCAATTTTCCCATTCTCATGGTGCATGTCGGGAAGAGGTTCGAAGGTGTCCCTATGCGTCCATGTGGGGATCCAAGTGGGGGGATTGTTTGCAAATGGTCCCAAGCAATTGTGTTTTGAACCAGATGTTGATACCATGGGTGAGCGAAGTTATATATTATTGTAATTATCTTCAATTTAGCAACGTTTGCCTATTTTTGACCTCATTTCATGCTCATTTTTGTATTTTATGTGCTCAACTGGTCGGCTAGCAGTAAAGTGCCTAAAGATCTGTGAAATATAGTATGTTGCTTATATGTTGGCGTATGCTTCGGTGTTGCACCTCACCATATGCCAGATCACGTGGTCACTTTGGCGTGGCACATAAGGCCTCCCAAAATTAGGTCTCAAATTCGTGAGTTGACTTGTGAAGCATGGCATGTATATATGGGGAGGGGTTTGGGAGCCAATGTTGGGATATTCTTGGGCATGGACGTTTGGTCTATATCACCCTTGTATATTACTTTCCGGTTTGACACATGCATGCAGCATTTGAATACTTGCCGTATGCATTTTTGAGTATATAATTGAATCTTGGGCACTATGGTGTGATTTGCCTAATTTTGCTATGTTGTGAGGTCATCTTCATGGGGCAATTCTCCAAGCCCAATCGACTCCAAGTCGAACCAAAGTTATGTCAGGGTAGGGCATGGTCCTGAGTGCGACTCTAGGCCATGACAGCTACCTCCCCTATTGGGCTAGGATTTAGAGGCTTGGGAGTGAACACATTTTTGGGGTTTGTGTAGTGACTTTTGACACATGGCATTTAGCCATCTCATTTGACTTGGTTCAGGGCATCATGGTGGCGAGTCAAGGGAAGGTCTTGAGTCCAGGGAATGAGGGATCGATGGCTCTGATTGTGTATGTTTCCATCTTTCACCAATTTTGCTTGATTTGTGTTCATATGCCAATTTCAGGGCTTTTTCGTTATTCTATTGGTGCAATTCTATGTACATGCCCAACGCCCGTGTCTTCGTGTGCACCATGAGACGACCGGCGTGTTGAAAGGAGTTGTTGAGTGTCAACCCAGGACCTCAAACACCCTTGGAAGCCCTCAGTGTGGATTATTTGGATTCGAGCTATTGTACTTGGGAGTTGGTTATTGCAAGGGATCGGGATTTGTGTGAAGGAGCCATATTTTACTATTTTTGTGGGAAATTGTGCAGGATAGGGCAAGATCATGCAGAGCCTGGTGAGAAGCAAGACCATGGGAGTGACAGGAAATGGTGGAAGGGGTACAGCAGGGGCCGGTCCTGGTAGGAACCTTCTGTATGGTAGCAGAGGATTACCTGCCCCCTACCGCCGCAACGGGGACTTGGGCCCTCATGAGCCCTGCCCAAGGACGCCCCGGGTGCAGATCGTGGAGTCCTTGGAGTCGACGCCGGACTTGGAAGCCCGAGAAGAGCGAAGATGCTCAGGACGGAGAGCCCTTGTAGGACATGGGCTAGACATGGACGACCTGGCCTCCTTCTGTGAAAGGCAATTCCGCAAGGCTTGCACTCTCCGCTCCGCTGCGGAGGAGTTGGAGGAGACTGGCAGCAACGGCAGAGCTCGGCGTTACCGGAAGCGCGGGTCCCCAAAGCCCGCGGCAGAAGCCAGGGCGATGGAGACGGATCCCAGCCCGGTCAGGCTGTGGTCAGCTGCAGATTCCGAGAGGCATTCCGATGGCTATCGGACCGCTTTCCCTTCGGAGTCGGAGGAGATGGCCATAGCGCCCACAAGGGCGCACACGGCCCCCGAACCCAGCCTGGAGCATGACGCCGAGGCGTTCGAGAGGCCTACCAGAGCCAGAACGGCGCCTGTGGCCCGGCACACGGAGCCAATGCGGGATAACATGGGCGACACACCCATGGCGGAGGAGTCCGAGGCGCCAGGAAACGTGGGATGCGCCGGATCAGGTGGAAAGCACGTTGAGTGCCACTCCGAGCACGTATCCTTCCTCATCAGCAAGTACCCAAAGATGGGGATGGACACCATCGTGCAGCACCTCGACCACCTGGACAACCAGAAGGACGGCCTAGAGGAGGATATCGCGAGGATCCTGGATGACCAGTCGGAAGCGAAGAGAGACATGGCGCAGCTGCGAGCGGAGCAGGACCGGTACTGGGAGAAGCTCCAGATGGCCCTGCAGAAGCAGCCGCGAGTGGTGGACAGCCTCCTCCACCTGGTGGAGGACATGTCGGGACGCCTGAAAAGGCTAGAGGAGTTACAAGCCCTCGCCTCAGGTCCGGAGCTTCCGGTAAGGCCGGCAACGGCAGAGCTGGTGCAGCGGGTTAAGATCCTCAGGAGCGCCATGGAGAAACCCATGGGCGGCCCTGCAGAGGCACCTTACGCGCCTGCGCGTGTTGACCCGGGTGCGCTGCAGTTTGTTCCCATGTTCAGCGAATCCATAATGCTTGGGGAGCATACGGCACCGGCTGGGTCCCTGCGCGAAGAGCACGCAACCACGGACCTGGGGAGCCTGACGGTACAGATGTCCCATGCAGCCCAGGATCCACCGACCGCTATGATTGCCCATGCAGTTTATGCGGGAAGAGGAGACCCAGACCATGCAGGGGCGAACCATGGGAAGGGCCGACGGACATGGTCGAGGCCATCCAGGCGGAGACCTGTGGGTGAAGGACCCCACTACGGGGATATGGACGGCCGGTGGAGCAAGTCCTTCCCGCATCCCAAACCCCACGGGTTCAGGCCCAACTGGACCGCACTCCATGGAGGAGAGGGATGTACGGGGAGTGTACTCACAACCCCCGGCCACAGGTGGTATCCTTCTCGGTGGAGTGGTGGCTGCGGACGTTGGAGACGCCATCAGGATTTACGACCTCAGGGGAATCAAAATTCCCCCCCCACGATGGCAACCCCTCCAACCTGGATGACTTCATCCTGGATTGGGAGGACTTCGCCGAGGAGGTCGTCGGCGAGATGAAGGGAGCGCCAAGGGACAAGTGGGTATGTCCGACGTTCCCACACAGGCTGGCGCAGGACCTGAAGGAGGAGCTCAGGGATCAGATCCGCGAGGGATTGATCCAGACGGAGCAGGCCTGCCTCGAGTGGCTGGAGGACGAGGAGCGATGGGACGCCCCCAACCAGAAGTTGGAGGATTTGTGGTCCATTCTGCTGCCGCTGAAGCGCGGGCAGTTGAGGGTCCGGGAATGGAATCAGTACATCCGCAAGTACCGAAGAAGCCTCAAGCTGGTGGGGGACTGGAATGAGGCCAGCGAGATCCGACACCTGCTGAAGGACGTCCTCCCCGGCCACTGGAAGAAGCGAGTGGAGGACGAGGAGAAGAAGAGAGCAAAGAAGTGCGTGGCCGTATAGATCATGGCATCGGAGGACACCCACGCCGGAATAATAGAGTTTTTCCGGCGAAACCTCGGCGAGCCCAGCCGAATGTTGGGGTTGAAGAACGCCGTCTACGTGGAGGTATTCCGCGACACCATGGGGCAAAGGCTGAAGCGCCTCAAAGACGCTGAGTTGAGGCGTGGAGAGCCGCTGAGGATGCAGGTCATCTTCGCCCGCATGAGCCTGGACGAGATCGTGAAGTACATCACGTTGGAGCTGAAGCTCAACGCCAAGAAGGAGGCCCACGTGCAGGATCGCCAGGGGCATGGACATCGAGGTCATCGGGAGGATCGCCAACACCGAGAGGTCAAGGAGGACACGGTCCGCACCGCGGAGTAAGGGAGGGGAAGCGGCCAAGATCTCTGGACCGCGACCGACCGAGAGGATCATGAAGAAGCCCACTCCTTCGCGTTCGTGGCGCACAATATGAAGGAGCATGGGCAGGACAGGTCCAGGTGGAACCGCCTGGACCCAAGGGTCAACAAGAACCGCAAGGAAACGTGGAGGATCGGGAACCCGCCGCCCTCGTTCCGCGAGTACAGATCACAGCACGACGGTTGCTGGGTCTGCTACGGCAAGGGGAACAACCATGCACATGGCCACCGGCATTGCAAGGTATATGAGGATGACAAGAAGACCTACTTCGCCGCCCATCCCGACAAGAAGCCCAAGGAGCAACGAATTGCTGATTGGAAGGCAAAGGGCGGAGACGATGGAAAAGGCCAAGGAAAGGGCCAAGGGAAAGGCGGACAAAAAGGCTATGGTGGAGGACCCGGCCCAGACCGACGCGTGAGGTCGATCGAGGAGGTTGCTGAGGACATGTTGAGGACGCTGGAGGAACTCAAAGCCCAGCAACGTGGTGGACAAAGTCTGGGCTGATCGCAGCAGGAGGAAGCTGCGGCAGGCCACGTCTAGAGGAGCCCCCACAGGAGGGGGACCCTGGAGGCCTCTCCTCTGAAAATCAGTGGAATCCTAGAGAAATCGAAGGCACATCGGGTGCCGAAGAAGGCTCCGGAAGAGCCAAAACCACTGAGTTTTGCCACTTCCAACCCGTGGAGCGCCCTGCCAAGGGAAGTTTATGTGCGCAAGGGACGTGGCAAGAAAGAAGGAGCGACCACGGAGAGCCCCGTGGACGGGCAGGACCAGCCCAAGATCTACACCATCTGTGACCATACCCTCGAAGTCCTGATGCACCCGGATGTGCTAGAGTTGCATGCCGTGAGAGTCATCCATACACCGCAGGGTGAGGAGCGGCAGTTGCACTTGAATGTGCGTGTACGGTGCGGACAAGAGGAGTTGGTGGTGGATACGGGTGCCCAGGTGAGCCTGGTCTGGAGAGGGTTGTTCAAGGAGGAATCCCTGCAGCCCAGCGGTAGACCGGTACGCCTCAAGGTGGCCAATGCAGAGATTATGGGTGGTGGCACCCATGAGGCCACTATCAGTATGGAATTCTGGGAGCATGAGCGCTTGAACCGCCCTGATTTGGTGAAGAGAAGCACTCTATCCGGGAACTTCTATGTGGCCGACATTACAGATTGGGATATGATCATGGGGTAGGACTTCATGGTGGGAAACACCATTGGAGCCCTTCCCCATCGTGCAACGCTGGTCCGGGAGGATGAGGAATGCCTTACATGGCCGTCCACGGACTATGCATGCGGATCATCCCAATGGAATGCTGAGGAAGAGGATCGGATCGTCCAGGCGGTGCAAGCTGTGGGTGCCAAGTCCAGAGGAGACCGCGGAGTTCAGCTCACGGAGTATGGAATGGCGCCGCAGGTGTATGCCAGGATGATTCAGACGCTGGGAGCCAAAGCGCCCGAGAGGGACGTCTTCGCTTCCCGGGATGCCCCACTTTTGAGGAAGTGTAGGAGGCATTGGCATCGAGGAGACTCAGCCTGGCACAGGCATTCGGGTTTGAAGGAGTGGGGGCCCATGTATTGGCATGGCTCCCTGAAAGATACCAGACGTACGGTGGAGAAAATTGTCGCGGATAGGGCGAAGGGGATCCTGGTCGGAACCGGCATAGGATCCACCCCATGTCCGCTGGAAGGTCTCAAATCCACGCTGGATTCCATCACCCTGAACGAGATGTCATTCGGGCCAGAGGAGGAGTTGTTCATCGACGGCAAGGGTTTATCAATGCCCTCCCCGGGTCAAGCGTGGGGTACCAAGGCTTTCCTGGTGGATGGGGCGCAAGCCCAGCCCACAGTTGATGAAGCATTCATCCGTAGGGTTGAGGCGGTGCCCATGCGGGTCATGTTTGAGCCCAAGGAGGGGACGGATCAGCCGATGGATGGCATTGACATCCTGTCCCACGCCGAGATTGACCACGTCGTCAACTACATGCGGATGGTGATGCATGACCGTGTGGCAGCCAAGAAGGGGCGACCCATGGTCACATCTCCGCATTCGTGGGATGACAAGATGTTGGTCACCGGCAAGTACGAGAAGGATGAGTTGGTGGCCAGGGTCATGGATCACATCGCGGACCAATGTGATGGTCCGGTTGGGTCGGACCCGCCAACGTGGGATTTTCCAGAATCGGGGCCGGTAGCGACAAGAACTCGGCAGATGCCGGAAATTTCGGAAGATTATTGGTGGGAAGCATGGCCCACGACAATGAAGACGGCATATCGGACGAGGAGAGTTCGGACTCAGATCCGGAAGAGGCCTATACCGCAGTGCAGTCGGTGGTGTCGATACCGAAGCAAGCGGCTGAAGAGGCCCAGGAGATGCCGAAGGTTGCCGAGCTGAAAGAGAGGCTGATAAATGCCTATCCGCGGCTATTCAGTGGCGTCGCCAATAAGAACCCTCCAGATCGTGGGAGGTTTGGCACAGCGAGGTTCAAGCTGAAACTGAACCCCAGGATCTATTGTCATCGGGAGTACCAACTTCAGGGCGATCGGGCCAAGGCCATGAAGAAGTTGTTGGCCGAGTTTATTGAGCGGGGCTGGATCGAGCCCTCCGAGAGTGAGTGGGCCAGCCCAGCCTTTATCGTGCCCAAGAGAGAGAAGGGCGAGTGGAGGTTAGTGGTTGATTACAGAGGTTTGAACAAGCAAACCGAGCACAACTCGTACTCGCTTCCTCTGATCGACGCCATCCTCCAACAACAACAAAAAAAGCGGATCTTCACGGTGTTAGAGCTGAAATACGGCTATCACCAGATGCCGCTACACCTGGACTCCAGGCCCTGCACAGCGATGTCCACGCCGCTGGGGCCCATGCAGTGGAAAGTGGTGCCTATGGGCGCCAGGAATGGCAACGCCGCTTTCGAGCGCATGATAGAGGACCTACTCGGTCCTGTCCGGGACTGTGCCGACCCCTTTGTGGATGACATCATCATCGGGTCCGGCACGGAAGACATGACTGAGGACGAGCTCATCGAAGCGCATGAGAAGTATCTGCGCTGAGTGCTCAGCGAGCTGGACAAGCACAACATGGTGTGCAAGCCCACCAAAGCCTCACTCTTCGTGAAGGAAGTGGAGTTTGCGGGTCACGTGGTTGGTCACGGGCAACGCCGTCCCATGCCTGGGAAGCTGGCGTCCCTGCACCACTGGGAGAAGCCCCACACCATCAGCGAACTCCGATCCTTCATGGGGTTCTGCAGTTTCTATTCAGGCTATGTCTGGATGTATGCAGAACTATCCGGCCCGCTGCACAAGATGCTGCAGGTGGGCAAGTTCGATGGCCGGAAGGGGAGCAAGAAGAAGCTTGCCCGGACCCCTGAGGCCGAAGATGCGTTCAGCCGCCTGAAGGAGCGACTCCTGGGGCAGCTTGGGCTATTCCTGGTGGACCCGGACAAGGGATTCGTGCTACGGACGGACGCCTCGGACTATGCTGTAGGGGCAGTCCTCGAGCAGGTCCGGGACGACGGGTCGCAGGTACCCGTGGCGTTTTGGAGCCGGATTCTGGCCGAGGGCCAACGTCGAACCTGGACCGCGAGGGAGAAGGAGACGTACGCCATTGTTTGTGCGCTCAGTAAGTGGTCTGGCCACATCGGATTACAACCGGTGGTGGTTTGTATGGACCATCCTTACATCCTTACACACCTGGCACAAGGAGCACGTTGACACCCCCTCGGGACCGGCAGCAAGGAGGGCACGATGGCATGAGACGTTCGCCAAGTTCGACCTCAGCGTCGTATACGTCCCGGGGAAGGACAACACTGTGGCGGATTGCCTCAGTCAATGGACCTACCCCGCTGGCAAAGCATGGATGGACATATCCAGCCATGGGGACGCCGAGGAGACCGAGGAGGCCAAGCGCATTATAGAGATGGAGAAGGCCATGGAGCAAGAGGGGGTCAAGTGCTTTGTGGTGATGGCAAACCGTACAGACCTGGCCAAGTTCCGTAGCGCCCGAGTCCAAGCTATTCGAGAGGAAGCCCTCGAGCAATGGATGGCGGCTGCAGTAGAGCTAGTCAGGTTGGTGCTGACAGAGGACTGGTCGGATTACTATGCGGCATCTGACCACTGGAGCAGGTACTGGAATGCCGTGAGCGCCCCGTCAGACGACAAATGGCCTGAGGGCTTGACCAAGAATGGGGATAAATCATTCCTCAAGGACAAGCTACTGGTCCCTGAGACCGAATGGAGGAGCTCATTGACCACTGGCATAACGCCCAGCTCATGCATCCTGGTCGGGACAAGATGCAGCAGGACCTGGAGTGGCGTTTCAAGTTCCCACCGGGGTACTACGCCATCCTGGACAAGTACTGCAGCGACTGCGCCGTGTGTCGTGCCACAAAGAGCCCCAACCACTCCACGGCTGGCAACCCGGTGTATACGGCTATACCGGAGGCCCCTATGCGGTCCGTGGCCATGGATGTATTCGCCATGCCGGAGGTCACCGTGGAAGGGGAGACCTACGACTGTGTCATCCTGGCGGTGAAGAGGCACAGCGGGTATATCGTGGCGGTCCCCGGCAAGAAGTCCAAGAAGAAGGACAAGAAGGACAAGCATGGAGTGGGTCTGCAAGCCAAGACCGTCGCAAATGCCATGATCAGGCATTGGCTGACGATTTTTGATGTCCCAGCTGTCATCTGCAGCGATCGGGGCAGTCAATTTTTAGGGACGTGGTTCAAGACGATGTCCAAGCACATGTGGATTCGGCACGCCAAGACCGTGGCGTACCACAGCCGGTCAAATGGCCGGGCTGAGGTGGCCGGGCGGCAGTTGTTCGAAACGTTCCGCCAGCTGCACTTTGACGAACCGGGCCGGAATTGGTATAATTTGCTGTGGAGAGTACTCCAGGCGTACCACAACCTTCCGGGGCCCACTGGACTGTCGCCCCATCGTATCCTGTTCGTACGGGATCGAGTGTCACGCACTCTCCCCTGGTTGAACCATGGCACAGTGGCCCGGGATGCGCGTGCTATGATGGCTGAGGCGGACGACACGGCGGCCAAGGTTTGCAGAGCACTTCAGGACGAGCATGAGAAGAGGGCCAAGTACTTCAAGCAGGGAAAAGTCCAGAAATATGCTCTCAGAGACACCGTATGGGTGGAGCGGCACCACAAGGATGTCCTGTCCAGGCATCGGCAGGCGTCTTGGTATGTGCCGGGGGTAATCGTTCGGAAGGTCGGGCAGGATGTGTATGGGGTTCGTGCCGGGGATAACAAGATCCTTGACCACTACCATACCCAGCTTCGTCCCCGAGCACCAGACCCCAGCGGACGTCCTGTCACCTTCGAGTTCACAGCCGGCGATGTGGACTCAGATGACGAGGGTGAGGACGACGACTTCACCGCCTAGAAGATCCTCACGGACAAGCCAGACCCGGGGACGCCTGGAGGGAGGCTTTATAAGGTCCGTCAGAAGGCATTTGCCGCATCCAGAGATTCGTGGGAGCCTCCGAACAGTTTCGTGCCGAGGTATACCACGGTCTGGATGGATTATTTAAGGAAAAGGAACATTTCCTTGGATGTCAAGGACGTGTTGGTCCATTTGGTGGCTGCAGCAGCGCCGTGATTGATCCACCTTGGCATTTTTGTTTGTTCTTGTGCTTGGGAGACGGGTGAGGGCGTTTATCCGGGGATTTTTGGGCGTTGATTGGCCATATACCCCCTCCACTCGGTCTTCACATATATATTTCATTGTGGTATACTTATTTAGGTCGACCGACCACTTTTCTCTATCTTTGATCCCCTTGGTCCATGTTGTAGATCAAGAGGAGACCGGATATGGCGGAGTGCACCGGTTATGAGTGTCCGGACCCCTCTCTTGGGGCATGGGGGGCGCCTACGCCGTATGTGGGGCCTCCATGTGTCCTTGGGTCATGGGGGGGGGGGGGGTTGGAGCCCATTGGGGTCCTCCCGTCCTCTCTTCAATGACCTCCGAGCGGATACAACGCTCTGGAAAGGGGGGTGAAGCCGGTTCGGACCCCCGTGGCCATCTTTGGGTCACGTGGGGTGTGTATCTATATGGGCCGGCAAGCCGCCATTGGCTGATATCATACTCTCCCATCCACCTGACCTAACCTGATGTGATAGTGTGATAGGCTTGGCCATTCCAGCTATGAGGGGCCATATTCAGTACCGAGGCGCCGCCGGCTGAGATTTATACATCAAAATATCAGGAATCAACAGGGTTCTTTTATCATAATGTTTCCGTAATTTTTCAGGCATCCGTTCTGATTGTCAATGTATCGGCGACTGTCAGTTGGCTCGCGACTTTGCGGTAACCGATTGGTTCACTGTTATTTCCAGATATTTTAGCGGAAACAACGATGAAGGGTCAGATTTCATCAGAAAAGGGTTCGTTACTTCCGCAATTTTCATGTTATACACTCGCAAAATCAATCTGATTTTTTCAGACATTCAGAATCTAATTTTCGATTCCGAGGTCGCCGCACTGGATATGATGAATTTTGAGTGGTCCTACATTTTTCCCCGATCAGGAATCAACCTTCCTTTTGTTGTCTCCTTCATTTTTCTCGGAGATATAGTCGAAACAAAATTGATTTGTGGGGCCACTTTGAAGAATCATATCTCCAGGTCACTGCGAGGAATTCCAATTTTGAGATATGGGCTTGAATCGGCTTGGTCTCAACTTAATTTGAAAAGCTTCAAACGCCCTTGGTATGCACACCTGCCTGTGGTATCAAAGGACCATGGTCAAGGAGGGTAGAAAGTGCTTTACAACTCTTGGACGATGATATCAAATATTTTAATATGGGTTGCAAGTGTACTGCATGAGTGTTGGTGTTGCATAGAAACTTTCCTTGGGTTCCTACGTATGTTTAACGTGGAGTTATGTCCATGGAGGGGCATGGCATACCATAGTGGGAGCCACGTTTAAGGGTATGTGTTATATGGATGGTATGTGCTTCGCTATGCTCACGCCCATGTTATATATCTCCATTTGTAGGAAGATGTGCGGGATCATACGTGGCAAGGGCTTTGCCCGTGTCCTAATGGTGTGCTCCATAGCGCTAGACTAAGTCTGCCGCACATATAGTGCATGTGGGAAGGCTTACGAAGCGACCCACAAGCACCACTATCAATTTTCCCATTCTCATGGTGCGTGTCGGGAGGAGGTTCGAAGGTGTCCCTATGCGTCCATGTGGGGATCCAAGTGGGGGGATTGTTTGCAACTCGTCCCAAGCAATTGTGTTTTGAACCATATGTTGATACCATGGGTGAGCGAAGTTATGTATTATTGTAATTATCTTCAATTTAGCAACGTTTGCATATTTTTGACCTCATTTTATGCTCATTTTTGTATTTTTTGTGCTCAACTGGTCGGCTAGCAGTAGAGTGCCTAGAGATCCGTGAAATATGGTATGTTGCTTATATGTTGGCGTATGCTTCGGTGTTGCACCTCGACATATGCCGGATCACGTGGTCACTTTGGCGTGGCACATGAGGCCTCACAAAATTAGGTCTCAAATTCGTGAGTTGACTTGTGAAGCATGGCATGTATATATCGGGAGGGGTTCGGGAGCCAATGTTGGGATATTCTTGGGCCTAGATTTCTGGTCTATATCACCCTTGTATATTACTCTCCGGTTTGACACATGCATGGAGCATTTGAATACTTGCCGTATGCATTTTTGAGTATATAATTGAATTTTGGGCACTATGGTGTGATTTGCCTAATTTTGCTATGTTGTGAGGTCATCTTCATGGGGCAATCCTCCAAGCCCAATCGACTCCAAGTCGAACCAAAGTTATGTCAGGGTAGGGCATGGTCCTGAGTGCGACTCTAGGCCATGACAGCTACCTCCCCTATTGGGCTAGGATTTAGAGGCTTGGGAGTGAACACATTTTTGGGGTTTGTGTAGTGACTTTTGATATATGGCATTTAGCCATCTCATTTGACTTGGTTCAGGGCATCATGGTGGCGAGTCAAGGGAAGGTCTTGAGTCCAGGGAATGAGGGATCTATGGCTCTGATTGTGTATGTTTCCATCTTTCCCCAATGTTGCTTGATTTGTGTTCATATGCCAATTTCAGGGCTTTTTCTTTATTCTATTGGTGCAATTCTATGTACATGCCCAACGCCCGTGTCTGCGTGTGCACCGTGAGACAACTGGCGTGTTGAAAGGAGTTGTTGAGTGTCAACCCGGGACCTCAAACACCCTTGGAAGCCCTCAGTGTGGACTATTTGGATTCGAGCTATTGTACTTGGGAGTTGGTTATTGCAAGGGATCAGGATTTGTGTGAAGGAGCCATATTTTACTATTTTTGTGGGAAATTGTGCAGAATAGGGCAAGATCATGCAGAACCTGGTGAGAAGAAAGACCATAGGAGTGACAGGAAATGGTGGAAGGGGTACAGCAGGGGCCGGTCCTGGTAGGGACCTTCTTTACAACAACACACAGATCAACACCATGTTTGACTCCACCATTCTCCCCCCCCAGCCGTCCGGCACCACGTACCAGACATGGTCATGGGCCCTGAAAGAGACAATCTGGGAGCTCCCAGGGCAGATCTGCTTGAGAGCTGCCTGGATCAAAGGCCATGCTGGTTTTCCAGACAATGAGTACAGTGACTCCTACAGTAAATGGATAGCCTACGTCACTGAATGGGATGCAAGCCTCCTCTTCCCCCACCCGCCGCGAGGCACCATTTTCCAAGGGAGGCCTTCCTATAGCAAACAAGGTTACCCCCTCCCTCCTCCGCAGACTTTACCCCCGCCACACACACTATAACAGCAATGTGGCCAGCAGCTTCGACTTTTATGCTAATTTGAGCTGGTTGTCCATCCAACCGTTTCAATGGGCCACAGGCCACCTGAGCGTCAGCTCATGGCCACTGCATGACAACCTACACACAGAGCACTGCCATCACTGCGAAAAAATGCAGGTGATGGATACGCTTGCTCAGATTGCCCTCTGCCCTGCGGCGGACTCCAATCTTCAGCTCTACCTTCAGGCGTGCCCCCCCCCCTTGGCTGCCATAGCTCAGCAATTGTGCTCTACATCTCCTGCCCCCGGAGATAAACGCAATTCCATTCTCACCCTGGTCCCCACTTCCCTGCAGAAGAAGTTCCTGTCCCCCACGCCTGCCCAAAGTGCACCAGCCCGCGGGCAACAGTTTAGGGCTGCTATCGGCCCCCGCAGAAAAGCCCTCATGAAAGCACTTGCGGCCTCGTGTGAATGGATCCGAGAGAACCTCCCCCGCCTCTCCGACTCCCTGCCACTCGCGCCGATCATCTGGTCCTCAAAGGAGTGCCCTTTTAACATTTCACACACAGCCACCTCCCCCCCGGCTACAGCTTACCAGTACCACTGACCCGACCCCATTCCCAATGCCGTCAAATGGCCGGCACCAAGGAAACGAGCACGCCTAGTTCCCAATCCCCTCCCGCGCAAAACGGGCCGTCGCCTCCCAGCTCCCTGGTCCACCCCGTCGGCCAAACCCCCCCCCCCCCCCCCAATCCGACTAACGCCGTCCTACAGAAAAAACCGCGAATGCCACCTCTCCGTCAAGCCACCCTCTTCTACCCCCCCCCGCCCAATCACAGGCGTCCAACGCCAGCAGCGGCCCTGCGGCCACTCAGCCCCCCCCCCCCCTATTGACATCCAGCGGGCCAACCAAACATTGACTCTGTTTTCCAGCGGCTGCATGGAGACCCACTGACCTCATGACCACCCCCTCCGTGCTTATTCTTTCCCACACTGCGCGCCTCTCCACCGATTTTGATGTCGAGCTCAGCACAGCAGTGCCTGCTGCTTGCATGCTGTACTCCTGCTTCACCAACACGCTGCGGTCGCATCAGCGCCAGATCTCTGTCTTCTCGCTGATTTATGTGGCGACACCACTGATGCAGGATGCCGTGCGAACCACGTGCTCAACAAGCATCGAGATTGCCATCGCCTCACTGCTGAAACTTCAGCTGTCACCGATTACATCACAGACCACTCCAGATAAGGTTTAAAGCCTGCTTTGTATTGACTTGTTGCCCACCCTTAACACCAGGACCCCGGTTGGTGTTTGGCATGGATGGCAAGGAGAGTGAGAAGAGGGGACCGGGGGGGGGGGGTGGGCTGTCGGAATCTGCACTGCCTGGGTAAGGCATCAAACTGCATCTGGACTGATGGTGACCCTTGTACGCTGGCTTTAGAGGTTTGAGAGCCGAGCTGGCGATCTAAATGTTGATTGACTGTACGGCCCTTTTAGTTCTGACTTTGACACAGGCAAAGAAACTGGGTGTAACGACAGGCATGAAACCTGTGGACCGCCCTGCAGATGTACACGTGTACACTGGAGGTCCAGCAGTGGGGATCTGGTAATCCGGTTCACAATAGCAGGTGTCAAGCCTCTGGTGGACTGTACTGCATCTGTACATGGGACAGGCATCAAACTGCATCTGGAATAATATTCACATTTGCCTGCTGGCATTAGAGGCTTTGGAGCTGAGCTCGCCATCCGGATTCTGACTGACTGTACCGCCCCTTCAGTTATGGCTGTGACAAAGGCAACAAAGTGGGTAAATCGGCAGGTATTCAGTCGCTGGACTGCTCTGCAGATGCCCACATGTGAACTAGAGGTTGCAGCAGCAAGGAGCCGGCAGTCCGGGTCGTAATGGAAGGCATCAAGCCTCACCTGGGCTGTATTGCAACTGTACAATGGACAGGCATCAAACTTCATCTGGATTGATGTTCACACATGCATGCTGGCATTGGAGGTTTCACAGCGGAGCTGGCGATTTGCATTCTGACTGACTGTACCGCCCCGTCAGTTCTTGCTTTGACGCAGGCAACAAACTCGTTTTAACGACAGGTATCAAGCCTCTGGACTGCTGTGCAGATGTACACATTTGCACTGGAGGATCCAGCTGTTGGGAGCTGGCAATCCGGGTTGTGATGGCCGGTATCAAGGTGCACCTGGACTGT
This sequence comes from Eutreptiella sp. 'Long Island Sound 2002', assembly GCA_964036045.1. Taxonomy (NCBI): domain Eukaryota; phylum Euglenozoa; class Euglenophyceae; order Eutreptiales; family Eutreptiaceae; genus Eutreptiella; species Eutreptiella sp. 'Long Island Sound 2002'. The sequence goes on along the minus strand of OZ038383.1, from coordinate 67,728,833 downwards.
ACTACATCTGGACTAACCTTCACACATAAAACGTAAAATCTTTATGTGAAAAGGCAAAATAAAGGAGATCCGTTGAGTTACGAAGAGTTTTGGCGAACTCTCAAGAAGAAAGACTCAAGAGTCCCTGAGGATCATTGCAGGGACCGACTCGAAGATTTCAGAATGATCAAACAGTCATTTCTGGAAGAGATCCAAATAGCAAGGCAAGGTTGGGAGCTTTTCGTCCAGGAAGCGCACAGCGCTGGAGAAGGACTTTCAGCTTGTTGTTCCCGCCTTCCGCAACGATGTGTCAGGATTCGAATCTCTACTGGCTCCATCCACCACAATTTCGTGGATTCTTGAGGAATTTGAAATCACCTCTTCTGTTCCCATCTCACTCGATTCTTGTCAGTAATTCCCCGAATTACGTCAACTAAGCCCGCCAATGTGCTCAATGAACACTGTGGCAAAGGTTTGCCATTGTCTTCACAATACAGCTTCACTCCTTTGTGAGGCAACTCGACAATGTCGATCGAAATGTCCATAATATCCTTGGACCAGGTTTGCTTTGGCTAATTGGGGACGATTAAGATCGCTTTAGCGCCGGATTGCTTCCGCTTCTGCACAACACGAGGGAAAGCGTCGGAGGAGGGGTTGATCCAAAGAGTTTAAGACCAGTCCTCGCTCCAGGCTTTCCCATAGAACTTCCAAAACCTTTTGTTGAACTCGTTTGCAAAGGCATTAACCTGGGGACCAAATCCGTGGTTCTTTTGGAAACAAACCAACAGGATGACCTGCCATTTGTCAGCGACACGATAGCAAACTGACTTCCACTGCTTGCAGTTCAATGCTTCTATCCTGCGATCTTCAGATTTTGCTTGATTCCTTTCACATTCTTGCTCATCTTCCAGAATTTGTAGACTACTTCGCTCCTTGAAGTGTTGAACACTTTTGGTGAAAGGATGCAGATAGTACAGCTCGGATGGGTCGCTGGCTGACGGATCTTGAAGGAAGCATGTCTGTGCCCCATAGGCCACACACGATGAGCCACTGTTGGCGCAGGAATAAATCATACTTTATGGTTGTCTGATAGAATGTTCCAGAGAGCCACAGCTCCTTCATTTCCTCCGTACTCCAGACAGACTGCCTCACCAAGCTGACGGTCAAATCTGCTTCCTTTTTGCCACCATCAAGGCGATGTCCGCTCACGTCTTCCAGCTGGACAGCCTTGGAAGAAATCTTGGCCAGAAAGCCTTTCCTCACCGGCTTCAGCTCCGATCCATTCTTAATAAGACACTTCGCGATTCCAATTTTGCCATCGGCTGTCTTGACCTGGATCCAGCAGACGAATTGGCGCTGTTTGCCTAGATGGGCACGCTCATAACCCAGGCAGGGTAGAGGAGGCCGGAGGAGCAAGCTAGGCCGGCCCAGCACTGTCCATCCACTGCCCCAATTACCCTGATGGGTTTAGGATTTGGCCACTCAACCTGGATGTTGAGGGTTGGGTCAAGGTGGCCTCCCTAGTGCCACTCTTCTTCGCCACTTGGCTGGACTTCTTGTCCTTGTCCTTCATCCAACACCTCTTTGCCTGCTTCGACAGCATTCATTCCTTCTCCATGTCCACGTCCATCAAACGATTTTCGGCCACCTCCTTTCCTACCAACTTGGCCTCTGTTTTTGGATTTTTTCGAGTTGCAGTTGGATTTGTTGGATTTGCTCTGGCCACGACCTCCAGAGTCCTTGCCCTTGCCGAAGGTCTTGTGAGCCGGCGTCTCTTTGTAGAAGGGATTGCCGTTCACCTGATAATCATCCAGATTCTCGCACTTTTGGTGCCCTTTTCCACCTGATTTTCCACCAGATTCTGTCCATTTTGATCCGCTTGAATCTCCGCCTTGCTGCGAGTAACCTTTCGGCTCCCAATATCTATTCTTGCCTTGGCACTGTCGTTTTCCATTCCCCCTTCAATACTTGTCCGGATTCTGCGCGTGATCTTTTTGAGGATCTCTTTCTTATCTACTTTTTTGCAATCAATGCCCATGTTAAGGCCCACAGCGGCCCGCAGCAAGATGTTCAGGAACAACGAGGTGTATGTACACCAGTCAGCTGTACGCAATGCCTGAGCTGATTGGGTCAGGCCGGGGGCACACGTCAACAGGGTAATGAGGCCTCGGTCAGCAGGAAGGATGCCCTGTGGGCTGCTGCCTGCTGTGACGTGTCCTCCTGTGCTGCATGATTATGGGATTTTCAGACAGGCGAGGGGCGGGGGAGGAATTTGCAGGCCCTGTGGGGCCATTCCTGTTGTGTGGTCTTGCGGGAATGTGGATTGGTTTTGAAATGAGAAGAAGCATGTGGTTGGGGGGAAAGGTGTAGTTTTCAGAGGCGGGGGCGGTGGGGGAGGCGGGTGCTGCTCCTGATGCATTCTGGTTGCCTTACCTCAGCGTCCGAGGAGCTGGCAATCCGGGTCGTAATAGCAGGCATCAAGCCTCACCTGGGCTGTACTGCATCTGTACATGCGACAGGCATCAAATTTCATCTGGACTGGACTGGACTGAACAAATTGCAGGTCTACAGGGTTGCACTGGATCTGGACTTTGACGGACGCCTGCACCTACCACTGCTCTCCTCGCAGCACCTCCTGGTGCTGCTCAACCTAATGGTTCCATAGCCCATTTGCTTCCTCCAGTTCCTACTTGTACACAAGACACACGCCCAGCCCTAGGGACGTCTGCCAGCAGACACTCCTGCCCCACCACAGGTGTGCGCCCCCCGGGTAGGCCAGTCAAACAGTCCATCAAACCGAGATTCCAGACGTCTTTCCCAAGTCTCTCCGTCTGCAGGCAAACCAAATATTGTCTCTCAAAGGACACCGAGTAATTTGGGCACCCTGAGTACTTGGCAGCTTCATCACCGACCCTCTAAGTCTCAAATGAAGCGGATTGAGAAGGTGATTCGGATTCAATCCTGCTGATGCTCCAACGGGACTTACGAACACGGGGCTGACGGCAGCACCTCCCATTGCTTGGGCGTGAGCAATGGCCGCCGCCAGCAGCATCTGATCAACCATAGGCTCTACAAACGGCGTTGACTGGGCTTGATGAGGCCTCATATCTTTGAGTATCTTCTGTTGTTCTTTTGTTCTGGCTTCATTCTCTCTCAATTCCTTGTCTTTTTTCTTCAAAGCTATTGATCTCTCCTTCACAATCGTTGTTGCTTCTCCATCAATATCTTTAAGACTTCCCACAGACAATACAGATTTCTCTGACGAAGATGCTTCTCCTTCAGTATCCAGATTAAAAGCAAAAGGACTTGTAAAACCAGTGTTGGGATTGCCAGTATAAGCTGGCTGTGTTCCAGTAAAGGCTGCGTGTGCCGCAATGTGGGGAACACCGTAGGGCGCGGATGTGGGTGCGGCTGAGGAGGTGGGTGCTGGGTGGCTTGCCGGTGCCGGAGCTGGTCCAGTGAGCCCAGTAGTGCCAGGTTCTCCACCAATGTGGCCAATGGTTCCAGCTTCGTTTTGATCTCCTTCCAATTGCTTTCACAATTCCTCCTCTTCTTCTTGGCATTCTCCGTCAACTCCTTCAACTTTGCCTCCAGGGACGAGCTGGTCTTGCGGCACGAACACTTCTCTGCACATTCGCCACAAGAGGGACAATGTTTGGCAGCCGTACCTTTTCCTTTGCTTGTCACTTCGTCTATCCAGCTTCATACCCCAGAACCACTAATTGAGGCCTTGAACCTCGGGATTCTCAACAATCCTTCCATAGAAAGATGAGAATGTGTCCAATTACACACCATTTCGTGTTCCACTTCGCCGCACGGACCAGGGGATCTCGACGGGTCGACATGATGTTTGACATTCTGGCGTCTTTCTTCAGCAAGTATAGCCATTTGTACCATAACTGCAGCTTGATGGTCGAATTGATCCTTACGCTCATCTCAGTCTGCTTGTTCTTGCAAAGTGGTGGCGAATCCAACTCGCTGGCGTTCCCTGATAAGCTGACACGGCGCCCTGAACCAGTGCCTCAGGCGGCTTTGGTAATTCACCCTTGCCACTAACCACCTTTGGCGATTTCAAAACTCATGATTGAAGGCTTCTTGTACTTTATTCTCCAAGATTTCCTCAATATTCTCACAGTTTCCTATACAAGACGTGTCTCTTTCGCTGTTGCTGTCTTCCAGATCAGGCATGGATGGAGAGTTGGAACCAGATTCACTTGAGGAGAGAGATTCTCAACCGGGTCTGAAGTTGAATGGGGCATTCATACAACAATTGTAAGTGCTATGAAACCAAGGCCAATATCTTTAGCCAAAGTAAGGGCACCCCAACGGACGGTCCTCAGTCCTCTGGGGAGTTGCCAGAAATGTAACCTCGGAGGGAAGGCAGGGGGACTCCCACCGGTTGATAGTCCCGCTAAAGCCCAATGATCTAAGGGTATCCGTGGAAATTTCAGGAGCAGAGTCTTGTAAACCTCTGCTACCATGTAATTGCTGTGTAGTGGCGGATCTTCGTTGTAGCTGCGAGGCCTGTAGCCTTGATGCCCCAGGGGTTGGAACGTCCAACGCTGCCTCTGAGCCTCTAAGAGCGACAAGTGCAATGCAAGAAGAGGGTCATTGAACTCCATGGTGGAATATGAATAGTCGGAGACCTTGTCTAGGGAAACCAAGCAGACATAGAATTGAACTGTGCATTCATCGATCGTAACAACTCATAACAAATTACATCGAAGTGATTCAAATAAATACGATTGGGAAATCACGACAGACAAATTCGACTCGACGCGCACTCACGGGCAACATCTCGCGGCGAACAGAAATCCTGAAAGCAGGTTCAAAATTTACGGCACTATTGTACAACTGAACATTATTGAAACTCTGATCACATTGATGCATGAATTAAATGCTGTCACACCGATGCCGCTACACTAACATTGAGGTTGGTGTTGGGGTTGTCTAGGAGCCTTGTTGTCATCCCCTTGGGTGTAGACATCCTCCAAGGGGACCGTTGAAAGGAACTTGTGCCAGCTGGACTTACGGCCGACCAGGGGGCCCATGCAGTCCAAGTCGTCTTTCATCCAGAACTCCAAGCTTTTGTGTTCCATTCCACATTTGATTTTCACTCTCGTCTGCTACCAGCTCCTAAACTTATACAAGGTGGCGACCATTCTGTTCATTTGATTCGGGCCCCACGTCTTTTGAAGTCATCCTGACGCCATCCTGACGCTCACCTGACGCTGTTCTGACGACAGCCTGACGTCATCCTGACGCCATCCTGACGCTACCCTGACGCTTTTTGATGCATCAATGATACATTCCCGATGTCATCCTCACAGCATTCTGACGTCGTCCTGACGCCATCCTGACGCATCCTGATGACATCCTGGTGCACAGTGCCGCCCTTGAAGCTCCAAGCTCAATCGAGGTACCTCGGTGCCAAACTAACCCTAACGCTAGCTCTAATTTTTGTAAAAGTTACCCGTTTGAACCAAATAACAGTTTTGCGGAACCATTGCACCTAGCCTTACCTAATACGGCAATGTAGCATGCAACCAACAGGCTTCAAATCAGTAAACGGAATCATTCTAGTAAGTGGCAAACAATCATTCTTAGCAAACATGGACAGTCCTTAACTTTGCACTTTCCTTACGGTGCAGTTCCGCAAAAACAATTTTTCTCTTGGTTGGGCCGGCAGCGGGCAACCATGTCCTTTTGTTGCTCAACATTCTGAAGTGCACATGCAAATATGAAGAGCTTTGCCAGCCTGACGCCATCCTGATGCTATCCTGACGTTTTGTTGACGCGATCCTGACACATCCTGACGCAACCTGACGCCATCCTGACGCCAAAATACCCATCATCCTGCCCGCATCCTGACGGCGATGATCACGCATCCTGACGCGATACTGACGCCATCCTGACGTGGTCCTGACGCCATCCTGACACCATGCTGACGTCATCCTGAAGCTGTCCTGACACCATCTTGACGCTATCCTGACCTTTCTGCGTCGCAGGGCCCAAATCCATTTCCTGATCAGAAAAGTGCCAGGTCAACTGGCCAGTTTTGTGGGAGGACACATCAGGCTGTTTGGTCCTTGCGTCCTGTATTTTTTTGGAAGCAAACGCTACCGGGCCTAGGTTGTCTGTGCCATCCTTCTGCTCCAATGTACCCGAAAATGCATAAATATTGGAGTGAACGGTGACCTGCCAGTGTCCATTGAGATCAGGAAGCTGGAGTATCACCTTCTTTTGGAAGCAGTCTTTGGGTTCCTCAAATACGGCTTTGATTTCAGGGGTCCAATAACACTTCCACTGCAGCTTATGGTGCTGTATCAGCTCATCTTGGCCCGTTTTAGAAAAAATGCCTCGTTGCCGGGTGCAACAACCAGGCAGCTGGTTGGACTGCCGCTGGTACTTTTGGGCTCTCTTTTGTGCCTTGGTGAGGCAGGTGCCTTGTAACGCCATTTGCAGGGGGGCTGCGGTTCGGGCGTAATCGTGGATATACACACTCTACCATTGTGTGAATCCAAGAAATCCTCTCAGGTAGGTGGGAATGGTATTATCCACCAACCTCCACCGCTCTATGGCGGCCACCTTTTCAGGGTCCCAATACCGTCTCTGCGGGGTGAGTATGTGCTCAACAGATTTAACCCAGGTCACAAGCAGCTTGCACTTATCGGGCTTCAGAAATGGTATGTAGTACGCCACAATGTCAAACAATCCCTGTAGCTGGCGTTCGTGTTCCTCTATACATGGACTACTAAGTGTCTCATTCCCCTCCAAATTTGCTTGGTCAGTAGTACCATGCAGTAGGAGGTCAATATATGTCTAGCCGCCTTAGACGCGTCCGATCATGTGTTGCAAGCAGCCGCGTGTGGAGTGGACAACAAAACTGAAGATTCCCGAATCCTTCGAGGGGTACACGTTCCGTGCCAGTGTGTACACAGTATGGGTGCTCCCGACCATGGTCCACAGTTACAGCGCGTGGTGATGAAAGGTAGACAAGACCAGCATCGGTGCTGCACGGAAGCCATGATGCGACGAAGGGGACAACGTCGAAGCAGGCCTTCGTTCAACCTTCGAGGTCTCAGCGAGAGTCGCCAAGTGACGCTAGAGAAGCCCGTCTTCGCGGCCGGCAACCTGGCTAAGCTCTTAGGAGGGGCGTGAAGCAGAATCGTTAACGATCCCTGCGTTGCATTTTTGTAGCAGAGCTTAGCGTCGCGAAGGCTTCTGGTGCATAGCGCGAAGTCACGCAAATGACGTAATTTGGCGTCAGGAGATTGACTGAAGGCAGCCAATGGCTGCCGTTACGTGTTTTTATTTGGCTTTTTTTTTATGTAGTTAAATTGTGTGGCTCAATATATGCGATTTTCGTCGTGTATGTTAATTCTGTTTGTTACGGAATCTGTTTGTCGTTGACGTTCAGGTTTGTGTCATATGGGAGGACCGTCAAAGGTTCTCAGAATTATTTGTAGGCCAACACTGGCCTGACCGCCGCATCCCTCGTCCTGGGGAAGCATGCCAGGGCATCGTGGACGCAAGCAACGCCCTCGTTGAGGGCCAAAGGTGTGGAATACGCCGGTGGCGCTTAGCATCGTGGCAAGAGCGCCCTCGTTGAGGGCCTGTGGCTACTGGCCTATGGCGCTCAGCATCGTGGAAGCTGAAAATTGGAAGGTCTCAGCCTATGATGGATTCACTGAAAGAAACCCCCGATACAGGTTAGACCTCCTGTGGATTTGGTGCGCTGCGTTTGCTATTTGGTGCCAGCAAGGCTTGGACGATCCAAGGGTTTTGTATCTTTGCATGAGCAGCAGGATATTTTATTATCAAAATCAATCTGTGGTTCAAAAAAGCTCGTAAGGAGTTCAGCTTTTCTCACGTGAAAGCAAGGCAGGACCAAGCGTGCGGCGGCAAAGTATGCAGTAAGTAAGTAAGGAAGGGCGGCCGCGTCCGCAGCCTCATCTGACATCTCCTTGTTTGTTTTACATGGTGGCCGCCTCTGGCGGGAAGGAGTGCTCTCCACCATCAGTTTTCCTGGCGACCCATGTCTCACCTCACGGCCGAGAACTTCAACCAGGTTCCCTTGGGGCATGACTCCCTTCAGTCGCTGCCCTCACGGTTTCAGCTCCTTCCGGTCACCCTTCGAAGGATCCCCCGGCCTTCCCCCCCTGGCACAGCCTATTGGGCGCCTGCAGGCGGGGTTCCTGTGGATACCCCTCGCCGACAGCGGAGCATTTCTCTCTGTCAACCACATTCCACCACTCCCCATCCCTCACGGGCTGGAGTACCCACTCGGCTCCTGGATGCACTTGGTTGTCGTCCATCCACGGCTGGAGGCCAGGGGCCGACCCTTTCCACGTTCCCCCTGGTCCCGCTCACGCGTGAACCTACGTGTACTCAGGCCATTGACCCGGGGATCTCAAGGTCAACCCTCACCCTTGCGGACACCTCACGGCCGTCCCGGAGTTCAGGGCATTTTCCCGACTTCCCGTGGCCAGGCTCCCCATGGTTGGCCCATGGTTCACCACTCCATGGCGACCGGTTTCCCAATCCCATGGGGCTGTTGCTTGGCGCTTTCGGCCTCCCTGCCCTTCCCATGTCCCATTTCCTCTTTGCCACATCCCGGCACCGGCCCGTTCCCTGCGTCCCATGGACTCCCTACCCCGTCGGGCCGTGGTGCGGCCCTAGCCACACGCCCTTCCCCGCCCCGTCCCCTTGTCCCTTCATCCCGTGTTTATATCCCACCGGGTCGCCTGCTACCCTGTGGCGCTGGCCCACTGGTGCCTCTTCCTTCCAGGGACCGCTTCGTGCGCTTTGCACGGGTCGCTCCCTTCCCGGCCTAATCCTCTGGGCTGTCTTGCGGCCCCTTCCCATACCTCATCCCGTGTTTATACCCCACCGGGCCGCCAGCAACCCTGTGGCGCGGGCCCTCTGGATCCTCATCCATCCGGGGACCCTTTCGTGCGCCTAGCACGGGTCGCTCCCTTCCCGCCCCCTTCCCCAGTGTCTGCCCTCCTGCTTTTTCCTGCCGCCGCCTTCTCGTCCTCGTGGTGCCCCTGGCGTTTGCTTTCGAGTCTCCGTCCGTGTTAGTCCGCTCTTTCGGTCTCTCCGGAGTGGTGGAGTGGTTGAGTGGTAGAGTGGTGGAGTGGCGGAGTGGTGGAGTGGTGGAGTGGTTGAGTGGTGGAGTCGTGGAGTGTCGGAGTGGTGGAGTGGTGGAGTGGTGGAGTGGTGGAGTGGTGGAGTGGGCGGGTGGGTGAGTGGTGGTGTGTTGGATTGGCGGAGTGGTGGAGTCGTGGAGTGGTGGAGTGGTGGAGTGGTGGAGTGGCGGAGTGGTGGTGTGGTGGAGTGGTGGAGTGGTGGAGTGGTGGAGTGGTGGAATGGTGGAGTAGTGGAGTGATGGTGTGGTGGAGTGGTGGAGTGGTGGAGGGGAGGAGTGGTGGATTGGTGGAGTGGTGAAGTGGTGGAGTAGTGGACTGGTGGAGTGGTGGAGTGGTGGAGTGCGCGGGTGGGTGAGTGGGTGAGTGGGTGAGTGGGTGAGTGGGTGAGTGGGTGAGTGGGTGAGTGGGTGAGTGGGTGAGTGGGTGAGTGGGTGAGTGGGTGAATGGGTGAGTGGGTGAGTGGGTGAGTGGGTGAGTGGGTGAGTGGGTGAGTGGGTGAGTGGGTGAGTGGGTGAGTGGGTGACTGGGTGAGTGGGCGAGTGGGCGAGCGGGTGAGTGGGTGAGTGGGTGAGTGGGTCAGTGGGTGACTGGGTGAGTGGGTGAGTGGGTGAGTGGGTGAGTAGGTGAGCGGGTGAGTGGCTGCGTGGGTGCGTGGGTGCGTGGGTGAGTGGGTGCGTGGGTGAGTGGGTGAGTGGGTGAGTGGGTGAGTGGGTGAGTGGGTGAGTGGGTGAGTGGGTGAGTGGGTGAGTGGGTGAGTGGGTGAGTGGGTGAGTGGGTGAGTGGGTGAGTGGGTGTGTGGGTGAGTGGGTGAGTGGGTGAGTGGGTGAGTGGCCGAGTGGGTGAGTGGGTGAGTGGGTGAGTGGGTGGATGGGTGATTATTTGAGTGGGTTGTGTGGGTGGAGTGGTGGAGTGGTGGAGTGGTGAAGTGGGTGATTGGGTGAGTGGGTGAGTGGGTGAGTGGCCGAGTGGGTGAGTGGGTGAGTGGGTGAGTGGGTGAGTGGGTGAGTGGCTGAGTGGGTGAGTGGGTGAGTGGGTGAGTGGGTGAGTGGGTGAGTGGGTGATTGGGTGAGTGGGTGAGTGGGTGGGTGGGTGAGTGGGTGAGTGGGTGAGTGGGTGTGTGGGTGAGTGGATGAGTGGGTGAGTGGGTGTGTGGGTGAGTGGGTGAGTGGGTGAGTGGGTGAGTGGGTGAGTGGGTGAGTGGGTGAGTGGGTGAGTGGGTGAGTGGGTGAGTGGGTGAGTGGGTGAGTGGGTGAGTGGGTGAGTGGGTGAGTGGGTGAGTGGGTGAGTGGGTGAGTGGGTGAGTGGGTGAGTGGGTGAGTGGGTGAGTGGGTGAGTGGGTGAGTGGGTGAGTGGGTGAGTGGGTGAGTGGGTGAGTGGGTGAGTGGGTGAGTGGGTGAGTGGGTGAGTGGGTGAGTGGGTGAGTGGGTGAGTGGGTGAGTGGGTGAGTGGGTGAGTGGGTGAGTGGGTGAGTGGGTGAGTGGGTGAGCGGGTGAGTGGGTGAGTGGGTGAGTGGGTGAGTGGGTGAGTGGGTGAGTGGGTGAGTGGGTGAGTGGGTGAGTGGGTGAGTGGGTGGGTGGTTGAGTGGGTGAGTGGGTGAGTGGGTGAGTGGGTGAGTGGGTGAGTGGGTGAGTGGGTGAGTGGGTGAGTGGGCGAGTGGGCGAGTATGTGAGTGGATGAGTGGGTGAGTGGGTGAGTGGGTGAGTGGGTGAGTTGGTGAGTGGGTGAGTGGGTGAGTGGGTGAGTGGGTGAGTGGGTGAGTGGGTGAGTGGGTGAGTGGGTGATTGGGTGAGTGGGTGAGTGGGTGAGTGGATGAGTGGGTGAGTGGGTGAGTGATGACGCGTTCCCGTGGGGGGCCTGGCCACGGGACGCTGCGGTGACACGCACAAGCAAGCAGGCAGGCAAAGCACTGCGCTCACAGGGGCATCAATTACGCTCGTGTCATGTGACAAAGCGTTTCAGGATCCTTGCCACTCTGAAACAAGGGAACAAAAGTATGTACAGCAACACATCAGGATATGTACACATGGGGTTAAGACTGGACTGGGGTAAGGGTATCACAGGACAATGTACACCTAGTCCCAACTCGTATCCTAATCCCAGGTCCGACCCTCCCAGTGGCTGGTGGGGGCGGGGGCTCAAACACAACCCATGCCCTGCTCAGTCCGGACCCTGAACCCCTGCCAATAGGGGAGGTGTCCCGCCCACCCACGGGCGAGTTCCCGAAAACCAAGGTGTCCCAGGGCGGACCTGCGATAGCTACCAATGCTCTTTAAACGATAGGTTCTAACTCACATCTGAGCGAGAGATATGGCTCCACCATTCTCCCCTAGGAGTTGGTAGCTGAAAATGGGCTGTTTCAGCCCAAACTGATATTAGCTCAAAAATCTCCAGAATTTACCCCTCGTTCGGACCCGCCAGAGGTAGGGACGAGGCAACTGATCCTATGCCCTTCGAGTACCAACTCTCTGGAGCCCTCACCCAACCTGGTTCCCTCTGAGATTCCGACATCAGGGCACCACAGGTTCGTCAAGTGGGGTCATGATGCCAAAGTCACCAAAATTGGCATCATTCTCACGCGTGGCTCGCCCGGCCAGGGCAAGGCCAATGGCTCACAGGATAGGAGGCAGGACCTAGGACTTCTATCTGAGTGTACAACTTGAAATTAGGTCCGGTCTTCTTGTGGGCAAAGACATATGGGACTGCCAATTGACCACACGGTGGGTTGAAATTGGGGTCCCAAAGGGAATCATTTTGGATGCTCGAAATGAGCCAAAATTTGGGGTGCTCCCAATAGTATATCTCCACACCGGCTTGGAGATCTGATTCGCCATTCCATACGCGATCCAACGGGAGTCCAACATAGACTTCCATGCACTTGGCTCTTAATGATCTCCATGCCACTCGGCGTGGTGACGATCCCAATCGGGTCCACAAATGCCAAAATGGCAAAATTGCCCACACTCACTTTGGGCTAGCACCTTAACGAAGGTTGCTCCGCTTCGCCCACGTGGTGTGTGAGCCATGGGGACCAATATGCATAACACCCATGGTCCATTGGTCCATGCGTCCGGCGTGCACGAGGTAGCTGAACACGCCGCACGGCGGGCAGGAAATGTGGAAAATTGCTCAAAATGGCCGAAAATGCGCACACTCATGGTTGGGGCAAATGAGGCACATGCCCGACTTGGACCAGAGTGTGCCATAGGAATTGTATCAAGTCATATGTGTCCAACATATCTTTTGCGCGTCGCCCAACTCCTCCGGTTTTGGGAATGGCAGGGTCCCCAAGTGAGCCCATGAGTTGAAATGGTCCCAAATCGCCAACATGGCGGCCACGGTATGCCAAGCCCAAGAGGAGTTATTCACCGGGTCCAAGATATGTTGGGCACCAAAGTATGTACCCTCATCACATACACGGGTCATGACGTCAATTGAGCGCAACGTTGAGATACACGGTCCCCACTTGACATCATGACGGGCAAAAAATAGCAATATTGGCGAAAAAACACCCAAAAGTGCCTTGAAAGGCAAACAAATATATTATAATATCTTTGGCTTGGATTGAGTAATCGACCAATCCTTCTAAGCACAATGACTTGACACCAATGACCTCCGATTCCACATATAGGCTCCACTTGGGGCGCTTTGAAAGGTCACGAGCGCTACTTCCCAAGTGGGCACATGAAAATATGGAAAATTGCAAAACACACACCTTGCTCCCAACGCATCGCTTTGGGATCGCCACATAAGCTTCCCTCCACGAAGGTTAGGCTTGCAATTGATCATGGGGAGTATAAGGAAGGGCCTCGTGCAATATGAGCTCCATTGGTGGGTGTATCGCCCTTAGCCAAACCCGCCAAATGGGCACGGAATACAACATATGGCACATACCACATATTGCCCAAAAAGGTAGCTCCCCCCACCATATGTCATGCCCCTCCAAGGGCATAACTTTGTGTCAATCGCTCATAGGAACTCGATGAAAGTTCCTATGCAACACCAACACTCGCGCGCTACACTCGAAAGTTATCTTAACGCACGCAATATCATGGCCAAAGAGTTATAACGCAAACTCTACCCTCTTGACCATGATCCATTACGCTAGCGCGCACGTGTGGAGACGCAAGGCATATAAAGCTTCCTAAATTACGTCGGAAGTATTGTGAATACATCCCATGTTTCATTATTGTCATTCCTCGCAAGCAGCACGAGATATGACCCTCACAAGTGGCCTCACGAATCAACTTTGTTTTGCCCATATTTCTAGGACAAATGGAGGGCAAGACAAAAGGAAAGTTGATTCGTGCATAGGGAACCACGTAGGTCCACTCGAAAGAGGTCAAATCAAGTGCGGGGATGTCGAAGTCGAAAATCCTATTTCGACATCCTGAAAAATTCGGATTAAGGTTGCGAGTGTAAGATGTGAAAATTGCGGATGCATTAATGCAATTCCTGAAGACTTTAGAGTCTTCGTCACGGATTGCGCTAAAATATCTGTATATAACAGTTAAACTGGCGGTTACGCTAAAGTCGCGAGCCAACCGCCAGCATTCAAAACATTGATTATCAGAACGGAAGCGTGAAAATTTACGGAAACAATATGAAAATAAAACCCTGTTGATTCCTGATATTCTGATGTGTAAATCTCAGCGGGCGCCGCATCAGTAATAGCTGAAATGCCCAGATCTCTCACACAAACGCGTCTTACCTACATCTGTTGTTAGGGTTAGGTTGCCGAATCGACGGCCGAAGGCGGTGTGAGGCAGATTGGCGTGAAATAGTAAGATACCGGCAAGTGGCAGTTTGCCGGTACATGGTAACATGCCCAAAGTGGCCAGAATGCCGTCACGGGGGCTTTACGGCAAGGGACACGCTCCTGCCGGGCTCTCACCGGGCTTCACCGGGCGTCTTCCCCTCCGTACATGGGGTTAGTGGGCACACGGGGACCAGTTGTATACCCCACCATGGTCATGGGGTTCTGGGTACCGCTTCACCCCCCTCCTTAGAGCAAACCCTGGGGGGGGCTCGATAACACCCAAGCATGGCAGCGGGTACCCAGCACCATCCCCTGAAGGGGGGGGGTGGGTGTCACATCCTCACTTCAGGCTGATTCGCAGGTTAGGCTGCCCAAATCCCACACTAAGACAGGTACGGTGCTGTAGGTGTTAGTAACTGCAAGTATAGTATCAAGTATCAAGTTCCGGGTCCTGGCGGCAATTGTTCGGCATCCAAAGGACCCGTTAACCCATACCAGGCGCACCGGGTGCCGGCTGCGACGGTCACCACCACAGTGGCAGTGGCATACAAGGCCAACATAGGCGTCACACGATGACCGAGGTGGTCCCACAGGTCGAAAGCGACCACAAAGATCCATCAGGCTACCCCAAGCTTCCCAAGGCCCGCCGGCTGGGGGAGAGTCCCCACGGGTCCTTCCTCGGGCGCACCATGTCCATATCCACGACGCCAGTCCAGAGTGGTACAGCCGAACGAGCTCCTCCTTAAGGGATCGGGCATCAAGGCTGTCTTTTCCCTCGCCCTATTACCACGAAGGCCATACATGAGGGAGTCCTCATGCAGTGTGGGCGGAGGCGTCGACTCCTCAAACCACCAGTTTCCCAGGCAAACCTTCCCCATCCGACTGCAAGTGCGTCTACGAGTCGGCAGGCTCACACTTGGACTGACAGTGGCGGACCGCTGGGAGTGTAGTCAGGCAACTGGGCTTCCCGCCTGGCGCCATCAGGATCTCCACATCACAGCGAATAGGGCACACGGTATCACGGGCACTCAAACAGAAGAATCTGTAATTAGGTACTGGTCCAGGCTGGACCTTAAGTAAAAGCATGTAAACAGCGACTCAGGGCGCTTCGTAATCCGATTCGCATCGCGTCGGGGGGAAAAACAGTCCAAACTTGGTGATGGGCTGACAACACTTAACATACAGACGCACATATCCTGGGGGGGCAGAAGAACAAGCAATACGCGGGGTAATAGGCGTGTAAACACACTCTGGACAGAGCGCCAAACCATGCCCCGGTTAGGATAAGGCATATGCAGGAGGGTGGACAGGAAAGCGCCTGAGTTCAGGCCATATATAGTCTGCAGACACACGTCGACTGGTCTGGACCCCGCAAGTGCCATGGGACCAGACCACACACTCAAAAATCACAATGCCGATGACAGCGGCATCCGTTGCGCAACTTGGTATGGGCTTCAAGGCCCCAAGAGCTCAGAAAATAGGTCAGTCGCCCTACCTGGTTTCCCAAGGATTCAGCAGGGGGGGGGGTGACGAACAGAAGTTGAAGAGAGGGGCAATCCTCCTCTGGATTCAGCAGGGGGGGGTATATGGCCACTCTGATGGCAGGTCACCGGAAGACGGAAGAGAGCAAGCAAGTAAGGGACGATTCGTCGACCTTACAAGCGCTCAAACTGCATCAGGGAAGAGGCCAGGGCGCTGATCAGGCACCCCTGGCTGCAATCGCCCGGGTGAGTGCTGCCAAGTCCGAGACATGGATCTTGGTCTTGTGCTTGCGGATGTACTCCATGAAGGGAGTATTGACCCGCGGCACGAACGAGGAGACGGGTTCCCAGGTGTCGTGGGACGGCCCATAGCCTCGCCAACGAACCTTGAACTCCAGGCCTCCTGGTGCCGAGGCGTTCGGACGCTGGGCCAGGATTTTCTCGACGGTATAGTCGTCCTGCTCAGCATAGTCGTCGTCCGAATCAGCCTCATGTGCGGCGTAGCTCAGGGACACGTGTTGGCCAAGGAGGTCGGGTTCCCGCACACGGAGCTGACTCTCGTGGCGCTCCGGGAACTGTCCGTGACCCACCTTGATGCGGTAGGTGTCCTCACCAATCCTGCGGACCACCTCTCCGGATGTGAGTCAGGTTTTGGTGCGGTGGGTGCCCATAGGGCGGGGTCTGATCACAGTAAGAAAAAGTGCTTTTCCATTGCTTTGAGGCATACTCTAGTTGTATTAGAGGTGCACTGAGCATCCATGCATTTTTATCTTAGTATTGGTCCAACCAAAAGTGGTGATAACACATTTTGACCTATGGAACCAAACACCCAATCAGGATATGGAGTGGACCCCTTAATCCCCTTTCAATCAGAAGTAAAACATCTTTTCCTGAGTTGACTGAGCACTGACATACCTAAAGGTAGAGCCTATGAATTTATCTATGTTTTTCCATGAATACTTATCTGCCCTAGTGGTATGCACCATAGGGGGCTAGGCACCTCTTTTTGAGAGGTCCTGGGTTCAATTCCTGGTCAGCCTAGCTAAGTAGGAAGATCCCATGTGACATGGCAGTGACCTCATCGCCACATACCATGCCACCTCAGCACATATGGGACCCAAAACAAAGAGTGCACATCTCCTAAGATGGCACTATGGAGAGAGAGTGATCCTGAGGCAGTTTTCTAACTCTTTTCCTAAACCATTTCAGCTATCTTTGTGAATATGCATTCATTTGTGACCTGAGCTGTAGTTTTTGTGAATATCCAATCATCTTTCACTGTTTACACTGCAGCCCTTCATGCTTTGATCCTGAATTACCTTCTCCTTGCATACTATTGGCTTGGGCTATCCTGGATTGAGTTGGCTTTACTGTATTTCAACAAACAAAAGCTTTTCATCATCCAAAACCAGCAGCAGGACACCCTACAGCAACAACAAGCAGCAGGAGAAGCAAAAACACAGTGCTGAAAACACTATAAACTTTTCTGGTAGCAAGAGGCAGCCTGTCTCTGTGCACCGGCAGCGACCCCGCGCCGTACAACCAGTGCTCCGAGCAGGCAAATATAAGCAGAAGGGCGGATTAAGATGGATCCAGGAAGAGTGGACGCCGATGTGAACACAGCGCCAGCGCCTGAGGCACCGGCAAGGCCGGCGCCAGACGCTGTACCTTCGGTGGAGCCCTTACATGGGCCAGTGGATACAGCGGAGGACTCCCTGGATGGCCTCCAGACGGCCTTCGGGGCCCTGTCGGTGAAGGAAATGGTCTCTCAACCTCAGCCTGTGAAGAGGAAGAGAGGGAACGAGAGCGAGAAGGATGCTGGAGAAGGAGCAGACGAAGGAGAGGAGCAAGGGCAAGACCCGACAGATGTCCCTACCTTCGAAGGCGCACCAAGCGCTTCTGGCCTCCATGCATCACCCTCTCCTATAACCACCACACTCCCAGCCGCCGCTACGTCCACTTCCACAACCAACCCGCCTATGGCAGAGGGCACAGGCTTTACTGGCATGCCTCACTACCCCGCCTATGGCATGGGCCCACCTACCACTGCGCTCCTTGAGGCAACTACTGCCAGTGAGCCGGTGGCTTCCAGCTCTGCGCCGCGATGGTATGCGGCTGACCATCCCCATCCACTCCACGCCACTGGAACCTACATGGAAGTTCCTGGGTATGCTCCTGGGTATGCACCCGGGTATGCACCCTTGAGTGGGTTGAGGAAAGGACCAGAGTCTCTGGGAGGCAGGAGTAGAGGATCGGGAAGATCCTCCAACTGGTCCCTGACGCGGTCGGAGATCAACGAGGTGCTCCGAGGAGCCACTTCGCAAATCGTGAGCGACCTCACGCAAGAGATCAGGGAGAAACTACAGCCCCTGATGATCCCGTCCCATGCGTCACCTACGACGGTGGGAATGTCACCCCGGCGAGTACAGGCTAATCACCTGGCGGCAGGGTTGACAAATACCCTGGGGAGCCTGAGGAGCCGACCGATGCCGACTCCTGCAGCAGTACCGAGAAGTCCATTCGTCCCGAGGACAGCCCAGCCGCCCTACAGCCACGTGACGAACTCGATGAGGGCCGAGCTGGACCAGCTGGGGCTGACAGCCCTAAGGGCTATGGTGGACGTAGAGCCTTATGGCTCCAGTGATCTAGGCGGAGACCCCTCCGATGATGGGCCGCCGTCGATGACTTCTTCTTCGCTATCGGATGACGAAGACCCTGAGGACCCCGAGGACCCCAAGGGTAAGAAGAAGAAGAAGAAGAAGAAGAAGACCCGACGCCCTGAAGGACACCGAGCTCAGGAGGCGAAGGCTATTGCCACCTCGGAGATAGTGGTGAACCTGCCTGAGTTCACAGGCAAGGACCTCAGCGAGTTCGCTGAGAACTTTGGCCGGTTCCTACGACTGACCGGCCAAACCCACGCGAGTGGGCGAGTGAAGTGCGACCTGCTCCTGCAGTGCTGCAAGACGAAGTACCTGGAGAAGCAGGTCAGGCAGATCGTCACTAACTCCGCCACCTTTGCCGACGTGTTGGTTGCCCTGGAGAGGCAGTACCCAACCTACGAGACCGACCTCTCCATCAGGGCCGAGATCCAGAACCTGCCCGTCCTGCCCAACAACCCCAAACCCGGCAGGGTCTCCGAGCTGTTGGCGGACCTGGACCACTGGGCTGGACGACTGACGCCCGGTTCCTACAGCAGCGACGACCTGCTGTTTTGGTTGTGCTCCAAGCTCCCCCGAGAGCTATGGGACGAGTGCCGTCTGACGGCTGAGCGCAAGGCTAGATCCCTCCGCTACGAGGATCTATGCGTGCTGCTCCTGGAGATGGCGCTGGAGAAGGAGAGCGACCAGCACCTGAACCACTATCGTCCTGGTGGTGGAGGTTCTGGAGGCAAAGGGTACCAAGGGTCCCGACCTGGGCAGGGGACTACCCCCAAACACGCCCACGCCCGCCTATTGGAGAACGTGAAGGAGCTATTCTAGTGTGAAGCCAGAGATGAGCAGGGCCACCTGCAGCACGCCTCTGACTGCGAGCAGCGAGACTGCTTTGTAGTCCAGGGGAAGCAGCAGGAAAAGATCACCGGCGCCAAAGTGAAGCTGCCGGATCATTACCGCTGCACCATCACGTGTGCATTCTGCGGTAAGCGGAAGCACTATGAGGACGAGTGCTACCATAAGCAACGCCTATCGGCGAAGCTTAAGGGGGAAGATCCTGGCAAAAGCTCAGGCAAAGGTGGAGGCAAGGCCAAAGGCAACGACTCCGGCAAGGGCAAGTCGAAAGGACGTGGTCAAGGTGGTCAAGACAAGGGTCAAGGTGGACGAGGAGGAGGTGCTAACCGCCAGAACGACAACAAGAACAAGGACAAGAACGGAGGTAACCCCAACCCTAATCCAGGGGGGAACTCCGAGCCCTCTGGAGGGCAGTCTGGACCTACCACACGCTCACAGACGCAGGCCCAGCAAGAACAAGGAGCCAAGCGTGAGCATGAAGGTGGTGATGACGGCAACGCCAAGAAGAGAAGCCGTTTCATGAG
Source organism: Eutreptiella sp. 'Long Island Sound 2002' (assembly GCA_964036045.1). Lineage (NCBI taxonomy): Eukaryota > Euglenozoa > Euglenophyceae > Eutreptiales > Eutreptiaceae > Eutreptiella > Eutreptiella sp. 'Long Island Sound 2002'. The sequence goes on along the minus strand of OZ038383.1, from coordinate 67,709,435 downwards.
GATGACCCGCAAATTGCGGAACAAGGGGTTCGAGGTGACCTGTCCCGCGGAATTCTGACGGGGACGCTCTGGTGGCACCCAAGACCTGGTGTTTTGGGTACGTATCCGACTAGGGGGACGTGAATACCTGGGGGTACTGGATACTGGCGCCACAATATCTATAGTGGCCAAGAAAATTTTACCTTGTGGGAGCCTGAAGAACACCATGACCACCGCCGCTATACGCATGGGGGATGGACATGTGGTGCACAGCTGCGGGGACTGTGAAGTGGAGGTACCTATGGGCTCTCGAACTATCGCCCATCGGTTCTATGTGATGGACACTGAGGCCTTCGACTTTGTACTGGGTACTGACTTCTTCGTGCAGCACTCCCAGATACAATCCCTGACACTGCAAGCGCCCTACCTCCTGTACGTGGACCACGGCAGTGGCAGAGAGTCTGTGCCACTGGAGCAGTCGGAACATACCTCGAGTTACCTGAGACTATCGAAGGAGGAGCCCTCGAACATGATGGCGGCCTCCAAAACTGAGGACTATCAACTATTGGGGGAAGTCCTAGACCAAGGTCTGAAGGAGTTGGGTTACTCTCGAGAAGACCTAAGTGTGGAGCTGTTCGCCAGCGACAAGCAGCATGTACTGGACCTATACTGCAGCAAGGGGAAGAACTGCAGCTACAAATTTTACTGGCCCTCTTTCGGGATGGCCTACGGGAACCCCAGATTCAGTGAACTGGGGAAGGTGCTGACCAAGGTGGCCTTGGAACGTTCCGTATGGTCCTGTGTTCCCCCGATTGGGGAGCCCATGGGGGCAACGAGTACTGGCGAACCCTCCTTGACAAGCTGACTATCAGCTCTGTGCGGTTACCTGATGAGGCCATCTACGTGCCTCTGGGACGCAAGACGCCCATTGGGAAGCCCGGATGGGGGAGTATGCTTAGCGTGGTGGACGGAAGTCTTACCACCATCCCCTGGGAAGACCTGGACCCTACTCTGGTCCAGGCTATACAACGAGAAAGCGATGGACTCGCCTTGGGTGACTTGAAGAATCGCCTACGACCTCAAGATGCTGTTGAAACTACACCCGGAGGAGATGAGTACGTCGTGACTGACACCAACGCCCCCAACTCTCCCTGTCATGTACCTGTTCCTGATGGAGTCTCTGAGTGTGGACTATCTGAGCTACCTAGCTCTATCCACTCAGACGACGAAACTGAGCACGACGCCTTCTTTGTGCAGACTGCGGTGGAGGAAGTGGTGAACGCCGAGTACGTCGCCCCACTAAAACCCCTACTCTCCATGAGGGTGGAAGACCCCGTGGATGAGGAGCTGGACCCTCGAACCAGGCTCAGGGAGTATGTGGATTCCAAGAGGAAGTTGGTGGCAAAAAAGCTATGCTACGCGAAGCCTACCCGCAGCTCATGGCCACTGAAGCAAGGACGAATGGGAGACCTATCACAACTGAAGGGGAACCTCGAACAGAAGATCACCACCTGGCAAAGCGAGGTAGATCTCAAGCTCATGAAGAGCGTATGGGGTGCCCATGTGAGGACCCCAGAGGAGGACGACCTCTCGGAGGAATGTGTATGTGAACCCCCTAAAGCGTGCCTATGTTGCCATCGTCCACCGGAGATGGTTGAGCAAGACCTTCTGTATGCCTACCAAGGGCTGAAGGACACTACCGCGGGCGAAGAGTCGGTGGAGGACCACCTCCCGACGTCTATTCAAGGGGCAAGCCACTTACACTCCGACGAGGACATGGAGGACAAGATCAAGGTACTGGACCCGCGGGTACAAAAGCTGATAAGGACCTATCTGGAGGTGTTCGGAGAACTACCCCCTCCAGCCTCATGCGACAAGCTGGTACAGATGGACCTCAAGCTGAAACCCGAGTTCGTGGGTCACAAGATCCGGAGGAGACCCTATCCAGCTCCTAAAGAGCAGGCCGACGAGATTGAGCGACAGATACAAGAATGTATCGACGCTGGTCTAGTCCTGGAGTACAAGGATGGGGACTACCCCCTACACTGCAGCCCCTGTTTCCTGGTGGCTAAACCTGGGTCTACAGCCAAACGGCTGGTAGTGGACTATGGAGAGCTGAACAAGAAGACGCTGAACCACTCAGGGTCCATTCCCAATATGGAGTCTACCCTGGAGAAGATAGCCTCCTGTCGCTACAAGACCAAGATGGACAAGCGAAGTGGATTCTGGCAAGTGGACCTGACGCCCAACGCGCAGGAACTACTGGCCTTCATCACCCCTCAGGGGAGGGTATTCAAGTGGAAGGTCATGCCATTCGGCGTGGCTAACGCACCCGCTCTGTTCCAAGAGCTGATGAACAAGATCTTGTCCATCCTACTAAGGAGACCTAAGGTGCAGGAGCTCATATCCCGTGGTGCCCAGATGGAGGCTCACATCGACGATGTATGCCTTGGGACCAATACCCAGGAGGATCACCTAATCCTCTTGGGTGAGTTCTTTGCGGTCTGCCAGGAGAACCACACACGACTCAAGCTGGAGAAGTGTGAGTTCATGCAGGAGACCATGCAGTACTTGGGGTTTGACGTTGGCTATGGGTGGTGGACCCCAGCGGCCTCTAAGGCCAAACCCCTGATGGATGCCAAGGTACGACACGAAGACCCCAAGAAAGGACTTCATGATGTACGCAGTTTCATTGGGGCGTGCAACTTCTATCGCCGCCACATTAAGAACTTCACCTATACCAGCGCCGTACTGACGGACTTGATCAAGAAGAGTACTACTTGGCGCTGGGGCCCACAAGAGCAACAAGCGTTTGACGAGCTCAAAGACAAGGTAGCCAACGCTAAGTGCTTGGGCGTGCCTAGGGCACAAGGGGAGATTATCCTGGTGACCGACGCCAGCAATGTGGGCGGTGGTGGAACGTTGTTCCAATGGTAAGCACTAGAGAAGGAGGAGTTCGACTCGGCCATTTCCCAATGGGGGACGGAAGGTCTCAACCGAGATGGAACCCTCAAGCACAGCTACCCTGACGACAAGTGGGTCCTAGTACCTCTGGGCCACTGGAACTGGAAGTGGAACCAGGCCAGGGGGAACTACTCCACCTATGAGCAAGAATTGCTCGCGGGTATGCTGGTGCTATCCTCACAAGCACGACTGTTGGGGAGTAACCCTGTGTTCTGGCTATGCGACCAAGAACCGGTCCGCAGTTTCCAGAAGGGTCCCCCACCTGAGAAGGCCAAGCTACGGCGCTGGTGGACCTACCTCAGTCAACTACGGCTGACAGTACACCATATCCAGGGAGTGAAGAACGAGTGCGCCGACTACATCAGCCGCAACAACTTCGACGCCCTGATTGGTGCCCGGTCTGAAGCGTTGGCTAAGGAGGCGTTCAGCCGTATGGACGTACACCTGGACCTGAACATGACCATGATACGCCCCCTGGATGGACTCCAACAATCGGAGTACCTACAGGAGTTTGGGGATATCTACCGGCGCCTGGAGAAACGCCTTGAACCCCTCCTGGTCAACCAAGACCAGTGGAAGCGGGACAAGAGCTACCTCTGGCACGAGGACCGCATCGTGGTGCCTAGTGACCGAGTCCCAGCGCTGCTGAAGTGGACCCATGAGTCCAGTGGTCATGTGGGTGCTGACCGTACCCTGAGGCTGTTCAAGCAGTGGTTCCACACTACGTGGACTGACGACCAGCTGCGGAAGACGCTCCTGCCTATCGTGGACAAGTGCCCGTGCAGGTCCTGTAAACCAGGGGATATCAGGGACAGAGGTCTCTACTCGACCCTGCCCATCCCTCACTGTGCTAACAGTGTTCTATACCTGGACTACACGGAGATGCCGAAGTTCGGGGGCTATCACTTCGCCCTCGTGGTAACCTGTGGGTTGACCAGGTTTACCAGGGTGTTCCCATGTACCAAGCACATTACTGGAGAGGAGACTATCAAGATACTCCTGGAGGAGTGGTTTTGTGTCTATGGGGCGCCCAAGGAGATCAACTCCGATGAGGACGTACGAGTACGCTCAGATACTGGCTGGTACAAGAGGGTCCTGAGGTCCCTCAATGTCCAGGTGTCTACGGGGATTCCCTACTCTCACACGAGCAACCCCCTATGTGAGCGACAGATTCGTGTCCTGAAGGAGAACGTCAGGATATGGTGCAAAACTGAACGCACCAGAGACTGGGTGAGACTACTCCCCGTCATATCCTTGATGATGAACTCCCAAGAGAGTTCAGCTACTGGCTACTCGCCACATGAGCTATTCATCGGGCGCCCGGCGTGGTTCCTACATGCCCCCTATCCAGAGGACACCCATTCTTCTGTGGGTGAGTGGGTCCAAGAGCAACAAGCGAAGGTGGACAAGGCCAAGGCTATGCTCCAGAGAGTGAGGGAGCGTCAGTGGAACAAGAAGAACAAGCACCGAGTACCGGCCACCTACCAAGAGGGGGACTGGGTGCTGGTGCACCACAGTCGACTACCCGCCTGGCCTCGCTCTACCAGCAATGACCCATACTTCGGGCCGTACAAGATTCTATCTGTGGATGGTCACCGTATCACGGTGCGGTGTTCTCCCCGTCTAGGGGGGACCCTGGTGTGCGCCGCTCAACACCTGAAGCGCTACCATGATCCTGAAGACCTCTGTGGGGAGGAGTGGGAGCTGAACGACGAGGAAATCGCCGCTCTGGACCTACAAGGGGCTGCCAGCCCTATGGAAGTCGAAGGTGAACTCCCCGACATGAACGCCGAGGAGATGGCTAAGGAGGGCTTCTACCTGGTGAAGTCTGTCCTACGCCACCGCTATCGCCAGGGTTGGCGCTTCCTCACCCTCTGGGAAGGGTTTGGAGTCGAAGAGGCCACCTGGGAGCCCTTCTCTGCATTTGTTCTACCTGAGGGACGCCTAAACTCAGTTCTGGTTGACTACTTGTCCCAGAACAACCTTGGTGAGTTGTTGAGGCTCGCTGAGACGCTTGCCTCCAAGAATAAAGCTAGGGACTGAACCTTACCCTTACCTGCCAAAGCGTATGTGTGAGTGTGCTAGTCCTAAGGTCCTGAGAGCAAGCCGCAGAAGTGGTGTCCTAATTATACCCAAGTCTGCGCCCTTGCTGAACCTGGAGGGTTGGCTTATTGATGCCACGGGGTACGCCCCGGGTCTCCCCTCCCCTATGCGCCCAATTTCTGTGCTGGCGCAAAACCTTGGGGGAATACCCAGAGTGTTAATCCACGTATTGTTTTCCCTACCTATCTGTCTACTACAGGGAGGGGTGGCCAAAAGCTATGAAGGCATGCAAAACGCCTGTTCGCTATGTGGCCCAAACACTGACCTAACCACTGTCACAGCCCACCAACCCAGCTAAAATTGCAGGAAAAGGGTGGGACAGTGACACGCCCCCTACAGGTCCTACACACCCTACAGTGGCACCATCCTGGTGGGCGAGCACTGGGCCACTGGCTCTAGCCCCCACTCAGGACTACCACTCCTACACGCACACTCTACTTGGCGTTGCGAAGAGGAAGGTCTCAAGGGTCCTAGCGACCCACCTGTGAAATGACAAGAGAACACAGCGCTGCTAAGCAACTGTGGCCTCACAGGGGACGCCACAACGCGTTTCCCCTGCAAGGGCTTGGAGGGAAGGCGTGCTCTCGTGTGCAAGGCGCAGATGTCGATGAAGTCGGACTCCCTGCTCTGCCACAGGCGGAGCGGAGTTACTTGTTTGTGTGATCTGCGCCCCTGTTTAGCAGGGCATAAAAAAATGCTGCTGCACCACTCACCCTACCTGCCCACCTGTAAAACAAAGGCAAATGAAAGGGCGTTTGCGGCGGAGGAACCAAGGCACACTCCAGGTATTATACCCTTCTCAGTGTGCCCTATAATACGCTGTCCGCAAACACGCTGCATGGAGCAGCTACCCTTGTCAAGCAAGCAAGCGTTAAGGGACTCCTCAGGTTGTCTTGAAGAACGTACCGAGGAGCCCCTGGGTAGCCTAAACAAGGTTTACCGTGCGCACTTCGCGTGGCCTACCCTTTAATGCGTGTGTGCATGCACGAGTATGCGACAAGAACGTGGGCAAACCTGCCCATCTACGCGTAAATCTTGACTCCACCAGGGGGTGGCCCCGCCTGGGCGTACCTACCTTACCTACCGCTGGGAAGTGAAGCAAGGTGCGAGTACAAAAGGGGCGCACGCGAAGAACGTTGCTATGCACTTGTGTGTATGACTAATCACCCTGATCTGACCGCTAATCATCTGCAATCTTTCTAATCAATCCCCCTACCGCGTCCTATCGTGGTTATCGTTGTTAGCGCTGCTACACGACTCGTTCACGGAGACACGAGACGAGCAATGTGTATGCGGCATGCGAGACAAGCATACCTGTAGTTTATACCTGATTCATTGAAGTCTTTTCAATTGATTTTCGAATTCTTGAATTTTCGAATCTTCTATTAGTGTGGGTGGAATCTGTATGTTTGTTTATTAATGTGTGTCTCGTCATTTTCAAGACTACGTGATACATACGTTTATAATTCCATTATTTTTCCATTTTCCGGCGCTTCGCTAGGAGCCGCTCCTGCGCGCCGCCATTTTATGCGTATGAATTTCTGGATTTAAAAAATCCAGAGATGACTATAATTTCCATAGAAATGTGCTTCTGATGCACAATTGGATTCTGCTCAGGTGTGTCGTTTCAGAAAAATTCTACGCCGTCATTTGACGGATTTTGGTGTCGTTGCTTCGTTTTTGCGTGGATTCATCCATAATTCTCCCATTCCTGCCTCTGCAGATACCCACGCGCAGCCTCGCTGAGTAGGCCGTGTTCGGGCCGAAACGCAGGTGCCTGGAGAGACTGAGGAGAACCAAGACCCCACCAAGGGGCAAATTTAATTTTCTTTCGACTCCCTTCGCCCTAAGACAGGTCACAGGTCGCCAGCAGGTTTACGAGAACCCATGCGAGTGTGTAAAATGTATCTTGCGCTTGGGTTATGTCGACGCTGCATCTTGGAGGGAGGGATGCATATGCACATGTTTGGCATGCTCCCAATCTAACCCAACCAAGCCACAGGAGCCCCGGCAGCGCCAAGAGCGCTGAGTCTTCTGTAGGAAACTGTACAATCAGAGCAGCAAAAGGACGCCAGCCATGGTGAGCGCCCATTTTTCAGTGTGAGGGAGACTGTAGGTATTTTAAAGTAGATGTGGAAACCAAGGAAAGGCCAAGAAAAATTCCCTTTTTCCTAAAATGCGACAGTTGTGGCCACCACAGCACAAGGGGGGAGTAAGAAAAAGTGCTTTTCCATTGCTTTGAGGCATACTCTAGTTGTATTAGAGGTGCACTGAGCATCCATGCATTTTTATCTTAGTAGTGGTCCAACCAAAAGTGGTGATAACACATTTTGACCTATGGAACCAAACACCCAATTAGGATATGGAGTGGACCCCTTAATCCCCTTTCAATCAGAAGTAAAACATCTTTTCCTGAGGTGACTGAGCACTGACATACCTAAAGGTAGAGCCTATGAATTTATCTATGTCTTTCCATGAATACTTATCTGCCCTAGTGGTATGCACCATAGGGGGCTAGGCACCTCTTTTTCAGAGGTCCTTGGTTCAATTCCTGGTCAGCCTAGCTAAGTAGGAAGATCCCATGTGACATGGCAGTGACCTCATCGCCACATACCATGCCACCTCAGCACATATGGGACCCAAAACAAAGAGTGCACATCTCCTAAGATGGCACTATGGAGAGAGAGTGATCCTGAGGCAGTTTTCTAACTCTTTTCCTAAAACATTTCAGCTATCTTTGTGAATATGCATTCATTTGTGACCTGAGCTGTAGTTTCTGTGAATATCCAATCATCTTTCACTGTTTACACTGCAGCCCTTCATGCTTTGATCCTGAATTACCTTCTCCTTGCATACTCTTTGCTTGGGCTATCCTGGATTGAGTTGGCTTTACTGTATTTCAACAAACAAAAGCTTTTCATCATCCAAAACCAGCAGCAGGACACCCTACAGCAACAACAAGCAGCAGGAGAAGCAAATACACAGTGCTGAAAACACTATAAACCTTTCTATCACCCACACCGGGTCTCCCACCCTGAACTTCTGCGCTGTCGAGCTTGGGGCGGACTTCTGACGCTCAGCATGCTCCTTCTCGAGCTGCTGGCGGATGTCACGCGCTGTTGCCTCTTGCCGCGCGAAGAATTCCTTGGCGTCCATAGCCATGCCATCACCAGACAAGGGAAGTCCCCGATCCACGGGGTCCCTGCCGAACAGAATCTGGTGAGGGGACAAACCACCCGGGGCGGAGGTGTTATGATGGGCCTTCAGTGCAGGCCACATCTCCTCAAACCAGTTCCGACGTGGATTGGTGATGTGAATCTTGCGCAGCTTCTCAAACAGCTGCCGTCCAGCCACTTCAGCTCGGCCGTTAGACCGGCTGAGATAGGCGACGCTCTTGGCGTGACGTATTCCCATTAGGGAACACATGGCCTTGAACCAGCCACCAGTAAACTGGGGCCCTCGGTCACTGCAAATGGTGCGGGGGATGTCAAAGACGGTCAGCCAATGACGAATCATCATGACTGCCACTTCCTTGGCAAGCAACCCCTTTTTGCGTGCCGGAACGGCTACTACGTAGCCACTGTGGCGATCCACACAAAGAACCACACAGTCAAAGGTCTCCTTGCCAATGTGCACTTCGGGCATGGAGAAGACGTCCATGGCCACGCTCTCCATGGGCTGGTCAGGAACCGGGGTCCATTGGGCTTCCCCCTTGACGTTCCGGTTATCGGGATTGCAGGCCTGACAGACCGAGCAACCCTTCCTGACCTTCTTGATGGCGGTGTAGAGACCGATCTGGTCGATCTCGAACCGGGGCTGCATGTCAAGGGCTTGCTTCTTGACCCCTGGGTGCAGCATGTGGTGGTGCCAAGCTTCACATAGCTCGAGCACTCGGGACTCTGGTACTAGCAGCCTACCATTCCGGTAGAGCTTGTCATCTTCCTCAGTCAGCCCCTTTGGCCACTTCTGCCCGTCATCAGGGTCGGTCACAGCCCTATACTCGGCCGCAAAGGCCTCAGATTTGGCGTAGTCGTCGATCCAGTCGTCCTGGAGGCAAGACTCAGGGAAGAGGTGCTTGTCGGACTCAGCTCCATCAGGGGCGAGTACTCTGACCGCTCTGCCCATCCTCGTTCCGAGAGGGGCATCCGCAGCCATAACGACGAAGCATTTCACACCCTCCTCCTCCATCAGGCGCTCCATTTCAATGATCTTCTTGGCTTCAGCGGTCTCAGCCTCATCGCCATGGGCAGAGATATACGTAATGCCCTTGCTGGCGGGATAGGCCCACCTGCTGAGACAGTCCGCCACGGTGTTGTCCTTTCCAGGAATATAAACAACCGTAAGGTCGAACTTGGCCAAGGTCTCATGCCATCTTGCCCGTCGGGAGGCGGGACCAGAGGGGGTGTCCACGTGCTCCTTGTGCCACGACTGCAGACTCTGATTGTCGGTGCAGACGGTGACAGGATGGAGGGCTATGTACCCAGCCCATTTCCTGAGAGCCATGACGATGGCATACACCTCCTTTTCTCGGGGCGTCCACGTCCGTCTCTGGCCTTCGGCCAGGACTCGGCTCCAGAAGGCCACGGGCACGTGCCTCCCATCGTCAAGCACCTGTTCCAACACAGCGCCAACGGCGTAGTCGGAAGCGTCGGTGCGCAGGACGAACCCTCGGTCAGGATCCACGAGGTGCATACCCACTGCGGATAGCAGCGCCTGCTTCATCCCCTCAAAGGCACGGTCGGACTCTTCAGTCCAGACCAGAGCCTTCTTGGACCCCTTCTTGGTCTCCTCTCGGTTGCCCTTGAGCATGGTCGTCATGGGGGCTGCATACTCGGCATACATTTTGATATACCCCGAGTAGTAGTTGCAGAACCCCAGATACGCCCGTAGCTCAGAGACCGTTTTGGGCTTTTCCCAGTGCTCAATCGCAGCCACCTTGCCAGGTATGGGCTTTCGCTGCCCGTTCCCGACTACGTGGCCAGCGAAGACCACCTCGCTTACCGCAATGGTGGCCTTGTCACTGCTGCCCGTGAGTTTGTGCCGAACCAGAAGGTCCAGCACTTGAGTGATGTCCCTCTCGTGTGCCTCCAGGAGCTCCTCGTAGCTCATACTGGGGTCCCCGGAAGCGATAATCACGTCGTACACGAAGGGGTCCGTACAGTCACGCACCGGCTCAAGCAGGTTCTCCAGCATCCGCTGAAAAGCCGCATTGCCGTTGGTAACGCCCATGGGCATCACCTTCCACTGGAGAGGTCCAAGTGGGGTGCTCATGGCTGTGCAGGCACGAGACTCCTCGGCGAGAGGCATCTGATGATAACCATGTTTCAGGTCAATCACCGTGAAGATCCTCCGCCGGTGTTGTTTTTGCAGCATGTCCTCAATGAGGAACAGGGTATAGCTGTCGTGCTGCGTTTGGGCGTTTAGGCCGCGGTAGTCCACCACGAGCCGCCACTCCCCGGCCACCTTCTTGGGGACAACGAAGCACGGAGAGGCCCATTTGGAGTGGCACGGCTCAACCCAGCCTCTCTCGATGAAGTCACGGAGGATCTTCTCCATGGCCTCTTTCCTCTCGCCCCTCAGGGCAAACTCCTGGTGCCGATACACACGGGGGTCCTGCTTCAGTCGTATCTTGGCCTCGCCATACGGTCCACGCACCGGTGGGGGAAACACAGGCTTTACGCTGAAGAAGGTGTCCGCATACTTCTGCTTCAGCCTGGCCCTCAATGCCTGGATCTTGGGGCAATCATCGGCCTCCGCCTTGGCTTTTCCGGGCACTTGAACCACGGAGCTTACTTGAGGGGTAGCGACCCCGCTCGGTTTCGGCTCAGGTGGTCTTCCCAGGTGGCCCAAGGGGCCATCTCTGGTATTGCCTCGGAATAGATCGCAGTAGGTGGGTGGGTTACCGCCAGGCGGCTCGTCCTGGCTGGACATGTGATCCAGCACCCTCTGAACGAAGGTATTCCCATCATAGGAACCGGAGACGATTGAGTCCACTTCCCACCAGGCTTTGTCCTGGCCTTTGCCCTCATGCTGGTTTCCCCCGTCGTGAAAGGGCTGATCCATATACCCCTGAACCAGATCCAACTCCTCTTCTGTGAGGGGGTCTTCCGATCCTTCGATGTCAACAGGGGGAACCGCAAAGCATTGCCTCCATGGCTCCGCTATGATGCGGTTGACACACAGCAAGTCCGTGGTGTTGGCCTGTTCAAGGCCCCCATCCACATAGTGGAATTCCGTTGGCCATCTCTGGGGTGGCATGGGCTGTCCCTTAGCGTCCTGATAGAGACTCTCTCCAGCCGGTAGGACGACCTTGTTTAAGGTCACGTTGGTCAATGAGACTACCCAATGTCGTGTACTTTCCTCCTCGGTGCATCCCATAGGAACAACCAGCACTGCCTTGGAGCGGTCCTTGCGAATCTTGGCTATCGCTCTTGGAATGTCCCAACGGGGGCAATGGATCCACATCAAGCCCTGATGCGGACCCCAGTGCTTCTTCCACGCGGAGTCCTGTGCGCTCCAGTACTTCTCACAAACCCGCAGATGGGCGGAGGTTCCTGAAGAGAATGCATCCAGGGCCAGATCCGAAACTCCCAGGTCCGCAACCACTCGGCTCGCCACTTCCGGCATTACGCCGTACTCCTGGTTTGCTGGCCCAGTTGGCTCAGTGTCCAGCGCGGCCACTTCGAGCTGATTGCGTTCCGGCCGGGTCCATTGGCATTCCACATGGTGCTCAGCTGACGAAAGCCACGAGAGCTGGTCGTCCTGGTACAGGGTCATGGAGGCCTGGGCCGGAAGGACGCTGGAGTCCGTCTCCATCATGAAGTCGTACCCAACGATCATGTCCGAGTCCATCTCGGCCTCGTAGAGGCGACCATGCAGGAGGATTTCCTTGCCGAGGTCCGGGCGGCTCAGCTCACGGTGGTTCACGAACTGCAGCCCAATGGCCGCTTCCTTCGTGCCTCCCACCATGTACTGGCCGTTCGCCACCTTCAGCCTGACAGGCTTCGGACTGTCGGTCAAACACTCTGGCGGAAGTAGGCCAGCCTTGACCAAGCTGACCTGAGCTCCCGTGTCGACCAACACGTCGAAGACCTTTTCCACTTCCCCGCATAAGGCACGGACCTTAAGGTGCAACTGCCGCTCACGCCCAACACGGCGCACGGCGTGCAAGCTCAGGATCTCCGGCCGTTCCAGAAGCTCAACCAGCGACTGGTGCAGGTCGTGGACAATGGGCTCAGGCTGCCCATCTGCAGCATCCAGCTGCGGTCCGGGTGATACTCCGATACTCTCGGATATATCTTGGAGTACATCAAACACATTCTTGGTCGCGAAGGATGGACGGGCGCAAGGGTTCGTGCCTTCACTTGCCCTCACCCTGCCACCGCGACTGGGTGCCGGACCGGGCCTTCCGCCCGCGGCAATCCCTTTGTGCCTATCGACTCCCGATTGGGATGGTGTGGCGCTTCCCACGACACCATCTTGCGACCGCCCTAGCTGGGGCCCTTGGCTGCAGGGGCTCCGCTAAGGGGCGTCGGTTGTGGAGGTAGGGGTATTCTCCTCCGCATCAACCTAGTTGACACCCTTCTTCCTCCTATTCCTAGGCTTCTTGTCCTTGTCCTTGTTCTGGTCGTTCTGGTTGTTCTCCTTGTTCTTGTTGTCCGACCTGGGGACCCAGTTCCTCTTGATCTCCTGGATCTCCTTGGCTAACTCGGTCCGCACCGACATCAGCTTGGAGAGCTCGTCCTTGTCCACCTCCACTTTGGCCTCCCGGGTACCCGCAGCTGCACGCTTCTTCGACCCGTGCGCCTTCTTGTAGGCCTCGGTGCCGGCCTGGTGGATGGGGCATGTTCGGTGGTCATGGTTGAAGCCTTGCTTCCTCCCATAACACACGAAACAGCCCTGAGGGTGAGCTCATATGAACTCCCCAAAGGACAGCGGAGGGCTGCCAATGTGACGACGGTCCTTCTTCTCCTTCTTCTTCCAACCCGGCTGCAGGGGCTTCCAGCTTCTCCGGTTGCCCCCCGCGCCGTTGTGGGCGATGAGGGCACAAACGGCCATCTCGACGGGCTCATCGTCGTCGTCATCGTCAACGAGAGCTTCATCGCCATCGGCTCCCGCTGGGTCCATGGCAGCTTCCCCGCCAGGTCCCTTCGCCAACGTAGTTGACGTCCCGGTCGCCGGGCCTCAACCCGCGGGTGTGGTGGAGGTTCCGGTACTCCTTGAGTACTTCCTCTCCAACCCACTCCAGGATCTCGTCACAGCTCATCCGCGCCGGGATGGCTTGCAGATGGATGGTCTGGCCACTCACGTCACACTCGTCAAGGCGCCACATCGCGGTCTTCTCGCGATCGCCCGAGACGGTGATGAGGAGAGCGTTCCGCAGGGAGTGCCGTTTGACATCCCGGGCCACGTTCTTCTTCGTCCAGGCCACCAGGTTCGTATGATACTCTTTGGGGAGCATCATCTTGACCGTGTGGTTGGACTTGGCCCTCTTGGCTTCCTCCTTGGTGACCCTCTTGATCCATGCTTCCGGTAGCATGGAGAGCAGGCGAGCCTGCTCGTCACCCTCGTGCCAGTCCTCCACGTTGCGGCAGAAGAGGGTGTATTGCCCTCGGAAGTCTCGCCAGTCCCGTAGGCGGATCTCCCGTCCATCATGCTGAAGCTTGATGGACTTCCACCGCTTGGCAGCCACCTGCGGAGCGTCCACCCGCTCCTGCTCGTTGAGCCACTTCTTGGCTTCCTTGAGGGTCTTGATTTTCCCCTCCTTGGTCGCCACGAAGTACAGCTCTTGGAGCACTTCCGGCAGGCGCCACCTGAACCGTTTGAAGACATATTTCTCCGCATCCGCAGGATCCATGTCTTCAGTGACGGTCACCCCCCGATCGTCCAGCTTCTCCAAGAAGCGGTCGAGGTTGAGGGGGTTGCCATCGTACACACCTATGATTTTGTGGGGCATTCTGCGGCCAAAACCGCATTTACGCTACCGCACTGGATCTGAAACGGCTTACTGGATCTGAAACGGCCGCGGTGCCAAAAATTTGTCGTTCAAACATGAATTTTTGCAAAATCCATTGCTTGAATACATTTGATTCCTTGGCACAAAAGTCCGGATGCGTCAGAACATTACCATGCTGTGGTTGAATCTAAAGATGCCTGCCAAAAGTCGTTTTAATATTGTTGTTCTGCTGTTTTTGTGCTGCTCAGCTGTAGTGCAGATCGATCCGGACATTTCCGGCTATTGACTGCTAAATTTTGACACAACAGTTCGGACTTATGCTTTGCAATTGCCTTTGTTTTGCCTTGCTTGCAAACACAACGTTGAACTGGTGAGAACTGTTGAGAACTGAGGTCCCTGGGACTTGATTTGTGTTGCTGGTAAAGGTTTCGGAACAGTTGACAGTTGACGTGCTGTGCACTTGCTTGTGTTGTGCCTTTCTTGCCCAGTCTTGGCTCTGTGAGTTTACTATTTGCCTGATTTGTTGCAAAGCCTGTTCTGCAACCCTTGACTCTCCCTGAAAAGGGATCTCCTGTGGTGCAGAAGTACCCATTCCAACGGTCAGGCTTTGTAGCTCATCTTTGGCAAATAGTCTCAAACTTGCAGGCACGGGCCCTTTGCACCGCACAATGCTCAAAAGAACTAGGCTTCACAAAGGTTGGCAGGTGTTTGAAGTGACATTGAGAACTGAGGTGTGTGGTTAACTGAGAAGTCAGTTTGAACTGGTCCCACCCTACGATGCTCAAAAGAACTTTGCTTCACAAAGGTTGGCACAGGTTTTTGAACTGACTTTGAGAACTGAGGTGTGCAGGTAACTCAGAACTCGGCTTGAACTGGTTGCAGCGTACGAGGCTCCAAAGAACTTCGCTTCACAAAGGTTGCCACAGGCTTTTGAAATGACGATGAGAACTGAGGTGTGTGGTTAACTGAGAACTCGTTTTGAACTGGTCGCACCGTACGAGGCGCTAAAGAACTTCGCGTCACAAAGGTTTTTGAAATGACACTGAGAACTAAGGTGTGTGGTTAACTGAGAACTCGGTTTGAACTGGTCGCAGCGTACAAGGCGCTCAACACGGAGGGGGGCGAACATTGCCATGGGCACGACAAGGAATTTGTGATGCGTCGCCCTAGTACGCCCCACTGGAAGTGTCCAATAGGAATTGAGATCGGTGTGGAGGATTCTGCCTTAGGGCTGGCGCTATGGGCAGAGGGCCACCAGGTGCCCAGCACGGGGTGTGATCACACCATCACTGTAGGTTTGTCCCAACCTCAACCACCCGCACCCCCCCTCCTCTTCTCATGATAGCCACACAAGCAATGCAGAATCCCCACCTTTTTTCTCATCACACGCGCTACATACATTGCTTGGTGTTTGCCCGCCTATCCATTTTCATACACGATACACAAATTGCGCCCTGCCCGTCATTGTTCGCTTTGCGTCGTCTTCAGGCCAAAGGCAATCGGAGGCTCGATAGTGCTGCGGACATCCATGTGAGCAGCGACAGCGGAGATGGGGGCGATGACGGGAGCATGGTGGTGCCGAAGAAGGATGCAGCAGCAACAGCGACGGAGAGGAAGCGCGCAGCAGAGAAGGAGGCAGCCGACGAAGCGAAAAAGGCGGCGGCAAATCGGGCAAAGAAGGAAGCAGCAGCAGCAGCACAGGCGAAGAAACGGGCCGCAGCAGAGAAGCAGGCCGCCGACAAAGCAAAAAAGGTAGCAGCGGCCAAGGCCAAGAAGGAGGCTGCAGCAGCAGCAAAGGAGCAGAAGCGCGCGGCAGCGGAGAAGCAAGCAGCGGACAAGGCGAAAAAAGCGGCAGCGGCCAAGGCGAAAAAAACTGTGGCAGCCCAGGCGAAGAAGGAAGCAGCAGCTGCTGTAGCAGCAGCAGCAGCAGCAGCATCTCCAGGGGCAGCAGCATTTTCTGCAGGGGCAGCAGCAGCATTTTCTGCAGGGGCAGCAGGGGCAGCTGTTGCAGCAACTTCTGCAGGGGCAGCAGCAGCAGCAGCTTCTGCAAGGCCAGCAGGGACAGTCACAATGTTTGATTGCTTAACTTGAGCTACTTCTCTGTTTCTTGATCAGTGATTATTTCTCAGCAAACCATTGCTGCACAACAACCCACTGCACATTGTGCCAAGTTTGCTGACACCAGAGGCATGGAGCGCACTGCATGTTTTTTTGTGTTCCTCCATCCATTAGCTGTTGCTGAAATGCAGCGACTTTGCAGCTGCAAGACTCATTTTGCATATTACGATTCGTTGATGGTAGTCAGAGTTACAGTTCAGCCAGTGGCCTCTTCTGAATTTGTAAGTTAATTGATTACAGCTGTTTTTGAACCATCTGCTGAAGGTACAACACACAGCGATGACAATTTTTCTGTTGCTTCACCAGTTAATATTTATCAGCAACCCGCTGAAGTGCAACAACCCACTGCGTGCTTGGCAAGAATTGATGGCAGCACAGGCATTTCCTGCATCCATTGGTTGTTGCTGTTATGCTGACATGCAGTGGTTTTGCATGTGCAAGACTCATTTTGCATATTACGATTCGTTGATGGTAGTTAGGCGGTACGGTGCAGCCAGTTGTCTGCTGTGCATATGTCAGTAAACTGATTGCTGCTTTTTTTGAACCCTCAACTGAAGGTACAGCACACAGCAATGCTTTGAAGTTCGAATGTGCATCGTGCAGCTGTGCAGATTGCTGTGCAGCTCTGCAGCTGTGTAGGTGGTACGGTGCAGCCAGTTGTCTGCTCTGCATATGTCAGTAAACTGATTACAGCTGTTCTTGAACCCTGAACTGAAGGTACAGCACACAGCAATAATTTGAAGCTCGAATGTGCATCGTGAGCTGTATGATTTTTTTAGTGAAATGTTTGTTATGAAAAGTTGGGGTATTGACGAGCATATCACATTATAACTGCATGGTGCAAGACAAAAAGCACAAGGACAATGTGAATCGTGTGTAGATCAGGGTCAATCTATGTTGTCTACATACATTGCAATGGTTTCCATTTTGTATTGTGTTGGACAAGTAAGTAATTCATTTCTCCACACAAATTGAGTTTTTGTTTTGCCCGAAATATTGGATGTGCATGACATCTTGGCACTCAAAATGAGCCATGCGTCAACTCTTATTATGAATGATAGGCAAAAACCACAAAATTTTCAAAACAAGCTTAATACACAACAAAGATGTGTCAATTTTGTCAACCATTTGGATAGAATCTGGGTTTTGGCCACTTTGTGCCCGGTAAAATCAAAGGTGATGGAGGGCTTGATGTCCTTCAAGTCTTCCCACACGGCGGTATCCGCGGCCTTAGAGACCATGAACGCCGGCCGCGAGGTCGACCGAGGTTCCCATCGGCCTCGCCTACGGACTCCCACGGCCGCCACGTCCATCTCCTCCATGGAATCCCTGTGGCTACGCCGCGGTTCCTCCATGTACGCTGAACCCAGATGTTCACGCCGTACTCCTTCCATGTACGCCTCCTCATCACGGCGCCGGCGGCTGCGTTCAGCAGCCTCCCGTCGTACACCACGCGGCGGGCTAATGTCGAACTCCTCCAGGTCCAGGTCCAGGTCCTCACCTTCACCGACATCCCACTCGATGTCTCCTCTGGGGACCTCGTCCCTGAGTCCACCATAACGCCCACCAGCCATGGGGATTGGCTCTGGGGCTGGTGCGGGGCGTCGGGGGCGTACCGGTGTCCGCGGTGGAGCACAGCGGTTGTGGTACTCCGCGCTGAGCCACTCATCACGCCAATCCTCACTGCCACTGCCGGCCGGCACGCGCTCGTTGCGGCGCCCCGCGCTGTGGTGAGAGGGGGCGGTGAGAGAGGGGGCACTGGCGCTGGGGCGACTCCTGGGGGCTCCGCCGGGAGCGTGGGGTCTGCCTGGACCTGGTCCGGGTCCCCAACCGTCGTCCGACGAGCCAGACTCCAGGGGTGGGTGGTCGCTGCCGACGCTCCCACGGGCTTCCAGCGCGTCCAGCCTCTGCTGCAGGCCGCTGATGACCTTGTTCAGCGACCTGGTCTCGCCCCTGGCGATGTCCAGCAGCTTCTGGGTGGCGGTCGCGACGCTGGCGCTCTTGACCATCTCGATCTTGGCGATGTCCAGCTCTCTCTGCGCGCGCGCGGCGACCCTGGCGATGCGAGTCATCTCGCCCTTGCCCGTGTCTCCGCCGGGTCCGCCAGGTCCAGGGGGTCCTCCCCCGCCCGGTGGTCCGCCTCCAGGGGGTCCACTTGGTGGGCGTCCTCCAGGGGGTCCTGATGGTCCTCCGCCAGGGGGTCCCGGTGGGTCTCCGCCGGGTCGCCTCGCTGGGTCCGAGGATGGGCGCTTCTTCGTGCTGTCGAAGTCCATGTCGTCATCCTCGTCCATGTCGCCCCACCTGGGCGTCTCGGTCTCGGAAGACTCCGAGCTCCGGTAGGGAGGAGGGAGATCCTCATCCTCACCTTCCGGCTCCATGGGGACGTCTCCGCTTCCTCCACAGGCCACTCCTCGGCGATGTCGGCGGCCTCGTTCATCCCCGTCGCTGGCAGTGAAGAAGGGGTCGCTGTCGTGGGGGTGTCCGCCCGCTGGCCTCCGCGGCCTCTCGGGGGTCTTCCCCTTACCCTTCCTCCGTCGGTGGGCGGTGGGGCCACTGCTCCCACTGCTGCTCGTGTCGACCTCGTCCAGCGTGATCTTGGAGGGAGCGTCCCCTTCGAAAAGCTTTCGAAGGGTCTCCACTCGTGATCCTCCCGGGGGAGTCTCGCGGCGGAGTTTGGCCTCTGCCTCCTCCATTGCGGCGGCGGTGGCTGCGGCAGCTCGCCTTTCGGCCTCCTCTCGGGCACGAGCCGCCTCGGCTTCCCGGGTCTGCTGCAGCCGCGCCTTCTCCGCTTCCAGCGCCGCCAACTCCGCCTCCGTCTTGGCCCTCTCCTCAGCGACCTTCCGTCGTGCGGCCTCGATGGCGTCCTTCTTGGCGGCGTCCGCCTGGGCCTTAGCCGTCGCTTCGGCATGGGCCCTTTCCTCCGCCTCCTTCTTTGCCCTCTCTTCGGCAAGCGCCTCTTCCAGCGCCTTCACCTCGGCCTCCTTGCAGGCGATGGCCCCCTGCGTCAGGCGGGCTTCCTCGTCGGCTGCCGCCACCTCACCCTTGACCTGGGGTATCGCTGCCTCAAGGGCGGCTGCGGCCGTGAGTCCGGCTGCAATGGCCGCCACGGTCGAGGCGTGGATGGCCATGCCATGCTGCCACTCCGCAGCCTCCTGCTGGGCGATGCCGACGGCGCCCTCCATGGCAGCGTGCTGCTGCGTGGCCCGTTGCCGGGCAACCCGAAGGTTGCAGGGCACCCCACCGGCGCGCTCACAGGCGCGCGCCACGTCCCTTTGGTCGGGAGCGACGCTGCCGCTGGAGCTGGCCTGGTCGGCCGGCATCCTCCCGCGGTGGGCCGACTCCACGTCGCTGCTGGGGCCTGACTTCCTCAGGAGCAGCTGACGGGGCTTTGCCCCGGCGTGCTTGGCGATTTCCAGGAAGTCACCAAGGGTGGTGTGGCCGGGGTGGTGACCGCCATTGGCCCGTTTGGGACTGGGGGCTGGGGTTCCGCACTTGGCGCCTTGGGCGACTTCGGCGGCCAGGGACTCCTGGTACTCCCACCACTTCCGGTCCCGCTTCCTGTCCCCGGCGGACCGCTTCTCCTTCCCCGGAGACGCGCTGCTGCTGCTGCCCTGCAGCCTGCGCTCGCTCCCTGGTTCCGGGAAGTTCTTCTCGATCATGTCCCACATGGAGACGTTGATCGAGGCGCCTGACGGGTACTCGTTGGGCTTCTCGTCCTCCTCAATCCCGTCGGGGCGCAGCCCTTCGCCGGGCCTGTCCGGCCGGGTCCAGACCCTCCAGCGCCTCTGCTGGAAGCGGAAGGCAAACCCTTCCACCCGCAGCCAGTCTTCGACTGCCTGCAGGCGGTCGGGGCTCATGTCCGTGCGGAGCTCGAAGCTCCCGGGCATGCCGCCTTCGCACTGGGGGTGGCTGTGGCGATAGTGCTGGTCCCACACCAACCCAGGCAGTAGGCGTACCGCATGGTGGTGGGGCCGCGGCCACGTCTTGCCCGCTTCTTGCCAGTTTACCATGGCAGCGGGGGGCGTAGTTCGTCTTGAGGTCCTTGGTGGTCACTCGTTCCGCTCAACAAACTGGTCCTGGTGGTGTTTGTTGAGGCGGGTGATGCAGCACTGGACTGGGAGTGCGGCCGGTGCTGGTCGGCCGGTGGTTGTTGAAGTGGTTGCTGTAGCTGGGTGTGCGGCCTTGCTGGTCGGCCGAGGGATTTCGTTGATGACGGAGTTCCGGTCCCCGCACTTCCTTCACTGACTCGGCGCTGTCGCTGGGCGGCGCTGCGAGCTGCTGCGCTGCGCTGCGAGCTGCCAGCTGCGAGCTGCTGCGCCGCGCTGCTCGGGGTTGGTGGCCCCGAGTGGCACGCGAGGGATGGGTTACCCCGCGGCGGTGGAACGCTTTTGACGCGTTCCCGTGGGGGGCCTGGCCACGGGACGCTGCGGTGACACGCACAAGCAAGCAGGCAGGCAAAGCACTGCGCTCACAGGGGCATCAATTACGCTCCTGTCATGTGCCAAAGCGTTTCAGGATCCTTGCCACTCTGAAACAAGGGAACAAAAGTATGTACAGCAACACATCCGGATATGTACACAACGGGTGAAGACTGGACTGGGGTAAGGGCATCACAGGACAATAGACACTTAGTCCCAACTCGTATCCCAATCCCAGGTCCGACCCTCTCAGTGGCTGGTGGGGGGGGGGGCTCAAAAACACAACCAATGCCCTGCTCAGTCCGGACCCTGAAACCCTGCCAGTAGGGGAGGTGTCCCGCCCAACCACGGGCGGGTCACTGGGAACCAAGGATCTCCAAGTCCAACTGACAGTGGCTCCCTATGCTACCTCGACGTCAGGTTCCAACTCCCCTCTGAGACAGAGATATGGCTCTGCCATTCTCCCCTAGGAGTTGGTAGCTGAAAATGGGCTGTTTCAGCCCAAACTGATATTAGCTCAAAAATCTCCAAAATTGACCCCTCGTCTGGACCCGCCAGAGGTGGGGACGAGGCAACTGACCCTATGCCCTTCGAGTACAAACTCCCTGGAGCCCTCACCCAACCTGGTAGGCCATTCCTTATACTCCCCATGATCAATTGCAAGCCTAACCTTCGTGGAGGGAAGCTTGTGTGGCGATCCCAAAGCGATGCGTTGGGAGCAAGGTGTGTGTTTTGCAATTTTCCATATTTTCATGTGCCCACTTGGGAAGTGCCGCTCGTGACCTTTCAAAGCGCCCCAAGTGCAGCACATATGTGGAATAGAAGGTCATTGGTGTCAAGTCATTGTGCTTAGAAGGATTGGTCGATTACTCGATCCAAGCCGAAGATATTATAATATATTTGTGCACCTTTCAAGGCACTTTTGGGTGTTTTTTCGCCAATATTGCTATTTTTTGCCCGTCATGATGTCAAGTGGCGACCGTGTATCTCAACGTTGCGCTCAATTGACGTCATGACCCAAGTATGTGATGAGGGTACATACTTGGGTGCCCAACATATCTTGGACCCGGCGAGAAAAACCTCTTGGGCTTGGCATACCGTGGCCGCCATGTTGGCGATTTGGGACAATCCCAAATCATGGGCTCACTTGGCGACCCTGCCATTCCCAAAACCGGAGGAGTTGGGCAACGCCCAAAAGATATGTTCGACACATATGACTTGATACCAATCCTATGGCACACTCCGGTCCAAGTCGGGCATGTGCCTCATTTGCCCCAACCATGAGTGTGCGCATTTTCGGCCATTTTGAGCAGTTTTCCACTTTTCTGCCCGCCGTGCACCGTGTTCAGCTACCTCGTGCACGCCGGACGCATGGACCAATGGACCATATATGACACGGGTGTTATGCATATTGGTCCCCATGGCTCACACACCACGTGGGCGAAGCGGAGCAACCTTCGTTAAGGTGCTAGCCCAAAGTGAGTGTGGGCAATTTTGCCATTTTGGCATTTGTGGACCCAATTGGGATCGTCACCACGCCGGGTGGCATGGAGATCATCAGGGGCCAAGTGCATGGAAGTCTTCGTTGGACTCCGAGTGGATTGCGTATGGAATGGCGAATCAAATCTCCAAGCTGGCGTGGAGATATACTATTGGGAGCACCCCGAATTTTGGCTCATTTCGAGCAGCCAAAATGACCCCCTTTTGGGACTGCAATTTCAACCCCCCGTGTGGTCAATTGGCGGTCCCATATGTCTTTGCCCACAGGAAGACCGGACCTAATTCCACGTTGTACACTCAGATATGAGTCCTAGGTCCTGCTTCCTATCCTGTGAGCCATTGGCCTTGCCCTGGCCGGGCGAGCCACGCGTGAGAATGATGCCAATTTTGGTGACTTTGGCATCATGACCCCACTTGACGAACCCGTGGTGCCCACGTGCCCGCGCGGCCGGGACAACGCCGCCACGCCAGCACCAGCACGCACGGATCACCAGGGAAAACGCGCGCACACGCCCGATGCCCAAACCTGCACCCTCGTTCTCGCTACTTACAGGACCCAGCATCATACGCCCGCCCCCGAGGCCCGGGACCCTCCGCCGTCTCCCGCGGCCCTCTCCTCCGCCTCCGACTCCACAACCTCCACCACCACGACCACCTCATCCACCACCACCACCACGTCCTCGTCCAGCACTCCACCCCCCAGGCCGCGGGGGACACCTCCCAAACGGGCCTCCAAACCCGCCCCCAACGCGAGCAGCCCCGCCGCCGCCAAAGCCCACGCCCCGGCGAAGCCCACGCCCACGACCCAGCCGAAGCCCAAGACCGCCGCCAAACGGCGACCCGTAGCCAAGCCCAAACCCAAGCCAAAACCCAGCGCCACGACAGCAACGTGAGCCCGGCCCCCCGAGGATGTCCTCTACGACATCCGGCCCCAGCCGTCCCAGGCCCGAAGGCAGCAGCGCCCAGCGCGGCGCCCCCCCACCGTCACCGACGCCACCGCCACCACCTTCATGGCGGAGCGCGCCGCGGCCGAAGCGCGACGCGCCTCGTCCCACCACCTCCCAAAGCCCGCACCCCAGGCCCACGGACCGCCCCTGACCAAGCCGGAACAACGCCAGGGTCCACCAGCAGCGCCCCCGCCCCCCTACCGGCCCCCGATGACAGCCCACATGCAACGCATGCCCCACTACCGCCGCCGCCGCGAATCCCCGCCCAACCCTGAGGCGGAGACCGTACGCGCCCACCCGCGGGTCCACATCCGCGTGCACCCCCACTCCCCACGCACCCCCACGGTACAGGACTACGAGGAATCCCCCAGGCCCGCCGCCGCCGCCGGTCCCCACGACCTTGTCACACCCACCCACGCCCACTCCTCCGCCCACGACCGCAGGCCCGCCCAGGAACAGTGGTGGCAGCGCTGGACCCACACGCAGCTCTTGGAGCTGCGGAAATGGGCCCGGGGAGAGCCCTCCCTCGAGGGCCTGGTCCATCGGCCCCGCAAGGGGTCGGTGGAGAACGGCCGCCTCCGGCCGGCGGGGGGGTGGATGCCGCAGGCCGCATGGGAAGCCATGCTGGCCGATGCGCTCCACCCCCTGGGAGTCCACCCCCGCGACCTCCCCGCGCCACAGGACCACCTGTACGTCCTCAGGCGCCTGCAGAAGACCCTCCAGGAAACGCGGCGAGACGGCATCCGCCTGTGGGACATCACCCAAAGCCCAGCCCCGCACGCACACACCCCCTCACCACCCCACAAGCGTCGGCGCACCGACACCGGCGACACCCACAGCACCCCAGGAGCCCTGCGCGCCACACAACACGACGCGCCAGACCCCCCGGCCAGCGGCGCCGCCATCTAACCCCGTTACCCAGCACACCACCACCACGGGGCGCCACGCCAGGCCCCGCCCAGAAGTCGCCAAACGAACCGGACGCCGAAGGAAGCCAACGCACACGACAACGAGCACCACTACGCCCAAAGGCGCCGAACCCGGACCCGATACCGTGGGCTCCTCCCCACCCTCAGCACGACACACACGTCACTGACGTCACTCCTCCGCCGTGCCCCCTCCCACGCCACCGCCCCGCCCCCCCCACTCCCGCCACACGTCCCCACGCCGCCCAGCACCCGGCCCCACACACTGCGCCACAGCATCGCC
The DNA here is from genome assembly GCA_964036045.1 of Eutreptiella sp. 'Long Island Sound 2002'. Taxonomy (NCBI): domain Eukaryota; phylum Euglenozoa; class Euglenophyceae; order Eutreptiales; family Eutreptiaceae; genus Eutreptiella; species Eutreptiella sp. 'Long Island Sound 2002'. The sequence goes on along the minus strand of OZ038383.1, from coordinate 67,685,241 downwards.
TCACAGTAGACCGCCGTCCTGTGGTCCCGCCCCCCCCAACACCGCTCCCGGGGCCGCACCCGGCACACGTCGTGTTCACCCCCACGTCGCGGGCCGCGGACATCCACCCGCTCCTCGCCGCCACCCCTCCCGGGCATCGCATACTGCTTGCCGCCAACCCCTCGGTCCTCAGTGAGGTCCCCATCGAGCACGCCGACGCCCTGCACGTGCGCCCGCTGCTGCCCAACCTGCACGCTGCGTACGCCCCCGGCACGCCCGTCGACCCCTCCGTGTGGGACCCCCAGTGAGGCCACCGGCCAACGGCCGGCCCGCACGCACCACCCCGCACTCGCCTCGGGCACACGACCCCGTGGACGCCGCTACCCACACGCCCGGCCCCGCGCAACCGCCTAACCGAGCCAGAACTCAAGCACAAATCAAACCGGAGCCACACCCCGAAACTGCTAACCCTTGACTCCTAACCAAACCCGCCGAGGGAACAACGTAACCACAGCCCACACCCACAGCCCACACAGCCGCCTAACCAGCGAGCACCAGAAGCAAAGAGACACCTCACCAAACCCACCCTGACCCAAGCCTAACCGAGCCGAAGCCCCAACACAAATCAAACCCGAGCCACATCCCGAAACCGTCAACCCTTGACTCCAAACCAGGCCCGCTGAGGGAAATACGTAGACACAGCCCACAGCCACAGCCCACACAGCCGCCTAACCAGCCAGCACCAGAAGCAAAGAGACACCTAACCAAACCCACCCTGACGCATACCCGTGTACATCAGGACACGCGAGCCGCACCCCTGGGGCGCGACCGCCGCCACGGCACCGACGACACACGCCAGAGGACACAACGCTATAGCACCGCCGCACCAGCTGCCCATGCCTGTGCCTGCAGTGTACGCACGCCCCTGCTTTTCTCTTTTTTGTTTTTTCTTTTTCTTTTTTTTTCTTTTTTTTTTTTTTTTTTTTTCAAAAAAAAAAAAAAAAAAACAAAAAAAAAAAACAGAAAAAAAAAAACAATAATTAGGGGGGGAAGAAGAGGGACACAACCACCCATGGCACACGTGCACCGCACACAGCACGCACACCGGTGAACAGGAGCCCAGTGGCCCAGGACACCGCACATGCAACACAACACACCGAGCGAGCACACCGGTGAACAGGAGCCAGCTGGCCCAGGACACCGCAGACGCACCACAGCACACCGGTGAACAGGAGCCCAACGGCCCAGGACGCTGCACACACGTAGGGCGGCCGAGGGACAGGAAAGAACCAATACCCCATGGGTCGGACGCACTGGGGCGACCCAGCCGACCCACCGGGCCAGTGGCAGGAGCGGTACTCCAAGGCCACTGGTCCGCGCCCGGCCTGGCTGCATCGGGGACCATGGCAAACGTCACCCGGAGCCATGGAAGCAACCGGTGACAGGCGAGCCGGTACACAGTCCAGGAGGGGGTCACCTGCCAAGCAGAGTGGCCCCGCAACTCAAGCCACAAGGGTGAGGCGGTCGTACCGTAGACAAGCGGGAGCAATACCCCTTGTGGTGAGAGATACTCCACGCGGCTGGGCAGCCCCCCAGAGCTGCCGCCCAAAGGAGGGGGCATGTGGCCCTACCCATGGACACATGTGGGGACACCCTCCCACCTGGGACACATGGACCGGGTGGCCGCGACAATGCCTTCCCAAGCACATGAGGGAGCGGCTCAAGAGGCACCTGACATAGGGCAGTGGGAGGAACAGGACGTCCCCTTGGTAAGACCTTCTTCCTGCAATGTCAAAGGAGGCATCCCGAGCTCCCGAAGATACCTACCTACCTACCTGCCCTGATGCCGAGACCCGTGCAATATGAGCTCCATTGGTGGGTGTATCGCTCTTAACCAAACCCGCCAAATGGGCACGCAATACAACATATGGCACATACCACATATTGCCAGAAAAGGTAGCTCCCCCCACCATATGTCATGCCCCTCCAAGGGCATAACTTTGTGTCAATTGCTCATAGGAAATCGATGAAAGTTCCTATGCAACACCAACACTCGCGCGCTACACTCGAAAGTTATCTTAACGCACGCAATATCATGGCCCAAGAGTTATAACGCAAACTCTACCCTCTTGACCATGATCCATTATTCTAGCGCGCACGTGTGCAGACGCAAGGCGTATAAAGCTTCCTAAATTACGTCGGGAGTGTTGTGAATACATCCCATGTTTCTTTATTGTCATTCCTCGCAAGCAGCACGAGATATGACCCTCACAAGTGGCCTCACGAATCAACTTTGTTTTGCCCATATCTCTAAGACAAATGGAGGGCAAGACAAAAGGAAAGTTGATTCGTGCATAGGGAAGCACGTAGGTCCACTCGAAAGAGGTCAAATCAAGTGCGGGGATGTCAAAGTCGAAAATCCGATTTCGACATCCTGAAAAATTCGGATTAAGGTTGCGAGTGTAAGATGTGAAAATTGCGGATGCATCAATGCAATTCCTGAAGACTTTAGAGTCTTCGTCACGGATTGCGCTAAAATATCTGTATATAACAGTTAAACTGGCGGTTACGCTAAAGTCGCGAGCCAACCGCCAGCAGTCAAAACATTGATTATCAGAACGGAAGCGTGAAATTTACGGAAACAATATGAAAATAAAACCCTGTTGATTCCTGATATTCTGATGTGTAAATCTCAGCGGGCGACGCATCAGTTGCCGATGCGGCCGCTAATAGCAGAAATGCCCAGATCTCTCACACAAACACGTCTTACCTACATCTGTTGTTAGGGTTAGGTTGCCGAATCGACGGCCGAAGGCGATGCGGGGCAGATTGGCGTGAAATAGTAAGATACCGGCAAGTGGCAGTCTGCCGGTACATGGTAACATGCCCCGAGTGGCCGGAATGCCGTCACGGGGGCTTTACGGCAAGGGACACGCTCCTGCCGGGCTCTCACCGGGCTTCACCGGGCGTCTTCCCCTCCGTACGTGGGGTTAGTGGGCACACGGAGACCGGTTGTATACCCCACCATGGTCATGGGGTTCTGGGTACCGCTTCAGTGGGTGAGTGGGTGAGTGGGTGGAATGGGTGAGTTGGTGAGTGGGTGAGTGGGTGGAATGGGTGAGTGGGTGAGTGGGTGAGTGGGTGATTGGGTGAGTGGGTGAGTGGGTGAGTGGGTGAGTGGGTGAGTGGGTGAGTGGGTGAGTGGGTGAGTGGCTGAGTGGGTGAGTGGGTGAGTGGGTGAGTGGGTGAGTGGGTGAGTGGGTGAGTGGGTGAGTGGGTGATTGGGTGAGTGGGTCACTGGGTGAGTTGGTGAGTGGGTGACTGGGTGAGTGGGTGAGTGGGTGAGTGCGTGAGTGCGTGAGTGGGTGAGTGTGTGAGTGGGTGAGTGGCTGAGTGGGTGATTGGGTGAGTGGGTGAGTGGGTGGGTGGGTGAGTGTGTGAGTGCGTGAGTGGGTGAGTGTGTGAGTGGGTGAGTGGGTGAGTGGGTGATTGGGTGAGTGGGTGAGTGGGTGAGTGGGTGAGTGGGTGAGTGGGTGAGTGGGTGAGTGGGTGAGTGGGTGAGTGGGTGAGTGGGTGAGTGGGTGAGTGGGTGAGTGGGTGAGTGGGTGATTGGGTGAGTGGGTCACTGGGTGAGTTGGTGAGTGGGTGACTGGGTGAGTGGGTGAGTGGGTGAGTGCGTGAGTGCGTGAGTGGGTGAGTGTGTGAGTGGGTGAGTGGGTGAGTGGGTGATTGGGTGAGTGGGTGAGTGGGTGGGTGGGTGAGTGTGTGAGTGCGTGAGTGGGTGAGTGTGTGAGTGGGTGAGTGGGTGAGTGGGTGATTGGGTGAGTGGGTGAGTGGGTGGGTGGGTGAGTGGGTGAGTGGGTGAGTGGGTGAGTGGGTGAGTGGGTGTGTGGGTGAGTGGGTGAGTGGGTGAGTGGGTGAGTGGGTGAGTGGGTGAGTGGGTGAGTGGGTGAGTTGGTGAGTGTGTGAGTGGGTGAGCCGGTGAGCGGGTGAGTGGGTGAGTGGGTGAGTGGGTGAGTGGGTGAGTGGGTGAGTGGGTGAGCTGGTGAGTGGGTGAGTGGGTGAGTTGGTGAGTGGGTGAGTGGGTGAGTGGGTGAGTGGGTGAGTTAGTGAGTGGATGAGTGGGTGAGTGGGTGAGTGGGTGAGTTGGTGTGTGGGTGAGTGCGTGAGTGGGTGAGTGGGTGAGTGGGTGAGTGGGTGAGTGGGTGAGTGGGTGAGTGGGTGAGTGGGTGAGTTGGTGAGTGGTTGAGTGGGTGAGTGGGTGAGTGGGTGAGTGGGTGAGTGGGTGAGTGGGTGAGTGGGTGAGTGGGTGAGTTGGTGAGTGGGTGAGTGGGTGAGTGAGTGGGTGAGTGGGTGAGTGGCTGAGTGGGTGAGTGGGTGAGTGCATGAGTGGGTGAGTGGGTGAGTGGGTGAGTGGGTGCCAAGTCAGGCCGGCTGACGACGCCGCCACCCACCCTGGGCGCCCCCCGGGGTCAGAGGTGCAGCCTGTGAGGGGCAGACGCACCACTGCCTCACCAAGTGTGCTCCCACCAGCTGAAGCCCCCTCTGGGTCAGGTAGTCTTCATCTACCGGCTGGAGCCCCTTCTGGGCGTCTGTGCTCCCACCAGCTGAAGCCCCCTCTGGGTCAGGTAGTCTTCATCTACCGGCTGGAGCCCCTTCTGGGCGTCTCGGTTCCGTCTGAACCTGCAGCGCCTCTCCGTGTTCCGTGTGCGTGTGTTCGGCCAGACGTCTTGCCGTCGGACGCATTTCGCGGGCTGACGGACAGTGGTAGCTGGCACTACCTGACCTGACCTGACCTGGGTGAGTGGGTGAGTGGGTGAGTGGGTGAGTGGGTGAGTGGGTGGAGTGGTGGAGTGGTGGAGTGGTGGAGTGGTGGAGTGGGTGATTGGGTGAGTGGGTGAGTGGGTGAGTGGGTGAGTGGGTGAGTGGGTGAGTGGGTGAGTGGGTGAGTGGGTGAGTAGGTGAGTGGGTGAGTGGGTGAGTAGGTGAGTGGGTGAGTGGGTGACTGGGTGTGTGGTTGGGTGAGTGGGTGGGTGAGTGGATGAGTGGGTGAGTGGGTGTGTGGGTGAGTGGGTGAGTGGGTGAGTGGGTGAGTGGGTGAGTGGGTGAGTGGGTGAGTGGGTGAGTGGGTGAGTGGGTGAGTGGGTGAGTGGGTGAGTGGGTGAGTGGGTGAGTGGGTGAGTGGGTGAGTGGGTGAGTGGGTGAGGGGGTGAGTGGGTGAGTGGGTGAGTGGGTGAGTGGGTGAGTGGGTGAGTGGGTGAGTGGGTGAGTGGCTGAGTGGGTGAGTGGGTGAGTGGGCGAGTGGGTGAGTCGGTGAGTGGGTGTGCGGGTGAGGGGGTGAGTGGGTGAGTGGGTGAGTGAGTGAGGGGGTGAGTGGGTGTGTGGGTGAGTGGGTGAGTGGGTGAGTGGGTGAGTGGGTGGGTGGGTGGGTGGGTGAGTGGGTGAGTGGGTGAGTGGGTGAGTGGGTGAGTGGGTGAGTGGGTGAGTGGGCGAGTGGGTGAGTGGGTGATTGGGTGTGCGGGTGAGCCGGTGAGTGGGTGATTTGGTGAGTGGGTGAGTGGGTGAGTGGGTGAGTGTGTGAGTGGGTGAGTGGGTGAGTGGGTGAGTGGGTGAGTGGGTGAGTGGGTGAGTGGGTGAGTGGGTGAGTGGGTGAGTGGGTGAGTGGGTGAGTGGGTGAGTGGGTGAGTGGGTGAGTGGGTGAGTGGGTGAGTGGGTGAGTGGGTGAGTCGGTGGAGTGGTGGAGTGGTGGAGTGGTGGAGTGGTGGAGTGGTGGAGTGGGTGAGTTGGTGAGTGGGTGAGTGGGTGAGTGGGTGAGTGGGTGAGTGGGTGAGTGGGTGAGTGGGTGAGTGGGTGAGTGGGTGAGCGGGTGAGTGGGTGAGTGGGTGAGTGGGTGAGTGGGTGAGTGGGTGAGTTGCTGAGTGGGTGAGTGGGTGGAGTGGTGGAGTGGTGGAGTGGTGGAGTGGTGGAGTTGGTGATTCGGGGAGTGGGTGTGTGGGTGAGTGGGTGAGTGGGTGAGTGGGTGAGTGGGTGAGTGGGTGAGTGGGTGAGTGGGTGAGTGGGTGAGTGGGTGAGTTGGTGAGTGGTTGAGTGGGTGAGTGGGTGAGTGGGTGAGTGGGTGAGTGGGTGAGTGGGTGAGTGGGTGAGTGGGTGAGTGGGTGAGTGGGTGAGTGGGTGAGTGAGTGGGTGAGTGGGTGAGTGGCTGAGTGGGTGAGTTGGTGAGTGCATGAGTGGGTGAGTGGGTGAGTGGGTGAGTGGGTGAGTGGGTGAGTGGGTGAGTGGGTGAGTGGATGGAGTGGTGGAGTGGTGGAGAGGTGGAGTGTTGGAGTGGGTGATTGAGTGAGTGGGTGAGTGGGTGAGTGGGTGAGTGGGTGAGTGGGTGAGTGGGTGAGTGGGTGAGTGGGTGAGTGGGTGAGTTGGTGAGTGGGTGAGTGGGTGAGTGGGTGAGTGGGTGACTGGGTGTGTGGGTGGGTGAGTGGGTGGGTGAGTGGATGAGTGGGTGAGTGGGTGAGTGGGTGAGTGGGTGAGTGGGTGAGTGGCTGAGTGGGTGAGTGGGTGAGTGGGTGAGTGGGTGAGTGGGTGAGTGGGTGAGTGGGTGAGGGGGTGAGTGGGTGAGTGGGTGAGTGGGTGAGTGGGTGAATGGGTGAGTGGGTGAGTGGGTGAGTGGCTGAGTGGGTGAGTGGGTGAGTGGGCGAGTGGGTGAGTGGGTGAGTGGGTGTGCGGGTGAGGGGGTGAGTGGGTGAGTGGGTGAGTGAGTGGGTGAGTGGGTGAGTGGCTGAGTGGGTGAGTGGGTGAGTGCATGAGTGGGTGAGTGGGTGAGTTGGTGAGTGGGTGAGTGGGTGAGTGGGTGAGTGGGTGAGTGGGTGAGTGGGTGAGTGGGCGAGTGGGTGAGTGGGTGAGTGGGTGTGCGGGTGAGTGGGTGAGTGGGTGAGTGGGTGAGTGGGTGAGTGGGTGAGTGGGTGAGTGTGTGAGTGGGTGAGTGGGTGAGTGGGTGAGTGGGTGAGTGGGTGAGTGGGTGAGTGGGTGAGTGGGTGTGCGGGTGAGGGGGTGAGTCAGTGAGTGGGTGAGTGGGTGTGTGGGTGAGTGGGTGAGTGGGTGAGTGGGTGAGTGGCTGGGTGGGTGGGTGGGTGAGTGGGTGAGTGGGTGAGTGGGTGAGTGGGTGAGTGGGTGAGTGGGTGAGTGGGCGAGTGGGTGAGTGGGTGAGTGGGTGTGCGGGTGAGTGGGTGAGTGGGTGAGTGGGTGAGTGGGTGAGTGGGTGAGTGGGTGAGTGTGTGAGTGGGTGAGTGGGTGAGTGGGTGAGTGGGTGAGTGGGTGAGTGGGTGAGTGGGTGAGTGGGTGAGTGGGTGAGTGGGTGAGTGGGTGAGTGGGTGAGTGGGTGAGTGGGTGAGTGGGTGAGTGGGTGAGTGGGTGAGTGGGTGAGTGGGTGAGTGGCCGAGTGGGTGAGTCGGTGGAGTGGTGGAGTGGTGGAGTGGTGGAGTGGTGGAGTGGGTGAGTGGGTGAGTGGGTGAGTGGGTGAGTGGGTGAGTGGGTGAGTGGGTGAGTGGGTGAGTGGGTGAGTGGGTGAGTGGGTGAGTGGGTGAGTGAGTGGGTGAGTGGGTGAGTGGCTGAGTGGGTGAGTGGGTGAGTGCATGAGTGGGTGAGTGGGTGAGTGGGTGAGTGGGTGAGTGGGTGAGTGGGTGAGTGGGTGAGTGGGTGGAGTGGTGGAGTGGTGGAGTGGTGGAGTGGTGGAGTGGGTGATTGGGTGAGTGGGTGAGTGGGTGAGTGGGTGAGTGGGTGAGTGGGTGAGTGGGTGAGTGGGTGAGTGGGTGAGTGGGTGAGTGGGTGAGTGGGTGAGTGGGTGAGTGGGTGAGTGGGTGACCCGGTGTGTGGGTGGGTGAGTGGCTGGGTGAGTGGATGAGTGGGCGAGTGGGTGAGTGGGTGAGTGGGTGAGTTGGTGAGTGGCTGAGTGGGTGAGTGGGTGAGTGGGTGAGTGGGTGAGTGGGTGAGTGGGTGAGTGGGTGAAGGGGTGAGTGGGTGAGTGGGTGAGTGGGTGAGTGGGTGAATGGGTGAGTGGGTGAGTGGGTGAGTGGCTGAGTGGGTGAGTGGGTGAGTGGGCGAGTGGGTGAGTGGGTGAGTGGGTGTGCGGGTGAGTGGGTGAGTGGGTGAGTGGGTGAGTGGGTGAGTGGGTGAGTGGGTGAGTGTGTGAGTGGGTGAGTGGGTGAGTGGGTGAGTGGGTGAGTGGGTGAGTGGGTGAGTGGGTGAGTGGGTGAGTGGGTGAGGGGGTGAGTGGGTGATTGGGTGAGTCAGTGAGTGGGTGGGTGGGTGTGTTGGTGAGTGGGTGAGTGGGTGAGTGGGTGAGTGGGTGGGTGGGTGGGTGGGTGAGTGGGTGAGTGGGTGAGTGGGTGAGTGGGTGAGTGGGTGAGTGGGTGAGTGGGTGAGTGGGTGAGTGGGTGTGCGGGTGAGGGGGTGAGTGGGTGAGTGGGTGAGTCAGTGAGTGGGTGTGTGGGTGAGTGGGTGAGTGGGTGAGTGGGTGAGTGGGTGGGTGGGTGGGTGGATGAGTGGGTGAGTGGGTGAGTGGGTGAGTGGGTGAGTGGGTGAGTGGGTGAGTGGGCGAGTGGGCGAGTGGGTGAGTGGGTGTGCGGGTGAGTGGGTGAGTGGGTGAGTGGGTGAGTGGGTGAGTGGGTGAGTGGGTGAGTGGGTGAGTGTGTGAGTGGGTGAGTGGGTGAGTGGGTGAGTGGGTGAGTGGGTGAGTGGGTGAGTGGGTGAGTGGGTGAGTGGGTGAGTGGGTGAGTGGGTGAGTGGGTGAGTGGGTGAGTGGGTGAGTGGGTGAGTGGGTGAGTGGGTGAGTGGGTGAGTGGGTGAGTGGGTGAGTGGGTGAATGGGTGAGTCGGTGGAGTGGTGGAGTGGTGGAGTGGTGGAGTGGTGGAGTGGGTGAGTGGGTGAGTGGGTGAGTGGGTGAGTGGGTGAGTGGGTGAGTGGGTGAGTGGGTGAGTGGGTGAGTGGGTGAGTGGGTGAGTGGGTGAGCGGGTGAGTGGGTCAGTGGGTGAGTGGGTGAGTGGGTGAGTGGGTGAGTTGCTGAGTGGGTGAGTGGGTGAAGTGGTGGAGTGGTGGAGTGGTGGAGTGGTGGAGTTGGTGATTGGGTGAGTGGGTGTGTGGGTGAGTGGGTGAGTGGGTGAGTGGGTGAGTGGGTGAGTGGGTGAGTGGGTGAGTGGGTGAGCGGGTGAGTGGGTGAGTTGGTGAGTGGTTGAGTGGGTGAGTGGGTGAGTGGGTGAGTGGGTGAGTGAGTGGTTGAGTGGGTGAGTGGCTGAGTGGGTGAGTGGGTGAGTGCATGCGTGGGTGAGTGGGTGAGTGGGTGAGTGGGTGAGTGGGTGAGTGGGTGAGTGGGTGAGTGGGTGGAGTGGTGGAGTGGTGGAGTGGTGGAGTGGTGGAGTGGGTGATTGGGTGAGTGGGTAAGTGGGTGAGTGGGTGAATGGGTGAGTGGGTGAGTGGGTGAGTGGGTGAGTGGGTGAGTGGGTGAGTGGGTGAGTGGGTGAGTGGGTGAGTGGGTGACAGGGTGTGTGGATGGGTGAGTGGGTGGGTGAGTGGATGAGTGGGTGAGTGGGTGTGTGGGTGAGTGGGTGAGTGGGTGAGTGGGTGAGTGGGTGAGTGGTTGAGTGGGTGAGTGGGTGAGTGGGTGAGTCGGTGAGTGGGTGAGTGGGTGAGTGGGTGAGTGGGTGAGTGGGTGAGTGGGTGAGTGGGTGAGTGGGTGAGTGGGTGAGTGGGTGAGTGGGTGAGTGGCCGAGTGGGTGACTGGGTGAGTGGGTGAGTGGGTGAGTGGCTGAGTGGGTGAGTGGGTGAGTGGGCGAGTGGGTGAGTGGGTGAGTGGGTGTGCGGGTGAGGGGGTGAGTAGGTGAGTGGGCCAGTGAGTGGGTGAGTGGGTGAGTGGCTGAGTGGGTGAGTGGGTGAGTGCATGAGTGGGTGAGTGGGTGAGTGGGTGAGTGGGTGAGTGGGTGAGTGGGTGAGTGGGTGAGTGGGTGGGATGGTGGAGTGGTGGAGTGGTGGAGTGGTGGAGTGGGTGATTGGGTGAGTGGGTGAGTGGGTGAGTGGGTGAGTGGGTGAGTGGGTGAGTGGGTGAGTGGGTGAGTGGGTGAGTGGGTGAGTGGGTGAGTGGGTGAGTGGGTGAGTGGGTGAGTGGGTGACTGGGTGTGTGGGTGGGTGAGTGGGTGCATGAGTGGATGAGTGGGTGAGTGGGTGTGTGGGTGAGTGGGTGAGTGGGTGAGTGGGTGAGTGGGTGAGTGGGTGGGTGGGTAAGTGGGTGAGTGGGTGAGTGGGTGAGTGGGTGAGTGGGTGAGTGGGTGAGTGGGTGAGTGGGTGAGTGGGTGAGTGGGTGAGTGGGTGAGGGGGTGAGTGGGTGAGTGGGTGAGTGGGTGAGTGGGTGAGTGGGTGAGTGGGTGAGTGGGTGAGTGGGTGAGTGGGTGAGTCGGTGAGTGGGCGGGTGGGTGAGTGGGTGAGTGGGTGTGCGGGTGAGGGGGTGAGTGGGTGAGTGGGTGAGTGAGTGAGTGGCTGAGTGGGTGTGTGGGTGAGTGGGTGAGCGGGTGAGTGGGTGAGTCGGTGGGTGGGTGAGTGGGTGAGTGGGTGAGTGGGTGAGTGGGTGAGTGGGTGAGTGGGTGAGTGGGTGAGTGGGCGAGTGGGTGAGTGGGTGAGTGGGTGAGTGGGTGAGTGGGTGAGTGGGTGAATGGGTGAGTGGGTGAGTGGGTGAGTGGGTGAGTGGGTGGGTGGGTGAGTGGGTGAGTGAGTGAGTGGGTGAGTGGGTGGATTGGTGGAGTGGTGGAGTGTTGGAGTGCACTGTGCATCCCCTCAATCCCCGGACTGCTAGGGGAGGAGTGGTGGAGTGGTGGAGTGAGTGATTGGGTGAGTGGGTGAGACGGTGAGTGGGTGAGTGGGTGAGTGGGTGAGTGGGTGAGTGGGTGAGTGGGTGGGTGGGTGAGTGGGTGAGTGGCTGAGTGGGTGAGTGGGTGAGTGGGTGAGTGGGTGAGTGGGTGAGTGGGTTAGTGGGTGAGTGGGTGGGTGGGTGGGTGGGTGAGTTGGTGAGTGGGTGAGTGGGTGTGGGTGAGTGGATGAGTGGGTGAGTGGGTGAGTGGGTGAGTGGGTGAGTGGGTGAGTGGGTGAGTGGGTGAGTGGGTGAGTGGATGAGTCGGTGAGTGCGTGAGTGGGTGAGCCGGTGAGTAGGTGAGTGGGTGAGTGGGTGAGTGGGTGAGTGGGTGAGTGGGTGAGTGGCTGGAGTGGTGGAGTGGTGGAGTGGTGGAGTGGTGGGGTGGGTGATTGGGTGAGTGGGTGAGTGGGTGAGTGGGTGAGTGGGTGAGTGGGTGAGTGGGTGAGTGGGTGAGTGGGTGAGTGGGTGAGTGGGTGAGTGGGTGAGTGGGTGAGTGGGTGAGTGGGTGAGTGGGTGAGTGGGTGAGTGGGTGAGTGGGTGAGTGGGTGAGTGGGTGAGTGGGTGAGTGGGTGATTGGCTGAGTGGGTGAGTGGTTGAGTGGGTGGGTGGGTGAGTGGGTGAGTGGGTGAGTGGGTGAGTGGGTGAGTTGGTGTGTGGGTGAGTGGGTGAGTGGGTGAGTGGGTGAGTGGGTGAGTGGGTGAGTCGGTGAGTGGGTGAGTGGGTGAGTTGGTGAGTGTGTAAGTGGGTGAGCCGGTGAGCGGGTGAGTGGGTGAGTGGGTGAGTGGGTGAGTGGGTGAGTGGGTGAGTGGGTGAGTGGGTGAGTGGGTGAGTGGGTGAGTGGGTGAGTGGGTGAGTGGGTGAGTGGGTGAGTTAGTGAGTGGACGAGTGGGTGAGTGGGTGAGTGGGTGAGTGGGTGAGTGGGTGAGTGGGTGAGTGGGTGAGTGGGTGACTGGGTGAGTGGGTGAGTGGATCAATGGGTGAGTGGGTGATTGGGTGAGTGGGTGAGTCGGTGAGTGGGTGAGTGGGTGAGTGGGTGAGTGGGTGAGTGGGTGAGTCGGTAAGTGGGTGAGTGGGTGAGTGGGTGAATGGGTGAGTGGGTGAGTGGGTGTGCGGGTGAGTGGGTGAGTGGGTGAGTGGGTGAGTGGGTGAGTGGGTGAGTGGGTGAGTGTGTGAGTGGGTGAGTGGGTGAGTGGGTGAGTGGGTGAGTGGGTGAGTGGGTGAGTGGGTGAGTGGGTGAGTGGGTGAGTGGGTGAGTGGGTGAGTGGGTGAGTGGGTGAGTGGGTGAGTGGGTGAGTGGGTGAGTGGGTGAGTTGGTGAGTTGGTGAGTGGGTGAGTGGGTGAGTGGGTGGAGTGGTGGAGTGGTGGAGTGGTGGAGTGGTGGAGTGGGTGAGTGGGTGAGTGGGTGAGTGGGTGAGTGGGTGAGTGGATGAGTGGGTGAGTGGGTGAGTGGATGAGTGGGTGAGTGGGTGAGTGGGTGAGCGGGTGAGTGGGTGAGTGGGTGAGTGGGTGAGTGGGTGAGTGGGTGAGCTGCTGAGTGGGTGAGTGGGTGGAGTGGTGGAGTGGTGGAGTGGTGGAGTGGTGGAGTTGGTGATTGGGTGAGTGGGTGTGTGGGTGAGTGGGTGAGTGGGTGAGTGGGTGAGTGGGTGAGTGGGTGAGTGGCTGAGTGGGTGAGTGGGTGAGTGGGTGAGTTGGTGAGTGGTTGAGTGGGTGAGTGGGTGAGTGGGTGAGTGGGTGAGTGGGTGAGTGGGTGAGTGGGTGAGTGGGTGAGTGGGTGAGTGGGTGAGTGGGTGAGTGAGTGGGTGAGTGGGTGAGTGGCTGAGTGGGTGAGTGGGTGAGTTGGTGAGTGGGTGAGTGGGTGAGTGGGTGAGTGGGTGAGTGCATGAGTGGGTGAGTGGGTGAGTGGGTAGAGTGGTGGAGTGGTGGAGTGGTGGAGTGGTGGAGTGGGTGATTGGGTGAGTGGGTGAGTGGGTGAGTGGGTGAGTGCGTGAGTGGGTGAGTCGGTGAGTGGGTGAGTGGGTGAGTGGGTGAGTGGGTGAGTGGGTGAGTGGGTGAGTGGGTGAGTGGGTGAGTGGGTGTGTGGATGGGTGAGTGGGTGGGTGAGTGGATGAGTGGGTGAGTGGGTGTGTGGGTGAGTGGGTGAGTGGGTGAGTGGGTGAGTGGGTGAGTGGCTGAGTGGGTGAGTGGGTGAGTGGGTGAGTGGGTGAGTGGGTGAGTGGGTGAGTGGGTGAGTGGGTGAGTGGGTGAGTGGGTGAGTGGGTGTGTGGGTGAGGGGGTGAGTGGGTGAGTGGGTGAGTGGGTGAGTGGGAGAGTGGGTGAGTGGGTGAGTGGGTGAGTGGCTGAGTGGGTGAGTGGGTGAGTGGGCGAGTGGGTGAGTGGGTGAGTGGGTGTGCGGGTGAGGGGGTGAGTGGGTGAGTGGGTGAGTGAGTGAGTGGGTGAGTGGGTGTGTGGGTGAGTGGGTGAGTGGGTGAGTGGGTGAGTGGGTGGGTGGATGGGTGGGTGAGTGGGTTAGTGGGTGAGTGGGTGAGTGGGTGAGTGGGTGAGTGGGTGAGTGGGCGAGTGGGTGAGTGGGTGAGTGGGTGAGTGGGTGAGTGGGTGAGTGGGTGAGTGGGTGAGTGGGTGAGTGGGTGAGTGGGTGAGTGGGTGAGTGGGTGAGTGGGTGAGTGGGTGAGTGGGTGAGTGGGTGAGTGGGTGAGTGGGTGAGTGGGTGAGTGGGTGAGTGGGTGGAGTGGTGGAGTGGTGGAGTGGTGGAGTGGTGGAGTGGTGGAGTGGGTGATTGGGTGAGTGGGTGAGTGGGTGAGTGGGTGAGTGGGTGAGTGGGTGAGTGGGTGAGTGGGTGGGTGGGTGAGTGGGTGAGTGGGTGAGTGGGTGAGTGGGTGAGTGGGTAAGTGGGTGAGTGGCTGAGTGGGTGAGTGGGTTAGTGGGTGAGTGGGTGGGTGGGTGGGTGGGTGAGTGGGTGAGTGGGAGAGTGGGTGTGTGGGTGAGTGGATGAGTGGGTGAGTGGGTGAGTGGGTGAGTGGGTGAGTGGGTGAGTGGATTAATGGGTGAGTGGGTGAGTGGATGAGTGGGTGAGTGGGTGCGTGGGTGAGCCGGTGAGTGGGTGAGTTCATGAGTGGGTGAGTGGGTGAGTGGGTGAGCCGGTGAGTGGGTGGAGTGGTGGAGTGGTGGAGTGGTGGAGTGGTGGACTGGGTGATTGGGTGAGTGGGTGATAGGGTGAGTGGGTGAGTGGGTTAGTGGGTGAGTGGGTGAGTGGGTGAGTGGGTGAGTGGGTGAGTGGGTGAGTGGGTGAGTGGGTGAGTGGGTGAGTGGGTGAGTGGGTGAGTGGGTGAGTGGGTGAGTGGGTGAGTGGGTGAGTGGGTGAGTGGGTGATTGGGTGAGTGGGTGATTGTGTGAGTGGGTGAGTGGGTGAGTGGGTGAGTGGGTGAGTGGGTGAGTGGGTGAGTGGGTGAGTCGGTGAGTGGGTGAGTGGGTGAGTGTGTGAGTGCATGAGTGGGTGAGTTGGTGAGTGGGTGAGTGGGTGAGTGGGTGAGTGAGTGAGTGGGTGAGTGGATGAGTGGGTGAGTGGGTGAGTGGGTGAGTGGGTGAGTGGGTAAGTGGGTGAGTGGGTGAGTGGGTGAGTGGGTGAGTGGGTGAGTGGGTGAGTGGGTGAGTGGGTGAGTGGGTGAGTGGGTGAGTGGGTGAGTGGGTGAGTGGGTGAGTGGGTGAGTGGTTGAGTGGGTGAGTGGGTGAGTGGGTGAGTGGGTGAGTGGGTGAGTGGGTGAGTGGGTGAGTGGGTGAGTGGGCGAGTGGGTGAGTGGGTGAGTGGGTGTGTGGGTGAGTGGGTGAGTGGATGAGTGGGTGAGTGGGTGAGTGGGTGACTGGGTGTGTGGGTGAGTGGGTGAGTGGGTGAGTGGGTGAGTGGGTGAGTGGGTGAGTGGATGAGTGGGTGAGTGGGTGATTGGCCGAGTGGGTGTGTGGGTGAGTGGGTGAGTGGGTGAGTGGGTGAGTGGGTGAGTGGGTGAGTGGGTGAGTGGGTGAGTGGGTGAGTGGGTGAGTGGGTGAGTGGGTGAGTGGGTGAGTGGGTGAGTGGGTGAGTGTGTGAGTGGGTGAGTGGGTGAGTGGGTGAGTGGGTGAGTGGGTGAGTGGGCGAGTGGGTGACTGGGTGAGTGGGTGAGTGGGTGAGTGGGTGAGTGGGAGAGTGGGTGAGTGGGTGAGTGGGTGAGTGGGTGAGTGGGTGAGTGGGTGAGTGGGTGAGTGGGTGAGTGGGTGAGTGGGTGAGTGGGTGGAGTGGTGGAGTGGTGGAGTGGTGGAGTGGTGGAGTTGGTGGAGTTGGTGAGTGGGTGAGTGGGTGACTGGGTGAGTGGGTGAGTGGGTGAGTGGGTGAGTCGGTGAGTGGGTGAGTGGGTGAGTGGGTGAGTGGATGAGTGGGTGAGTGGGTGAGTGGGTGAGTGGGTGAGTGGGTGAGTGGGTGAGTGGGTGAGTGGGTGAGTGGGTGAGTGAGTGAGTGGGTGAGTGGGTGAGTGGGTGAGTGGGTGAGTGGGTGAGTGGGTGAGTGGGTGAGTGGGTGAGTGGGTGAGTGGGTGCGTGGGTGAGTGGGTGAGTGGGTGAGTTGGTGTGTGGGTGAGTGGCCGAGTGGCCGAGTGGCCGAGTGGGTGAGTGGGTGGGTGGGTGAGTGGGTGAGTGGGTGAGTGGGTGAGTGGATGAGTGGGTGAGTGGGTGAGTGGGTGAGTGGGTGTGTGGGTGAGTGGGTGAGTGGGTGAGTGGCTCAGGGGCTGAGTGGTTGAGTGGGTGAGTGGGTGAGTGGGTGTGTGGGTGACTTCTCCTCTCCTCCGTGGCTCTTGTCCTCCTTGTCCTCCCTCCCCACCTCTCCTTGCTCTTGCCTCTCATTTTCGCCGCCGTCTTTTTATCGTATTCTCTCTGCTGCCCCGGACGCTCCAGTCCGTGGCACCGGGTTCAGCCCCGGATCATCCAGTCCGGGTGCTTGCGCCGTGCTTCATTCCTCCCCGGTTGCTCCAATCCGGGGGGTCTTTTTGTCATATTCTCTCCGCTGCCTCGGACGCTCCAGTCCGTGGTGCCGAGTTCACCCCCGGACGATCCAGTCCGGGGGCTTATGTTGTGCTTCATTCCGCCCCGGTTGCTCCAATCCGGGGCGTCTTTTTGTCGTATTCTCCCCGTTGCCTCGGACGCTCCAGTCCGTGGCACCGGGTTCACCCCCGGACGATCCAGTCGGGGGGCTTGCGCCGTGCTTCATTCCTCCCCGGTTGCTCCAATCCGGGGGGTCTTTTTGTCATATTCTCTCCGCCGCCTCGGACGCTCCAGTCCATGGCACCGGGTTCATCCCCGGACGATCCAGTCCGGGGCCTAGCGCCGTGCTTCATTCCGCCCCGGTTGCTGCAATCCGGGGGGTCTTTTTGTCATATTCTCTCCGCTGCCTGGGACGCTCCAGTCCGTGGCACCGGGTTCACCCTCGGACGATCCAGTCCGGGGGCTTGCGCCGTGCTTCAATCCTCCCCAATTGCTCCAATCCGGGGGGTCTTTTTGCCGTACTCTCCCTGCCGCCTCGGACGCTCCAGTCCGTGGCGCCGGGTTCGGCCCCGGACGATCCAGTCCGGGAAAAAAAAAAAAAAAAAAAAGGTGGCGTGTGTTGTGTTGTGTGTGTGGTGTTCTCGGACACTTGGTTCGTGTTCCCCGGCGTCGCGGTGTGTTGCGTTGTGCGTGGTGTTCGGTGTGCGGTGTTGCGTGTGCGGTGTCCTGGGCCTCCGGGCCCCTGTTCACCGGTGCGCACGCCCGGTTTGTGGTGTTGTGTGGGCGGTGTCCTGGGCCGTTTGGCTCCGGTGGCTTGTTCGGTGTGTTGTGTGTTGTGTGCGGTGTCCTGGGTCACGTGGCTCCTGTTCACCGGTGTGCGTGCTCGGTGTGTTGCGTGGTGTGTGCGGTGTGGGTGTGGGCGCGTGCCCGTGTGCGCCATACCGTTGCAGCGACGTTGCGGACCCTTTGTTTTTGTTTACACTTGGCTAGACACCGTGGGGAACGCCGCAGCGAACTCGCCACTGGCATCCCGGCCACCGTGGCGTCCGGCTTCCTATGGTGTCTTACTTATTCTTCCCGTGCTGGACTCTTTGGTTTTGGCGACGCCCAAGAGTAAGCGTGTCTTAATGCATGCACGGCGGTGTATGCTATTTACTCGTTGGTTTGTGGACTCTTTGCATTTTGCGACGCCCAAGAGTAGGCGTGATTGTTTAATGCATTCATGTCAAGCTACTTATTCTTTATGTCTTGGACTCTTTGTTTTTTGCGACGCCCAAGAGTAAGCGTGTCTTAATGCATGTATGGCGGCATATGCTACTCACTCTTTGGTTTGTGGACTCTTTGTTTTTTGCGACGCCCAAGAGTAAGCGTGTCTTAATGGGCACAAAGGTGGGTGGGGAGGTACATGGAGAAGGACAAAGGATGAGAAAGAGTGCGAGAGGGAGGGCGTGGCGTGACTCTTTGCACTTTGCGACGCCCAAGAGTAGGCGTGTTTGTTTAATGCATTCATGACATGCTACTTATTCTTTATGTCATGGACTCTTTGTGTTGTGCGACGCCCAAGTGTAAGCGTGTCTTAATGCTTGCATGGCGGCATTTGCTACTTAATCGTTGGTTTGCGGACTCTTTGTATTTTGCGACGCCCAAGAGTAGGCGTGTTTGTTTAATGCATTCATGACATGCTACTTATTCTTTATGTCTTGGACTCTTCTTTTTTTGCGACGCCCAAGAGTTAGCGTGTCTTAATGCATGTATGGCGGCATATGCTACTCACTCTTTGGTTTGTGGACTCTTTGTTTTTTGCGACGCCCAAGAGTAAGTGTGTCTTAATGGGCACAAAGGTGGGTGGGGAGGTACATGGTGAAGGACAAAGGAAGAGAAAGAGTGCGAGACGGAGGGCGCGGTGTGTTAGTAATCTATTTTTATGCTACTTATTCTTTATGTCATGGACCCTTTGTTTTTTGCGACGCCCAAGAGTAAGCGAGTCTTATTGCTTGCTTGGCGGCACTCGCTACTTACTCTACGGCGCACGGACTCTTTTTTTTTTGCGACGCCCAAGAGTAAGCGTTGTTTTCTTAATGCTTTCCCGTCATGTTACTTTCGCCCTTTGTCTTGGACTCTTTGTTTTTTGCGACGCCCAAGAGTAAGCGTGTCTTAATGCATGCAACAGTATTCGTTTCTAGCTCTTCGGTTAGCGGACTCATTGTTTTTTTTTCTTTTCGTCTCCCATGCGTTGGCGTGCTTGCTTAATGCTTGCATGTCTCCCTCGTGCTTGCGTGTGGTGTCCTTGCACCCTTGACCCATGCCTCATGCTTTGTACTTGTCCTTCCCTCCCCCTTGTGTGCTCTTCGTGCTTTGTTGCCGCGCACTAGTCGCCTAGCTTCTATGACACGCACGTTGCTAGGTGGTTTGGAGCTCGCAACGTTCAATTCTTTGTCTTGGCGGCTCGCTTGCTCTTGGTGTTCGTCTCTATTCATCTTCCTTGTTGTTGGAGCGTGCACAAGTCCCTAGCGCCTAGGACACACACTTTCCTAGGTGTTTTGGGGCAAGCAACGCTCAACTTCGTCGCCGTCGCGACTCTGTTGTTCTTCTGTTTCTGTGAGTGTCCTAAATTTTACCAATGCAAGGATTTGACTTCGACAGCAGTGTGGGCAGCGGCATATCGAGAGGACCCACGCACCAGGCATATTTGCGAGTTCAGCGCGGTGTCCCGTAGGTCTCAAGGGTCGAAGGCCTCACGCTCCGCGAGGCCCCACCGTACCGCTTCAAAATAATTCTGAAGGAGCGTCTAGCCGCCTTAGACGCGTCTGATCATGTGTTGCAAGCAGCTGCGTGTGGAGTGCACAACAAAACTGAAGATTCCCGAATCCTTCGAGGGGTACACGTTCCGTGCCAGCGTGTACACAGTATGGGTGCTCCCGACCATGGTCCACAGTTACAGCGCGTGGTGATGAAAGGTGCACAAGACCAGCATCGGTGCTGCACGGAAGCCATGATGCGACGAAGGGGACAACGTCGAGGCAGGCCTTCGTTCAACCTTCGAGGTCTCAGCGAGAGTCGCCAAGTGACGCTGGAGAAGCCCGTCTTCGCGGCCGGCAACCTGGCTCAGCTCTTAGGAGGGGCGTGAAGCAGAATCGTTAACGATCCCTGCGTTGCATTTTTGTAGCAGAGCTTAGCGTCGCGAAGGCTTCTGGTGCATAGCGCGAAGTCACGCAAATGACGTAATTTGGCGTCAGGAGATTGACTGAAGGCAGCCAATGGCTGCCGTTACGTGTTTTTATTTGGCATTTATTTTTTATATAGTTAAATTCTGTGGCTTAATATATGCGATTTGCGTCGTGTATGTTAATTCTGTTTGTTACGGAATCTGTTTGTCGTTGACGTTCAGGTTTGTGTCATATGGGAGGACCGTCAAAGGTTCTCAGAATTATTTGTAGGCCGACACTGGCCTGAACGCCGCATCCCTCGTCCTGGGGAAGCATGCCAGGGCATCGTGGACGCAAGCAACGCCCTCGTTGAGGGCCAAAGGTGTGGAATACGCCGGTGGCGCTTAGCATCGTGGCAAGAGCGCCCTCGTTGAGGGCCTGTGGCTACTGGCCTATGGCGCTCAGCATCGAGGAAGCTGAAAATTGGAAGGTCTCAGCCTATGATGGATTCACTGAAAGAAACCCTCGATACAGGTCAGACCTCCTGTGGATTTGGTGCGCTGCGTTTGCTTTTGGGTGCCAGCAAGGCTTGGACGATCCAAGGGTTTTGTATCTTTGCATGAGCAGCAGGATATTTCTTTATCAAAATCAATCTGTGGTTCAAAAAAGCTCGTAAGGAGTTCAGCTTTTCTCACGTGAAAGCAAGGCAGGACCAAGCGTGCGGCGGCAAAGTATGCAGGAATACCAAGGGATCAGCATCTTTTTTTTCTCAAGTCAAAGCAAAGCAAGGCCAAGACAAGCTGTGATAGCAAAATGGTAGATAAATCAGCGGATCAAGAAAGGGAAAATCAGTGCAAGGCAGAGATTTTCAAGATCAAAGAAACAAGTTCAGCGCAGTGTCCCGTGGGTCTCAAGGGTCGAAGGCCTCACGCTCCGCGAGGCCCCACGGTACCTCTTCACAACCTCGACTTGCCCCCACGACTTGGGATCACAAAGGCCGGTGCCCCCCACACCGAGTCGGACGTTTGCAGAACGTTTTGAAGTTTTGAGGTTTTAGGGTTCGAGTACTAGACGCCTTTCGGCCACGGGGGGCCATCCGGTTGGGCCAGGTGATATCCCCCTACCGGGACCTCCTGCCTGGTGGCGGAGTCCCCCAGTCTCACGGGGCTTGGAGCCCTGTCCCTCCCCGGCTCCCCCATTTTGCCACTCCCCGGTCAGTTTGTTACTTAGCAACCAGATTGCAGGCGCTTACCCACTACGTTGTCCCACTAATGCATGGTCACCCGGGGTGCCGGCGCTGCCGGGACCCTGCTACTGGCTTGTCGCCAGTGGGACCCCGATCGGCTGGCGCCGGGGCTGCCTAGCCGCGGGGTTGGTGCGTAGCGATCTGCGCCACTACTGTCCTGGCGGCTGCAGTGCCCTGCTCGTGTATGTGCGGCGCTTGTGGCAGGTCAGGGGGGGGCAGGGCCGGTGTCGGTCCTCCTATCCCCCCCCCTTTTGCTTCCCCCTTCCCTCGCGCTCCTCGCGGTGCGTGCTGCGGGTTGTCCTGTCCCAGTGTCCCTTTCCTTCGCCTGCTGGTACGCCATTCCACGCAATCTCTCCGTTTCGCGGGCCCGGTCCAGTTGCCATTCAGGTTCGCGCTGCGTGCTCGTTGCATTTGTGTGCGCTCGCGCCCCGTGATGTGCGCGCTCTCCCCCCCCTGTCGACTTGACGCGCGCACCGCAAGCGGTACCCGTGCAGGGCGCCGGTAGGGCCGTTCTGGGCGGTTCGTGCCCCTCCGCGCTTCCTGCGTTGGTCCCGTGCTCCGCCTATTTAGCGTGGGGGGGATGGCCCGGTCCCCGCGTCCTCCTGCCTGGCCCCCCGTCGCTCGCTCCCGAGGGGGGTGGCCCGTGTGTCCGAGGCGGTCTGCGCCCAAGGGGGGTGTGAGGGGGGGGGGGGCTGCCGGGAGGGGGGTTCGCACGCCCTCTGCGCGTCTCCCCCTGGGGGTGTGGCAGTGCTCGGGCTGGGCTCGGGGGCAAGGGGTGTGGGGGGGTGGGGAGCCGTGCCACATGGCCTGCGAGGAGGTTGCTCGTCCGTCCCTCTGCCTCCGCTGCATGGGCAACAAGGCTGGCTTCCACTGCGTCCCATAGGCCATGGAGGGTGCGGTCTCCATACTGCTCGGGTTGGCGTCCGTGTGCCTCCGCCTGGTCACCGGCCAAAGGGGCGTCGCGGGGCGGCCCGTTGCCCTGGCGGTTGATCAGCGGGGTCGCTGGATGGCGGGCTAAACGGGCATGCCTGCAGCCCCTTTACCCCTTGGAGAGGGGGGGGGGAGGCCGTTCGCCTCCACACCCCTCCACTCCGCCGCTGGCCGGCCCCCCTCCGCGGGGGCCGTGAGGGGCGTGGGCCGCGCCTGGCCTGTCGCTAGCGGGCGTGTGCGCAACGGTACATGGAGGTCACGGGGGAAGCGGGGGGATAAGGGTCAGGGTGTACGTGGCACGCGGACATGGCGGGTCCCGCATGGCCACGGCGTTACGTCGCGCCGTGTCAGACGCGGTTCTCGGCTCTGGGGGTGTGCGGTTGTTGCGGCGCCGCGGCGTATACCGCCGGCGGCCTGTCTGGAGGGGGGGGGGGGGGGCTTGCCTCCCGGTCTGGACGAGGGGGTTTAGGGCCGGCGTGGTGCGATGGTCCTGGATTCTGTGTCCCAACCAGCGGGGGGGGGGGGTCTCTCGGTGTGCCGCCGCCTCCTGTCGGCTCGACGCCGGCCGGGGGGAGGGGTGGGGCCGGGTCGTGCAAGTGTAGTGCGGTGTGTCCCACGCCGCAGTCTTCCTGTCCCCGGTAGATGGGCGGGGGCCACCGGCCCCGTGCATCGGCCCTCAACGGTGCTGTCAGTCGGCTGGCCACAGACGCTGGGGGGTGGCGCCCCTCGTGCCGTGTTCGAGGGTCGGGGCCCGGGGGGTCTGGGAGGTTAGTGGCTTGCGGGTCAGAGGGGGACCGCCGCCGTGGTCCGGCTCCGCTGCGTGTTCGGGGGCAGCAGCAGTCGCGGTCCAACATCGTTCTGGTCGAGCGGTACCGGCTCGCCGGCCAGCGCCAGGGGCCACGGCTCAGGGGGGGTGCATCCCCCCGTGTTCTCCGGTGTTCAATCTGCTGGGCGGGGAGGGATCATGGCTTCCTTGGGGGGGACCCGTCTGCGGCTCTGGTCACTGTGGGCCGGCGCAGCTTGGTGACGCGGAGGCTAGTGGCCCCAGGTGCGCATGCGCGCTCCCGGCCGCCTGTGGCGGGCTTTGTGGGGGGGGGGGTGGGGCGGGCCGCTGGGCATCCCCTACCCCGTGGTGTGCCCCACCTGCTCGTCTTTGGTTGTTCGGGGGGTCCCGTGGGCTCTTCGGCTCGGTGTGGCGTCAGCGCCCTGGTGGTTGTGGATGCTGCGGTCGGCGGCCCAGGCCGCTCCTTCGCTGCCCGGGCACGGCATTGCTGGGCGGCGTGCCTGATAGTAGGGGTTCGAGGGGTCCACGGGGTTAGTGGGTCGCGAGTCAGAAGGGGAATCCACTACCGTGCGCGCCCGTGTCTCTCGCGCTGCCGGCGCGTGCCGCGGAGCACCGCGGGTCATAGGCTCGCGCCCGCTCAGTCGGTTGCGCAGGCCTTCCTGCCGCGTTCGCCGTCAGGGGTCCGGGGTTCGGGTCACTGACCCCCGGCCGGCCGTCGCCGACACCTCTGGCCGCAGATGCCATCGTCCGTGGGCCCCGCCGTCACCTGCACCTCCGCTTTTGCGGTGGCTGGGGCTGCGGTTGCGGCGGGTTGCTCGGGCGGTAGGGCCAGTGGATGAGAGCGGCGTGCAGGACCAGGGGTGGCCAGACATTGCCCTCCGCGTCCGGGACGCGGAGCACCGCTCCCCGGTCCACGAACGCCGGCAACCCCGGCTCCCAATTGGACCACCTCGCCCAAATCACGTCCCGGAGGACCCTTTTGTGGTCCTCCTGGGGCACCCACCCCCCTCGGGGCAATTCCCTGTTCCCCCCCATGACACACAAAAACCTATAACACAGACCAATGAATCATGGGAACAAAAAAAAGGAAAACAAGGAAGGATGATTCACACCTTGTGTGATATGAGCTGTGGGTCCATGAAGTTTTCATTTTGATGTCTGTCGGAAGCAAGAGCGGTATGCCTTGGTGCTCCTTGATATGGACAGAGGGAGGACACACATTACACTTAAAACGATAGCATGGTGAAAAAAACTTTCCAAACTAGCTTTCCGTGTGTTGGCTACAAAGTCAACAAAATTGACCTACCCTTGGGTAGGATGGCTTTCCGTGTATACAAGTGCTCCTTCACCAAAGAAGAACAAAAAAGATTGATGTAGTGTGCTACCCGGGCAAACAGTTCATAACCATTTGTGCAATCTAAACCAAACCTTTCATTGGGACAGTCACGCCACAAAACACACAGGCAGTCTTCCAAATGTTTGGCCGAACTGCCACCTCCCGTCATTACAGCTTTTTGGCCTACTTACTAGCAACTCTTTTGAAAATTGATCCCGCTTCTTCCACTCTTCCCCTCCTCTATGCTAATTCAGCCGAAGCTGCCACATCCTCGAGCCGTGCAACCGGCGCTCGCCTTGATAGGAGTTCTAACTTCAAGAGGTATACTACAATACATTCCATTGATAAAGACATTGAAAAGACAACGTACATAGGCCCCTGAAAGATGCAGTTGAGGGCTACTGCCACATAGTACATCTTCCGGGATGCCTTCACACGGCACCAAAAAAAAAAAGAAATCTGTGGCCTAAACGTGCGACACAACAAAGGCTAGTTCACCAAGTTGTTTGCAAGCTACCTTTCAAAGCGTTGCAGCAATCTTCAAGCCACTCAGGAAACCTAAGAGCAACTGACTACAGCCAATTCCTATCCCACCCTACCAGTTGCACCTTAGCATCCAATATAGGCATCAGTGGACGTAACACAAAACAGCCCGGAGACAGACGGTTTTGATCTTTATGTGACCTAGTCGTCTACCTTTTAAAATGTTGCATTTCTCAATAGCAAAAATGCGGTCCTAAGCTGCCGAAGACATCATGAAAGGTATGTGGGAATGGATTTCTGCATCGCATGGTAGAATGGGGTTGCACTTTGCATGTCAAGCGAAAAGACAAAAAACATGTAGAACAAATGGTTGCAGGTCGGAAATTGGAAATTTTGAATTTGAAAACAAACCTACGTCGGCTGTGAAAGTGAAAATTTTGCGCACACAACCAATTGGTAAATGACGCATAGCAGATACACCGGACATTCTGTCATGTTACTCTTTTTTTCAACAATGCGCCATCTTTTTAGAATGTTCCAGAATGTGTAAATTCTTCATACTTGAGATGAAGAAGCATGATGGGAAGTGTAGGGCGTAAGAATTGCTATGCATACATCCATAAACATGCCCAAGGCGACAGGCTAGGTAGTGCAATGCAGTACAAACACGCATATGTTCGCACAAAACAACAAAACAATTGGCGTGTTATAGTTCTATGATGGAATGATATAGAAAGTGGTCAGTCGCATAGTTACTTGTCCTTTTACATCATAACTAAAATTCAGGTGATGTTGTGTGCTTGTTTCATAAGCAGCACGTCCTATTTAGATTGTAAATTTTGATTGCTACGTTCTGCGGTGTCTGAATATTCCATACGCTTTCATGTTAGCACAGGTTGCGGATGCTGCAGCTCTCTGGTGTGTCTGTGCGAGCCCTGTCTATGTGCCGCTTTGGTACGCACCACTATTTGAAGAAAAACCCCTTCGATTGATCTAATTTGTTCCTCATAAGATGTTTCATGACATAGGCAACGGATGGCACCGTCCTTGCTTACGCACCGGGTAGATAAAGAAGCGCAAATAAACATGACAATCAAAACCACGTCGCTTGTGGCAATTGATAGCGAAGGTATTGCGGGTAACCAGAGCTGTGAAAATTGATCGCCGCATCTTTTGCAAATTCCGGACTTTTACTGACTCTCGCATCGTCTTCTGCATGATCGCCTGGTTATTTCAAACCCCGAACAGTTGACAGCCGTGATATCCTCATCAGCTCGCTCAAGAAATCGTGTTTTTTGAATTTCATTACATATCCCAATGGGGCTCAGCAACCGCGATTGCAGCGGAGTCAGAGATGGCACGGTACGTGATAGAGTGGAAAGGATTGAGGACAAGCAGAAAACCACCGCCAAAGCACAATCTGAAAAAAGGAACCAACAAATTTTCGAACATAGGCATTCTCCTCCGGCTCCTTTGGTAGACCAGCCCAACCACTCGGATCACTCGCCAACTAATTCTAGGGGTGCTAATGTCTCGCGAAGTTCATCTCTCTCTCAACCCGTACCTTATAGTCCGCCGGAAAAAAGCGCCAGCCCTCGCAACACGCCCTAAACGACAAAAGGAAAAGACACTGCTCCTCCACAATCACCAACACTAACACAAAAAAGCACTCCACTGCCTTCCTCTCCACCACCTCCCAAACCCAATGATGTACACTCAACATCCGCGTCATTCTCTTTCTCCCCTTTACACCATCTTCCGAGTCGTCGCATCTCCAACCCAAACACAATCCATCCCTCTACCAAATCACGTTTATGCAACCAACTCGAAAACAACAACCTTCTCAACGTCTTTGACGTTCAACAAGCCTCCAACAATGTCTACTCCAACAAACAAATGGCGTGTCCCCAAAGCGAAATGGGTGAACTCTTCAACGAACTCGACGGTTTCGAAGGAGCCATCTTCCAACCCGATTGGGAAAGCCCCTTCGGTAACATGTGCAAACCATACTTCAAGACGGACATGGCCAACAAAAAAATCCACTCCACAGTGCAAAGTACATCACCGCTGCCGATGGATTCTCCCAACCAAACATTGAAAGTGTTTTACACGCTTCCACCACGAAAGCCTTCATTGCCACTCCCATCATGTCCGAAATCTACGACAACGACGCCCAAAATAACACATATGCCCAATGCCTCACCCTCTTCAATGCTTTGCACAAACAGGCTCAAAAAAATTACTACTACCGAGGTTACCTCATCGTTAGCCCACCCAATCCCCTAACCGCTCCATCCAACACAAACATTTCGGACTACCGCTTCTTCGTCCTCAAATTCCACCGGTACGTCACCGACGTCAACATCCGACACACCCACAATCCGTGGCTCCCTGACACAACCGCCCTGGTCACCACACTCAAGGAAGCCACCTTCCGCCGTGCCCAAGGTTTCATGGTCCTCACTCTAGACAACACCAAAAATTTCTCTTGTAATCCAACACCTTCACTCCCCGATGTCCACGCAAGCATTCAATCCTGCTCTCGCAACCACAACTCCCACCACCTCCTCCATGGACTTTCCATCTCCGACAACATCGACCAACTCACCAAAACACTCGAACCAGTAGGCTTCCTCCGTGTTGACATTCAAAAAAAACACCTTGACAACGGAACCCCGGAAGACGCTTATAACGTCTTCAACAAACACCTACTAGGCCGCCACGGCGACACCGCCACCGTAGCAACCAAGGACGCCGACTAAGGAAGACAGTGCTTCCGTAGAAGACCTTGCCCCCTAGGCCGTGACTCAGACAAGGACACGGACAAGGAATACTGGCGCTACGACATCATTTGCCTCCCCGACAAAATCGACGAACTCTCCAAACAACTTCTTAAAGGAGACAACAAAGAAGCATCCCCATCTCCACTCTTCACCTTCCCCATGTCCCGCCCCACCAACGACAACTCCTTCCTCATACTTAGGCGGCTCAAGTTGCATGGTCAAAAACGAAGGAAAAGGTAGAAAAATGACAGGTTTCCAAAGGCATCAAAAAATAGTTGTTTTGATGGATATTTTAAAACCCTCGCAAACAAGTATGGCGGAATAAATATTTCTATAAGAATGACGTGTCCCATGGGCGAGACAGGGAAAAGTATTGTTTGGTGAGCCTTCTTTGCGCGAGGCCTCGCGCAAAGACATTCATTTGTGTCGGATTAATGTGCTACAGCACGACGCATTAGGCAGGTTGTCGAAAAATGGAACCCTGTCGTATTTATACACGTAACTTAGTACCATTATCTGGATTGTGTGATAGAGATGGATCGATTAACGAATGAACTGCAACAATGGTGTACCCAAGAATCTTGAAAAGTAGAAATGTTCCGGAACAAACTGCAGTTTCAAGCGCGAGGCCTCGCGCATGGAACGGCGCGTGAGAAACATTAAAGTCTCGGTGATCATTGCGCGAGGCCTCGCGCAATGGATCTCATAAGCGCTCATAGAAACCAAAAATGGAACAGATCCACCAACTACACAGCATGTGCATTCCCTTGATGCCGCGCTGCTACATGGGCGCCCATACAGGTCCCGCCGGCATCTCCAGTTTTCATACTGTGGTCACCGCTGGCTTCACTGCCCAACAGCGATGGTACCGCGCCGCAACTGGCTACCGCAATCAGGATTAACTAGTCAAATGTGGGATCACCAGACAGTTACAGTTAACCGAAACTGGTGCATGCGACAAGCGAATCACAGAATAATTGGTCGCGCGAAAACTGTGTGACAGGTTGATATTTCAATTCAAGAAAGTTTTTCAAACAGCGATCTTTACGTAGATACAGGTACGCAATTATTCTTCACAGCAACAATGCCCCTGCGAAAAAAGGTGGACCTTGAGAAGACAGTGGCCGCAGCATCTGGATTTTTCCGCGATGTCTGCTCAGAGGAACCGACGTACAACACGGCAGAGGAACTGTGGGAAGGGCCAAAACAGGGGGACGAGGGCGTGCGATTGTTGTTTGTGTTTTTTTTGCGTCTGTGCAAAAATGAACGGACGCGTTGCAGCGTTGAAAAGGCGATTGCGGCAGAAGGCAAGAGATGGGTTGGTGTTTTGATAGAGGAGGCCTGGCGCCCTTACTTGCTGATGCGCCACCGCGCAGTTCCATACCAGGGAAAACCAAAGTCTGTTGTTGCGGTAGAGGGAAGTAGGGCGCAGCGTCGCATTTTCGCAAGGTCAGGTCTGGCGCGATACAGCGCACCTTCGCTGAAGGAGAAGGCCGCAGTCAGGTTACAGACTAAATGGAACAAAAAACACCAACAGTGGGTTGTGTTGTGGATGGACAACTGGTACAACAAACAGTTTACCACAAATCCTGACAAGAACGACAAAAGGCTGAACGCAACAGCGTTGGCTGTGTTGCTACTGAAGGATGCACCGCGCTACTGGCATGGTCATCCTAGCCTGGAAGAGCTTGAACGGCGTGTTCCTGTTGTTGCACGCATGCTGGGGAACACCGAGGGAACATTTGCACGTATCCCGCGTGATCTAGGATTTGCAAGCACGCGACCTGTTGTTCGAAACATTAGGGCGCCGCTTGACATTATTTGCCCTGTACCTGCCAAGAGACCACATTGGCGACCCCTTTGTCTAAGTAAAGAAAAGGTGAGCGGCAACGTCTCGCTGCTTAATCTATTGCAACTCACTAGGGACTTGGCGCAGCACACTCGACCAGTCGTGCCTGTTTTATGTGATGAGAACATCCATTACCGCATTTGTAAGATGATGTACGGTGAAAAAACAACGGGTCGGAATGTCCGGCTTTTCTTGCGGTCACACCCTATATTGTATGGTTTCTGGCACGCGTACAGGTTTTGCGTTACACAAACGTTTCGCTCATTTTGGCCGATCGTGACTTTCTTCCGTAAAGGTTTGTTGCGCAGCGGTGACACAGTCCCCTGTTTTGCCAAGCTGATCACAATGGAGATAACTGTTGGCGCACTGCTGTTGGGTATGGGCCCCCACATACGGCGCCTCCACAGAAAGTGTCATTCCCTTGGGCTGGCACGTCCTGAAAATCGGCGAGGACGCCTCCATTACGCTGTGTGTAAGGCCATACAGGTTCTGTTAACACAATACTGTCCTATGTTACTATACCTAGGTCACCTCGTTAGACAGTGCAATTGGGCCGGGGAGACGGCCAACACGGGTGTTTTTGCTTCTGAGGGATTGCGGATTGTTATGTGTCTGTTAGACCGTTTGAACATGGGGGACACAGTTTTAAAATACGAACGCACTGTTGCAACTGCGCTATTGTGCCACACTGCATGGCACACAACCATGCCCGGACAGGCTTTTGCCGAGGAGTTTTGTGAAAGTCTGCTTTCCAGCCTTGTGACAAAGAAGGGCCAAAACAGAGGTGCAGTAACCATTGAAGATGTTGACAATCTGTATCATCTCATCACTATCCGCAGAGAAGGTCACAGGGTGAACGTCTGCAAAATCCCCAATTCCTTTGTCCATTCCGTGCGTCAGCGGTTAACTGCTTACTTGAACGCAGAGCGTGTATATGTGCCTTGGGTTAGGTGGTGTGCTGAGCCTACTTGTACGATTCAGGCGCATTGGCCGCGCAGGGGTGTACCTAACTTTCCACCGTCTCTTCTAATTCCAAAGGGTTCTAACCACTACAAACAAGTCCTTGTGTCTGTGTTGTTGGTGCTAACGCAGCAGGGGCCGCTTAAGGCTGGTTTGAAGCGAAAACTGTCGGAGCTGATCCCCCAGCGCAGTGTGTTGGAGGAACAGAGAGAGGCCGACACGCTGTGAAACGTTCGAAGAAGATTGGAGAACATGCAGTGATGCGCGAGGCCTCGCGCAAACAGCATGAAACAACTGGTTAGTACACCCCCTCTCTTGCGTGAGGCCTCACGCAAGGTTGACAGTCAAAAACAGTGCCTAGCCCCTTCAGTTTGGCATTCTCAACCATACTGTACTCGTATTCGCTAAAAACGCGTCACATATGCATTATCGACGACGATTTTAACCCTTTTGAATGTTATGTTTCCTTCAATACAGGCTTTCTCCTTATCGCAGAATGGCAAGCCCCGCCAAAAAAACAGCCGAGGAACGAGAAGATACCGACTATGGGACCTCAGGATCGGAGGCTGGAACACCAAAGTAGGGGCGTAAGAAGAAGAAAAAACCAGATCCTGGCTTAACCTTGGGTACTGACATCGAGGACCACCTGAAACCAGATGGGAGGCAGGTGGAGGTTGAGCTAGACAACGTGAGAATTGACCAGGAGAAGACAAAGGGGCAGATTAGACGGAAAGATACGAAGTTACTGCAGAAGCGTATTGAGTCACTCGAAGCAGCACCGCCAACAGGCCCATTACACGTTGTTCTCTGGGAAGATAATAGTATGTTGCCAACCGACTGTTCGCTCTTCTCGTTGCGCGAGCCCTCGCGCATAGACGTGTCTCATATTTGCAGATGGCGATTATTGGTGTTTATCTCGACAGCACAGCGTGGAAGCAATTGCGAAGATTCGGGAGAAGCGACGCACAGCATGTCTGGATCTGCAGCAGTGGCATACTACATGCATCGCCGATATTCTGAAGCCTACGACACTGTGGGCCTTCCGTGCAAAGCTGGCGGGACAAGCACAAGGAAGCGCACAAGACGTTGAGCCAATACCGCTGTATGAGGCAGCAGATAACCTCATTCGATGTGTTGAAGATCAGCGGCGGCGAGGCCTGGCTGACACGTACAGCAATCTCAAGATCGCCATTGTGGATGCTGTGCAGATGAGTGCCCTGGTTCCAACCGCTGATCTGAAGCAGCCTGGTCAATTCGTATGTTCATTAATCG
Organism: Eutreptiella sp. 'Long Island Sound 2002'; assembly: GCA_964036045.1. Lineage (NCBI taxonomy): Eukaryota > Euglenozoa > Euglenophyceae > Eutreptiales > Eutreptiaceae > Eutreptiella > Eutreptiella sp. 'Long Island Sound 2002'. The sequence continues at coordinate 67,654,584 of OZ038383.1, read as the reverse complement.
TTGTTTCGATGCTGTTCGTTGCACGAGGCCTCGCGCATAACGTTGTCACTTTCAGGACAAAATGTATAAATTGTGGAAAGATTTTATGACGTTTGCCTACCATGCTGGTCCGGAAGCTGTGAAAGGTCTGCAGAAGGTCCACGACAAAGGGGAGAAAGTCACGAAGAACGCGCTGAAGAAACTGGACGGGATCCTGTTGCTGGAGTTCTACAATAACGTGGCAGAAGTGATGCAGGAAGAAAAAACAACCCTTAAATCCTTGCCGAATTCGATTGACGACATCATCCTTGACCGGTGGGTCTCAATGCATCTGGACCACCCGCACAACGGCCAGTACGTTCGACCTGAGAAAGGTGTGTACCATCGACACGACGTGGGTTCCGCTTCTGCATTGCTGCGCCGCATTTTCTCCATTTCTGTTCTTTAGCCAAAGACATGCGGACCCGCAAAGAGGTTGCTGCACTTGGAAGCCCTGCCCTGAAGGTGACTCTTGGTACATGGGGCTATTGGCGGGAACCTGAAGGCAAAAGTCGCGGTCCATGGCCGGCATGGAAATCCATGATTCGCGCACCACTGTGGCAGGTGGCAGAGAAAGGCAAACCCGCCTCCCTGAAAATCCTCAACGTCCAAAAACTCCTGGGTCAAGAGCCTACCAAGAGCCGTGTGGTCCCCCCAGCTGCTGGCGTTACTGGTGACTTCAAGACAGTGGAACAGCAGGATCCATTACTGTCAAGTCAAACCATCACAATTAAGGCGACACCAATTGCAGCGTTGGCTGACGATCCCCCGAGGCGGTTTATTGATATTAACAAGAACCTGATTGTCATCAACGGCGACATATTTGAACATCTTGCTCCTCAGATGATGTGCCCAGCCTGCTTGTATGAAGAGATGGCGCGTGCCGATACCCTTATCTGCGGCTCTCAAACTGTTGTTGACAACATGTTCGACGTGCTGGAGACGGAAACAGATAAGCGTGTCAACGATGATTTCAACGCGCCGCGCATGGCTAACATGTTGCGTGTTCCCATCTTCAGTTGTCCAGTCAAACCAAAGCCTGCAGAGGATCCTACAACGTTTGACGCTCGCTGGTTGCTGATTTCGTCACCGGATAGCTGGTCAAGAAAGGTATAGTTCCCTCATTACGTCCGCTCTCTGCGCAACGCCTCGCGCAATAACTTCTCCCTCATTGCAGATTCCGAATTATGTGACGTTTGGACCTACTCAAGTAGAGGAGATGGATCCTGTTGAATTTGGCGGTCACCTTCCGATAACGACCGTTATGTGGTATTTCGACACTCATCTCTTTTACCTGAAGCAGGATAAGAGCTTCAAGCCTGCGTTTGTGTTCATTGAACATTAGCGGAATCTGGTGTGCAAGATCGCGTCCATCGAGCCGGATTCTTGCATGTACCTTCTTGGTGTTACCTCCGACAATCTCTCTGATCGGGTCAACAGAGTGCAGACTCAGTTGAACCACGTCTTGACACAAGGGTCGAAACTGGACGCGTCTGGTGATTGGGACCAATAGGCCAACTGGTCAAACCGTGGTATTCCCCTTTGGGTTCGCGATGACAAGGTGGGTTCTGATGCGTTGTCGCTGAAGGAGGAAGAGACTGTTGAGAAAGGTCAAGCTGCAGCAGCACTGGCCCCTGCAAAGCGGAAGTCTACTGGTGGGGAACCAGCCCCAAAGAAGAAGAAGACTGCCTCCAAGCCTCAGGCAGCGAAGTCGGTTATCGGTGCAGAATCCGACGAGAGCGATGGGGATGAAGAGCAGGAGAGCGAGGAAGAAGAGGAGGAGGAAGCGCAGGTCTCCCAGGGCAAGGCAGCGAAGAGAGTGGCAGCGAAACCGAGGTCCGAGGAAACCGGGGCCCGAGCTCCATTCAAGCAGCCAGCCCGTCAGTCCCAACCAAGAAGCGAGCCCGCAAAGCCGCCGCCTAAGGGTAAGACGTCCGTTGCTAAGGCATTGGGTTCTAAGATGCAAACTGTTCCGTAGAAAAAATAATTTCTTCGCTTGTTCTGATATATTATGCGCCAGGGCTCGCGCTATGCATTCCTCTTGGACGACCTTTATGCCGTCACCTTGTGCGGCCCATTTTTCTCTGTGATGCGTTTTATTGCGCTGTTATGTTCGTGTTTGTGCGAGGCCTCGCGCCAAGAAGGGCTGCCAAAAAATGCTTCTTGTCGAGCAGCGTGCAACATGGTTTTCGAAAACTGGTTTTCCAAAAGATCGAAAGCTCATGGGTGTTTTTGTTGCAAAGCATAAGTGGTATAGGAAACAAAAAGTCGTGGTTTTCCCAAAAAAAGAACTTCATTTTGGTGGAAATAAATCATTTTCCCGGGCAGTCGGTTTTGTTGAAAATAAAGGAAAATGGACCAGTTAATTGCTTTTCACAGGATTTTTGGTTCTTGTGTTTTAGGTCCCCCCGAAAAGGACTTTTTTTTCGCAGTGCCGTGGAGAGGCAGTTTTGGGCGCATTTTGACCATGCAACTTGAGCCGCCTAAGTCATAGTCCAACGCAAAGGTCTGCGCACGCTCCACCCACTGGAAGTTTACGACAAAGTCATGAAGAGTCCTACCCTCACCGACTACCTACTCTACATCATCATGCACACCGAATTCTCCGCCATCATCAACATTGACCTGTCAGAAGTCCCTTCCAACTCCAACTCAAAAAATGCACAAGTGAAATGGCTCAATGACATACTTTGGCAAAAGTGATTTCTCCTCCTCTACCCAAATGGTGCATACATTCCCAATTCACGCACAGCCCCCACAGTCAAAACCAATGACATCATACAGCTCATGGACAAATCCTCCATCCTCATCATGAATCACGGCCCCGCCTTCCATCACGTTCCGGGACATCACTCTAGCCGCGGCAATCTTCGGCGAGATCTCCGACATCAAAAAGGACAGCACCAATATCGCCAACCTCCACCAACTCCAACGCTTTGAAGCACTCCACTCCCACAAGCACTCCGCCGTCATCGCCCACGATCAAACAATCGGAACAAACCACTTTACGCAAGGCACCAAACTCAACTTCCAACTAAAAAATAACCTCATCAACGAACACCGCACCAGCAACCCTCATCTTACTCATCACTCAGAATTCGACATCATCACCTGCATAGGACACAACCTCGGATCCCATTCAGAAAAAAACAACAAATGGACCTCTCACCAACCTCGCAAAAAATGCCTCAGACCCAATTCTCAAGTCCTTTCACCAACATCCACATGCGTACAAAAATATTCACGCGTCAGAACTCCTACTATTCCACTTTTCTCTCCTTTTTCCACGATAAATTCCTCTGGGGCGCGTCTCCCCACTTTCCGGCGAACTACACCCCCCCAATTGTGCAACAAGTTCATCTCCAACCATCCTAATCTTCCCTACTCCAAACATTCACATTCATTTGGCCGCTGGTGGTCGATTTGCTTTCCTCCCTTCCCAATCCACGCCACCCGCACCAACTACTCCGGCACCCAGAGTGTTCCTCTCCATGAGTCACTCCGCGCTATCGTCCATCCCATTTCCTATTGTGGTACCGATCCCAAGTACACTCCGAGTTCAATCGTTGGTGATGATCTCTACTTGCCTCCCTGGAACGTCAGCACCTACCAATCTCAATGACACTCCTCACGTAACCATCAGAATCACCCCCACCCTCCACTTCAGCACTTGTGGGGGATCGATCAAGACCGCAAACAGCAAGGCGGACAGAGGCGCCAACAAATGAAACTCGGTTGAATCCCGGAAGCTGGGTATAAGTTAATCGCGATCGCTCGTGCACTCCCATGGTCTTGCTGGTCAAGTGGATCATGCAATGGGGGACCAGGGACTTGTAGATGAGCTTGTAGTTGACTTCCTTGTTCATGCCGACCATATTGATCCGGTTGTAGCGCCCGTGCAAATTGAAATTTGAAATAATGGGAGAGAGGTGGCGGGAGGAGGGAGGAGGACCATGCATATTTTTGAGATGTGGAGCAAGACTCAAATTCGAACCGTCGTTACCAATGGTGATTGATAGCCATGTGTCCAAACTCCAGCGAATGTTATTGAGGCTCGGCACGAAGTAGGCGAAGCGATGCGAAAACGGCGGGTTGGTGTTGATAGTAATTGATAGCCATGAGTCCCAAAACGAGCGATTTGATGCGGAAGTCGGAAGAGGGTAGGCGAGGCGATGCGATAGATTCGATGCGATGGATGAGCTTCTCACTTGATTATTGCAATAGGAGAACGGCCACGTACATTGGAAATTCAATACCTCTCAAGAAGAGTAGTACTTGGCGCCGGGGCCCACAAGAGCAACAAGCGTTTGACGAACTCAAAGACAAGGTGGCCAACGCTAAGTGCATGGGCGTGGCTACAGCACAAGGGGAGATTGTCCTGGTGACTGATGCCAGCAATCTGGGCGGTGGTGGAACGTTGTTCCAATGGCAAGCACTGGAGAAGGAGGAGTTCGACTCCGCTATTTCCCAATGGGGGACTGAAGGTCTCAACCGAGATGGAACTCTCAAGCACGGCTACCCTGACGACAAGTGGGTCCTAGTACCCCTGGGCCACTGGAACTGGAAATGGAACCAGGCCAGGGGGAACTACTCCACCTATGAGCAGGAATTGCTCGAGGGTATGCTGGTGCTATCCTCACAAGCACGACTGTTGGGGAGTAACCCTGTGGTCTGGCTGTGCGACCAAGAGCCGGAGTGCATGGAGCTCATATTTTCTGGCGTTGAATGAGAGGCCGTATTTGGGGCCGATGGTGAAGAGGAATAGAGAAGTGTTGTGAACGACGCGAGGACATGGATTTTGAAGGGCGATGTCATCGATAAAGGAGAAGAGTTCGTGGAAGACGTCATGTGGGAGGAGGTGTTTGAGAGAGCTCGTGATGGGGTCGATGAAGAGTTTGAAGAGGATGGGGGACATGGGACAACCTTAACGTAGACCGCGGAAGGTCATTGCGGCAAAGAGAGTGAAATTGTTGACCGCGGGGTAATCAGCCGGCCAAGAGTAAAGTAATCAAATGAGGGTGATGAGTTGAGAGGGGAAGTTGTAGTTGTGGAGTATGCGCCATAAGGCGGCATGGGGGACTGAGTTGAAGGCTTTGTTGAGGTTGAGGTAGAGATGGTAGAGGCTGGGGTGAATCGAGAGCTTAGACATCATGGAGTAGATGTGGTTGGTGGTGCGGTGGTGAGGAATGCCGCCATATTGAGAATTGATGAGGATGTGGTTTTGGGTGCAGTAGTGGGTGAGGCAAGTGGTGGCGTAGGAAGCGAGAAGTTTGTAGACGGTGTTAAGGAGGGCGATGGGGCGGTAGTTAGTGGGGTCATGGGGGTCCCCCTTTTTGTAGAGGAGATGAATTCGGGCGGCAAGCCATTTTTTTTGGTAGGGGGTGGATAAGGATGCGGCGGCAGAGAAGAAAAAGAAAGGTTTTGATGCGGGGGGAAGGTATGTGGAAGAGGTAGAGGTTGGTTTGCTCAAAGCCAGGAGCTTTTGTGGGCCCAGCTCGGGCGAGGATGAAGTGAAAGTAAGATTGTGTGAAAATAGGCAGCTGGCAATTTTCTGGGGATTTTACGGGAATGTTCCATGTGAGAGTCGATGAGTTCGGGTTCCACGTGGAATTCCCGTGGTCCACCCAATTGCTCAAGAGTTTGTCCCATGATGCGGCAGAGGTCTGTGTGGTTGGTGGAGAGAGAGCCGGATTGGTTGTAAAGAGAGATGGGGGCAGAGGAGGTGGTGTTGTGGATGTTGCGGAGGGCTTGTTTGATGTTTTTGCCACCGAAGAGTGAGTGATGGAAGCGTTCTGCAATTTTTTTTGCTTTTTTTGTTTCCAATCGTTAATGAGGTTCTTTAATTTTTTGGTCCTAGAAGCGTTGAAGGAGGAGTTGTTGGGACAGAGGACGGCGGAGGTAAATTTTTTATCCATGCAGGTTGGTTTGTGGGGATGGCCCTGGCCTGTGGTTGATTTGTAAGCATTAACCAAAGAAGAGAAGGTGTGCTCGGCAAGTAGAGCGAGTTTGTCGATGGAGTAAGAAAAAGTGCTTTTCCATTGCTTTGAGGCATACTCTAGTTGTATTAGAGATGCACTGAGCATCCAGGCATTTCTATCTTAGTATTGGTCCCACCAAAACTGGTGATAGCACATTTTGACCTATGGAACCAAACACCCAATCAGGATATGGAGCGGACCCCTTAGTCCCCTTTCAAAGTGAGGCAATTCATCTTTTCCTGAGTTGACTGACCACTGACATATCCAAGGCAGAGCCTATGAATTTATCTATGTTTTTCCATGAATTCTTAGCTATCCTAGTGGTATGCACCCTAGGGGGCTGGGCACCTCTTTTTGAGAGGTCCTGGGTTCAATTCCTGGTCAGCCTAGCTGGGTAGGAAGATCCCATGTGACATGGCAGTGACCTCATCGCCACATGCCCTGCCACCTCAGCACATATGGGACCCAAAACAAAGAGTGCACATCTCCTGAGATGGCACTATGGAGATAGAGTGACCATGGGGCAGTTTTCCAACTCTTTTCCAAACCATTTTAGCTATCTTTGTGAATATGCATTCCGATTTGACCTGAGTTGCAGTTTCTGTGAATATCCAATCATCTTTCACTGTTTACACTGCAGCCCTTCATGCTTTGATCCTGATTCTCTTCTCTTTGCATACTATTGGCTTGGGCTATCCTGGATTGACTTGGATTTACTGTATTTCAACAAACAAAAGCTTTTCATCTCCAGAAACAAGCAGCAGGAAACCCTACACCAACAGCAAGCAGCAGGAGAGACAAAAACACAGTGCTGAAACCACTATAAACCTTTCTGGTAGCAGAGGCAGTCTGTCTCTGCGCACCGGCAGCGACCCCGCGCCGTACATCCAGTGCGCCGAGTACAGGCACATATAAGCAGAAGGGTGACTGAAGATGGACACGAGGAAGGAGGACGCCGACGTGAAGACAGCGCCAGCGCCTGAGGCACCGGCAAGGCCAGCACCTGGCGCTGTACCTTCGCTGGAGCCCTTACATGGGCCAGTGGACGCGGCTGAGGACTCCCTGGATGGATTCCAGACGACCTTCGGGGCCCTGTCTGTCGAAGAGGTGGTCGTGGTCACTCAGCCTGTGAAGAGGAAGAGAAGAGAGAGCGAGAAGGATGCTGGAGAAGAAGCAGACGAAGGAGAGGAACAAGGGCAAGACCTGACGCATGACCCTACCTTCGAAGGCGCACCAAGTGCTTCTGGCCTCCACGCATCACCCTCTCCTATAACCACCACACTCCCAGCCGCTGCAACATCCACTTCCACAACCAACCCGCCTATGGCAGAGGGCACAGGCTTTACTGGCATGCCTTCCTACATCGCCTATGGTATGGGCCCACCTACCACTGCGCTCCATGAGGCAACTACTGCCAGTGAGCCGGTGGCTACCAGCTCTGCGCCGCGATGGTATGCGGCTGAATATCCCCATCCACTACCCGCTACTGGAACCTATGTGGATGTTCCTGGGTATGCACCTGGCTATGCAACCTTGAGTGGGTTGAGGAGAGGACGTGAATCTCTTGGTGGCAGGAGTAGAGGATCGGGAAGATCCTCCAACAGGTCCCTGACGCGGTCGCAGATCAACGAGGTGCTCCGAGGAGCCACTTCAAAAATCGTGGGCGACCTCACTCAAGAGATCCGTGAGAAACTGGAGCCCCTGATGATCCCGCCCCACGCGTCACCTACTACGGTGGGAATGTCGCCTCACCGAGTACAGGCTAACCACCTGGCGGCAGGGCTGACAAATACCCTGGGGAGCCTGAGGAGCCGACCGATGCCGACTCCTGCACCTATTCCGAGAAGTCCTTTCGTGCCGAGAACAGCCCAGCCGCCCGACAGCCACGTGACGAACTCGACGAGGGCCGAGCTGGACCGGCTGGGGCTAACAGCCTTGAGGGCTATGGTGGACGTAGAGCCTTATGGCTCTAGTGATCTTGGCGGAGACCTCTCCGATGATGAGCCGCCGTCGATGACTTCGACTTCGCCCTCGGAGGACGATGACCCTGAGGACCCCGAGGACCCAAAGGGTAAGAAGAAGAAGAAGAAGGAGAAGAAGACCTGACGCCCTGAGGGACGCAGGTCTCAGGAGGCGAAGGCTATTGCCACCTCCAAGATCGTGGTGAACCTGCCTGCGTTCACAGGCAAGGACCTCAGCGAGTTCGCTGAGAATTTTGGCCGGTTTCTACGACTGACCGGCCAAACCCACGCTAGTGGGCGAGTGAAGTGCGATCTGCTCCTGCAGTGCTGCAGCACCAAGTACCTGGAGGAGCAGGTCAGGCAGATCGTGACTAACTCCGCCACCTTTGCCGATGTGTTGGTTGCCCTGGAGAGGCAGTACCCGACCTACGAAACCGACCTCTCCATCAGGGCCGAGATCCAGAACCTGCCCGTGCTGCCCAACAACCCCAAACCTGGCAGGGTCTCTGAGCTGTTGGCTGACCTGGATCACCGGGCCGGACGATTGACGCCCGGTTCCTACAGCAGCGACGACCTGCTGTTCTGGTTGGTGGCCAAGCTCCCTCGAGAGATATGGGACGAGTGTTGTTCGACGGCGGAGCGCAAAGCTAGATCCCTCCGCCACAAGGATCTATGCGTGCTACTCCTGGAGCTGGCGCTGGAGAAGGAGAGCGACCAGCACTTGAACAACTACCGTCCTGGAGGCGGAGGTTCTGGAGGCAATGGCAAAGGGTACCAAGGGTCCCGACCTGGGCAGGGGACTACCCCCAAACACGCCCACGCCCGTATCATGGAGAACGTGAAGGAGCTATTCTGGTGTGATGCCAGGGACGAGCAGGGCCACCTGCAGCACGCCCCTGACTGCGAGTAGTGAGACTGCTTCGTAGTCCAGGGGAAGCAGCAGGAGAAGAACACCGGCGCCAAAGCGAAGCTGCTGGATCATTACCGGTGCACCATCACGTGTGCATTCTGCGGTAAGCGGAGCCACTACGAGGATGAGTGCTACCATAAGCAACGCCTATCGGCGAAGCTTAAGGGTGAAGATCCTGGCAAAGGCTCAGTCAAAGGTGGAGGCAAAGGCAAAGGCAACGACTCCGGCAAGGGCAAGTCGAAAGGACGTGGTCAAGGGCAAGACAAGGGTCAAGGTGGACGAGGAGGAGGCACTAACCGCCAGCCCGACAACAAGAACAAGGACAAGAACGGAGGCAACCCCAACCCTAGTCAAGGGGGGAACTCCGAGCCCTCTGGAGGGCAGTCTGGTCCTACCACACGCTCACAAAAGCAGGCCCAGCAAGAACAAGGAGCCAAGCGTGAGCATGAAGGTGGTGATGACGGCAACGCTAAGAAGAGGAGCCGTTTCATGAGGATGGCCCGCAAATTGCAGAACAAGGGGTTCGAGGTGACCTGTCGTTTTGGGTACGTATCCGACTAGGGGGACGCGAATACCTGGGGGTATTGGACACGGGCGCCACCATATCTATAGTGGCCAAGAAAGTTTTACCTTGTGGGAGCCTGAAGAACACCATGACCACCGCTGCTATACGCATGGGGGATGGACATGTGGTGCACAGCTGTGGGGACTGTGAAGTGGAGGTACCTATGGGCTCCCGGACTATCGCCCATCGGTTCTATGTGATGGACACTGAGGCCTTCGACTTTGTACTGGGTACTGACTTCTTCGTACAGCACTCCCAGATACAATCCCTGACGCTGCAAGCGCCCTACCTCCTCTATGTGGACCACGGCAGTGGCAGAGAGTCTGTGCCACTGGAGCAGTCGGAACATACCTCGAGTTACCTGAGACTATCGAAGGAGGAGCCCTCGAACATGATGGCGGCCCCCAAAGCTGAGGACTATCAACTATTGGGGGAAGTCCTACACCAAGGTCTGAAGGAGTTGGGTTACTCTCGAGAAGACCTGAGTGTCGAGTTGTTCGCCAGCAACAAGCTACATGTACTGGACCTTTACTGCAGCAAGGGGAAGAACTGCAGATACAAATTTTACTGGCCCTCTTTCAGGATGGCCTACGGGAACCCCAGGTTCAGTGAACTGGGGAAGGTGCTGACCAAGGTGGCCTTGGAACGTTCCCGTATGGTCCTGTGTTCCCCCGATTGGGGAGCCGATGAAGGCAACGAATACTGGCGAAACCTCCTGGACAGGCTGACTATCAGCTCTGTTCGGTTACCTGATGAGGCCATCTACGTACCTCTGGGACGCAAGACGCCTATTGGGAAGCCCAGATGGGGGAGTATGCTGAGCGTGGTGGACGGAGGTCTTACCTCCATCCCCTGGGAGGATCTGGACCCGACTCTAGTCCAGGCTATACAGCGAGAAAGCGATGGACTCGCCTTGGGTGACTTGAAGGATCGCCTACGACCTCAAGATGCTGTCGAGACTACATCCGGAGGAGATGAGTACGTCGTGACTGACACCAACGCCCCCAACTCGCCCTGTCATGTACCAGTTCCTGATGGAGTCTCTGAGTGTGGACTATCTGAGCTACCTAGCTCTATCCACTCAGACGACGAGACTGAGCATGACGCCTTCTTCGTGCAGACCTGTGTGGAGGAAGTGGAGAACGCCGAGTACGTCGCCCCACTGAAACCCTCACTCTCCATGAGGGTGGAAGACCCCGTGGATGAGGAGCTGGACCCTCGATCCAGGCTCAGGGAGTATGTGGACTCCAAGAGGAAGTTGGTGGCGAAAAAGCTATGCTACGCGAAGCCTACCCGCAGCTCATGGCCACTGAAGCAAGGACGTATGGGAGACCTATCCCAATTGAAGGAGGACCTCGAACAGAAGATCACCACCTGGCAAAGGGAGGTAGATCTCAAGCTCATGAAGAGCGTGTGGGGCGCCCATGTGAGGACCCCAGAGGAGGACGACCTCTCGGAGGAATGTGTATGTGAACCCCCTCGAGCGTGCCTATGTTGCCATCGTCCACCGGAGATGGTTGAACAAGACCTTCTATATGCCTACCAAGGGCTGAAGGACACTACCACGGGCAAAGAGTCGGTGGAGGACCACCTCTTGACGTCTATTACTCAGGGGGCAAGCAACTTACACTCTGACGAGGACATGGAGGACAAGATCAAGGTATTCGACCCGCGGGTACATAAGCTTATAAGGACCTATCTGGAGGTGTTCGGAGAACTACCCCCTCCAGCCTCATGTGACAAGCTGGTACAGATGGACCTCAAGCTAAAACCCGAGTTCGTGGGTCACAAGATCCGGAGGAGGCCCTATCCAGCTCCTAAAGAGCAGGCCGACGAGATTGAGCGACAGATACAAGAATGTATCGACGCTGGCCTAGTCCTGGAGTACAAGGACGGGGACTACCCCCTACACTGCAGCCCCTGTTTCCTGGTGGCTAAACCTGGGTCTACAGCCAAATGGCTGGTAGTGGACTACGGAGAGCTGAACAAGAAGACGCTGAACCACTCAGGGTCCATTCCCAATATGGAGTCTACCCTGGAGAAGATAGCCTCCTGCCGCTACAAGACCAAGATGGACAAGCGAAGCGGATTCTGGCAAGTGGACCTGACGCCCAACGCACAGGAACTACTGGCCTTCATCACCCCTCAGGGGAGGGTGTTCAAGTGGAAGGTTATGCCGTTTGCTGTGGCTAACGCACCCGCTCTATTCCAAGAGCTGATGAACAAGATCTTATTTATCCTACGAAGGAGACCTAAGGTGCAGGAGCTCATATCCCGTGGTGCCCAGATGGAGGCTCACATCGACGATGTATGCCTCGGGACCAATACCCAGGAGGATCACCTATTCCTCTTGGGTGAGTTCTTTGCGGTCTGCCAGGAGAACCACACACGACTCAAGCTGGAGAAGTGAGAGTTCATGCAGGAGACCATGCAGTACCTGGGGTTTGACGTTGGCTATGGGTGGTGGACCCCAGCGGCCTCTAAGGCCAAACCCCTGATGGATGCCAAGGTACGACACGAAGACCCCAAGAAAGGACTTCATGATGTACGCAGTTTCATTGGGGCGTGCAACTTCTATCGCCGCCACATCAAGAACTTCACCTACACCAGCGCCGTTCTGACGGAGTTGATCAAGAAGAGTACTACTTGGCGCTGGGAGCAACAAGCGTTTGACGAGCTCAAAGACAAGGTAGCCAACGCTAAGTGCATGGGCGTGCCTAGAACACAAGGGGAGATTATCCTGGTGACTGACGCCAGCAATGTGGGCGGTGGTGGAACGTTGTTCCAATGGCAAGCACTAGAGAAGGAGGAGTTCGACTCGGCCATTTCCCAATGGGGGACGGAAGGTCTCAACCGAGATGGAACTCTCAAGCACAGCTACCCTGACGACAAGTGGGTCCTAGTACCTCTGGGCCACTGGAACTGGAAGTGGAACCAGGCCAGGGGGAACTACTCCACCTATGAGCAGGAATTGCTCGCGGGTATGCTGGTGCTATCCTCACAAGCACGACTGTTGGGGAGTAACCCTGTGGTCTGGCTGTGTGACCAAGAACCGGTCCGCAGTTTCCAGAAGGGTCCCCCACCTGAGAAGGCCAAGCTACGGCGCTGGTGGACCTACCTCAGTAAACTACGGCTGACGGTACACCATATCCAGGGAGTGAAGAACGAGTGTGCCGACTACATCAGCCGAAACAACTTCGACGCCCTGATTGGTGCCCGGTCTGAAGCGCTGGCTAAGGAGGCGTTCAGCCGTATGGACGTCCACCTGGACCTCAACACGACGATGATACGCCCCCTGGATGGACTCCAACAATCGGAGTACCTGAAGGAGTTCGGGGATATCTACAAGCGCCTGGAGAAACGCCTTGAACCCCTCCTGGTCAACCAAGACCAGCGGAAGAGGGACAAGAGCTACCTATGGCACGAGGACCGTATCGTGGTGCCTAGTGACCGAGTCCCAGCGCTGCTGAAGTGGACCCATGAGTCCAGTGGTCATGTGGGTGCTGACCGCACCCTGAGGCTGTTCAAGCAGTGGTTCCACACTACGTGGACTGACGACCAACTGCGGAAAACCCTCCAGCCTATCGTGGACAAGTGCCCGTGCAGGTCCTGTAAACCAGGGGATATCAGGGACAGAGGTCTCTACTCGACCCTGCCCATCCCTCACTGTGCTAACAGTGTTCTATACGTGGACTACACAGAGATGCCGAAGTTCGAGGGCTACGACTTCGCCCTCGTGGTAACCTGTGGGTTGACCAGGTTTACCAGGGTGTTCCCATGTACCAAGCACATTACCGGGGAGGAGACTATCAAGATACTCCTGGAGGAGTGGTTTTGTGTCTATGAGGCGCCCAAGGAGATCAACTTCGATGAGGATGTACGAGTACGCTCAGATACTGGCTGGTACAAGAGGGTCCTGAGATCCCTCAATGTCCAGGTGTCTACGGTGATTCCCTACTCTCACACGAGCAACCCCCTATGTGAGCGACAGATACGTGTCCTGAAGGAGAACGTACGGATATGGTGCAAAACTGAACGCACCAGAGACTGGGTGAGACTACTCCCCGTCATATCCTTGATGATGAACTCCCAAGAGAGCTCTGCTACTGGCTACTCGCCCCATGAGCTATTCCTCGGGCGCCCGGCATGGTTCCTACATGCTCCCTATCCAGAGGACACCCATTCTTCTGTGGGTGAATGGGTCCAAGAGCAACAAGCGAAGGTGGACAAGGCCAAGGCTATGCTCCAGAGAGTGAGGGAGCGTCAGTGGAACAAGAAGAACAAGCACCGAGTACCGGCCACCTACCAAGAGGGGGACCGGGTGCTGGTGCACCACAGTCGACTACCCGCCTGGCCACGCTCTACCAGCGATGACCCATACTTCGGGCCGTACAAGATTCTATCAGTGGATGGACACCGTATCACCATGCGGTGTTCTCCCCGTCTAGGGGGGACCCTGGTGTGCGCTGCTCAACACCTGAAGCGCTACTATGATCCTGAAGACCTCTGTGGGGAGGAGTGGGAGCTGAACGACGAGGAAATCGCCGCTCTGGACCTACAAGGGGCTGCCAGCCCTATGGAAGTTGAAGGTGAACTCGCCGACATGAACGCCGAGGAGATGGCTAAGGAGGGCTTCTACCTGGTGAAGTCTGTCCTACGCCACCGCTATCGCCAGGGTTGGCGCTTCCTCACCCTCTGGGAAGGGTTTGGAGTCGAAGAAGCCACCTGGGAGCCCTTCTCTGCATTTGTTCTACCTGAGGGACGCCTAAACTCACTTCTGGTTGACTACTTGTCCCAGAACAACCTTGGTGAGTTGCTGAGGCTCGCTGAGACGCTTGCCTCCAAGACTAAAGCCAGGGACTGAACGTTACCCTTACCTGCCAAAGCGTATGTGTGAGTGTGCTTTTGCTAAGGTCCTGACAGCAAGCCGCAGAAGTGGTGTCCTAATTATACCCAAGTCTGCACGCTTGCTAAACCTGGAGGGTTGGCTTATTGATGCCACGGGGTACGCCCCGGGTCTCCCCTCCCCTAAGCGCCCAATTTCTGTGCTGGCGCAAAACCTTTGGGGAATACCCAGCGTACTAATCCAGGTATTGTTTTCCCTACCTATCTGTCTACTACAGGGAGGGGTGGCCAAAAGCTATGAAGGCATGAAAACGCCGTTTTGCTAAGTGGCCAAAACACTGACCTAACCACTGCGACAGCCCACCAACCCTGCTAAAATTGCAGGAAACGGGTGGGACAGTGACACACGCACTACAGGTCCTACACACCCTACAGTGGCACCATCCTGGTGGGCGAGCACTGGGGCAACTGGCTCAAGCCCCCACTCAGGACTACCACTCCTACACGCACACTCTACTTGGTGTTGTTGAAGAACATGTCGTTGGTCCTAGCGACCCTCCTGTGAAATGACAAGAGAACACAGCGCTGCTAAGCAACTGTGGCCTAACAGGGGACGCCACAACGCGTTTCCCCTGCTAGGGCTTGGAGGGAAGAGGTGCTCTTGCGTGCACGGCGCAGATGTCGATGGAGTCGGACTCCCTGCTCTGCCACAGGCAGAGGGGAGTTACTTGTTTGTGTGATCTGCGCCCTTGTTTAGCAGGGCATAAAAAAAAATGGTATGCTGCTGCACCAATCACCCTACCTGCCCACCTCTGAAGCAAAGGCAAATGAAGAGGCGTTTGCGGCGGAGGAACCAAGCCACACTCCCCGTATTATACGGTTCTCAGTGTGACGTATAATACACTGTCCGCAAACACGCTGAAGAATCAGCTACCTTTGTCAAGCAAGCAAGCGTTAAGGGACTCCTCGGGTTCTCTTAAAGAACGTACCAAGGAGCCCCTGGGTAGCCTAAACAAGATTTACCGTGCGCACTTCGCGTGGCCTACCCTTTAATGCGTGTGTGAATGCGCGAGCATGCACTTGTAGCGTGGGCAAACCTGCCCATCTCAACCTCAATCACGAACTCCACCAGGGGGTGGCCCCGCCCGGGCTTACTCACCTTACCTACCGCTGGAAAGAGAGAGCAAGTGAGGGGCGCACGCGAAGAACGTTGCTATGCACTTGTGTGTATGTCTAATCACCCTGATCTGACCGCTAATCATCTGCAATCTTTCTAATCAATCCCTCTATCGTGTCCTATCGTTGTTAGCGCTGCTACAAGACTCGTTCACGGAGACATGAGACGAGCAATGTGTATGCGGCATACGAGACGAGCATACCTGTAGTTTATACCTGATTCATTGAAGTCTTTTCGTTCATTTTCGAATTCTTGAATTTTTGATTCTTCTAATAGTGTGGGTGGAATCTGTATGTTTATCTATTAATGTGTGTCTCGTCATTTTCAAGACTACGTGAGACATACGTTTATAATTCCATTATTTCTTCATTTTCTGGCGCTTCGCTAGGAGCCGCTCCTGCGCGCCGCCATTTTATGCGTATCAATTTCTGGATTTAAAAAATCCAGAGATGACTATAATTTTTATAAAAATGTGCTTCTGATGCAGAATTGAATTCTGCTCAGGTGTGTTGTTTCAGAAAAATTCTAGGCCGTCATTTGACGGATTTTGGTGTCGTCGCTTCGTTTTTGCGTGGATTCGTCCATAAGTCTCCCATTCCTGCCTCTGCAGATACCCACGCGCAGCTTCGCTGAGTAGGCCGTGTTCGGGCCGAAGCGCAGCAGCCTGGAGAGACTGAGCAGAACCCAAGACCCCACCAAGGGGCAATTTAATTTTTTTTGAGACTCCCTTCGCCCTAAGACAGGTCACAGGTCGCCAGCAGGTTTACGAGAACCCATGCGAGTGTGTATATTGTGTCTTGCGTTGGGTTTGTGTCGACGCTGCGTCTTGGAGGGAGGGATGCATATGCACATGTTTTGGCATGCTCCCAAACTAACCCAACCAAGCCACAGGAGCCCCGGCAGCGCCATGAGCGCTGAGTCTTCTGTAGAAAATGTTACAAACAGAGCAGCAAAAGAGCGCCAGCCATGGTGAGCGCCCATTTTTCTGTGTGAAGGAAGCTATAGGTATTTTAAAGTAGATGTGGAAACCAAGGAAAGGCCAAGAAAAATTCCCTTTTTCCTAAAATGCGACAGTGGTGGCCACCCCAGCACAAGGGGGGAGTAAGAAAAAGTGCTTTTCCATTGCTTTGAGGCATACTCTAGTTGTATTAGAGATGCACTGAGCATCCAGGCATTTCTATCTTAGTATTGGTCCCACCAAAACTGGTGATAACACATTTTGACCTATGGAACCAAACACCCAATCAGGATATGGAGTGGACCCCTTAATCCCCTTTCAAATTGAGGCAATTCATCTTTTCCTGAGTTGACTGAGCACTGACATATCCAAGGCAGAGCCTATGAATTTAGCTATGTTTTTCCATGAATTCTTAGCTATCCTAGTGGTATGCACCCTAGGGGGCTGGGCACCTCTTTTTGAGAGGTCCTGGGTTCAATTCCTGGTCAGCCTAGCTGGGTAGGAAGATCCCATGTGACATGGCAGTGACCTCATCGCCACATGCCCTGCCACCTCAGCACATATGGGACCCAAAACAAAGAGTGCACATCTCCTGAGATGGCACTATGGAGATAGAGTGACCATGGGGCAGTTTTCCAACTCTTTTCCAAAACATTTTAGCTATCTTTGTGAATATGCATTCCGATTTGACCTGAGTTGCAGTTTCTGTGAATATCCAATCATCTTTCACTGTTTACACTGCAGCCCTTCATGCTTTGATCCTGATTCTCTTCTCTTTGCATACTATTGGCTTGGGCTATCCTGGATTGACTTGGATTTACTGTATTTCAACAATCAAAAGCTTTTCATCTCCAAAGACAAGCAGCAGGAAACCCTGCACCAACAGCAAGCAGCAGGAGAGACAAAAACACAGTGCTGAAACCACTATAAACTTTTCTGATGGGGGAAGAGTTGACTTTGGAGTTGTGATGGTGCATCCATGTGTTGAGGGATTCAAGGCGGTTATGGAGAGAGATGAGCTGGGGTTTATTGAGTGCACGGTAAAAAATATTAGAATTCGGGATTTTGTAGATGTTGATGGGATTGGTGGCGATGGCTTTATAAGTGGAGATGGGTCGGTGATCAGTGACGTTGTCCGGGTCGTTCATATGTGTGCTGTTAGGCTGGAAGAGGGAAATAAAAGGAGTTGAGGCCAAGTAAGTAAGTAAGGGCGGCCGCGTCCGCAGCCTCATCTGACATCTCTTTGTTTGTTTTACATCGTAGCCGCCTCTGGCGGGAAGGAGAGCTCTCCACCATCAGTTCCCCTGGCGACCCCTGTCTCACCTCACGGCCGAGAACTTCAACCAGGTTCCCTTGGGGCATGACTGGCGGTAAGCTCCCTTCAGTCGCTGCCCTCACGGTTTCAGCTCCTTCCGGTCATCCTTTGAAGGATCCCCCGGCCTTCCCCCCCTAGCACAGCCTTTTGGGCGCCTGCAGGCGGGTTTCCTGTGGATAGCCCTCGCCGACAGGGGAGCATTTCTCTCTGTCAACCACATTCCACCACTCCCCATCCCTCACGGGTTGGAGTACCCACTCGACTCCCGGATGCACTTGGGTGTCGTCCATCCACGGCTGGAGGCCAGGGGGCGACCCTTTCCACGTTCCCCTTGGTCCCGCTCACGCGTGAACCTACGTGTACTCAGGCCATTGACCCGGGGATCTCAAGGTCAACCCTCACCCCTGCGGACACCTCACAGCCGTCCCGGAGTTCAGGGCATTTTCCCGACTTCCCGTGGTCAGGTTCCCCATTGTGAGCCCATGGTTCACCACTCCATGGCCACTGGTTTCCCAATCCCACGGGGCTGTTGCGTGGCGCTTTCAGTCTCCCTGCCCATCCAATGTCCCATTCCCCTTTGCCTCATCCCGGCACCGGCCCGTTCCCAGCGTCCCATGGACTCCCTACCCCTCCAGGCCGTTGTGCGGCCCTAGCCACACGCCCTTCCCCGCCCCGTCCCCTTGTCCCATCATCCCGTGTTTATACCCCACCGGGTCGCCAGCAACCCTGTGGCACAGGCCCGCTGGATCCTCATCCATCCGGGGACCGTTTCGTGCACCTAGCACGGGTCGCACCCTTGCCGCCCTTTTCCCCTGTGCCGTGGCCCCAGTATCCCCTGGGCTGTTGTGCGGCCCCATCCCATCACTCATCCCGTGTTTATACCCCACCGGGCCGCCAGCAACCCTGTGGCGCGGGCCCACTGGATCCTCATCCATCCGGGGACCGTTTTGTGCGCCTAGCATGGGTCGCTCCCCTCCCGCCCCCGCCCCTCACTCCTCTGCCGCCTCCCATAGCACACAGGTTGGGCCGTGCTCCACTCCGCCCCGGATGCTCCAATCCGGGGCGTCTTTTTGTCGTTTTCTCTCCGTTGCCTCGGACGCTCCAGTCCGTGGCACCGGGTTCTCCCCCGGACGATCCAGTCCCAGGGCTTGGGCCGTGCTCCACTCCGCCCCGGATGCTCCCATCCAGGGCGTCTTTTTGTCGTATTCTCTCCTCTGCCTCGGACGCTCCAGTCCGTGGCACCGGGTTCACCCCCGGACGATCCAGTGCGGGGGCTAGTGCCGTGCTTCATTCCGCCCCGGTTGCTCCAATCCGGGGCGTCTTTTTATCGTATTCTCTCCGTTGCCTCGGATGCTCCAGTCCTTGGCTCCGGGTTCTCCCCCGGACAATCCAGTCCGGGGGCTAGTGCCGTGCTTCATTCCGCCCCGGTTGCTCCAATCAGGGGCGTCTTTTTAACGTATTCTCTCCGTTGCCTCGGATGCTCCATTCCGTGGCACCTAGTTCACCCCCGGACAATCTAGTCCGCGGGCTAGTGCCGTGCTTCATTCCGCCCCGGTTGCTCCATTCCGGGGCGTCTTTTTAACGTATTCTCTCCGTTGCCTCGGATGCTCCTGTCCGTTGCGCCGGGTTCACCCCCGGACGATCCAGTCCGGGGGCTTGGGCCGTGCTCCACTGCGCCCCGGATGCTCCAATCCGGGGCGTCTTTATGTCGTATTCTCTCCGTTGCCTCAGACGCTCCAGTCCGTGGCGCCGGGTTCACCCCCTGAAGATCCAGTCCGGGGGCTGTGCCGTGCTTCATTCCGCCCCGGTTGCTCCAATCCGGGGCGTCTTTTTATCGTATTCTCTCCGTTGCCTCGGATGCTCCAGTCCGTGGCACCTGGTTCACCCCCGGACGATCCAGTCCAGGGGCTAGTGCCGTGCTTCATTCCGCCCCGGTTGCTCCAATCCGGGGCGTCTTTTTAACGTATTCTCTCCGTTGCCTCGGATGCTCCAGTCCGTGGCACCTGGTTCACTCCCGGACGATCTAGTCCGCGGGCTAGTGCCGTGCTTCATTCCGCCCCGGTTGCTCCGTTCCGGGGCGTCTTTTTAACGTATTCTCTCCGTTGCCTCGGATTCTCCAGTCCGTGGCACCGGGTTCTCCCCCGGACGATCCAGTCCGGGGGCTTGGGCCATGCTCCACTCCGCCCCGGATGCTCCAATCCAGGTCGTCTATTTGACGTATTCTCTCCGTTGCCTCGGACGCTCCAGTCCGTGGCACCGGGTTCACCCCCGGACGATCCAGTCCGGGGGCTAGTGCCGTGCTTCATTCCGCCCCGGTTGCTCCAATCCGGGGCGTCTTTTTATCGTATTCTCTCCGTTGCCTCGGATGCTCCAGTCCGTGGCAACGGGTTCCCCCCCAGACGATCCAGTCTGAGGGCTTGGGCCGTGCTCCACTCCGCCCCGGATGCTCCGATCCGGGGCATCTTTTTTCTCGTAATCTCTCCGTTGCCTCGGACGCTCCAGTCCGTGGCACCGGGTTCACCCCCGGAAGATCCAGTCCGGGGTCTTGTGCCTTGCTTCATTTCGCCCCGGTTGCTCCATTCCGGGGTGTCTTTTTATCGTAGTCTCTCCGTTGCCTCGGATGCTCCAGTCCGTGGCTCCGGGTTCTCCCCCGGACGATCCAGTCCGGGGGCTTGGGCCGTGCTCCTCCCCCGCTCCCCCCCGCTCCGCTGTCCTTGGCACCTTGTCCCGTGCCGCGGTTCGTCGTGTGTTGTGCGCGCTTCCCGGGTTCGCGGCACCCGGTGGCCGTTGTGGCTTGGCACCTGTCCTCGTCCCGTGGTTGTGGCCGGCGGCGTGCCTATCTGGCGTGCCTCGTGGCCCCGCGTTGGTGCGCCGCTCCTCGTCCGGTCCGGTCGCTCTCGGTGCTCTGGTCGGCTTTCCCGTCGCCGGTGTGCCTTCCCCCAGCCCGGGGGCTGTCGCCCCCGGCTTTACTGGGTGGCTGCGCGGGGCACGTTGAGGCCGGGCCGAGAACCGGGCTCATGTGCCTGCCGCTGGCCCCTGCCGAGGCAAGGGCGCTGGGCGCGCTCCGCGTCGTACCCGTTCGGAGCCCCGCGATGGGGTTGTCCCTGGCGTGTCCCTCCGGCTTCGGTCTTGGGCTGCGTGCGCTGCGGTGGTTTGCCGTGTGGACCCGGTCACTGACGCGTCCGCTTTTCCGTACCGTCCGTCTTGCGACGGGGGACTCGGCCGGTGCACCGGGGCTGTTTCGTGTGGACGCCAACACCGCCCATTTCCGGTCGGAGGACGCCACGCCCGGGTCCCGCGCGTGTGTGCGTGTGCGTGCCCTGCTTGGCCGGGTTGGGCGGGCTGGCCTCCTGGGCGCGTTCTGGTGCGCCTCACCTTTCATTTGGCCGTTCTTGGTTCGCTCTTTGCTTGTTCGGCCCCCTCCAGGCTGCGGTTGCCCTGTTTGTGGTTGTTGTTGGTTTTTTTTTGTTTTCCTTTCTCCCCTCCTCGTTGCGCCTTCGTTGTGTTGTGCTTTGCGTGTTTTCCGGCCCCGGGTGCCTTGGGCCTTGGCGTCTTATCCCCCCCCCCTTCTTTTGTTTTTTTTTTGGCCCCCCCCCCTTGTTGCCTCTGGCGTTTCCTGCTTTCCTGGGGCCTCTGCGCCCCCCTTTTTTTTTCTGGTTTTTCCTTTTTCCGTTTTTGTTTTTTTTTTTGCCGGTTGTGCGGTGCGAGGGGGGTTTGTGTGTCTTTGGCCGTCTGGTGTGCCCGCGTGTGCCTCGGTGGTACTTCCCTGTCGTTGCTCACCGTGCGCTGGTTGGTGTTGCGTGGTGTTCTCTGTTGGGCCTGGCTGTCCTCTGCTATCTCCTGGTGGGTCTTGGTGTCGTGCTTCGGTGGTGCTGTCCTTGTCTGGCCGCGTGGCTCGCCGCCCTGTTGTTCGGCGTGGTGTGTCTTGGTGTTCCACTGCCCTGTGTTGTGTTCTGTCGCGCTTTGCTGTCGTGTGGTGGTGTGCTGTCGTGCTCTGCCGTTTGTTTGCGTCGTTGCCTGCGCCCGTTGTTTGTTTCTTGCCGCTGCGCGTCTGCTGTGTGTGTTCTCGGGTGTCGTGCTGTGTGTTCCCTGTCCTCTCTGCCCTGTGCGGTGCTGTGCTGCGCTGTGCTGATGCCCTTTCATTGTGCTGTGCGCGTCGTCTGCGCTGTTTCTGGCGGCTGGTGTTGTTGGTTCCTGGTGTCGCTGCCTTTTGTTGGGGGTCTGCTGGTGGCTCTGGTTGCCCGGCGTTGTCGTTTGGTGGTGTGTGTCGGCTTGGGTGCCCGTGTCTGGTCTGGCCGTCGCTCGGCGTCTTCCCTGTGGTGTCCTGCTCCCCTGTGCTGTGTCCTGTGGCGCTCTGCTGCCTTGTGGTGCTGTGCTGTGGTGCCCTGTCTTCTTTTTTTTTTTTTCCTTGCTGGTGGCGCTGGTTTCCTGTTGTTCCCTGTTGGTTCTGGGCTCCGGGCCGGTTCCGGGTCGTTTCTGTTTCTGTGCTCTGCCCGTGCGGTGCTGTGCTGGTGTGCCTGCGTCGTTGCTCTCTGTTCGGTGCTCTCTCCCCCTTGCGGGGCTGGCTGGTGTTTTGTGTTGTTGCCTGCTGTGTTTGTGTGTTTGCTGTTTGGCCGCGCTGTCCTCTGTTGTCTCCTGGTGGGTCCTGGTGGCTCCTGGTGTCGTGTCTCGGAGGCGTGCTGTGGCGTGTCCCTGGGTGCTGTGCTGCGCCCTGTTTCTGCGCGTTGTGCCGCCTGGCGTTGCGTTGTTGTGCGCTGTGTTGTTTCGTTTTG
Source organism: Eutreptiella sp. 'Long Island Sound 2002' (assembly GCA_964036045.1). Classification (NCBI taxonomy): domain Eukaryota; phylum Euglenozoa; class Euglenophyceae; order Eutreptiales; family Eutreptiaceae; genus Eutreptiella; species Eutreptiella sp. 'Long Island Sound 2002'. The sequence continues at coordinate 67,632,085 of OZ038383.1, read as the reverse complement.
CTCCGTTCGGTGCTGCCGCGTGCTGTGTTGTGTCCTGGGGCGCTGTTCGTCGTCTTGGGGTCCTGTAGCGTCTGGCGCCGTGTTTTGTCTTGTCCCCTCGCGCTGTGTGTGTTTTGCTGTGGCGTGTCGCTGCGTGGTGTTGTTCGCCGTTGTGCTTTGTGCCGTGTGCGCCCTGGGGTGTCGTGTTGTGCGTTTTCTGTCGTCTCTGCCCTGTGCGGTGTTGCTGTGTGGCCCGCTCTCCCTCGGTGCCCTGCTCCCCTTTGCTGTGCCCTGTGGTGCTGTGCTGCCGCGTGGTGCCGTGGTGTCCTGTCCTGCCGCCTTGTTGGGTTTGTTTCTTGCGTGGGTGTGGTTGTACCTACTTGAAAAACCGCTGCAAAATTTCGTAAAATATTTTTTCCTTCTTTTTTTTTTTGGCTTTTGAAGAAAAAAATTATACACGACCCAACAGACTCGCGTGCAGCAAGACCATGTACGCTGCAGTGTCTTACGTGCTACCCGTCGTTCTTGATGTTCTCGGCCTTGTTCTTGTGCGTGGCGGCGTGGAGCGTGTCCATTGCTAAGGGTTGACCGCGTTCCCCCAGGGCCGCCGCCTGAGCTGCAGGGCAAGGGGAGTGATGGGCACGAGGGTGTGGAGGGAGGTGCATGGAGAAGAAGAAGAAAAAGGCGGCAGGGCGCGACGTCAGGGGTCGTGGCGAGTTATGAAAAGTTTTCGAGTTTTACGCGCTGCTCGTGACGCGTTTTTCTTTGCGCCTATAGCGAGTTAGACAACGGAAGGGACGGCTTTAGGGTCCTCTATGTGGAAGAGGTAGAGGTTGGTTTGGTCAAAGCCAGGAGCTTTTGTGGGCCCAGCTCGGGCGAGGATGAAGTGAAAGTAATATTGTGTGAAAATAGGCAGCTGGCAATTTTGAGGGATTTTACGGAAATGTGCCATGTGAGAGTCGATGAGTTGGGGTTCCACGTGGAATTCCCGTGGTCCACCCAATTGCTCAAGAGTTTGTCCCATGATGCGGCAGAGGTCTGTGTGGTTGGTGGAGAGAGAGCCGGATTGGTTGTAAAGAGAGATGGGGGCAGAGGAGGTGGTGTTGTGGATGTTGCGAAGGGCTTGTTTGATGTTTTTGCCACCGAAGAGTGAGTGATGGAGGCGGTTCTGCAATTTTTTTTGCTTTTTTTGTTTCCAATTGTGAATGACATTCTTCAATTTTTTGGTCGTAGAAGCGTTGAAGGAGGAGTTGTTGGGACAGAGGACAGCAGAGGTAAATTTTTTATCCATGCAGGTTGGTTTGTGGGGTTTGCCCTGGCCTGTGGTTGATTTGTAAGCATTAACCAAAGAGGAGAAGGTGTGCTCGGCAAGTAGAGCGAGTTTTTCGATGGGGGAAGAGTCGACTTCGGAGTTGTGATGGTGCATCCATGTGTTGAGGGGTTCAAGGCGGTTATGGAAAGAGATGAGCTGGGGTTTATTGAGTGCACGGTAAAAAATGTTAGAATTCGGGATTTTGTAGATGTTGATGGGATTGGTGGGGATGGCTATATAAGTGGAGATGGGTCGGTGATCAGTGACATTGTCCGAGTCGTTAATATGTGTGCTGTTAGGCTGGAAGAGGGAAATAAAAGGAGTTGAGGCCAAGACCAAGTGGATACGCAACTGAGAATTAGGAAGACGAGAATTTTTGGGTCTCGTTTATTGCTTGGTGTGTGGGTTGTTGGAACGCAATAAGTCGGTGAAGTTGGGGGTGGTCGTGGGGTCGAGGGGGTGGATTTGATCTCAAGCGAGCGCTATTTTTTTGGGTGGCGGATGTTGTCGGTATCTAAGAAGGGTTGAAGGTGCTTGTTGAAGTCGCCGGTAAGAATGTGGTATGGGTTGTGACGCTGGAGTTTGGTGATAGTGGAAGCGAGTTGTTGTTGGGTGGAGGTGATGTGGGACTTGTAAACGTTAAGAATGAAAAAGGGGGGGAAGCCAGGAAGGGTGATTTCGATGATGTGCAATAGGGTTGGCTTTCCCCCTTTGGGTTACCCCCCATGACATCGGTCCCAAGACCGATCCAAGCCCCCCACACACACAACATACCCTTGGGGTGGGATGCAGTAGATCCTGGGGGTGCTGGATTATTCTTTTTCTGGCCTGGTGCGCGCGCGACACAAATCGCGATCGGGCGTGAGCCTACTGAGTTTTTATTTTCCAATTCTGATTTCTGTGGGTCTGAATTTACGGGATCGTGGGAGTCTGTGGTTTTAGACCCATACAATTTGATTGGTGCTCTTGGTTTGGTGTGAGGGGCTGATTTTGCCGTTCACACATGTTAGAGGTCCGACACACACGAATCTTTGTCGCCGTAGCGTTGCTCGTGGTGTAGAGTACTCAATTGTGTCGCTTTGGTATTAGTAAAAAACTGAGTGTCTATTTGTTGTGCTCTTGTTTGTATGTTTACTTATCTATTTCATAGATAAGCACAAGATGACATTATGTTATCAATAATTCAGAAGTGGATTTGAATTTGGCCTTTGCGGTATACCTCGTGACCTCCATTGTGCATTGGGTGCATTAGGGAACCTTGGTGGATTTTATTTTGCAAAAGTGGGGCGTGTGTGTCACTTCACCAATAACACCACCACAAATAGACACCAAGATAACAATCTTGTGCCCATCGGTGTGACGAGACACGTCCCCTTGGGGTTTATCAAGGCTTTGGACATTTCAAGAAGGGTGCTTGCTTTCTATTTCTTTTGCAATGAGCAAATCGGTGGAATATCACGACGAACAAGCCTCACAATCCATTGATTGTCACGATGCATCGATTACAACGAAGGTAATCACGGAGAAAGGTCGGCAATTTGATTCGTCTATGGAGGCACTACTCGATGCCCTACACGACCAGGACGTGACGCCGACTCAACACGCTTCGGTTGACAAATCCAGGAGTCGATCAAATCGACGGGTGTCGTTTGGAGAGTATAAGAAGCTTGTGCAACGTGTTGAAAAATTGGAACAAGACCCAATGGAGAGCGAACTTGATAAGGCCATTTCTTGCACTTCCCCCAACCCATGGCGGGCGACCTATTTAATTCGAAAAAATTATTTTCCTGAACCCACTTCCTATTTCGAGGTCGCTCGACTCGAATTTGCATGAGTTCGAATTCATTTCGACCTCTATTGCACACATTTTTATGCTTTTTGTTGGCCTATTTTTGCCTTTTTGGCCATTTTGCATGTGTGCACATTATGCATGTTCCCCCAAGTGCTACAGGTGAGGTTGTTGAGTTCGAAAAAATGTTTTTCCAACACCCACACCCTATTTCGAGGTCGCTCGACTCGAATTTGCATGAGTTCGAATTTATTTCGACCTCTATTGCACACATTTTTATGATTTTTGTTGGCCTATTTTTCCCTTTTTGGCCATTTTGCATGCGTGCACATTGTGTGTGTACCCCCAAGTCACACAACAAGTTGTGTAGACTTTGAATAATTACGAGGTGTGTACCCCCACCCTATTTGAGAGTCACTCGAGTCAAATGTGTTTGAGTTTTAATTTTTTTCGAATTTTATTGCATACTTTTTTGCGGCTTTGTTTTGGTCATTTTTGACATATTTGGCCCTTTGTGACACTTCTTCACGTGTCACTTCCCCCAAACTATTTTGGGTTGGGAAACTAAGCCCAAATAAATTCGACAAAGGGGCACAGACCCTATTTCGAATATGCCCCACTCGAATATGCATGATTTCGAATTTATTTCGAACTCCATTGTACATATTTTGAGGCTTTGTTTTGGCCATTTTTGACATTTTTGGCCAATATCAACATGTATTGATATGCCACACACCCCAATCTTTTTTGGAGTGGTGCACCAAGCCCAAAAAAATTTGAAAAGGGATCATGCACCCTATTTCGAATGTGCTGGACACAATTATGCACATGGTTCGAATTCATATGAGTGCATTCACCCATTTTTTAATGATTGTTTTAGTCACGTTTTGGCACTTTTTGATCAATATTTGGGCCATAGTGACCAAACTAACATATCAAGGTATCCATTGCCCCTATTTTGAGAATGCCGGTCGCGATAAGAATAGTCGTGAGGCTTGAAAGAATGCGAATGACCCTTCAATTTCGATTTTTGTGTTAATTTCACATGCTTTCTCCTTGCCCAACCTACTCACCGCATACACTCTTTGTGATTTTTTCCTCAACCTACTACATGCTCAAGGAGAGGGTTTTTTGTATCAACAAGGACTGTATATTAGATGGTGACACCTTGGTTGAAGCCTTGTATGTACATGTGGGAGTGTGGTATGTGTTTGGACCTAACCTTTCCCTTATGCTTGTGTGTGTGGGATGAGGGGAGAGTAGAGTCCATGAAAAGTCAAGTCCCGCCAGTAAATTGAAGAAGACCAACTTAAATGTGGCATCCCAAATCCCAAGAGGATGGGCCCTACTTGCCAAAGATAGGAGGAAAAAATAGAGACAAACAGGAGGTCTCGCGAGACATGTGTTTGCCCCGCCTAATCTTCTTGTGAGATGTCATTTAAGCTTGATGGCCCTCTTCCTGTTTGCCTTCTCTGCATATGTCCAGCACCGAGCACGGGGCTTGGTGACTGCACGGCGCGTTCGGGGAACGCCCACAACCTCCATTCCTACGGGGACCGGTGCTAGATGGACCATTCCTGGTGTCCCCCCGTTGAAGCCGATCTACGGGCACCTGACGTGCGGTATATGCCGGTTACAGGTGGTCATTCACCCCTCCTACACGTGAGCTGTCTGTTGAACAGGGTCAGGGGATCCGCTGCACTTCGGCCGTGATGTGATGTGGAGCCGCCGACACACAAACAAATCAAGTCTTGGGTGTGCATTGAGCTTGTCTGGTTTGGTGTTTTCCTGTCCCCCCTAACCACCCATGTGTCCTACGCTCTTCTGCTTGGTCACATCCACACCAACATGTATGGCTGTAGTTCCATACCAGCCCAGAGAGAGCCATGGCCCATCCTCACGGCCATAAAAGATATGAGGTTATGTGAGTTGTTGTCTTTTGGGTCCTAAGGGCCCGGGAGGGCAGGTGCGGGCCACGTGAGCTGTCTGTAGGAGCTAGGGAGCCCACTGCACTTCGGCCGTGAGCTGTACCCCCCCCCCCCCATGACGAGCGGTCAATATTTTTTTCCCTCACTGGGTACCGCCGCAGCAGGCCCCCGCCAAGACGGCCCACGCCACCGTCTTAGGGGCAAGGGGCTCGCCGGAATGTGCAGTGGTGAGCCCTATGGCGAGATGCAGCGTGTAGGTGAACAAGACCCCCCCACCCGAACCTTGCTTGGTGTGCCGTTGAGCCGAGAGTGAGTCTTGTGGCCGGTACCCCCCCCCCCCATGGTATGCAACTGAAGGTAGTACTGCTGTGTGAGCTCTGCTTTCTGCCACGTCCATTTTGGTTGCCGACGGGTAGTCAAGTGCGGCGACGAGGGCGATGGCGGTAGGGTTGAGTTGGGCCCCCATGTGTGACCTGCGGCAGATATCCCGCCAGGAGAAGGCCACGTGGTGTTCAGCTTCCGCGGGCCCAAAACACCCCATATATTCAGGTGCAGTGGTCGCTAAGGATGTGAAGGCGTACTTGGGGTAGCACTGGGAGGGTGTGTAAGGAGGGTACACCTGCGGGTTGTGTTGCTGATTCCTGATTTTTGGCTTTTCTGGTGTTCCTGACGCCTGGAGTGCTGAATTTCTGTCACTCTGGACTCCTGGGGTCCTGAATTCTGTGACTCCTTGCTTTTGTGCTTGCCTGATGGCTGAATTTCTGTCTTTTTGTCTGAACTTCTGCCCTGTAGGGACCCAAGTGGTGCCGAGGCACCTGCGGTCTTGAACCCGCCCCACCACACCCACAACCACGCCCACAAAGGGACACGTAACCCCCCCACATCACTGTTTGTGGTGAGCCAATCCTATATGGTTCTGGTTTCAGCCCAAACTTAGGGTTGCACCCTAAGTTCGGTCTTGGGAGGGGAGTGCAATAGGGTTGGCTTTCCCCCTTTGGGTTACCCCCCAGGACATCGGTGCCAAGACCGATCCAAGCCCCCCACACACACCACATACCATTGGGGTGGGATGCAGTAGATCCTAGGGGTGCTGAATTACTCCTTTTCTGGCCTGGTGCGCGCGCGACATAAATCGCGATCGGGCGTGAGCCTACTGAGTTTTTGTTTTCCAATTGTGATTTCTGTGGGTCTGAATTTACGGGATCGTGGATTTCTGTGGTTTTAGACCCATACAATTTGATTGGTGCTCTTGGCTTGGTGTGAGGGGCTGATTTTGCCGTTCACACATGTTAGAGGTCCGACACACACGAATCTTTGTCGCCGTAGCGTTGCTCGTGGTGTAGAGTACTCAATTGTGTCGCTTTGGTATTAGTAAAAAACTGAGTGTCTATTTGTTGTGCTCTTGTTTGTATGTTTACTTATCTATTTCATAGATAAGCACAAGATGACATTATGTTATCAATATTTCAGAAGTGGATTTGAATTTGGCCTTTGCGGTATACCTCGTGACCTCCATTGTGCATTGGGTGCATTCGGGAACCTTGGTGTATATTGTTTTGCAAAAGTGGGGCGTGTGTGTCACTTCACCAATATCACCAACACAAATAGACACCAAGATAACATGATGATGAGGGTGCCATGTGTGTTAGGGTGTTTCACTTGTTTGGAGAAAGTGCTGAGGTAATTGGGGGGAATGTTGGTAACTCCATGGGTGTTGTCTGGAGCCGTGTTGCAGTACATAGTGAGATTGAGAGATGAGTCGAGTTGGGGAATGGAGGGGAGTTCCTGAAGGCAAAGGATGTCTGTTTCTTGGTGAAAGTGAGACAAAATGATTGCTTCAATGTTGTCAAGATTTTTTGCTGTGTTGTGGGTGGTTTGTTTAAGTCTGGTCTTGGAAAGGATAGAATGTGTGAGTTTTGGGGTTCTTTTGTGTTTGAGTATTTGTATGGTGGGTGGGGGAGGGCCGAAGTGAGTGCGAGGAATTTCTGTAAGCGAGTCAGAGCAGTGATTGCTAGTCATCCTTTTTGTTGTGTAAGGGGTGATGAGTTAAAGTGAGGGAAGTTGGGTCGCCGATCCGGTTAGTAGGAGGATTGATGAAGTGCATTGGGTGAGGTGAGGATGAGTTGCGATGAGAGACTGGGGTGTGGAATGGTGTTGCGAGTGATGTGTTAGTGTTTGGGGAAAAGGCGGGGGAAAAATGTGGGACATATATGGTAACCCCTGACTCTTCTACAAATACCTAGGCGCTTACTTCTTCAACTCACAGCAAAACCACAACATGCTCTCTCTTGTCAACAACACCATCACCACCTTCTTCAACAACCTTGCCTCTTTTCGTCTCACTCACACCGAGATCATCAAGCTCCTGAACAGTCAAGTCATCCCCATCCTCACTTACCGCCTCATTTACAACTCCCTCCCCCCCTCCGACATTAGCACACTGGACTCAAAAATATGGACTTACATTGCAAAACAAGGCAAACTCTCCCTCCGCACCGCAAACAAAACTAAATAGTCCCCCCGGCATACATATCACCAAACTCTCCGACCAAATCCTCACTCAAATGATGAACCACACAATTCGCTATCTCCATGATGAGGGCCCCCACCTAACCAACACTCTCTTTCTCAATGCCCTCACTAAAGACACCAAGAAGCCAACCTCATCCAAACCATCACCTCCGCCTCATGTTACCACCTCAACCTGACTTGTCACAACATCCCAAACTGCCACCCCACTGAACTTTCCAAAGTCCCGCCCCTCACCACCATTCAAGTTGCCTTCGACTGCTTCACTACCCCATCCCCCCCCCACACTACCTCCTATCACCGAACCGCCACCCACACTACCCCCATAAAAAAATGGGTCACCGGCACCATCCAATACCACCATAAGTCCCACACCTCCGCTCACTTTGGTGACACACCCATGCTTCTTCGCTCGCACCACCAATTCAAATTACCTACCCATCCTCCCAAGAACTTCGCACACTTAATCACCCTCCCCAATGCCCCCCTAAACCTCAAGCCCCACTCCCGATTCCCCTACCCCTACGTCCATCACATCTCTACCAACCAATACCTTCTCTACACCACACATTATAACATCCCCAAACCCAACCCGAAACAACTCGATTATTGCGAGTGTCACGATCTCCTTCATGCTTTAACCCTCCATCCCAATGCCACCTTGTGCTATTCCGATGGCTCGGACGACCCGAACAACAACAACCCCTCCGGTTCAGCAATCGTGTTCGTCCCCAACTCACACTCCGACATCTTTCTTACCGCCACCCCGCCCATCAAAGGCTCCTACCCCGGCAGAATCCACGCCATCATCATCTCTCTCCTCTACCCCCACATCCAACTATTTCCCCAACCGCTCATATACGCTATCGACATTCTCACCACATGCTCCAATCTCAGCCTCCTCTAATCCTCCTCCACATGCCCTTTCAATTCCAACAACAACTCCTTTTGCTCTTGATACCTCCTCCTTTGGCACCTTCTTCATCAAACAAACCTCACTTGGATTAAAGGCAATGCCGACTTCGAAGGCAACGAAGTTGCCGACACGGTCTCTAAATGCATCTCCTCCCATATCCACATCCCTGCCAATCAACTCACTCCCCCCGATTGCATTACCATCCTCTATTACAACACCCCCTTACCCGGCAAAGTCACCTCCAAACATACCAAACTCCTACAAGCAACACACACACACAACAATATCCACCTCTCGCTCAGCACCACCTTTTTTCTCACCTCCTCTTTTTTTTCTCGCTTAATTTTAAATGGGTGAATGGTTTTTTTAGTTGTGTAGGCTACTCTCCTGACTACAAGTTAAAGGATTATACTTGCCCCTTTGTCACAACAACCACCCACTTGACCCCATCTCCTTCACCGCCTCATGTCTCTCTTCAAAAGCCACTCACCTCCGCCAACTCATCAATAACACTTGGTCGCCGCCCACCCGCCTTACCATCAACAATTGGTATCACACCGCCACCCCGGGAGAAAAACGCCACTACATTCGCACCCTTATCCCCACATCCCTCAGCAACGCTCTCCGCTGTCCACCAGGCAACATATCCTACTCTTCACACAAGTCACCGTTACTCTGTGACCTCAAGTCCCGCACCAAACCACTCAGCTCCGTTCTACTCAGACTCTGCCAATGGTTCCAAGACAACCCCATACCCAAACTGGATTCCCTTGTCCCTACCTGCAACAGGAACCCTTGGGACACCCCTCTCTCGGACTATAGCACATCTTCTGCCCAACCAGTCAAACATTCGTGCCCCCATTTTCCCACTACACCTCCCACCAACAAAAAACCATTTTTCCACCGTAACACACTCCCCAAACGCAAATCCAAAAAAGACAATCTCATCCATCTCACTTACCCCACCTCGACCACACACCAATTCAGCAACACATTCAACATCATCCCCCTTCCACGCACCTCCACCACTAGACACCAATCTTCGTTCTTTAATTTCTAATCACCCTGCCCGATCACCCCTAGTCTCCTCCAACACAATTATCACCAGAATAAGAAAACGTCACTGCCATGTCTTTCTTTGAGAGCTTGATCCAGGCCAAGCCCCCCTTCAAACCCTTTTGTTGATGCTAAGACATACTGAAGTATTCTTATCTCTCTTTTGAAGCTTAAAGTACACTTTCTCAAGGTAAATAGGGTTATAACCCTAGCCCCCCATGAAGTTCACCCCTACCACTCAACTGAGCGGAGGTATCTTCCTTCATGGAGGTTATACCGAAATGAAGTAGGCATTTCGTACCTAAGGCCTTGGAGGTTAAGTCTAGTGGTCTCCCACCCCAAGACCCCTATACTCAACTGTTTGTACCACTTATTGTGGTTCTACTTTTTAACTGTTTCTGCATTCAGTTGCTTGGCCAAGTCATATTTTGTGTCTGGCCCAACTCCTTTGCTCCACATTCCTAACCAACTCCATTTCATCCAAATGACTGCACATGAATTGCTTGTGGCTAATTGGGAGGCAAGAGTCATGCCAGTTTTCACATAAAAATCATTTGCCTTATCTATGTGTGATTGAATCTTTGTACTTAAGCCTGCTTTGTCTATCTGCAGCCTTTCTGTGATACACTGGATTTCAAAACTATTCATTGATTCGATCCACATCCTGTTTTTGCTCTACTTGTTGCTTTGGTTTGGTTTTCCAACATCAAAACTTGTAGGATTTCATCAAAACTACTAGGGCACTAATCAAGGACATCTTTCTGGTAGCAGAGGCAACCCTTGTGAATTCTTCGAACCGACTCTGAGAAGTACACAAGCCAAAACCAGAAACAATATGTGCACACCATCAGTACAACTGTCTGCCAGGACCTGGCCAATTCGGAGTGTACAAGTTCAACTTGACAACAGTGGGCCCATCTCAATGAGTGAGCCCAAGCTCAGAGCTGCTTCTGGGTCTCAAGAACATCCAGTTCACAGAAGGGCGGAACAAGAAGCGCCCAGAGAAGAAACACCAATACCCTTAATCACTGAGGCCTTAGCGTCCCGTGGTGACAGTCTGCAAAACCTTCACCGAAGAGTTGCAGTATCCATCTCCCGTTCCGCCTGCCCAGCTTCTTCGTGTACAGCTACAGCAGCTGAAGGACCTGAGGAACAATACCAATTCAGAAGGAGAATGGACTTGTATCTTCTCCAGGAGGAGTACTACAAATGCGGCCGAGGGGAAGATGGAGAAGAACCACTCGAAGCCTTGGGATCCCCACCATACACGGACATGGGTTCCTGCCCTTACTCCGTCCCACCAACGGACCTGGCGGACACTGTGTCCCTGCCCAGGCGACCGAGAGAGCCAGCATGGCGTCCAAAGCTGCCAATCACTAGCAGGAGCCCTGAGGTGTGCCCAGCTTATGTGGAGGAGTCCCATTCCCCAGGGCCTACCTATGGCGCCTTGGACCGTACGGCCGAACTACTGGCCAAACTACTGTCTGGGCCCGAAGACCCAGATGTGACAGCCCTGTCTGAGGCTGTCCAAGCAGCATTGGGTATCACTGAACCCTTACCCAAGCAGGCGCTGGCCTCACCCTCTCCTGGATTGAGCACGCTTGCTGAAGATCTCAAACGATCAAGGTTGGCAAGGTTGCTACCCAAGGTCACTTGCCCCAGCCCTTTTCTTCCTTGCGCTAGGACAGTCCCCATCGCTGAACTACAGGAGGTGCCTGTGACAGAGACTGAGAAAAGGGGGTAACAGCCCTGGCACCCCTCGCCGGCGTACCTCCCCACCCTTCAGGCCCAACCCCAGCGGGTGCCAAGAGTGGCAGACCAATTGCCCAGGCGAACATCCAGCTGGAACCGCCGGAGTTCGACCCGAAAAATCTGCCCGAATGGGCAGAAGAATTTGCTGAGTTTCTTTTGCTTACCGGCCATTCCCATGTGGATGTGGCCACTAAAGGTTCACTGTTAAAACGCTCATGCAAAAGGGAATTTTTGCAAAAACAGGTTAAGCAGATTGTGAAAACCTGTTCAACATGGGCCGAGGTTCACCAGGGAGAAGACTTTCCCGGTCTATGAGACTGACCTCAGTGTACGCACACAGATTGAGGAGCTCCCTATGCTCCCTGAATTTCCTTCCGCTGCGGGAGTCTCTGAATATGTGTGCGACCTGGAGTATCGGTTCTCACGAATGAACGTGCGTTCCTATGGGGCCACAGAACCCCACCTGTGGCTCATGAGTAAGATCCCCCTACGTACGTGGGATCATTGCCGCACCACCTCTGAGAGGAAGAGTCGGACCCACACGTACGACAACCTTGTGGACCTGCTGATCGACGTTGCCCTTGAGAGGGAGAATGACTCCCATATGGAAAAATTCCTCAAGAAACACCTGGGTCGAGGTGGCACCCCTACCCCCGAACGTGGCGAAGGGAAAGGGCCTTAAAATCCCGCTAACGCCAACCATGGTGGTGGTAAAGGTAGGGGTAACCTGCGTGCAATGAATGAGGTTAAACCTGAAACAGGTACACCCCCACTCTTCTACTGTAAGCCTGTCGATGACAAGGGGGGACCTTGTCATGCCCCTGACTGCGACCTCCGCAGTGGTTGTATGCTGCAAATGAAACAACAGCAGCACACCAAAGATGGGAAAACAGTGACCCATCAGGACCATTTCAGGTGTACCATCACCTGTGGTTACTGTGGCAAACGTCGTCACTACGAGGACGAATGTCACATAAAAAAAGGTCGGAGTGACAAACACAAACGGCAGGAGGCCGAACGCCAGAAGACCCAAACACCCTCCAAAACTCCCCAGAATGGGGATAAGGGTGGTAAAGGAGGAGGGAAAGGAGGTGGCAAGGCTAGAACCCCCAACACCCAGAGGCGCTCATCAGCGCCCGCTACTTCTCCCTCTCCTGCCGGTGTTGACCCCAAGAAGCGCCCACAGGGGGATAAAGCCTCCCCTGAAGGGCGAATTCCAAGAAGAGGCAACTGGTCTGGATGGCGAAGTCCCTCATGGCTGCAGGGGTGGATGTCAAATTCCCTGTCGAGGAGTAGGGGGGCGGCTCCGAAGAGGAGGACTTGGTTTTCTGGATCCTCGTGAAAATCGGGGATCAATTTTTTCGAGCAGTGCTTGACACCGGCGCAACACTCTCTATAGTGGCCCAGCGCCTGCTAAAGACTTTCAAGAAAGCTAAGACAGTGGCCATAAGAGTAGGGGATGGGCGTACCATCCATTCCTTGGGGGCTGTCGATGTGACTATTTGTCTTGGCGACGAAACTGTGACCCAACACTGCAGAGTGTTGGACACTGACGCCTTTGACATCGTCATTGGCACGGACTTCCTGCGAAGAATCCCCCAGGTAAAAATGTTGTCTCTCCAACGCCCTTATTCTCTGCACTGCGACTTTGGCAGTGGGCTCTTCTCCGTATCTTTGGAGCTGTCAGGACGAAAAGAGTCTGGGCTGCGCTATGCAGCCAAGACTAACTATGGTACTGAAAACTACCAATTGGCTCGTCACGTTCTTGAAAATGGACTGGCGGCCATTCAGGTATCCCTGGATGAGATCCACGTGGAATCGTTCGCGAGCCAACAAAAGCACGTCATGCAGTTGTATTGCTCGAACTATTTGAATAACGCTTACCGTTTCTTCTGGAAAGCAATGGGCCTAGCATATGCTAACCCTCCCTTCTCCCTGCTCGCGAAGGTTCTAACCGAAATCGCTTATGAGGGAGGAAGGGTTGTTATGTGCACCCCTGACTGGGGTTGTTCAGGTGAACACGCTTATTGGCGCCGTGTGCTTGACCGAATGACTGTGGGAAGAGTGCAACTCCCCGACGGTCCCATTTTGTGCCTGACGATTCACACACAGCTATGCAGGCCCCTGAGTGGGCCAGCCCCTTATCAATTGTCGATGGATCCCTCAACCCTGTACCCCTGAGTGATCTGGATCAGGTGCTACTGAAAGAGGTCATGGCCGAAAATCGTGGCCTGACCCTTTCTGATATTCAAAAGCGATCTCCTGAGCACCTATCTGCCACACTTACAGGGTGTGAATCCCCCGATGGCGATTTGGAACCTGCTGCTGTAAAGGAGGATGCTGACGACCAACTGTCTGAGATCACCAGCACTATTCCTCCTGTTGATCCCAGCTGTGTTGGACTCAAACACAGTGCCTTCCTGGCCCAGCTGTTGCCGGAGGGCGTAGACCTAGAGTCGACCTCAGAACCAACTTCCTCTGTTGCGAAACCGGTGCTGCACATGCAGCATACTCACTCAGGTGAACCCATGGCTCAGAGTCCTGATGCTCTAGCACGGCCCGCTTCTAATAACATGCCACTGTCTGAGCGTGACACTCAGGAACTCCGACGGTTGTTGTACCTGAAAGGCCGAAGGTATTGAGCGCCAAGAACGGGTGCAATACCTCAGACAGACCTGGAAATCCTCCATCTGGTCTGAGGAGGACAATGATTCCTACACGCTGCCTGACCCTGAGACACTCCTAGTGTATTCTCTGCACTATCGGCAGCAATACCCCCCTGAGTGGGATGATGGCTCAGTACCTGCCGAAACTGCTGATCGGCAGAAAAAGAAAGAGCATGGTAAGAGCAACCTCCATGCTGAGGAGGATTTCCTGCAGAAAATCGAGAGTCTAAACCTTGACCCCCGACTGAAGAAACTGCTCCTAACCTATGATGAGGTGTTCGGCGCCCTGCCGCCTCCCCTGTCCTGTAAAAAACTGGTCCAGATGGACCTGAAACTGAGACCTGAATTTGAGTAGACGCGAGTGAAACGTCGTCCCTACCCCGCTGCTGAGGAACAGGTTGCAGAAATCGAGCGCCAGATCCAGGAATGTATTGATGCTGGCCTCGTGTAGGAATATAAGAAGGGGGACTACCCCCATCGTTGCAGTCCCTGTTTTCCCAGTTGCTAAACCAGGATTGACTGCCCTGCAATTGGTTGTTGACTATGGTGAGGTCAACAAGAAAACCGAAAACCACTCAGGGAGCATTCCCAACATGGAAAACACCCTGGAGCGTATTGCCAAATGCCGGTACACGGCCAAAATGGACAAACGCAGTGGTTTCTGGCAGGTTGACCTAAGGGCCGCAGCTCAGGAACTGCTGGCTTTTTTTACCCCTGAGGGTCGTGTGTTTAAATGGAAGGTCATGCCTTTGGGGTGGCTAGCGCCCCGGCATTTTTCCAGGAACTGATGAACAAAATTTGGTACATACTGAGGCGCAGGCCCCTAGTACAGGAGTTGATTTCCCGAGGGGCAGAAATGGGGGCCCACATCCATGACGTGAGTTTGGGTACCAATACTCAAGAGGACCATGTCCTTCTCCTCCGTGAATTTTTCATTGTTTGTCAGGAAAACCATCTGCAAATCAAACTCCAAAAATGTGAGTTCATTAAACAGAAGATGGAATATTTGGGTTTCCACGTGGGGTATGGCTGGTGGAAACCAGCCGCGTCTAAGATGCAGCCCCTACATGACATGCAGATTCGCGATGACCCTAAGAAGGGTCTACACGACGTGAGGAGTTTTGTGGGCGCCTGTAACTTCTATAGGCGACACATCCACAATTTTACCTACTCCTCTGCCCCTCTCACTGACCTAATCAAGAAACCTACTCCCTGGAGGTGGACCGCCAGAGAGAAGGAGTGTTTCCAGGAGTTGAAGAAGAAAATTGCCTCCTCCACCTGCCTGGGAGTACCGCGCCCCAAGGGCGCGAAAGTCCTGATCACTGATGCCAGTGATGTAGGGGCGGGTGGAACGATACACCAATGGCAGGAGCTTAACCCAGCTGAACTAACCCACTGCCATTATCATACTAGCGGACGGAACCGTGATGGCTCCTTGAAGCACGACTATCCTTCCAGTGAGTGGCGGCTTGTGTCACTGGGACACTGGAACTGGAAGTGGAACCAAGCCCGTTCCAATTACAGCACCTACGACCAGGAACTCCTGGCCGGTATGTTGGTGCTCACATCACAGTCCCAACTATTGGGATCTAATCCTATTGTCTGGCTCTGTGACCAAGAAACGGTGAAGTCTTTTCGGAAGGACCCATCACCAGAGAAAGGGAAACTAAAACGGTGGCGGATTTACCTGAGCCAGCTCAGGTTGACAGTCCATCATATCCCTGGTATAAAAAATGAACTGTCTGACTTTACATCGCGCAACAACTTCGATACGCTTATTGGTGAGAGCTCTGAAGCAATCGCCAAAGAGGCTTTCCAGCGTATGGATGTCCAGCTTGACCTGTCCATCCGGACTGCTGGAATCCTCGAGGGTTGGAGCCTAACTGACTATAAGTCAGAGTATAAAGAAATTCTGTAGACCGTCAGCACTGGTCTTGAACCCCGTGTCATTGACGGGCACCAGTGGTGTAAAAACAACCAGTACCTCTTCTACGAGGGCCCTATTGTCGTGCCTGAGGCCCGACTTGATGGGTGCCTACAGTGGTCTCATCTCAGCTCAGGTCACACTAGCGCTAATCGCTCAGTGCACTTCTTCCGTCAGTGTTTCTACTCTGGTCTAACCCTGACTGAACTGTGGTCCCGTATGCAGACCATTATGGATGCTTGTGGCTATCATGCCAGCAAGCAGAGGGACAGTAGGGATAGGGGACTGATTTCCAGCTTACCCATACCCTATTGTACTAACTCTCTTCTCTACGTGGATTTCATCCACGGCCTACCTCGCTTCGGCGGCTATGATAGTTGCCTAGTGGTCACCTGTTGCCTGTCCCGCTTCACCCGTGTGTTCCCTTGCAATACGAAAATCACAGGTGAGCAGACTGTGAAAATGTTGGTCGAACAATGGTACGAACCACATGGAGCACCTACGCAGGTGCACTCTGATGAGGATGTACGCATCCGCGATGACACTGGATGGTACAAACGAGTGCTGAATGCCCTCAACGTTGAGGTAACAACAGGTGTGCCCTATACCCACACGTCTAACCCTCTTTGTGAGAGACAAAACCGTGTGGTGGAACAGAACCTGAGAATTTTGACAAAACAGGAACGTACCAAAGACAGAGTACGCCTAGTGCCCTTGGCAGTGCTGAACATGAACTCCAAGAGGAGCTCTTCTACGAGTTTCACCCCCCAACGAGCTGTTTCATGGAGGACGACCGGCTTGGTTCTTCAAAACCCCCTTTCCCAGGGACTTCAAGAGCCCTGTTGGGGATTGGCGGGAACACAAGCAGTCTATGGCTAACCAGGCTGGGACTAACCTGAGACATATCCGTGACCGTGAACTGAGCCAACGCAATCGCCTACGGCGACCTGCCAGCTTCAAGGTTGGTGACCTTGTTTTGGTACACCATGCACGCCTACCCTCCTGGCCTCGTAACTGCCTACAGTACCCTTATTTTGGGCCCTGTTGTATCATCAGGATAGATGGATCTAGTATCCATGTCAGGTGCAGTCCACGTCTAGCTTGTGAACTACTTTGTGCGGCTAAGCAGTTGAGGCACTATCACTGCCCTGTCGATTTGTCCTGGGATGAGTGGCCACTCAGCGACAGTGAGGTCGAGCGTATCGACCTAGAGAATGCTGCCAGCCCAGAGGAGGCAGACGAACTCGAAGAGATGACTGCCAATGAGATGGCAGTCAATGGTAGTTGTTGCTGTTATGCTGACATGCAGTGGTTTTGCATGTGCAAGACTCATTTTGCATATTACGATTCGTTGATGGTAGTTAGGCGGTACGGTGCAGCCAGTTGTCTGCTGTGCATATGTCAGTAAACTGATTGCTGCTTTTTTTGAACCCTCAACTGAAGGTACAGCACACAGCAATGATTTGATTTTCGAATGTGCATCGTGCAGCTGTGCAGATTGCTGTGCAGCTCTGCAGCTGTGTAGGTGGTACGGTGCAGCCAGTTGTCTGCTCTGCATATGTCAGTAAACTGATTACAGCTGTTCTTGAACCCTGAACTGAAGGTACAGCACACAGCAACAATTTGAAGCTCGAATGTGCATCGTGCAGCTGTATGATTTTTTTAGTGAAATGTTTGTTATGAAAAGTTGGGGTATTGACGAGCATATCACATTATAACTGCATGGTGCAAGACAAAAAGCACAAGGACAATGTGAATCTTGTGTAGATCAGGGTCAATCTATGTTGTCTACATACATTGCAATGGTTTCCATTTTGTATTGTGTTGGACAAGTAAGTAATTCATTTCTCCACACAAATTGAGTTTTTGTTTTGCCCGAAATATTCGATGTGCATGACATGTTGGCACTCAAAATGAGCCATGCGTCAACTCTTAGTATGAAAGATAGGCAAAAACCACAAAATTTTCAAAACAAGCTTAATACACAACAAAGATGTGTCAATTTTGTCAACCATTTGGATAGAATCCGGGTCTTGGCCACTTTGTGCCCGGTAAAATCAAAGGTGCTACATGGTTGCAGGTATTGCCCGCCACGAGTATAAACAGGGCTGGAAACTCCTAACCCTGTGGGACAGATATGGGCTATCTGAGGCGACCTGGGAACCCATGTCCGCCTTTATACAGCCGGATGGGAGTATCAACCCCATCTTTCGCTCCTACCCCGTTGGGAACAGCGAGGGACAGCCACTAACCCGTGCTGAGACTCTGTCCCAACGGAAGAAGAAAACCTAATCTCCTTGTGCCTATCTATTTACTGTGCCTAACCGAACTGAGGATGTTTCAAGCTTCAGGAGGCGGTGGTATACCCCAGACATCCCCTCCTCCCGTTAACAGTCTCCTTCAGGCCACTCCTGCAGGAGTATTGGCTCCCCCCGGAGGTACACTTCCCCCGCACCAAGGAAGAAGCAACACTGAGGATCGTCGGAACACCACCAGGCCGCTTATCTTGTTTGCAGCGCAATGGTCGGTGCGTCCGATTGCCCCAGCCTGCCACCACACATTCTCCGCACAGTGTAGTACCAAGAACGCGCCCACGCGCTGGACTAGGTACCCGTTGGGTCGGTTCAGTCCGGGCTGCCCACCTCCATACGACCACCTCACCTCCGGATCACCTGAACACGCTGGCCTACGTGAACAGATTCCCCTCTGATTGAGACTCACAGTTGAGGCCCTTTACTCGCAACCCCCTCTGTTTTTGAACCTCCCAGGGGCGGTGAGCACTCTTGTGCTGACAGCTGGGCCTACTCAGTGTGTGCCAGGACAGGTTCAGGACTCCTGTAGAGCTCGAGTTACGGTGAATGTACTAACTCCCACCCTCAATCGGGCTCGGCACTCCAGACACCTACACATCCGCTGCTTGCGGAGCACTGTTCCCGCCCTGGCTGTGCCCTGCAGTCCCATGCTTATGGTTACCAGCGTGAACCAGATGGCCGCTTATCAGGTTTGCAGCCACCCCAAGTATGTGCCTTGTTGACCATGTGGTGCATGAGAACTGCCCTGGTGGTATGACCTTGGGGAGCCAACGAAGAACGGTGGCTTTCTACTCAAGGGGGGGATTACAAGCAAGGTGTTATGAAGCAAGGTGTGTCCACCCTCCTTGGGGACAAGCGTGCCCACAGTTAGGACCCCTGACTGGTCCAGACCCATGGGGTTCTACCCTTCCTTACAGGGTTTACCATACCCCTAAGTGTGCTACGTAGGTCTGTATGTGTCTCACTTCTGCCTCCGGCGTGGCTCCCGGAGACCGGGCTTCGCTGACGTAGGACCGAAGGTTCTAATCAGGTACTATTACAACTCCTATGGCGCCCAGTCTCTGTGCTGCCGCCTATCCTTGGGGGAAGACGGCAAAAGCCCTACCTACTAGAGGGGAGGGGTGGCCAAGTGTGCTAAGGGCATACAAAATGCCCATTTATCTAAAGGCCAAAAGCTAACGCACTCCCTTGCCCACGTGGAAAAGCACGCGGGACAGAAGACAACACTACACTACACTCACTGACGCCAGCACCAGTCTTCCAAGGCAGGGTGAGCGCTCAGCACTTGCACTCATCACCTGCCAGGCTTGCTGACCCTAACACCTACACACGCTACTTGGTGTTCATGACAATGAAGTCTCGGGTCCTATTGACCCTCCTGTGAAATAACAAGAGAAAACAGCGCTACTAAGCGACTGTGGCCTAACAGGCACGCCACTACGTGTTTCCCTGTCAGCACTTGGGGGGAAGGAGCGCCCTTTTTGCGTGCACAGCGAGTATGCTGATCAAGTCGGAGCGCCCTCGCCACTCCAGGCTGAGGCACAGTTTTTTGTTTGTGATCTGCGCGGCACGTTTTAGCACGGCAAGGAACTGCACCAATCACCCTCATCTGCCCACCTGTAAAGCAAAGGCCAATGAACAAGGTAAGTGGCTGAGGAACCAAGACAGCCTCCACGTATTGTACGCTTCTCAGGCTGCCCTATAATACGCTGTCCACTTACCCTGTTACAAGCAAGCAAGCTTCACGAACTCCACCTGTTCTCTCAAAGAACGTAGGGTGGAGCCCCTGGGTAACCTAAACAAAGTTTTACCGTGCGCAACACCCATGGCCTACCCTTTAATGCGCCATATGCATGCACAGGTATGCACAGGTTTTCCAGTCACACATTGTTTCTCCTAATCTAACCCACCACAACAAATCATAACTTGACTCAACCAGGAGGTGAGCTCCTCTTGGGCTTACCTACCTTACTCACCACGCATCATGTGAATGCCGAAGGTAACACGAACACAATACAACCCTAAGCGTTTGAACAACCCTACAGCGAATTATAAACAACCCTAATCGATTAACACACTGTGTGTCATGCATGCTTTTCTTATCTTGTTTCCTGCAGAAAAAAGAGATGGAATGGCGCACTACACAGCGCAAAACAAGCCTAAGTGTTTTAAGCAACGCTATTTTAACGCTGCGGCAACACAAACACGAGCAAGCACTTTCTTTTCTGCCCTGTGGAGAGAGCAGAAGGGTGGATTGGGGCACAGGGAAAGCGACACAACGTATGAATGCCTGAATTAGGCATATGCATCGCGAGCACAGCGCATACTCTAACCCTACGTGCACGCTGCGTGCTCCATTTGCTTCGCATACCTTTCATCTCAGTTTTGACCTGTGCAGAGCAAAGGAAGTAAGCACCCGAACCCCCAACAAACACAGCGGTGACAACCCTAGCGTTTTAACGAAGCAACCAACACGAACGCAATGCATGCGTGTGAAATGACACTGACATACCTGAGAGGTGGGTTGTCCACCTGCTCTGTGGTGTGAGTTGCTGTGCAATCCTTTTTCCCAAACTTTGTAAAATTTTTGATGCAACTATGCATGAATTTCTTTTAAAAATTTAAAAACTACGGCTCATACCTTCTTTTTCTAGAGCCGTTTACGCTTGCGCAACTCTTTTTCTGGAGTCCGCTTCTGTTGCGCTTGTCGACGACTTTAGATTTTAGTCTAAAAATGACGGTTTGTAACGTCATTTTGTCAATTTTTAGCAATTGGACTTCCTAAATCGCTACGCCTTTCGCGAAACCACAGGATTCACTCCCTGTTGGTTCCATTTTCTATTTTTTTCAGCTCCTGGAGATTTGTGCCCTCCATTGGGAGTATTGCTCTGCCCTGGCCCTTGGTCGGGACATTTACTAAAACGGTGTTTATACAGCGATAGCCCTCCGCATTAGAGCGTTCGACTGTACCCTAGTGAGCAAGGATGTGTGCTCTAGGGAGGGAGTCCTGGGTTCAAACCCCACTACCCCCAAATTTTTACCAAACGTTTTCGCCGCACGCTGGCGACTTTTGAGGAATGCCCCGTCGAAGGGACATCATTCACGGTACATTACACTGTTTTTCGAGGGTACCTACAGTGTGATGGGCTTCTATGAACTGATGAGGATGTTTTTAGTTGGTTTAGTGCATTTTCTGAGGGAATTTTGGGGAAATTTGAGCCTTTCCCCTTGGTCCTACCAGCTTGATCGACTAGTACTCCAGGGGGAAGTAAGAAAAAGTCACTGCCATGTCTCTCTTTGAGGGCTTGATCCAGGCCAAGCCCCCCTTAAAACCCTTTTGTTGATGCTAAGACATACTTAAGTATTTTCATCTCTCTTTTGAAGCTTAAAGTACACTTTCTCAAGGTAACTAGGGCTATAACCCTAGCCCCCCATGAAGTTCACCCCTTCAACCATTTTCCCACCGTAACACACTCCCCAAACTCAAACCCAAAAAAGACAATCTCATCCATCTCACTTACCCCACCTCGACCAAACACCAATTCAGCAACACATTCAACATCATCCCCCCTCCCCGCACCTCCGGCACTAGACACCAATCTTCGTCCTTCAATTTCTAATCACCGTGCCCCATCACCCCTAGTCTCCTCGAAGCACTTACCACCAGAGTTAGAAAAAGTCACTGCCATCTCTTTCTTGGAGGGCTTGATCCAGGCCAAGCCCCCTTAAAACCCTTTTGTTGATGCTAAGACATACTTAAGTATTTTTATCTCTCTTTTGAAGCTTAAAGTGCACTTTCTCAAGGTAACTAGGGTTATCACCCTAGCCCCCCATGAAGTTCACCCCTACCACTCAACTGAGCGGAGGTATCTTCCTTCATGGAGGTTATACCGAAAAAAAGTAGGCATTTCATGCCTAAGGCCTTGGAGGTTAAGCCTAGTGGTCCCCCACCCAAAAACCCCTATACTCAACTGTTTCTACCACTTATTGTGGTTCTACCTTTTAACTGTTTCTGACTTCAGTTGCTTGGCCAAGTCATATTCTTTGTCTGGCCAAACTCGTTTGCCCCAAATTCCTAACGAACTCCATTTCATCCAAATGAGTGCACATGAAGTGCTTGAGGCTAATTGGGAGGCAAGAGTCATGCCAGTTTTCACATAAAAATCATTTGTTTTATCCTTTTGTGATTGAATCTTTGTACTGAGGCCTGCTTTGTCTATCTGCATCCCTTCTGTGATACACTGGATTTCAAAACTATTCAATGATTCGATCCACATCTTATTCTTGCTCTACTTGCTGCTTTGGTTTGGTCTTCAAACATCAAAACTTGTAGGATTTCATCAAAACTACTACGGCACTAATCAAGGACATCTTTCTACCGGCACCACACCCATTCGTCCACTCAACTGCCACTAGGCGAACAGATCTGGACTTTAACGCCACGCACCAAAACCCCGTCCCGAGGACTGCAAACACCAGCCTCCTTCTGCTGACGCCTGCCTCTCTCTTCTGATACGCCCGTCGTTTACCCTCCACACCACACCCCCCACCCCCTGACACATGCCTCCCATCCCCTCTCGGTCGAATCTCTTCCATCTTTTCTGACACCACCATCCATACCCAAGACCCCAAACCGCAGACCACTGCCCACCCGTCGTCTCACACCTACCCCATACCACTGTCTTCAGCTCCCTGTCTCCAAGCCGCCTGTCTTCTGTTGCCTGACCCAAGACACCTCTCTCTCACACCCATCTGTCCCCCCCAACACACAACCTACATTCTCTTCTACGCCACTGTCACTTCACACCCCCCCCCACTTTTCCCCCTACCTCCCAGCCACCCCCCCCCCACGTCGCTCTGTTCTCGTTGCCTGCTCCGGAGGTGTGTTTCAGCCCTTCAGACCTTCTCCCTCAGCACTAGTCTCTGATATTTTTTTTTCTTTATGCACGTTTCCATTTTTTTTGTCGCGAGCACCAGTGGTTTTGATGTGCTTCGTCACTTTTGCCTGATCTTCTAGACTGAATCATTCCTTCATATATCCATTCATTGCTATACTCTCTCCTTCATTTGCTTGTTTCTATTTTTTTCATTGAGTGCATTAGTACACCTATCCCATTGCACACTGCTTGCCTCGGCATGCAATTGTGCACCCAGACCCTCCCCTGGCCTATGGTGCATCAGTGCAATGCTATCAGCACCCTGGGTGTGGGATTTTGTGTACAATAGCCTCTGTCTTTGGTGAACTTGGGCTCGCCATGAAGACTCTGCCCGTGGTCAGGCCGCTCTGGTGCAATGCTTCCGGCGGGGGACCGCCATGCCTTAAAAAAAAGCGCAAATAAACGTTACATGACGGTGTATATGGCTATTGTGTCTTCTGCTTGTGTGATGCGGTCCAATGCCCTTCCTCCCGCTTATAGAAGATGCATGAAAACCTATTGATATTCTGAGACCTTCCGCGTGCCACTTGGTTTTTCAAAAGATGTCGTAAAGACAACTATTCCTTTGCCGCCCTGCTCCTTGTATGTTTTTGCAGGCGGAACCGCCTTTGCCCAAATGCACCACACTTTTAGCGCGAGTTTCACTTTAGTCGCAGGGTAAACTAGCTCTACAGTTTGCCCCTGGCCGCCAATTGAACTATTCTTTTGGCTTTCACCTTGCGCTATGGCTGCGTGCGTGCTACATAGAGAAAGGAGCTCCGTGCTTTTTTCAGTTGCATGGCGTTTCATGTTTCTCCCGATAGGGAGGTAGATAGCACTTATCGCCGCTGTTTTTGAAAACCTCGTGACATAATGAACCCTTCCGACCTTTCATCTCCTCATTCATCTTGTAGAAAATAAAAAAACTCTCAAAAAGGGGGGGGAAGAACCCTAAAAAGGGAAAAGGTAAACCCGCGGGGCTTTGGCACTATACCTCTAGTAGACAGAACGCCCTCCGACCACCGCCAACGAGGACGCGAAACTCCCCTTTTGGTGTGAAAAAAACCTCTTACTATAAAAATCACCCCAAAATGGTGGAACCGCCCCCCTCCGGGGACGAAAATGCATCCCAGCTAATCATCTTCAAAAAATGAAGCTGTGGGCCACAAACCCAACTTCTCCGTCGACCTTTTATGCAAATTGGCCTTTAGTCTCCATTTCAAACTTCTTCTCTCCAGCGAAATGCATTTGTGTACATCTATCTTGTTGTTAACCCGCCAGCCCGCGTTCACTGAGCCACAAACTGCTTTTGGATTTCTTTGCCTCAAAGTTCACTCCTTTGTACAGCAGCGAGCATCACAATGCCATAGGCGGATCTCCTGCGTAAATGTTGCTCTTAATTCATGTACTTTTTACCTTATTTTGGGTTCGTGTTGCTTGTGGTAGATTCTCTACGAGGTCAACTTGCCATAGGCAAGCGAATCACCTCGCAGCGGTTGTTAGATCAAAGCCAGGCAGGCGCATATAGGGGAAAACGCCACATACCCCCCCTTTTTGAGCCTTTTTGCGGCTCTTCGCATACCCTACCCCAAGGGGTTGAATTGTTAGTTTAACCCCTTGTAAAATCATTATTTTGTCCAATAAACGCATCCTCCAATGAGTTTTTGTCCAGGCCCCCCTAGACCCCCCCGAGTTGCAACCCACTGTTTTGAGGTTTTGAGGGAGGTGGGGTGGGGTGGGGGTTGGGGGGGTCAAAAAATGACCCCCCCTTTTGTGGGTCAAGAATCATCAATCGTTTGGTTTTTTTTTCCATTTTGAGCCAAAAAAGTGTTTCCGGGTCCCGACTCCATGGGGTTTGTATGGGACGGAGTGGGACGAGCGCTTATGCACTTGCTTATGCACTTCAGCTTATGCACTTTTCAGCCATTTTTTTTATTTTGACGGTTTTGGCGACCTTGGTGACTCCGTGGTACCCACTCTAAAGGGTGTGAGCGGAGATGTTATGAATTAGGAGAATTAGAATCAAGTATGATTACTGATTCACATAGAGATGGGCGATACCGGCTCCCATCGTCCCCTAGGTTGACAGCCCCCGAGCCCTAAGTACGGCTATATACAACCATACCCAGCCTAAATTGTGCCATAAAACAAACAGAGAACAGATCTTGCGAGAAGGGTAGGTGAAAAAGGGTCGCCTGAGTGCAGTAGCACCCCTTGTAAAGCCGGGGGGGGCTTTCGGTACAAACTAGCAAAAAAAGAAAAGAAACCCCTCCAAAGCAGGGAGAAAAAACATCCCCAAACAGAGAGAAGAAAAAACCCGAAGGTGCACACACAAAAACCCGCAGCAACCCTCCTAGAAGTGGTGACGAAACCCCGAAACGATGGGCGGAAATAACATCTTCCAAACCCCTCCCGGTTTAGATGAACAAGCCCCCCTTCTATAGAGAAACAAACCTTCGTGGGCTTTTTGAACCTAACCTCGGGGTGGGGGGGGGAGGGTTCTCCCCTACCACCTCATACATGTGCGCGAATATGTCGCTCAGGTTTATGAGCATCTTGTAGAGCTCCCCATTTTCTTTCTGTAGCGTTGCTCGCTACAAATATACGTCAAAAATCAAATAGGTTGCACCCTTTGCCCGCCAATGATCAGCTTCCTAAAATGCCTCACCCTGCTTTGGCTTATGCTAAATTTTTGGGCCTCTAAATTTCAATTTCAGGATTTGGCTTCCTTTTTTGCACGTGCTTAACCTTGCACTGCTTTTACAATAGTAAAACACTGACATCCTTGTGCTATAGTGCAGTTGTGGTTGCCGCCCTGTTCATGCCATTGTTGTTCGAGACCTACTTGGTGGGTAGGGGTGTTGCGAGTTGCGGTTTGCGCAATCTTCGAAGTGGTGGTGATGATTGAATTGCAACGACGCACTAGGGCTCTTGAGATGGTCAAAGTGCAGGACTCAAGGGGGCAGCTGCGCGGCAGCTGATTTGTGTCTCAGCAGGACAAACTCACCAGGGAAGCAGCTCACATAACAAAAAAACTCTGTATGCAAACTATGTCTTTGCCACTTGTATACTAAAGGCCCTTCTGTGGAGTTAGATTGTAACCATGTCGGGGCAATCAACGTACGTGTTTGGATTTTGTGCCATGATAAACCTAAAAGAAGGCTCGTTTGGGATCTGGCTCAGCTTATCCTCTGTGTCAACCATTCCCTTTGGCACAGGCACTGGCCGTGAAACCAGAGGTGAAAATTTTGGTCTATGCCGCTTGTGTGGGGTTGTGTGTGTGTGTGTTTGTAACGCCCAAATCTTTTAAATCATGCTCAAGCTGCAAGATTCAGCAATGATATGCTAAAACCATGAGTTTTGCTGCTCGGTTGCCCTGTTGCCGGGCTTCGGGAACTAGGTTGAGATAACACGCAACATGCAACAACAAAGAGTGGGGCACGTGCTCCTATCACGTCCCGCATCCGTGGTCCGTTCTCCTTGCTTCCTTGCGTAGAGGCCCTACTGGGCGAGTCCGTTGTGCTGTTGGCAGATGCGGGGGGCAAAAAACCCACGGGTGCCGCTGGAGGTCACGTGTTAGTAGGGGGTGGAAAATGGTGGGCTTCTGAGGGATGGTATGTGTCCTGCTTGTGTGCACTAAAGTCGTGACTATATGTAAACATTGGCTTGATGAAAACACTGGCCCTGGATTATGGCCGCGTGCCGCAGCTGCTGTGCAGCCAGCTGCTGCCATGAAAATGCCGGTTGAAATCCCCCGCCGAACAAAGACAGAGAGGAAATGCGGCTCCCGTCAGCCGGCTTCACCGGTGTCAAAGGGCACTGCTGCAGGTTTACTGTGCTCGGTGGTTTGTTTTTCTGTGCGCTCTGCTGCCTGCTCTGAGGTCTTGGCTGAGCACTAATAAAAGTAAAAACTACGAAGACGAAACATGCCACCCATCCATCGCTGGTACCGGCGGTAGAGGGGGATGCTGAAAAGGGCAGTGGCGGGGGCCTCGCCAACACGCCCTTTGACGGACGGACGAACCGGGGCTCGAACCCTCGACGACGACGGGCGCCCCCAATGGCGCATACCACTATATCGTCCATGCCTCGTACGCTATCTCACACAAAAAGGGTTGAAACCCGACCTGACTGATGCCACCCTACCTGCTGAAAAAGCCCGACAAGCCGTTCTTGGCTGCTTTTGTGCTCTCCTTAGCATGCGCTGCACCTCCGCACTGCTCCGGGGCTGTGGGGGAAATGGGTGATATTTAAGGTGACTGGCTCATCCCCCGCCTCTGCTTCCATCTGCGCCCGTCGAAAACCTCTTCTCCTCTTCCACACCGCCCCAAAGGGTGTACGGGAGTGGGCTGAACACTGGTGTATCCGGTGCTTCCGGGGCTGTTGCCTATCTCTGAAATCTGCCCCTCCTCCCCTCCCAATTGCCGGAGAAGAATATTTGCATGAACCATCTTAATCGCTTTCCAGGCTGATTGGCGAGCCTGCCGCCCGGTTCGGTGGGCCTGGCTCACCCTCTGGCGAACTAGGTTGTTCCCTGGCTGAGCTACACTCGAGGGAGTATTTACTTGCCGTTTTTAATAATTATTGCAGTTCTGAATGAGACCAGTGTGTTTCGTGTGCGCATAGCACTGCCCCGTTTCCCGGAGGTGCAGCAGATCGTAATATATGCGAGTATGGGCCACGCACTGTCCACTCTTGCGGACCACTCCGTTGTCCGCCCCTGTAACACCTTTTCTGGCACATTCACCCGTAGCCCTGATTCATGACAAGAGAATTGCAGAAGCACATCCTGTGGTGTGTCCGTGAAGGCCTGTGCCAACACCGCACATTCGCCCTGAAAAGGAGAGCTGCCGTGTTCAAACACCCTGTGAAAATTGCCCCTACCGCCTTGCCCGAAGCTGGCGCCTCCCGCCACAGGTCCCCCTGGGGAACGTAAAGCCGCCGTGCATACCGAGAGGGAGGGGGGGTTCGTTGTTGCAACAGTTGGCAGTCTCTCTTCCGTTTGGTCCGCTGGTGTGGCTCAAAAAAACCCAATCGGAAATATCGTCGCTGTCTAGGAGGTGGCAGTATCGCCCAGCTTTGCCTCACCTGAAACAGCTGAGCTATTGCATGCAACGCGGTCTTGACCACACTGGCCGGTAGCGCCCCTTGCGCAAAAGAGCACCATGGCTGGATCACGGAGTAGCAACGTTGCAAAACTGTTGTCGTGGCGTCCAACCTTTGAAAAGAGATATATTCGCACCGAATGAGCCACCTCGCATAGATGGCTGCCCAGCACAGCCACCCTTGTACCGAGCAACGAAACCGAAAAGTGCTCGAAGCACAACCTGGAGGGTTCGATTCTTGAGTTGTTGTTGACAAAACACCCCCCACAACCTTCTAATGACTGAGAAAAGATTGGAAGAATATGGGGATCGTTTCAATATGTGTGTGCGATCCTCTTGTCATGGGCAGAGGGTGCAGTCCGGCGTGGACACGAACCCAAACGCGAACATTCTGGCCGCTACCGGCACTTTCCGCCACAACGCCCAGAGGACGAAGTGGTAGAGTCTGGGCGACACATTGCATTGTCGTAAACTCTCCCATACCTGTGAGTCTTGCCTCTCCTCTATCCGTACCGTACGTGCCCTTGCTCGCCGGACGGTGGCAAATGTACGGCGAGCAAAGGCCCGTACGGTACGGATAGAAGAGAGGCAAAACTCATAGGTATTGGAGAGCTTACGAGAATGTGTGTGTGTGTGTGTGTGTGTGTGTATGTTGCCATAAGCAAGCATGCTGCCAATCTTAGGCTTATCCCGCATGCACCATGTAGTACAGCCCGTGTTGTCATGCCTCTCGCCAAATCGAGCGGGGAATGTAAGTGTATCAAACAATAGCTTTGTATACCAAAAAACACAAAAACTATCAAAAAATCATAAAACCAAAGATCATTAGGAAATAGAACCATCCGTCATTCAACCCGAATAGCCAGCAAACACAGGAAGCAATTGGGCAGTGAATCACATACACCTCCATCGCATCCTTGTCATGTATCCCAAGCGGAGATACTGTGGCATTTCATTGATCAAATAAAATGCCGCGGACCTTTAAACCGAAGGGGTTGGCCTGTTCAACATCTAGACCCCAACCGGGTGCAAAAACTTTTGGGGGTCTAGAAGTTCGGGGGGAGGGGGGCGGCTGGTCAGCCGCTGGGTCCCCAATGGGGGGGGGGGGGGTCCGTGGGTACCCCAACACACATACCTCAAAACGATCCCCTTGACGCGCTGATCCTTTTGAACACACACAACCCAACACAACTCAGGTAAAAAAAAATTTCAGAAAAAATTTGCCCATTAGCTCAGGCTCCCATCAGCCACATCCAACCAAGGTCCGGGGTCAAAATTATTTCTGTGTTTTTCACCCAATTTTGAATTCTCCACGAAATTCTGAGTATTCTAAATATAGACACAAAAGGTAAAACAAAATATACCCCCTCAGGAGGGCAAGGAAAAAACTGCGCTTGATCTAACAACCTCTCTTCGAGGAGATTCTACTGCCTTCGGCAGTGCACCTCGAAGAGAGGCTGGTAGTCAGCCAATCAGTCACTTAGTCAGGCAAGCAGTCAGTCAGACAGTCAGTTGGGCAAGCAGGCAGGCACACAGAAGCACACAGTTTGGGTTTTTTCAGTGGCAGACTCGGCTTCAAGCAGTGGGGACAATTGCTACTGCCAGAACAAGCAGCATTTGAATGGTGATGCAGCCGACCACAGACATATTGGTCGGCGGTTCGAATCCCGGTCGGTCGACCACCGGCGGTGCAGGCTGACCTCAACTGTGCCCAATCTGACCCTTATTCAAACCCTTCTGAGCACAAACTTGTGACAAACTTGTGACCCCCCCCCCCCAGCCCCCCCCCAAAAAAGTGATATCCAGCTTCAGGGGATAGAGGCCCCAGAATCAAAAAATCCATTGGGGGATTGTCTTATTGGGCAAAATAATGATTTTACAAGGGGTTCAACATCAAATATCATGCCTTGGGGTATGCAACGCGAATGACCCCCAAAAAGGGGTGGTATACGACGCCCGCGCCTGCACTTGATCTAACAACCTCTCTTCAAGGTGCTTCTGCGCCTTTGACACCGACACTTTCCTCCAAAATCTCAAATTGCAGAAAGACAGCTTCAAAAACTTTGGGGGGTCTGGAGGCAAAGGGGGGGGGGGCTTTGGGGTCTAGAATTCGAACAGGCCGCCCCCCTTGCTTTACACCCATTTTCTTTTTAAAGTGGAGTGTCATAATTCATTCAAATTTTGTACCCCCTTCCCCTTGCAAGAGCAACCCAAAAGGCACTGAAATTGACAGAAACAACACCCACTGTTGCTCTCACAAGGAGGTTGTTCACCACAGTGGACTAAGTGGAGGACTGGGCGAGGGGGACCCTGGTGGTGGAGATGGTGACCGAGCAACAAACCGAACGCGCCCCAGATCAGCACTGTTATGTCACACTGTCTAAGCATCCCCAAGAGATCATCCCCAGCCCCAACTCACGGAACAAGTTAATCTTCATGTGCAACCAGAAAAAAGAACCACCAATTTCCACGGGTCCCAAAACTGCGGAAACAGGTCAGCCTTTTACAGTCCTGCACGCTGTGTCCAAGAGTTGCGGAAACAACACCTTGTGTCGCTCTGCTGTCGCGTTGTTCTCACATCGGAGAGGGGACCTTCATTTCTTCTTCTGTGCATGCCTGCAGTGAGTTCTGCACAAATTGTGGTAACACAGGGCAAATGGAGTGAGCATTGCACTCAGGGTAGTGCGACAGGCCAGTGATTTTGATTTTATTTTTCTGTATCAGGCCTGGTCACTCATCACCACAGGTTGACCTGTGGCCGAGAGGTTGCAGACTTCTCTGACATCTGATGCATGGTCGTCCAGCTGCAGCTGCCACGCCGTAGCAATAGGTGCAGAATTGTCAGGTGTGAGATCTCATAACTTCATTGTCACGAAACACACAGGCCAGTGATTTCGACTTTGTTCGATTCCTGTTGTCCCATGGCGCAGCACCCTCGACAGAATATGATGCAGTACATGGCTCATATCTCCGCTGGAAGGCTGACTTGCCAAGAGGTGGCTGTGTTCTACGCTGACGGCTTGAAAAAATGTCAGGGAACCAAAAGCCCGCCTCATGACGCTGCTGTGGCCGGGCCCACACACCCCCACCCAAAACTACCCCCACCTCACAGAGGAGGACATGCCCGGCATCCAGCGATGCTTCTTCCAGACCCTCGACTACCTCCAGCAAACACACCCGCACGTCCTGGAGCAGATATGGCCACCCCCCGGGTAACCCACGTGCCCGCGCAGCCGAGACAACGCCGACACACCAGCACCAGCACGCACGGATCACCAGGGAAAACGCGCGCACACGCCCGGTGCCCGAACCCGCACCCTCGTTCTCGCTACTTGCAGGACCCAGCATCATACGCCCGCCCCCGAAGCCCAGGACCCTCCGCCGTCTCCCACAGCCCTCTCCTCCGCCTCCGACTCCACAACCTCCACCACCACGACCACCTCATCCACCGCCACCACCACGTCCTCATCCAGCACTCCACCCCCCAGGCCGCGGGGGACACCTCCCAAACGGGCCCCCAAACACGCCCCCACCGCGAGCAGCCCCGCCGCCGCCAAGGCCCACGCCCCGACGAGGCCCACACCCGCGACCCAGCCGAAACCCAAGACCGCCGCCAAACAGCCACCCAAACCCGTCAGCGCGCCACGACCGCAACCCGCAGCCAAGCCCAAACCCAAGTCCAAACCCGGCGCCACGACGGCAGCGCGAACCCGGCCCATCGAGGACGTCCTCTATGACATTCGGCCCCAGCCGTCCCGGGCCCGAAGGCAGCAGCGCCCAGCGCGGCGCCCCCCCACCGTCACCGACGCCACCGCCACCACCTTCATGGCGGAGCGCGCCGCGGCCGAAGCACGACGCACCTCGTCCCGCCACCTCTCAAAGCCCGCACCCCAGGCCCACGGACCGCCCCCGACCAGGCCAGAACGACGCGAGGGTCCGCCAGCAGCGTCCCCGCCCCCCTACCAACCCTCGATGACAGCCCACATACAGCGCATGCCCCACTACCGCCGCCGCCGCGAGTCCCCGCCCAACCCCGAGGCGGAGACCGTACGCGCACACCCGCGGGTCCACATCCGCGCGCGCCCCCACTCCCCACGCACCCCCACGGAACAGGACTACGAGGAATCCCCCAGGCCCGCCACCGCCACCGGTCCCCACGACCCCGTCACACCCACCCACGCCCACTCCTCCGCCCAAGACCGCAGGCCCGCCCAGGAACAGTGGTGGCAGCGCTGGACCCACACGCAGCTCTGGGAGCTGCGAAAGTGGGCCCGGGGAGAGCCCTCCCTCGAGGGCCTGGTCCATCGGCCCCGCAAGGGGTCGGTGGAGAACTGCCGCCTCCGGCCGGCGGGGGGGTGGATGCCGCAGGCCGCATGGGAAGCCATGCTGGCCGATGCGCTCCACCCCCTGGGAGTCCACCCCCGCAACCTCCCCGCGCCCCAGGACCACCCGTATGTCCTCAGGCGCCTGCGGGAGACCCTCCAGGAGACGCAGCGAGACGGCATCCGCCTGTGGGACATCACCCAAAGCCCAGCCCCGCACAAACACACCCCCTCACCACCCCACAAGCGTCGGCGCACCGACACCGGCGACACCCACAGCACCCCAGGAGCCCTGCGCGCCACACAACACGACGCGCCTGACCCCCCGGCCAGCGGCGCCGCCACCTAACCCCGTTACCCAGCAAACCACCACCACGGGGCGCCACGCCAGGCCCCGCCCAGAAGTCACCAAACGAACCGGACGCCGAAGGAAGCCAACGCACACGACAACGAGCACCACTACGCCCAAAGGCACCGAACCCAGGCCCGCTACCGTCGCAACCGCCTAACCGAGCCAGAACCCAAGCACAAATCAAACCCGAGCCACACCCCGAAACCGCTAACCCTTGACTCCTAACCAAGCCCGCCGAGGGAACAACGTAACCACAGCCCACACCCACAGCCCACACAGCCGCCTAACCAGCCAGCTCCAGAAGCAAAGAGACACCTCACCAAACCCACCCTGACCCAAGCCCGTGTACATCAGGACGCGCGAGCCGCACCCCTGGGGCGCGACCGCCGCCACAGCACCGACGACAGACGCCAGAGGACACAACGCTATAGCACCGCCGCACCAGCTGCCCATGCCTGTGCCTGCAGTGTACGCGCGCCCCTGTTTTTCTCTTTTTTGTTTTTTTTTTCCCAAAAAAAAAAAACGAAAATTAGGGGGGGAGGAAGAGGGACACAACCACCCATGGCACACGCGCACCGCACACAGCACGCACACCGGTGAACAGGAGCCCAGTGGCCCAGGACACCGCACATGCAACACAACACACCGAGCGAGCACACCGGTGAACAGGAGCCAGCTGGCCCAGGACACCGCAGACGCACCACAGCAAACCGCGCGGGCACACCGGTGAACAGGAGCCCAGCGGCCCAGGACACTGCACACACGTAGGGCGGCCGAGGGACAGGAAAGAACCAATACCCCATGGGTCGGACGCACTGGGGCGACCCAGCCGACCCACCGGGCCAGTGGCAGGAGCGGTACTCCAAGGCCACTGGTCCGAGCCCGGCCAGGCTGCATCGGGGACCATGGCAAACGTCACCCGGAGCCATGGAAGCAACCGGTGACAGGCGAGCCGGTACACAGTCCAGGAGGGGGTCACCTGCCAAGCAGAGTGGCCCCGCAACTCAAGCCACAAGGGTGAGGCGGTCGTACCGTAGACAAGCGGGAGCAATACCCCTTGTGGTGAGAGATACTCCACACGGCTGGGCAGCCCCCCAGAGCTGCCGCCCAAAGGAGGGGGCATGTGGCCCTACCCATGGACACATGTGGGGACACCCTCCCACCTGGGACACATGGACCGGGTGGCCGCAACAATGCCTTCCCAAGCACATGCGGGAGCGGCTCAAGAGGCACCTGACATAGGGCAGTGGGAGGGACAGGACGTCCCCTTGGTAAGACCTTCTTCCTGCAATGTCAAAGGAGGCATCCCGAGCCCCCGAAGATACCTACCTACCTACCTTGGGTTTTTTCAGTGGCAGACTCGGCTTCAAGCAGTGGGGACAATTGCTACTGCCAGAACAAGCAGCAGTTGAATGGTGATGCAGCCGACCGCAGACATATTGGTCGGCGGTTCGAATCCCGGTCGGTCGACCACCGGCGGTGCAGGCTGACCTCAACTGTGCCCAATCTGACCCTTATTCAAACCCTTCTGAGCACAAACTTGTGACAAACTTGTGACCCCCCCCCCCCAGCCCCCCCCAAAAAAAGTGATATCCAGCTTCAGGGGATAGAGGCCCCAGAATCAAAAAATCCATTGGGGGATTGTCTTATTGGGCAAAATAATGATTTTACAAGGGGTTCAACATCAAATATCATGCCTTGGGGTATGCAACGCGAATGACCCCCAAAAAGGGGTGGTATACGACCCCCGCGCCTGCACTTGATCTAACAACCTCTCTTCAAGGTGCTTCTGCGCCTTTGACACCGACACTTTCCTCCAAAATCTCAAATTGCAGAAAGACAGCTTCAAAAACTTTGGGGGGTCTGGAGGCAAAGGGGGGGGGGGCTTTGGGGTCTAGAATTCGAACAGGCCGCCCCCCTTGCTTTACACCCATTTTCTTTTTAAAGTGGAGTGTCATAATTCATTCAAATTTTGTACCCCCTTCCCCTTGCAAGAGCAACCCAAAAGGCACTGAAATTGACAGAAACAACACCCACTGTTGCTCTCACAAGGAGGTTGTTCACCACAGTGGACTAAGTGGAGGACTGGGCGAGGGGGACCCTGGTGGTGGAGATGGTGACCGAGCAACAAACCGAACGCGCCCCAGATCAGCACTGTTATGTCACACTGTCTAAGCATCCCCAAGAGATCATCCCCAGCCCCAACTCACGGAACAAGTTAATCTTCATGTGCAACCAGAAAAAAGAACCACCAATTTCCACGGGTCCCAAAACTGCGGAAACAGGTCAGCCTTTTACAGTCCTGCACGCTGTGTCCAAGAGTTGCGGAAACAACACCTTGTGTCGCTCTGCTGTCGCGTTGTTCTCACATCGGAGAGGGGACCTTCATTTCTTCTTCTGTGCATGCCTGCAGTGAGTTCTGCACAAATTGTGGTAACACAGGGCAAATGGAGTGAGCATTGCACTCAGGGTAGTGCGACAGGCCAGTGATTTTGATTTTATTTTTCTGTATCAGGCCTGGTCACTCATCACCACAGGTTGACCTGTGGCCGAGAGGTTGCAGACTTCTCTGACATCTGATGCATGGTCGTCCAGCTGCAGCTGCCACGCCGTAGCAATAGGTGCAGAATTGTCAGGTGTGAGATCTCATAACTTCATTGTCACGAAACACACAGGCCAGTGATTTCGACTTTGTTCGATTCCTGTTGTCCCATGGCGCAGCACCCTCGACAGAATATGATGCAGTACATGGCTCATATCTCCGCTGGAAGGCTGACTTGCCAAGAGGTGGCTGTGTTCTACGCTGACGGCTTGAAAAAATGTCAGGGAACCAAAAGCATGATCGTGGTCCTTTTTAGTCAATGCCTGTCGGCTGTAGTGTTTTGTTTGTCCTGCAGCAAGAACTTACAGATGCAAACTACTCTCCAGCCAAAACATCTTCCAAACATCTCTCCCTTTCTCGTCGGGAGTATGTACCTGCACCGAGCGCCCACCACATCAGTTGCCCCCATCCGATATTGCGGCTACTGCCACGTTGGTATTGGTGCCTGAATCACCGCAGCAATACATGGATTGGCAAGCAATTCAGCACACCCCAGTACCTTCTTCATGATCTGCAGCACGGACATGTCCGTGGCAAAATAGCCCCCTCCCACCCCCCCAACTGCCTTGGGCAACCATGGCCCAACTCAGGGGAAAAGGTGGTCAGATAGGGATCTCATGCTTTAGACAAAGGAGTGCTTACAGATGACCCACAGGCCAGTGGTTGTTGAGGGTTTGGGCTGAGCAATTCATCGACACAGATAAACACCAACAAACTCTTTGCAGGCATGACCCACCCCTTCTCCAACAACATGTCACTGTCCAGAAACTGAGGTTGGGCAGTATTGCCATGCATAGAAAAGGCGTTCCCTGCGCAACGGGGGGGGGGGGGAAGGGGGTAAGCGGAGGGGGGCCAAACCCATAAAGAGTGAAAAGGGTTTCGGTCAAGGGTCACGGATGACTACAGCATGTGCATGTCAACTCTTGGCTGCCTCTCTAAACAAAAACCCAAACTGAGCCAAATTGCATGGGTACACAAACCCAAACCCAACACAGTCAAATGCATGTCCCCATCCACTTGCAGTACACAAGCAACACACATAATCGTTGTGAGGGTTCCTGTCAACTGCACACTGGCATCTGAGCTGTCATCAACCTTCCCAACTGCTGCAATAAAGCCCGCAAGGGTGATTGTATGCACTGCTCTTTCAGAGATGGAGCTGTTGCAGTACTTGACTATGCAATGGTGGGCTATGCTGCTGGTTCAGCTTCAGGTTCAGCAGTAGGAGGTACATCTGAGGAGTTTGAGGAATGGAGAGACTCGGGTGAAGTGATCACCACAGCCTCTCAGCATGCCACTTGGGCATTCAGATGATCAATGACTTTGCTATTCGCATGAACAAGAGCCATAATGACCCTGTCTCTGGTGGGAGGTAAGGGCTTGAGGTTATGGGTTTGTCCAACTGCCGAGTACTAGAAAAACAGGCATTCAGGAAGTGGGAGAGGGCCTGCATGAAAATATACATGTCAGAGTTGGATCGGAAAGTTCATTTGCCAACCCTGCTTCAATGGTAAGCTTTGTGTTCCACCACCACACTAGCGTGGAACAAGGTTGATATAAGCTGACATGCATGCACACAGCATAAAATCCTACAAAAAAAACGACTCGCCTACCTTCTTAGGACTTCCATAGTGTGAATGAAATATGCCCATGCCTCATCGGAGATGAAAAACGCAGCAGTTGCACAGGAGGTTTAGCATGCAAGAGTGCTGTACATATGCTGTTACAAAGGGGGAATCCTTGCACTGCGCGTACACTGTGCGCACACTGCGCGCTACTTTTAGACTATGTTCCCCCCGAAGAGCCCCTAGGCACGCCCCTTGGAAACACCCTTAGAATTAGGCGACCCAAACTGGACTGGAGGGGACCTTGAGGGGGACCTTCCCGGTTCTTGTGGCATG
This sequence comes from Eutreptiella sp. 'Long Island Sound 2002', assembly GCA_964036045.1. Lineage (NCBI taxonomy): Eukaryota > Euglenozoa > Euglenophyceae > Eutreptiales > Eutreptiaceae > Eutreptiella > Eutreptiella sp. 'Long Island Sound 2002'. Next base: position 67,594,724 of record OZ038383.1, on the reverse strand, counting down.
GTGAAGGACTAGGGGCCTTTGGGGGGGAACTTGACTGTGTGTTGGGCAGCGGAGATGGAGGGCAGTCAGGTGGCGAGTCTGAACTGGGGTTGGCAACGGAGATGGACTCCATCTTGCATTGCCGATTCACCACTCTCAACTGATCTTGGTAGTATTCCAAGTGGAGGAGTCCGTCTTCAGCCGTCCCAACCACCGTGGCAGGAGGTCGCAGGCCATTGGAGCGGGTGTAGAACACCCTATCCCCAATACTGAGATTCATGGAGAAAATGGGCCTGAGAAATGAGGAAGGAAGTATGATGTCCTGTAGCACGCACCCTCAAGGTGTATCACCATATCAATCAACCGAGAAAAAGAGTAGATGTGGTGGAAATGGGCAAAAAATGTGTGCAAAAAAGTAGAAATGGGTGAAACAGGGTGAACATCCAAAAATGCCAAATCCCCAATGCATCAAAACCTACTATCAAACAACAATGATGCCCAAAGTACCACAAAGTATGGGTTTCTACTACGGCCAGACACCCAAATAGTTGCAGTGCGCACGCACTGCGCTTACGGCGCCTCCAAATGCAGCTACGCTGAATAGTGCTCTCGTCATAGCCAATGCGACTCTGAAGACTGCAACTCCATTGAAAATCTCCCAGCGGACCATATTTATGGTGCAGCACAGGTTTGGTAGACAAGTGCACAGGCCAAAGTGTTGTTTCAGCACGATAAGGAAGCTGTCACAACTGTTCCCTCACCTTGTCCATTAAAAAGCCGTGGACATGAAGAGACTGCATGTGACCGCCAAAAGGCCAACGCACCAGCATATCAGGAATCAGCATTGCTTTTTTCGGCTGCAGGGGGGCGCATTAAGCACAGTGTGCGTGCAATGCGTGTGCAATGCACGCACAGTGCAACTATTTGGGTGTCTGGCCATAGTAGAAACCCATACTTTGTGGTACTTTGGCTAAGTGTTTGCACTGCGTGCGCACTGCGTGTGCACTGCGTGCGCACTGCGTGCATATTGCGCGCGCAGAGGCTAGGATACTCACCCAAGAATACCTGTCACCTGTTTACTAGAGGGAAGACTGGGAGGTGTCAATACCATAGGGTTGGCTAGGTGTCCATCGATACTTCTGGTTGTAGTTATAACCAACGGCATCATCGAAGAAGAAATGTCCGGTCTTGGTGTCGACTCGCCACCATCGAGTATCGGCGATCGAGAGCCTTCGAGCGACGATGACCACGTTGACTTCTCTGCAGTTGTGGACGTGGCCATACCGATCGATGATCTTGAGCATCTCGATTCGAGAATCACCTTGAAGTCGACCAAGGTTTTGGTGCACGTACTATCTGTCGGGAAGAGTACTCTGCAGGGCGAATTGAACCGCCTCTACGGATACGAGGCTCGCTGCAGTGTCGGCAATGACGACGCCGAGATCCGGGCCATGTTGACTGTGTACACTTTGTCGATGGGCCTCTTCTGGGGGAAATGGTTGACAATTCAAATATGCCACATCCTAAATGCTTGGGAAGCCAAAAAAACCCTGGTACGGAACCAAAAACTTGTGAAAAGGGGCCAAAACTAGGGTTCGAGTATTTGCCGACATCCAAAACTTCGCACTGCGTGCGCACTGCGTGCATGGCATTCCCTTTGGGCATCATTGTTGTTTGATAGTAGGTTTTGATGCATTGGGGATTTGGCATTTTTGGATGTTCACCCTGTTTCACCCATTTCTACTTTTTTGCACACATTTTTTGCCCATTTCCACCACATCTACTCTTTTTCTCGGTTGATTGATATGGTGATACACCTTGAGGGTGCGTGCTACAGGACATCATACTTCCTTCCTCATTTCTCAGGCCCATTTTCTCCATGAATCTCAGTATTGGGGATAGGGTGTTCTACACCCGCTCCAATGGCCTGCGACCTCCTGCCACAGTGGTTGGGACGGTTGAAGACGGACTCCTCCACTTGGAATACTACCAAGATCAGTTGAGAGTGGTGAATCGGCAATGCAAGATGGAGTACATCTCCTTTGCCAACCCCAGTTCAGACTCGCCACCTGACTGCCCTCCATCTCCGCTGCCCAACACACAGTCAAGTTCCCCCCCAAAGGCCCCTAGTCCTTCACCATGCCACAAGAACCGGGAAGGTCCCCCTCAAGGTCCCCTCCAGTCCAGTTTGGGTCGCCTAATTCTAAGGGTGTTTCCAAGGGGCGTGCCTAGGGGCTCTTCGGGGGGAACATAGTCTAAAAGTAGCGCGCAGTGTGCGCACAGTGCGCGCGTGGTGCAAGGATTCCCCCCTAGGCCCTGAATTTTTATGGGATGTGAATTCGTTGTTGCCTGTCTATCTTGTCTGAGTAGAGAAGTAGACTCCACAGGTGGGCCTTGTTAGCCCTTCCAAAATCATGGAGAAGACAATGTGAAGACAAAATGTGGACACAGGAAGAGCACTTCTTCGAGCACCAATGCTCCATCCTAGCCGGCTCCAACTTCTTGTGTCTCAGAGGACCTGGCCCCCCATTCTGAGCGGATGGAGTGGAGCCCCCAACTGCACTTACTGGCCCAACCCAATTCATGTTTTGCGTCATTGCATCTGACCCCATCGGCCCAATGCGTTAAGGTCTTCATGAATTTGCCACAGACTTTCAAAGGGCATCACATGTGGCCATACACAAAAGCAGAGTATGCCCAAGACGTGTGCAGTAACCGGCAGCCGGTCAAGGAGCATCAGGGTATGTATCAGCTGCCACTGGAGAGGGGAAAGAATACCTACAACGGCTGTCTTGACTGGCTGTTCTCAATGAAAAACAAAAAGACTCGCTGGACTCTGTCACACCCCAATCCTGAAAGTCTTGAAAACCCAAATCTGTTGTCCTTTCTGCTCCTCCTCCCCCCCCCTCCCCCCTGTCTGTCTGGACACAAGCTTGTCCAAAGACTGGTGCCCAGTCAACTGCTGTTTGCACCATGTTTTTTGCGGTGCGGGTTTTTACTTGCGCGTGCAGCATGTACCCACAGGTTTGTCCGACTACGGCAACGTAGCAGGCCGCACTTTTGGGGGATGGGGGCCAGCCAAGCTCTTGGCTTATCTGTGGACAGGGTAGGTGGGGGGGGGGGGGGGTATCCATCCATCTGTATTTTTCGTGTTGTCACGCAGAGCTGTCCTGTGAGAAATGGAACTTTTTCCTTTTTTTCAAATGACAGTTTCCGCCCAGGGGGAATGTTTGCCCGGCGCGCTACTTTTCTATTAACTATCCCGACTTCAGCCCCAGATTTACCCTCCCATGGAGAAGCTCCCCAAGTAGACCACATTGCACTGCACACCTTCCCTACAAAGCACGTTGCAAAATAAAGCAGGATCTGTGATTTCAACCACTCCAACTGTCATTTGTAGTGTAATTAACAAACAACATTGGTCCCACAAGTGTGGGTGTCAATACATTCATTACAATAGTGCTCCTTACACTCATCACAAACTGCGACGGTGGAGCGCCTTTGGCAACACAAAACACACACTTCCGCCTCATCCTCTGCCTCATCTTGCGTGGCGGCCGAGTTGCTTTGGTCAGTCCAAACCTGAGGCGGGACATGCTCCCATGGTCCGTAGGGGGGGTGACGGATTCAAAGATTGTCCCGGTTTCCTCAATAGCACCGGAAGGTTGGGGCCCAAAAGAGGGCGGAAATGCTACGTCACCCCTGCATTCTCGGGGGTCCACAACAAAGGGGACAAAATCAGAAGTCAAAACGTACGCCGGGGGTCACCATGATGCACCACGCAACAAAGCGTGGATTCAAAGATTGTCCCGGTTTCCTCAATAGCACCGGAAGGTTGGGGCCCAAAAGAGGGCGGAAATGCTACGTCACCCCTGCATTCTCGGGGGTCCCCAACAAAGGGAACAAAATCAGAAGTCAAAACCTACGCCGGGGGTCACCATGATGCTCCTAGTATCTCAAAGTGTGGGTCTCTAGTACAGCCAGGCGCCCAAATAGCTGCACTGTGCTAAGTGCGCCCCCTTAGTGCACCCCCTAAAAGGCCACTAGAGGGGCACGGGTCCAAAAAGATGCCCGGCGCGCGCCCGGCGCGCTAACGTTCCCCCCCAATCGCAATGACTGCTGTGTTGTACGGAGTGCTTACAAAAGCTTACGTGAGCTCAAGTTCCAAAAAAAGTCTCCTCTGGATGTTGCAGTTCACTTAGGGCTGCCTAAGAATAGGTGCCTTAGGTTTCTTTATTTCGGAGAAAAGATTTTGATGTTGGTGAAGAGATTTGGGGAAAAATTGATTCTGGTCAAAAAATGCACAACTGCATGCAGCTGGTGGTTGACGGCAGTTGGCAGTTGATGGTTCACAGCCTGCGGTTTTGACTTCTCTCAAATGATGCGTACGAACTCTGACCACCCTCGACACTTGGAGTTGGAAAGGTCCCAGCCAACCAGTCCTGATGTGCAAATGCGAATATGAAAACCAGATGTGTTTCGAGGGTGGTGGGGCACATGGGCAACACCAACAAGGGGACATCTGAAGCAGTAGAGGTACACAAGGATTGGAGAAATGGATGGAAAATGACAGCATGGGAATGGTAGGAGAAAGGCAGGAGTCTGAGCAGTCTGTAGCATTATCAGGCATCCACAACAGTCACACCAACACTCACCGATGTACGGAATAACACACACTCACACCTAAGCCTTCAATCCATCAACATGCTAGACGCTGGACAGTCTGGGTGATGCAGGAAACTATACTGAAACAGACTAGACAGATTCATCGTGCACAATGCCCCATTGACTTTGGCAGATTTCACAATTTGCGAGGTCTCCTTTCACAAATGGAGGGAACCCACTTCTCATAAATGTGAAACAACGTGTTGGTGCAGGTGGTCCGGCGTGTCTTGTACTTGAGTGCGCCTTGCCATGGCACGACAACACAGGTATACGCAAACCCCTAACACTTGACTCATCCAAACATGAAACATGATAAGTGAAGTCAAGGGCCCTGGGCTGAAGGTTGCGTTTGAATTTTGTACTCCAAAGGACATACATCGGTCACACTACTGCAGTCGACCTGACCAGCAGCAAAGTGTAGGTCAAGCGTTCCTTGACCCTGTGCAAAGTGCGAAATCACTGATGCATCTGATTAGTCCAAACTGGACTGTGATCCCTGCCCCTGCCCCATCACAGCACGTTGCTGACAGTGAAGCACCTAGCTGACGGGTGGGCAGCAGATGATGAGGATTGGAGGCACAAGACCCAGATCAGGTCAGCCACGGTCCACTGTGCACAAATAAGACGAGGTCATGGACACAACACGTCCATGGGAATAATATTTTGCAAAAGATGACACGAGGTCAGCTCAGCGGAGGTCAGGTACACTGTGCGATTTTTAAGCTGGCAAAAATTGTGTTCCTTCTGTGGCCTTGACACTGCCCAGCTCAACCATTTGAAGAAAATGCCGCCTGTACAATTTGAACAGTTGAAGGGACGCCATACGTGCCTGCCTTGGGCTGCCCCGCCAAACGTAGGTGCATCATGCCTTGGCTGGGCTTGAGGACTTTCTTGGCTTCAGGTTCCACGCTGTTCCAGATTTAACAGGGATTGCAACACGGATTCTACTGTTGAACCCTCCAACCCCGGTGTCAGTTTGTAAAGCTTTGTCAAAAAATTCGTCATGCAAAGGCTCGGTCCTGCATGAGGCCTTGTGGGCAGGCATTGTTAGATGGCCCAGGCTGCTTTCACCAGTGTTTTTCAGCAAACAAAACCCTTTTCGAACTGGAACCCTGAAACGGCTGAATGCCGGACTGGAGGTTCATTAGTTGGCAAAGTCAGTTCTAAGCCCTCGGTCCTCAGAAAGTTGACAAATGGACAACAATGCCGCAGTGAAGTCTGCCAAATGGTGCAGGTCAAAGCGAAAACCGCAGCCCCATAAGTGACAAAACTCCTCTCGCTGCTTGAAGGTCCATGAGAATGCATTCAAGGTGTAGCATAGCCGAGAGAAGCAGTGTACAGTGGTGTCCAAGCTCCCAGATTCAAACCTCAACGTCAACAAGTCAACATGAAGTTGCCAAAACAATCTCATGAAGCTCGCAGTACAAATTCCCATTCCCTGGGCTCTGCCAAATGAAGTCATGGAATGAATCCTTTGAGATGACCTTCAAAAGTTTGCATCCATTGCAAACTGATCTCAACCAGCCCAACACACAAAACCGGGTCTCTACAACTGGCCAACAACCTGCAGCAGAGCGGAGGTACATGCTCCAAAAACAACCCACGTTCAAGACAGTCTTGAAAAAAAAGGGACACATGGAAAACCGGGACTGTTTGGGAGACATCTGAAGGAGTGGGGATAAATGAGGCCACCCCTCAGCCTGAAGGTCACGAGTCCACATCCAGGGGGCAAAACTGACGAGGATCCAACTGACCTCGGATTGTGCCTCAGAATGTTAGACGTTGGTATAATTTTGTATCCTCTTGATCAGGTGCCTCCACACACAAACATACACAATGGGAAGCTCAGACAGACACACATGCACACGCACGCACGCGCTCACGTGCCAACGCAGAATAATTCAATGGCAAGCGTGTGGTAGTCTGGATGGCACAAGAGGCCAGATCCTTCATGGTGCAGGAGCACACCAATATGACCCATTCGCTGGTCTCATAAACTGTATTCCAATCTGCAGCGGTTGCACTTCCCTTCCACTATCCATCTTTCCACTGTCCCCATCTTCTCCTGGTATCCCCCTCCTGAATCTCTATTTCTGCATCCGCTTCCTACTTCCGTGTCAGAGGGGCAGAGATCTCTACAGTTCCACTAGAAGGTCAACCAAGAAAAATCCTTTGAAAAGTGTTTCATCGAGATTATGACCCCAACATTCCCAAAAATTTCAGACCCTCCAGCCTGGACATTTTCCTGACACAAGAGACATGCGAGTCCAGACCTGTAGTTATAGCCGTGCGCGCACGGTTACGCACGCTTGCGCACATCGGGGCCGCACGGTTACGCATACTTGCGCCTGATTCCTTCGCACGGTTGCGCACGGTTGCCTTATTGGTGCTGGTATTTCTGTTTAAGGGTACTGTTTGTTTACCAAGATCCCCAGGTCATTTCCGGGCTAACATTTGTACGTTAGCGCCCCACCAGGCCGAGCACCAGTCATTACAAATCCTTCAACGCATCCACCAACAAACGGCGATGTCCAGGGAGTATGTTCATGTCAGCCATGTCATCCGGAGTAAGAAGTCTCAAAGATTGTAATGTATCCCATCCATCACGGCGCAACCGAACTTCATAAACTGCCAATTACACGATAAGAAGTCCCCCTCCTAGTCGCCAGTTTTGGTTTCCTCGGACAAATTTTGTTCCATACGGGGTACCGGTACGTCTGGCACATCACACTCATGCCTCAGCTGAAGGTCTGAGTGTCTACTCCTTTCTGGCAAGCATACCACACTACCCTGTGGCCCAAGCAACTTCTGACTTCCACACCCACAGTAGCGCCAAATACCCATCTTTTCATACCATAAATGCTGTCAAAATATTCCACTTGGTGCTGCATGCTTGCCTCTCCGCAGTGTGAATACCATGGGTCTGCTTCTGAGTTCGTTTTGTACAGCAGCTTTTGTTGGCCAAGAAGTGGACCGCAGTAAAAAACCCCCACCCCTCCGGTGTTGTGCAACTAAACACCATCATCGGACGCGGCCAGCACCTAAGGGGCTCTCCGGTCAAAAATGTTTTCTTACAAGGTTGCGCACGGTTACGCACGGTTGCGCACATCGGGGCCGCACAGCTACGCACGCTTGCAACCATAACCTCTGCACGGCTGCGCACGCTTGCACCTCATTAGACCGCACGGCTATAGCCACAGGTCTGTGCGAGTCTCACTCACGCTCCACGCACCACGCAGTTACGCCACAATACATACTGAAAGACGATCTGCAAATGCAACATGGCGAAACGACATTCTGTCAACGTGTCTCTCACTCCTTTTTTTCATGGGTCCAGCCATGATCAGCGACTGGGAAGCCTTGATGCGAATGGTGCTCCAGAAGGGTTTCTGAAACAGATCTCAGAGCAGACGGATGCCACATTAGTTCCACAAAAAGGTGTGGTCACGGAAATGACACAATTCGGTGTGTTCTGCCACCGTTTCTGATCTGGGAAACCAGGCCATCCACGACATATGCACCATGCATGCCCCCTTTGGTTCAGACACAGATCACTTTCGGTGTTTCGGAGCCCTGTGAAACTGCATTGCACTTCACTTTCATCCGTTCAGGCGTGCAGGACTGCACTGCAAGTGACGGAATACAGTGAACAGTCATCATTTCATTCCGCAGAGAGGTGGGGAGACTGGACATGTTCACGCCAGCCCATCCGCAATCTTCACACCACCGGCAGGTTGTTGTCTGTGTTCTCCTCAGCCCAAAGCTGTCTGCACTGCTGATGGCCCCACACCTCCTATATTGGACGATGGGTGTCTTGTCGAATCCGCTCACAACTGCTCTGCACTATTGGAGGGCATGCCTCTCCAATGAATGAAGCATCGTGAACCGTCATGGGGCAGCAACTTCCGCGCTCACAGAGCACGCTAAGAATACAAGGCAATGAGGGGGAATGGGTTAGTGCCCTTTGACAATGTTCGGCCCGGCAAAGCCGCCGTTGAGTCCCGTCGTTGACCGTTCGTACTCTGCAGACATATACGTAGCCAACATCGACTGCCCGCTGCAGGTGTGGTCTGGTGGACTTGCAGATGCGCAGAAGGGTTGGCAGTGCTCCGTGTCGGAAATCATCAGAAGAGAGGAGGGTCACAGTGAGACGTGGTTGAAAGGGCAGGGGGTCTGGCCGCCTGCCCCCAACCCCACCTCTCTGGAGTGCACGAGGTAGCATGTATGAAATCAATTACCATGGAAAACTGCTCCACTACACTGCACACGTGAGGCTGAGGTGGCGCAGACCCGGATAGCTGCCACAATTATCGCCGACTACACGCGGCTCTCACCTCTTTCCTCTTCTCTTCGCACTCACCTGGACCCAATGGTGCTGGCAGGCATCCGAAGGGTGTCCACTGAGGCATCGAATGGGTTGCCCTAACACCGTTTTACATTGATGTTGATAGGACATCCGACAGTGCAACTCGTCAGGCATCTGTCTCTGCGGCCGACAGCGCTGGACAAATGAAAAAAAGGCCATTCACAATGCAATGCGAAGCCTGAGGACCCGTAAGGATCACAGTGCGCGGGTGACCGCGCAGGCCTAGACTTTCTGTTGAGCAAGCCAGTCTACAAGAGCACTGTTGACCTCGGACGGGGCCTCATCGTGTGGGCAGTGACCGGCATTGATAGAGACTCGCTCTGCACGAGGGTACAGCCGCTGTATCCGGTTCCTGAAAAGCAGGCGTGCAACGTGTCGGAGCCGCAAAAATTCAGAGACAAAAACAGGTCACGTCTAGAGGACTTCCATTGCTTTACTCACACAGCTGCTCGCAAAGGGCTGGCCCCAGGATAGTTGGAGGCCATCAAGACTGTTGAAAAAAGCGATTCACCACCAGATGCTGCTAGAAAACGCATCCCAATCCTCACAAGCGAAGCTTTTTAGTATGTATCAATCCTGAAGCCTTCTGCCTCACGCAGAACCTGTGGGGCCTCGGGTACCTGCGTTCCATGCAGACACACGCACTGCCTGTTGCAGGGCGCTGCAATCCCAAGCACTGTTGTTTGTTTCCTCATCCACTATGCACGGGTCACTCCTTCCTGTAAGAAGTTTCTCAGGACTGCATTGTCTCATCGCATGAAGAACGCTTCACTTCATCAAGATGTGATTGACATCCTTCTTCGCATTGGGGTCCGCACAGCACCCCCCAACATGCCAGCAGCATGGTCTTACTCTCTTCAAACAGACACATCAGACTCGTCTGTGCTTGTCCTTTGGCCACAACAGCAGCTGCAGTCAATTTCAATACTGCTTGGGTGGAGCTTCACACATGAGACCATGGAAAATGAAAGCGTTACATTTCAACAGATGCACAAAGCTGTTGCATGATTTAGGTTGGGACACATGAAAAATGAAGAGGGCAATGGTGGCTGAATGGGAAATGCAAACAAAACCTAAATTGGTGCAATTAAACGCGTGCCACTGATGTGTTGCCCAGAACCTCCTGAACCTGGAACATCCTGAACGCGGAACCCACTGAACCCAGAACCCCCTAGCCCCATGTTACATTTCCACCAAGCCCACCAGCCCAGCACCCTCCAAATTTCACAGTCATGGGAATGACTTGGTGTGAAGTATGCCAGCCCTGGCCTAGGAGGGACGCCAAGGAGCGAAAGCAGCACTTGTCAGCAGAGGCACAACTGTCCTACTCTCAACTACGAAAAACACTTTTCCCCATTGGCTTGGGACAAGCAATGTAGATAATAAACTCCTAAAAACTCAAACCAGTGCATACACCCGGAAGTACAAGCCGACATACTTGCTTAGCCTTTCTGGCAACCCCCCTGCAGACCTTTTACTGCGGAAAAGGGGGGGGGGGCTAAAAATCTGCAAACAATACTTGTGTCCAAATATTAACTTCTGCAATGCAACGAAAAATGGAGAAGTAGCGAACCCACAACCCCACACTGTGTGTTCAAGGGTGCGTATCACTTGGGGCAGGGGTCTGTAAGGTTGCCATGTACAGTTGCCAGTCACCACTTCCAGCAAATGAAAGAAGCGATACCTCTGATAACAATGTGCATTTAGCGGAGTGTGCATGGTTGATTTCCTCGGCAGTGCAGTGCTTGCTAGAGGTCGTGTTGCCGTGATGCAATCCCCCTGTCAAATCAGTCATCCTGAACATTCAATTGTCCATAATCATACGACATGCTTGAATGTTAGGTTTCATTTTGTACTTTCCAAGATGCACTACCCATGCTTCACCTCAAGAGATTCAACAGCTGGAGTTAACTACATGTTCGTCACGCATATCATCATCGAACAAAAGAGCCTCATCATACACGACCTTGAAGATGACTCGTCCGCATGTGGCACCTTGTTCCGGACAAGTATGAGGAGATTGGGATGGTCTTTTACATGGCATCTTTATGGAACCCAACCGAATTCCAACACATGTGGCTTCCGTGTTGCCATGCTCACCATGCAATGGTGTAACGCCATTCAACCAACAAGACAACTCCCGTGTTGGTTCTTCGAGAATTGTGCAAGCATTCTCCCACTTTTTGCAATCAATTCAAGCACCTTATGTTCTATGGTGTAAATGTTTGAAGATTGCATGTACAAAGATGCTATGAAGGAGTACGATGAGAGCCCGTCAGTTGGGCAATGATAGAGTGAGGACCCTTTCCTACTATGACAAATGCCAACATACAAGCTGCAGTTTGCGACCACCAGTGATGTTCTTCGTTATCGCCCATTACCACAAGTGCTATGGCTTCACTATCCAACGAAACTCAGCCTCATGAGTCAGCAAGCAGTCCACAACAAGATCACAACCAAAAAGATCATCCACACCATCTGCGGGCCCAACCGTTGGGCCAACAAGGGAGATTCCAAAGTCTAGAAGAACCATCATGCCACCACGGAGACAAACTCCTGACCCATTGACATATCATTCCCATCAACCACTGCCACCTAAGTCTAGACGACACCCCACCACAGCATCCAAGAACCACAAATCAAAAAAAATGGTCGCCCAACGCCGAATACAGACCAAGATCCAAAGAATGTTGCCCCACATACCACCAAGAGCCCAAAACTGGACTCAAACGATGATCGTATGGCGCCCCGATTCCACAATTGAAGAGCCTCCCAAGAAAGCCAAGCAACAAGGACAACAAGCCCCGGTAAATGATGCAACATTATCACGGAAAGAAATCAAGGAGTGGCGGACATGTATCACGGATGAGAATTCAAGTCGACACCAGCAACGCATCGATGCCGTGCACTTTCTAGGCGTTGAAGATTGTACCCAGGTAACATCAAAATACCGTCTTCTTTCTCTCCAACTTCATCCCAACAACCAGTTAGATGAATTCGCTAAGGCACTATTCCAAGTTCTTAGCTATGCAAAAGGCTGGTTCAAATAAGAGAGTACCATATCTGAACAATCATTGGCACCTTTTTCTATCTATTTCCCAACGCACCCACAACCTTACTAAGAAATTGTTATCCTCATCCTTTAAAAAACAACCATTGTGTGTTGTATTGTCAACGGTTGAATCTTTCAGTAGTTGGATTTTGAAATACAGGTGTATGCCCTGCAGTAATACCTTCTTATTCTTTCTTTGCATACTCTCAAACACATTGTCCATTCAAATCACTGCATCACATTTTTACCTGCCTTGGTGTATTTGTTCCTCCTTTGCCACACTACTCGCCCTGGAGTACGAGTAGCTAAGACAAGGGGGCTAGAGGAAGAAATTGCATTTGCATAGCAAGTCGTAGGGTAGGATGACAACTACTTGTCCATGTGTCCCTCCTTTGCCACCCAGCACTCCCCGGACAATAAATAGCACAGACAAGGCAGGTAGAACAAAAAAATGCTTCTGCATGGCAAGTTTTAGCATGGTTTACAAAGGATGACAACGAAATCCGACAAAAAATGGCAGCATCACCCAAACAACCCATCAAAAGGTTCACAGAAAGCTAGCGTTTCCCCATACATATGGGAGGCACATACGCCGAAAGGAGAGTAGATGTTCAATGCAGTAGGACTAGTATCCAACAATGTGCACATGCCGCTTAAAGCTTTTAGAAAGCATAGCAAAAATATGACCCGTGTAGGGTAGTAGGTGCATGAAATTGAGGTACACACCTGGGTTCACCATGTGCAAGGTGGTTGGGTTACTCATCTCCCCTCTGTCGGCTTGGCTTTCGGCTTCCCAAGAATGCAGTGATGGTCCTTTGCTACTATTTCCATGATCTTCTGTTTCTCTTTCTGTATCTTGTTACAGCGGAAGAAGCGGACGAAGAACCACAACAACCTCGTCACAGAAAATAAAAATGATTGTTGATGCTAGTGTTTTGCTGCTTCCTCCTCCTATGCTTGTTTATAGGACCCCAAAATACTTTTCAGATAAACACCGGGGACTCCAAAAGAAGGGTTAGCAGGCCAAAATAATGAAATAGGATCAATACTTGAAGGGCTGCGGCAACAGACATAGGCATGTACAAAGATAATCAGCTTTCAAATGCAGAGAAAATACCAACAAAGCTACCTTCATATTTCCAAAACAAATTGTCATTAAGAGACGACGTGGTGCACAATATCTTAAATGGTGTTGGCACTTGGGAGCACCTATGGCGGAGAACTTAACCCACCCACCTTCGAGTGGCCGCTAGACAAAAAGGTGTGTGGCAAGACAAAGCCACCTCAGTGGCCGACAAGAAGTCAAGTCAAGTGGTGTTACCTTCATATATATTCCGACTCAAACAAGAATTTGCGAGTGGTGTACAACATTGTGCACACTCCTTTTAATGCACCCATGAATTAGACTTAAAATGTGACCGTACTCTATACCAAGGCACCTACACTTAGTTTTCAGGTCAAACCATCTAAGGTATCCAATGCTATACAAACGCCTTTGGTTTTGGTTTTGGAATAGGGGTGTACTCTTAACGAAGTTACCTTCACTTACTTTCTAAGCCAAACAATCGCAACACTGTGCACGCACCGTTTGATGCTTCCAACAATTCACGGTCGAATGCACACACCCCTCCTTGCGAGAGCAACACTAAAAATTAAAATTTGACGGAAACTACACCTCTTGTTGCTCTCACAAGGACGTTGTATGTGCAAAGCGTGAGAAAACACAAGAGGTGACTATTGCATCGTCAATGATTCCCCAATCTCCACCTCTAAAGGACAAGGAGGGGTGAAAATGGGTGTAAGGGTAGCAACCAATGTCCCTAAAATACCATACCAACCCTAAAAACACCGAAAAAATGTGATCTTCATGGACCACCAGAAAATGGAACCGCCAAATAACAAGTTTCCAGAAGTTGCGAAAACAACACCTATTGCTGCTCTTGCTCTCACAAGGGTTTTGCTCTGCCAAGAAGGGGGGAGGGGGTAACGTGTACTCTTCATGGACATTCTGAAGCATTTCCCCCCCTCAAGTCATCACTGGTATCCAATCATGTGCACCTCCGACTTGATGCTTTTTGAGTGACTCATAGGGGTGCCCTGCAGATATATGTCGGAGTCGCAGTGGCGCGTGCTGGCGCCTAGATCCAAATAGTTTCAAAAACAATAGCGAAAACAGACGGAAATAATTTTCAGAATAGCTCAAAACAAACTTAATGAGCATAGAAAACACGTGCAGCAAAAAGCGCGGCGTGAAGCGCGCTAAAACATCAAGGCAAAAATTGACGTTTGAACTCAGGCAAACAAAACACGCTGTACGTAGCGCCATAAGAGGACGAATGCAACGCCTTGTTGCTCGATGTTTACGGTTGCGTATAGTTGGAGAAAACCACGTTGCAAGCAGCACGTAACACCAACACCTCTAAAAGTGGAGTTAGTAGACCGCTCCTCCTTCACGCCTCCTTAACTTTATTCTCCGTGTACCCCACCCCTCCCCTTGTACCCTTCTCTTCTTGCCTCCCGTACCTTAGGCGGACGGCCCTAGGGGAAACTTGGTTAACCCCTTGCAACTAGAGATTCCGGGGGCCGCACGTTGAACCAGTCCTTGGTGACCGCCGAGCAACACAAGGATTCTTAAGCGTGAGAAAAATCTTTATGGGGTATTGTGCATACTAGGCGGGCAGGAAGAGGGGCGCGCCACTGGACAACACACAACACACAACACACAACACAACGCAACACAAAAATACCGATGCAAGAGCATGGCCACAACACCGCACCACACACCACAAAACAGCACACAGCAACAGGACGCCACGTAATAAGGCACAGGGACCACGAACACAAACAGCGACCAACAAAAAGAAAAACCAACCCACTGCGCGGCGCCACACACAAACAAAGCAACACCATAGAGACCGTTGCCACAACAGCCAAGCTAGCACCACAACCGGCGCCAAGCGGGCAAGACAAAACAACCGGCAAGCGGGCACGACAACACAACCGGACACAAAACCACACAACCGGAAGCGACGCAACGCCAACACAACCAGTCTGCGCCCCCTTCCCTGCTACCCTCTAAACAGACGTGGCCGCTGGCGAAGCCCCACCGCGGGGGGTCTCCATGCCGTGACCGGACCGAAGGGAGGGGCGGGCCTAGGGAGGCAGGGTCCTCTCCCGGCCCCTGGTGGTGTATTTCCTGCAGAGTAGGGGGTAAATAGGGTAAGGGGGTGCATGGGGGGGGGGGGTGCACCGGGGCAGCGGCGGGAGCGCGGTCCCGCGCGGGGGGAGGGGGGAAGGGGGGGGGGGGGTTGACCCCTTCTTCCCATTACCCCCCATCCTTCCGTACCTCCTTCCCTCTCCACGGTTTGTCCCCCCTTGTGCCCTCTGCCCCTACTTCCCTTGCACACACCTGGCCGCGGCGCTGCTAGCGAAGCCCCACTGTAGGGGGGCCTCCGCGCCGGCGCCTCGCCGCCTGTGGGGACGGGGGTGCATGTGGGGATGGGAGGGGGGCACAGGGGCGCGCGCGTGGGCGGTGGCAGGGGGAGCAAAAGCACGCAGCGCGGGGCAGGCGCATGCCAGGGCTTCGTGGAGGGCCCTGTGGGTGGGGCGGGGGCGCTGGGGGAGAGGAGGGGGAGGCTACGTCAGCCGTCCTCGCTAGGGGTCGCTGACCGTTCCCTGGGCCGAGGTGGCCGGTACTAGGGGCCGCGGCATCCCCGGGAATGGTGCTTGGCACTAGGGCGTGCGCGCACGTGACACTGTTAGTACGCTGCTAGGGCGGTGCCTGGGCCCTGTCGTCCGGGGCTTCCCACCCGGCACCCAGCCCATGGGTAGAGCTGGGAAGTACTCAGAACCGGTGTGTCTTGTTGTGTTGCGTTGTCGGTTGGGTTGCGTTATTGCTGGTTGGTCTATGTTGGCCCTGGTGTGATGTGGCTATGGGTGGTGGGTTTTGTCGCCGGTTGGTTTGTGTTGGTGCTGGTTGTTCCGTCTTGGCATTAACTGGTGCGCTGTAGTGCTGCCGGGCCTGTGTTGGCGTGGGCTAGTCCGTTGTGGCGTGGGTCGTTGTGTGGTGGTGTTCCTTGGTCTATTTTGGTGTCGGGTGTTCTGGTGTGGTGCCGGTGGGGTTGTTGTCGGTGTTGGTTGCTCTGTTGCGGCGCTGGCTATTTTTGGTTGTTTCATTTTGGTGCTGGTTTGTTTGTGTGGGTGCATGTTGGTCCGTTTTCTGCCGTTATTAGTTTTGTGATTTTGGTGTTGGCTACACCGCTAGTACGGTGGTTTTTTGTTTTTTGTGCTAGTCATGCCATTTTGGAGGGGAAGGGGGTCGTGGGGAGAGCGAGGGGACCCGCAAGGCGAGAGGGAGTGGTGGGACGGCCCGGTAGGACCACCCCCCCTCCCCCTGTTTAACCAATACTTGTGGGTGGTGCCCTATGCGGGGCGGAACCGTCCCATGCTTGTGGGCCGTGCCCTATGCCAGGCGGAACCCACCAGAAAAGGGGCGAAGGCCCGCACAACCCCACCGGAATGCACGGCGTGGCCCTGGTGGTGGAGCGGTTCGAGGCCATGCCGCCCTTGCGCAGCCTGGAAATGGAACTGACGTGGATGAGTTGAATGATTAGAATAGATTTACTGGATTATGTTGGATTTTGTTGCATTATGCCCAGCCCCTGTGGCCGCCCGTCCGGCTGGGCACCCTTGGTAACAGTATTCAACATCCTTTGAGTGTGGGTAAGGTATAAGGCCACCCGGCCACCACCCCGGCGCCCACAACAGAGAGGCCGTCCGGGAGGGTAACATTCCCTGATCCCCCAACAGCAGCCCCAATGGTGAGCGCACCACCGGGGCATGTCTGCGGGGTAAATGTGTACATTATATTAATTAACGCAAACACACTGCCTACACTGCCATAACTAAGGGTTAAAGGGTTAAGGGCCTATCCCAGATCCGGTTAAGTGCACCCCCCAGAGCCGGACTCAACCGGCCGCGTTGAGGCAAGCCCGGTTAGCTGGGTATGAAGAGCCGGACGTAAAGGCTGGCAGTCACGCGACTTCTCATCCCCGCGGGCTTAAACCGCCCAAGGGGGCCCTAAGGTCGGTATTGTTCGGGAGTTAAGCCCCGACGGAAGTTGGGGTTTCGGTTAAGAGGACTCACGTTGAGTCCCCACTACTGCTACACCGGGGTTATGGTTTCCGGTACTGCCTGCCTACCCTACATGCCTACCCTGCATGCCTGCTGCTTGGGGTAGACGGGTAGACAAGGCCAGGCACGACGTGTCTGAACAACGGCCACCAGCTGGGAATGCATATGGAGACCGACCGCCGCCTAGGCAGGACTCCCCGACCCCCCAGCTGGTGGGCCCGGGCCGCTGGGAGCTGCCGTCCTTAGCAGGCGCTCCATAGGCACAAACTGCCGCCTGGGCAGGACTCCGGTCCCCCTAACTGGTAGGCCCGGGCCCGGGCCACGGCAGTCCCCAGCGGCCCGGGCCCGCCAGTCGGCGGGTCGGGGAGTCCTGCCCGGGCGGCGGTTGGTGCCTATGGAGCGCCTGCGGGCCACGGCAGTCTCCAGCGGCCCGGGCCCACCAGCCGGGGGGATGTGGAGTCCTGCCCAGGCGGCGGTCGGTGCCCATGGAGCGCCCACGGAGGACGGCAGCTCCCCGTCCCCCTGGCTGGTGGGCCCACGCCGCTGGGGACTGCCGTCCCCCGCATGCCCTGCATAGACACCGACCGCGGCTTGGATAGGACTCCCCGTCCCCCAAGCTGGTGGGCGCGGGCCGCTGGGAGTTGCCGTCCTCAGCACGCGCTCCATAGGCACCGACCGCTGCGGGACACGGCAGTCCCCAGCGGCCCGGGCCCACCAGCTGGGGGGATGGGGAGTCCTCCGCAGGCGGGGTCGGTGTCTATGGAGCGCCTGCGGGGGACATCAGCCCCCATCCGCGTGGGCCTACGGGCGGGATGGAAGGGAGGGTCCTGCCCAGGCGGTGGTCGCTGTCAGAAGCTGTCCTGTCGGCGCGGGCCCAGGGCTAGGGGGCAGAGCATCGCGCCCATTTTGTGGCTCCTGCCGGAGGGTCGCTAGTAGGGGCTTGTAGCCCCCAAAAGAGGCGCGGGCCCACCGGCTGGGGATCCCAGCCCACGCAGTGGTTGCTTCGTGTTGAGTGCATACAGGGGGCGGTAGTCTATAGCGGCGCGCGCCACCCGACCGCCGCCTGGGCGGGACTCCCCGTCCCCCCAGCCGGTGGGCCCGCGCCGATGGGGGCTGCCGTCCCCCGCAAGCACTCCGCAGGCACCGACCGCCGCCCGGGCAGGACTCCCCGTCCGCCTAGCTGGCGGGCTCGCGCTGATGGGGTTGACTGTCCGCCACAGGCACTCCACAGGCACCGACCGCCGCCTGGGCAGGACTCCCCGTCCAGCCGGCTGATGGGCCCGGACCGTTTTGAGGGCTGCCGCCGCCCGCAAGCGCCCCATAGGCACCGAACACCGCCTGGGTAGGACTCCGAGTCCCCCCACAGGTGGCCCTGGGCCGATGGGGGCTGCGGTCCCCCGCAAGCGCTCCATAGGCACGGACCGCCCCTTGGCAGGACTCCCCATCCTCCTAGCTAGTGGGACGTGCCGATGGGGGCGACCGTCCCCCGCAGGAGCTCCATACGCATCGACCACCACCGGGGAAGGACTCCCAGTCCCCCCGGCTGGTGGGCCCGGGCCGTTTTGAGGGCGTTTTGAGGGCTGCCGCCCCCCGCAGGTGCCCCATGGGCACCTACCGGCGCCTGAGCAGGACTCCCATCCCC